>OY728119.1:1622791387-1624041387 GCA_963277665.1 Viscum album
TGATAATTCAATATTAACTTTTGAAAATCATACCAGAAAATTAATAAATCATGATAATCGCATAAATCCTTATAACCTTATAATTCATGATCCATATAAGAATGAAAAATCATGAGAAAAAATATCTTATCAGAATGAAAAGAACATGCCATAGAGAGTGGAATAAGATTTATTGTATAATCATAATACGAAAAATCATATGTCAATATTACCTAAAAATACTATAATAAAATTTCAGGCTTGGGATATCAACCCATGTACATGATTTAGGCTTAGATTAACCACAAGTCTACCCTCTATTGGTAGTGGGATGACCACAATTTCACCCTTTGAGTTCATAAAACATTAATTATTAAACATTCAATTGGATGTATATTATAGAGCCACCCATCATATAATCATAATTCATTGATATGTTTCCCATAGGATAATGAAATAATTTATCATTTCATCATATCTTAACCCATTGAAAATAAAGAAGGCCTCATCGAGATTTTTTCATCATTATCAATAACCATAAAAAGTATGGAATTATAATATAATATTTTATTATATCCCCATTAAATCATAGTACACCTGAAATGATTTTCTAGTAGATATTGATACCTTTAAAAGTAAATTAGAGCACTTCTTAATGAAAAAAACCTTCTAATTTTGATGTCATATATTTTAAATATAAAAGTATATAGAATATTATAAAAAATATTTTCACTGAAAATAACAATAGAAAATATTAAACTAAGCTTTAATGTAATGAGTATTCATAATACTAGAAAAATACATTCTTACAGTAGACCACTAAAAATGTAGAGTCAATAAGATTTCCTTGTGACATTTCCATTACTCCATGTTTTGAAAATCACAAACAGTATTTCTTAAGGAAAATTATATTTTCCCAAAGATTATTTTCTTAAAGAAAATTTACTTTCTCTATGAAATGTTTTATCCTTACCTTGTATTTCATCACATTATCCAATGTCTTCCCAAAACTAAGATCATTTTTCACTAAGTCAAAAATTTGGACCTTATATAAAAATGTCTGAATCTTATAATTCCTTGTATATTAAGAATTCTATTTTTAGGCTCCTAATTCTTGGAAATCCAGAATCTGAAATATTTGAAATTTTGATTCTGAATTCATTGAAATTTTACTCTGAAATCTCCGAAATTTGGTAACCAAATTCTCTAAAATTAATAATCCTAATACATTGAATTTTAGACTCCGAATTCTCTAAATATCAGAGCCAAAATTATCTATAATTTAGACTCATAATTACCTGAAATTCAGACTCCAAATTCTCTAAAATTCGGACTCTGAATTCATTGAAATTCAGATTCTGAATTGTTTGAAAATACAAACTCCAAATTCATTAGAATTAAGTGATTGAATTCCGTAGATTTAGGAATCATAATTAATTATAATTCTATCTCTAAATTACTCAGGATTCCATCATTAAATTTCTATGAATTTAGACATGGAATTATTAAAAATTCAGATTCTAAATTCTTTCGAATTTAGACATCGAATTCATCATAATTCAGACTCTCAATTCATCAAAATTTAGATTCATAATTCTTTAAAAATGTAATATTAATATCTAGTTTCTAGAATCTGATTGCTTATATATATAGAATATTAATTCTATTTTTTCTTTATATTCTAGATATTTTTATTTTTTTAATCTAATTAATTATCCTTACACTTGCTTTTGTAGTTATAAAATTATGTCGTACAATTTGTTTCTAACTAACTGTTGGTTGAGTGGCATGCATATAGGTCCCTTCGAGATTAATGGAAAAATATGACCATCAGAGGAGGGAGTCAACCATTGAAGTGTTTCCAATATATAGGATCTCATTTGAACGATCTTGTAATCTAATGATATTGATCCATGATCTTAGAGATTACTTGCTGTGATATTATTTCTAGAGAGATAAATACTCTCTTGCCTTGTCCATATTATGAACATCTTGTTCAACTTGCTTTGTGTGACTTAGATTGTTTCTGAGTACAATCGAGGGATTATTAGTAAAATAAAATGTAGTTTCTTAATACCTTAATGATCGAGGTCTTGTGAGGATAACAAGATAGATTCTGATATTCTTATCGTGGGATTATCCCTTTCTGTAAGAACCAAACAAGGTTGTCAATATAAATTGTTTACCATTGTTAAAAATAATTTTTTTATGGTTAAAAACAAATGTTTCCTAACCTACAATTCACCCCTCTTTTATTAGAGAATCTGGAAACACCTTTTAGATCCTACAATTGGTATCATAGGAGGTCATTGAAATATTTATACTCACATATATTTTTTCTTTCTAATTGTTTTCCTTACTCTTAACTTTCATTCTTAACTTTTATTATTCATGTTTTTATTAATGTTTATTTAACATTTTCTACTAACAAAATTTGTGGAAAAGATATATTCTTATATAATGGTACTTATGAAGGTAGGTTATATAGATAACCTTAATCTTACTAGACCACCAATTTTTATGGTAATGATTATGAGTACTGGAGAGATAAGATGAAGGATTTTCTCATTAACACCAGAGTGGAAATTTTTTTTATGCATATTGGGAATTAAAAAATTTTGGGCAAGGAAGTCAGAAAATTCACTAATAAAGTGAAATAAGAATATCAACTGAACTACAAGGTATGAAATAAGTATTAGTGTTCTATGACCAAGAATATATATAGTCAAATATCTTCTTTCAAAGACACAATTTTTATTTTGAAGAAACCTAATGTTACTCATTTTGGAACTTCTAATGTGATATAAATTGGAATAGTTATGTTAAGATAGGAATATCATGGATTCTTATTTCGTTATGGAGAACCTATTTGTAAAGTACAAAAAATATTTATGACCATTTTCAACAGTCTTTAATCTATTGGATAACAATGTCTTGATGACGAGGTTCTCAAGGATAAAATAATTGATATCATGCCCAATGAGTGGGAATAAAAAAGGAAATCTATTAATGAAAATTCAAAAGTATATAAAATATATCATGATGAGTTATTTTTAAGTCTTCTTCAATATTAAACAAGGATACAGAGGGACACTGATTTCAAAAAATTAAGAATGGTAATGGAATGGTAGTTTCCCTACTATATATAAGTCCATGACTCCGGAAAGGGTTACTAGATCTAAATATATGAATGATATTGTTATATATGAATCAAGTGATAGTGATCATTTTGAGAATTAATTATCCAATCCTTCTCTAAGTATGAACATGATTGTAGGAAAGAATGATTTTTAGTACAAATATTAGAAGAATGATATAAAGTACAATAAATATTCTGAAGTACCCTGTTATTAATATAAAAGGGTTGGACATATTAGACCATATATTTCTATGCTTAAGAGAAAATACAAGAAGGAAAAGCATTCGGAGAGAAATATGAAAAAGTATTACCAGTCTAAGTCTAATAACTTTCTGAAAGAAAATGAAACTTGGTGTGCTAGTGGTGGTTATTCTTAGAGGAATATTCAGATTATTATTGTTCTAGTAATAAGAATATTGGTCTTATAGCTAGAGTACATATTGAAAATCATTGTCTTATGGCTAACGTACACATTCCATAATCCTTAATCAATATGTCTTTATAGGATAATTTTTATAAGGAAGAATATTATGAATCTTGGGATGATGAATCGTCCTCATTATAAGATAATACGTTGCCGCTATTTAAAAAATGATTCTAAACTTTCTCAAGTACTTATGAATGAAAATTGTTTGATATATAAAAATTCAATCAAATAAAATTCTTTAATTTCTATTTTAAAAAAAGAAGTATTGGATCTTTAAACGGATATTGATTAGAAAACTCTTGATTTAGAAAATATTTCTAAAAAACATAAGGAATTTAATTCTATGAAAGATAATCATTATAAGGATCTTGAAAATGTTATGTCCTAGAAAATGTTTTAGAAGATAATTCAAATTCCAAGACTAATGAATATGAAGATAAGAATTTTCTAATCAGATTAATATGTGAAATCTTTTCCTTGATGAATATTTTATCAAATTTTACTATGGGAATGAATGAATTTGATAAAATGTATTCAATAATTCTTCTAAAAAATATTTATGTGTTTGGTTATACTCATTCAAAACCTGTTATTAGTCATAATTATTTCTTTCTTCAATGTGATCCATTTTTCACTAAGTTTCAATGTGGTGGACATTGGGAGATAAATTGATCTTTAAATAATACTCAATCATTAGGTTTTCATAAGGCTTATTTTTCTATGAAAATGTCAATTCCTACGATATTTTTCTTCTAAAAATTCCATATCCAAACAAGTTTTGATTCCTAAAATCTAATTTTTCTTTTTTCCGGAAAATAAAGGAAGTACCAACATTAATATATGGTACATATATAGTGGATGTTCCTTGCACATAACAGGTAACAAAAACTTCTTCCAAATGATTGTCATGGTGAAAGGAAGAAAATAAACTTTTAGAGATAATGCTCAGGGAGAAATTGTTGGTATAGGAAACCTTATTCTTATAGAAAAAACAATGAATTTACTTTTTTTTATTTGTTAAAGGTATTTTGAATAACCTCATTAGAATATAATAATTATACGATGATGGTTACCATGTTAATTTTTGGAATAATATATTATTACTACAAAATTACAAGGAAGCGTTTATTCTTTCTACCAATATGTATGATAATGTTTATACACTAAACATAGAAGACCTAATGATCCATGATCTAACTTTTTATAGTGAAATATAAGATCAATATTGGTTCTGGCATAGAAGACTGGGACACTATAACCTTATACACCTATAAAAACTCTCCAAGAGATGACTTGTTAATGATACAAAAAAAAACAAGATTTGATTATTCCGAAGTTTATGATCCTTTTCAATATGGAAAGAAATATAAATCACATTTTAATTAAATTTGTTATGTATCAACTTCTGATGCATATAGTTATTGTATTATGGATCTTTTTGGCCCAACACTAATTGTATGTATTAGTGGAAAATACTACGAATTTCTTTTAGTTTATGATTACACTATATTTATGTCGAACTATTTTCTATCAACGAAATATGTAGATTTTTATTATTTAAAAACTTTTATCAGCCATGTTTAAAATGAGAAAAAACATCCATTTATAACTATTCATAGTGATCAAGTAAGAGAATTTCAATATTCAGATCCTGAATCTTTTTTTAGTAATAAAGGCATTACTCATAACTTCTCAACTCCAATAACACCTCAATAGAATGGGGTTGTTGAAAGAAGAAATAGAATTATTCAAGAGATAACTAGATCCATGATGAGGGAATATTCTCTTGGTAATATTATTTGGGCCAAAGCTATTAGTAGTACTTGTTATACTATAAATCGAGTTTTAATATGACATTTTCTTAAAAAAAAGTTTTATGAATTGTGGGCTAGTTGAAAACATAGACTTTCTTACATTCATGTATTTGGTTGAAAAGTATTCATCCTGGATACTGAAGATAACTTACTAAAATTTGCAACTAAATTTGTGGAAGTAATTTTCCTAGGATACAAAACTACTTCTTAAGGCTTATATGGTTTTTAAAAAAATTACTTTTACTGTTGAAGAAACAGTTCATGTTATATTGGCTTAAACTGATTCTTTTTTTAAACACCACCAACCTACATCTTCAGATGTGTTTTAAAAATATAATTATTATCCTTTGATAGAATATTATTCTAATAAGGAAAATTTAATTGAAAATGTTTTTGAAGAATTTACCCTAGAATATTTTCAACATTATGTTGATGAACATGTTTTACAAAACCCGGATCAGTTGTTTCTTAAGAATCATCTAAGTGATAGTATCATTGATGATGAAAATCAACATATAAGGACTATATTTTCTTTAAGAAATAATTTAGAGAATATATAATTCCTTTCCCAATTATAACTAAAATCACTGATGAAGATTTTAGTGATGATGATTGGATTAATGACATCTATGATGAGTTAATTAATTCGAAATGGAAAAAGTATAGACCTTGGTTGAGTGACCTAGGGAATCTTCTATAATTAAAGTAAAATGGGTCTTCAGATTTAAATTTGATGAAAATGGAATCATATAATAAAATAAATATAGATTAGTTTCTAAAGTATATAATCAACAAGAATGAATATACTATGAATAAACATATTCTCTACTATGTATAAATGAACCAATTTTTACTTTACATTCCTTTGCAGCATTAATTAATTTAAAACATTTTCAAAAGGATATGAAGTGTTCATTCCATAATGTAAATGTTCAAGTGAAAGATTACATTGAGAAAACTTCTGGATTTAATGATATAAAATATCTTAAAAATATTTACAAACATACCAATGATTTATATGAACATAAACAATCCCCTATAGCCTGGTATGAAAGATATACATGATTTTTATAACTAAACAATAATGTTAGGGGAATTGTAAATCCAACTCTTTTTATAAATAAATATAAGAAAATGTTTTTATTTTTCAAATATATGCTGATGAAATTATATTCGAATCCACTCAAAAATCTTCAACTAATTCATTTGCGAATCTTATGAAATCGAAGATTGAAATGTGTATGAGGGGTGATTAAACATTTTTTTTATGTTTTCAAATTTCTAAAAAACCAAATGGATCTTATTTATGACAACATAAGTATATTAAATATATTCTTAAAATGTATGGTTATGACAACACTAAAAGTATAAGTGCTCCAATCGGTACATAAAATTCTATTGATCTTCTTGATTCTAGGAAACCAGTAGATCAACCATTTTTTAGAGGAATGATGGGAATTTTATTATACATAATGTCTAGTAAACCATAATTAATTTTTTCTATTTGCTTATATGAATGATATAAATCTAATAAAAATTAATCCCATTTAAAATAAGTGAAAATAATTTTTCTTTATTTAAGGGGAACCCTGGATTTAGGAATTTTCTATTCTTCTAGAATTGATTTTTGTTTTAAAATGTTTTTTCAAATGATGATATTGGTTGAAGTAGAATGAATAGATAATGTACATCTAGAAATTTTAATTTAATAATATATTTATTAGATTCTTGGTCATGCAAGAAGGAATATTAATTAGCACATTCCACTACTAAAGATGATTATTTAGAAGCTAGATATTGTTGTCCTCAAGTGTTGTGGATGCAACACAAAATCACTTATTATAGTCTGAGTTTTACCAAAACACACATATTGTGTTATAATAAATGTTAAATTTTTCTTTGGAAAAACTCTTCACATCACTCTCATGCAAAACACATAGATATTAGGAATCACTTTCTTAGAAATGACACACTTAAAAGAGATAGCAACATTCAATTTATCATAATGAAAGATAAACTTACTGCCATTTTTACTAAATATTTACCCTTGGATAGATATGAATATATTAAAAAAAATTAAGGAATCATAACTGTTAGGTAATCTTACATATTAATTTTTTTGTCGAAACCTATCTACTTACATTAAGAAACATCATTTAATTGGTGGTGTACATTTTTTTATTTATAAATATTTTTATTTCCTAATCATATTTTTTTTCACAACCAATTTTTTTTTCTTAATCAAAATTTTCCCAACCAAATTTTTTTCTTAATCATTTTTTTGAAACAATTTTTTGAAACAAAATTTTTGTAACCAAATTTTTCTTCTTCGTCTCTTAATCAAAATGTAAACTAATAATCTAGAATAAAAAAATTCTTCATAATTTTTTTTGGAATATAGGTTGTTTGAGAATAATATTATCTATACTATTATTCTTTTTTTATGCATTCTATATTGTATTTTTTCTTACTTAAATCATTGTAATTTTTATGTCATCTTTATCCTGTTTCTAGAAAACTCCATCCGAATCAATTTCCATAAATCTAATTTTTATTAATACTTAAAAGTAAATCAACCTACCAAATCATAATATTTAATTCTTCTCAACCATGATATCAGGTTGTGATTATTTCAACCTTTGGATCAAATCGGGAATTCAAACCATTTCCTCGATACCTATATAAAGGCCCCCTATTCCTTTCCCCACATCAGTTTTCAAGACTTTTTGTGGTGAACCACTACCCCTCTTAAAAAATTATATTCAGTTTTCCATGTTATCTTACACTCTGAATGTCACTAGAATCCTCCACACAAAAAGGGATATCTTCAAATAAGTAAATCAAGGAATGAAAAATCTAAATGGAGAGGATTGTTGATCCAAAATTCTTCACTAAGTATAATTCCTTGATTACAAAAAATATTAATCTAAAAGTATGGGAGTGTTTTTGTGTTGCCAATGAGAAGAGTCGGGATCCAGTTTATCTTGACATACTTATATAATTTTATGACACTTAATGTATTTTATTGAAGAAGATGGAAGGAAGAATTTTCATTCAAGAGCTCTGGGAACACCTATTCTCTATCATTTAATACAGTATAAAATATTATTTGAATTCTGTATAAAGGTGGGGATGTTTTTTTTTCTCTCAAAGGATTCCTGATAAGATAATAAGCTTTGAGAAAAAAATGAAATTATGTTCCTTAGACTCAAAAAAGTAAAATCATCAATTATCAACCATCTCTCAACAAATTTCCTAATGTTAGACATATGGGTACATGTTTTCCTCATTTTGATAAAGGGGGACAAGGATTCATTATAGAAAAGTGATATCATTATTTTGGATTTATTGGTTAACAAAAGAAAAGTAAATCCTGAGAATTAAATCATCTTGACAATAACGAATATTAAGAATGAAGCTCTCATGTCTCAGATCATCACGTTGAAGATCATATTACTTTACTTATAATCCATCAAAATTCCATGTAGTTATAAATCAAGAACAATTAAGATCACGTGGATGAGGGATAATACATTATAAATGATGAAATTCAGTTATTATAACAGATCAAGTATGTTTTCTGATTTTCCAAAAAGTGAAGTTCGTGCTTCATTCAAGAAAGGGGAAGAAGGAGAAACAACCAAGAATTTTTAGAAGAGTAGAAAAGATAAGGAATCAGAATCTAAATTAAAAATCTATAATTTCGTAACACTAGACAGCTCCTTTAAATTGAAAAAACAAAAAAATGTTCCCCAATAAAGTGGTAGAGAAGTGGAAGGAAAAATAAGAACTAGAAATAGGGAGATCCAAGCATTGGGAAAGATCCGATTGAGAAAAATGGCATGAAAATTAAATATACTGAAAAGATTGAAAGGTAAAAAAATAGAGGAAGCTGTAAAAGGAAATGTCTGAAGCTGAGACCATTCAATACCTTCTCAAGTATACTAAGAAAGCCTCTGAACAATTTCAGGTACATGAATCCGACCCACATGAATCAATGCTAGGATATACTTCGGGAAATAAATTTTCAATTTCAGAACCTATTGTGGAAGAATAAATAGTTCAAGAAGAATAATTTAATGAATAATAAGAGGAAGAAGAATAAAAAAGTGATTATGTGATTACAAAAGTGAAATATACCGTCAAAATGAAAGCCCTTCACAAAAGATTTCAATATGGAATTCCCAAGTTGAGTGAAATAAAGTTCTCTAAAAAAATAAGATGCTGGACAGGAAGAGGTCAATAAATATACTAATAATGAGTGTAGAAATAACGATTTCATTCATCCTGATGATGTTAAGAAAGATACTAAGAATGAAATGGTTGATGAAGATAAGATAGTCCTACTTTCAGATAGTGAACATGAGTCTCCAAGGGAAGAGAAGGTTATTTCCAAATTCAATAGAAGAAACCTGATGGTTGTTGATACACCTAAGATGGATGTGGTTGTAAATGAAAAAAATGATGTTCATGGATTATTTATGTGCAAAGGTGAAGAGCTTGAAAATGGATCCTCCCATACAAGGGAATCAGATTATGAATCCTCATCTTTGATGGGTCAGGATTTCGCTGTTCAGTCTTTGAAGAAGTTAGTGAACACCATTCTATTGTTTGTGGGTATTGATTCATCATGTATATTGATTCAAAACTCTTTCAATAATAAGACTGATTTAGTAAGATTTTTCATGGGAAAATTCATCAAGCATGAGGCAGATTTATAACGTTTTATATCTATTATGATTCTCATTGAAGATCATGTATGGAAAAAACAAAATGGTCTAGATGAATGATTTTAGACATGATAATATTTCATGAACATTATGATTAAGTGATAGATTCATTTGATAAGTCATATGATTGGATCAAAAAACATTGAACATGTTTCATAGAGAAGCTGAATCATGATCATATAGCCTGGAAGAAGGATAATAATGATCCGAATTAGAAGTTAAATTCTGTTGCTTTAAATTTGAAGAGAGAAATGGAAGACAAGGAAGAGTAGTAAGAAAGGTTCAATCAATTAGAATAAGTAGTGAAGTCTCATGTAGAAATCCTTATGTCTCAAGATGAAAAAATATGCTCTGGAAAAGAAGAAGAAGGATCCGGAATAGTTTCTCAAGTGGTTTGAGGAAGATCATCCAATAGTTTCACTCAACATTATGGAAGATCATGTCAAAGGAAAATATGGAAGAATTAATTTCATTCCATTATGATATTTTTTTTATATTTTTTTCCATGTATAAATTTATCCAATCATAAAGATAATCGTTCATTCCTTAAAGTTTTTTTGTATAGTTATAATATTTCAGGTACCATTTTTTATTCTATATATTACTTTTTGGACATCAAAAGGGGGTGAAAATAATTATGAAAAAAATACATTGTATAAATAAGATAATTCTCTATGAAATGGGGATATGAAGTAGGGGGTCTTCTTAAAAAATATAATATTAAACTAGAAAAATACACTTCTCTATGAAAGACAAGAATACAATCCTTGTGGGTTTCAAAACCTCAGGGGGGTATAGTCGTATTCATCATGGTTCATATGTAAAGGTTGATAAGTTTTTCTTTTAATGTTAATTTTTTTTATTCGTTACATTATTTTCCAAATGGTTGATTGTGCTTTTAGAAAAGGGGGAGATTTTTTTGTCAATAAGGATTCCTAATGAATTTTAAATTTCTATTTGTTTTGAAAATCATAAAAACTTTTTCTTAAAGAAAATTATCATTGTCTAAAGATTATTTTCATAAGGTGAATTTCCTTTCTCTAGGAAATGTTTTATCATTACCTTGGTTTTCATTATCTTATCCAGTATATTCTCAAAACTGTGATAATTTTTTTACGATGTAAAAAATTTGTATCTCTATCTAAAAACATCAAAATCTTATAATTCATTGGATATTGAGACTTCTATTTATGGACTCTGAATTATCTAAAATTTAGACTATGAATTATATGAAATTTGGACTCAAAATTACCTGAAATTCAGACTTTTAATTCTATGAAATTTAAACTCTAATTTCCATGAAATTCAGATTCCAAATTATTTGAAATTCAAACTCTAAATTCTCTAAAATTAAAACTAAAAATTCTATGATACTCAGACTCTGAATTCTCTCAAAATCAGTCTCTAAATTCGTTGAAATTCATTCTATGGAATATCAAAAAATTCAGACTCCAAATTCCTTATATTTGAAACTTTGAATTTCTTATAATTCATAATCTTTATTCCATATAATTCAAACACTGGATTCTTAAAAATTTAGACATTAAATTTCTCATAATTCAGACTCCAAATTATTTAGAATTAAAACTCTAAATTCTATAGACTTAAAACTCCAAAATCGTTATAATTCAGACTCTGAATTCCTTAGAATTCCGACTCCTAATTCATTATAATTCTGACTCCGAATTTTTTAGAATTCAGAAGAAAAGTACATTAGAATTCAGATTGAGAATTCTTTAAAAAAATCTGAGTATATTTGTTTCCAGAATTTGATTGTTTATATAGACTTGAATTCTATTTTCCTTAGATTCCAGATATTCATATTTGGTTATGATTCTTCTTTCTCCAAACCCATGCTTATTTAACGATAAAACAATGACATACAGTTTGTTTCTAACTAACAGTTGGTTGACAGACACATGTACATGTCTCTCCAAAAATAAATGAAAATAATAACCATGGGATGAGGGAGGATATTGTTTAGGTATTTCCTATTAATAGTAGAACATTTTAATAATCTTGGAATCTAATTATATCGTTCCAATATCTTATAGGTTACATGCGGGGAAGTTATTTCTAGAGAGAGAAATACTTTCATTTCTAATGCTTATTATGAACACCTTGTTCAACTTTGGACATATTTTTCATCTTTCTTTGGGTGTCTTCGATTGTTTCTATGTACAATCAAGGGTTTAAAGGGATAGGAAGACAGAGGTTCCGACTATCTTAAAGATTGAGGTCTTGTACGGATTTTAAGATAGATCTTGATATTCAAATCGAGGGATTACCCCAGTGTGGGTAAGACATAATTTCTTGAATATTTAAAGAAAGGGACATTTACCCATGGGTATTGGATACCATACTCTTTGGGTTAAAATATTTCGTACTTTTTAATTATTCTTGTTTCATGTTTTTTATACTGTATTTTGATAAAGAAAGAATTTATAACATTCATATACATTTTTGTAATGATACACACTATGATAAATAAATATTCTATATTATTTAAGGTAGAATATTTTTTTAAGTTAAACTTTCGTAAATTTACTAAAGTTTTACCAGATTAATTAATTGGTTAATTACAATTGGTCCTAGTCCCATCCAATAAAAATTTAAGTAATAACCCTAGAAGATTGTGAATTTAACTTATTTTACGTTGTGAAACATAGTTTTCCTTAAGTTTTAAAATTATTGTTTTTAAACCTACAATTAAACCCCTCTTGTATTGGAGTATCTACATACACAATTTTGATCCTATAAAAACAATGATTCCACTCATACCATTGGTCAAAAGTTCCTCACTTAGAAAATAATTGTTTTTTTCAAACCATTTTATTGAAATAAAAATATGGTTGATGATTTCATTAAAATGTAATTGGATAATATTAAGAACACTCTTGACGATTTTCTAGAAATCATGGTTATAGTAAATAAAATAATCTCTAACGAAGTGAGAAAAAATGTCAGTTTCCCATAAAAACATTCTTTCTAATGATTGAGTACTTAGAGTAAAGATAATGTTAGTAAAAATTATAATATGTAAAAATAATTGGATACTAAAATGATTTATATTTATAAGAGATATATCATATAATTTAATTGATGACTTTTTAATCATAATCAATTTTGATATAAATTGAAATTGTGATAGAAAACCCATTTTGCATTATTAACTTTTGATTCAAAACTCACATGAAATATATAAGTCCAAATTAATATTTAAATAAAATTAATATAAATATATTAATGATAAAAATATCAAAGTGGTAGTATATGAGAACATTAATGAAATAATTTTTGAATATGGTATGTGTTTCATAGAAACCAAAGGAGATTAGAGTCCCTTACCCTAAGAATAAATTTCTTTGAAAGTGGTTTTAACATTATGTATAATAAATTTAATCTTATTATACTTCAATAAAAAACCATATTCAAAATTATAATAACATACATGGTTTAATTATTACACATTTTCACCTATTTTCTAATAATACATTATTATCATAATCATTTCACGGGTTTACTATTTCATTTTTCATATATGTATTGATTCAATGGATATGGTCATTGAATCTTGATCAAGGGTACATAATATATAATTTTTTAATTATTATAAAAATATCTCTTATATATATATATATTCATTATAGAAAATTTTATTTCCATCCATAAAAGGAATATATAAGATAAACGAGTTATACAATTCTTGGAGATGGTAGTCAGAACCGACACATGAACATGGTTTTAATTTTATAACAAAAATAAGGAAAGAGAGATAAATAAGAATTGGTCATTAAAAATTAATAATGATAATAAAATCATATATTTATTCTAAATATATCATTATATTCATCAATGTGAGGAGGTGAGGTAAAACAAATCATAGTGTTACGTGGAGGTGGTAGTTCACACTTTCTCACGATAAATACATTTATTTACCATTTGATGGAAATGATATGGAAAATGGTTTTACAACAATAATAAAAATATAAAAGTATGTTGATTATAGTATATTCATTATGTGAGGATATAAACAATAGATTTAGAGTATGTATAAGAAGAAACCTAATTTTATTGAGTTGGGTAAGATTATTACATCATCATTGAGTGACAACATTGGGTTACATCTTTATGATTATTAAGATAGTATTTGGGAAAGAAAATAAGATAAAAACACACTATTTTATCTAATACGGTTTTTGGGTAGGTATTTTCAAATTATTAGTGCACAAATGTTTTATATAATGATGGATAATAGGATCACATTATATGTGATGGGAGATACATACATGGATTTAATTAAAAATTCATATAAAAGAGAGTCATTTTCTTATAAAAGTAGAAAAATAGAAATTAAATTTAATATGATAACCTATTTGGTTTAAATATTTTCATCCATTGATATTTAGAGACATTTAATTTTATTTTTACCCTAATCTCTCATTTTAACCACCCGTAAACACCTGTAACATTAATAAAGATAACAATTTTTTACTGCGTTTTCTTTTCATCATGAAAAAATGAACTTGGGATCATTAAGTTTTGTTTATAATTTAGATTATAATTCAATAATACATTTTATACAATTATATTTATATAATATTTATAAATCGTCTTTATGAAATGTAAAAATATACAATAAAAACCAATTTTCAAAAAATTCATTTCAATCAATAAAATGAATTTACAATGATTATATTCCTTGTAAAAACTAATACATAATTTCTATACTATTTTATTTAATGTAGAAAAGATATATTTTATTTTCATAAAAAGTCAATAATTATATATTTACTTTATTTATATAAAAACACACTTCAAGCATAAGAGCAATTTTAAGAAAAGTAATTATTTTTTACCTTTAAATGATTTTATCATCTCTCTTAATGATTAGATCAATAATGTTTGGATAATTTTATTGAAACGTTTTCCTCTAACCATGAAATTATTTCCTTGGAAATTTGATTATTCTTCTAAATAATTATAAAAATAAAAAACATTTAAATATATATATTTGATATTGAGATTAATCATATTCATACCCATCATTCCAAAGACTAGGTTATAGTGGTCATAATATATAATTTTTCATTTAGAATCAATGTTTTGTGTAAATCAAGATATAAGATACTTAAAATTTATTTCAAATCAATATATATAAAATCATGTGGTGTTTCATCAATGGATCGACTTAAGTCAATCTAACTCATTGTGTAATTGAAAATTAAGGGAGGATTTCAAATTTAAAAAAATTGATATTAAAAAAAAGTAATTTTTAATAGTGAATTAAAATAGGGGGTTTATGTTAAAAAATCATATGGATTATTAATTGGTATTGATATAACTAAAGTGTGAATATTTAAAAAGTCCCTCCATTGTCATAACCAATCCCCATGAGCATGGTTTTTATGAATAAACTCATACTTATAGATGTTGAAATTCTAGAGGGGCATTGTTGATCATAATATATATTTGAAGACATGTAATACATGTAATTTCATGGTATAATTTATGTAGATGATATCAAATTTTTTGGCAGTTGGATTAGATCCATAGTAGATTTTTATAATCTTATGAGGTCATAATTAAAAATGTCTATGATTGGTGAAATCAAATAATTTTTGGGGGAACCAATCATTATAAATGACAATTAATGTTTTATCTATCAATAAAATTATGATTTAGAGACACTAAATATTTGTTATATTCCTTAATAAATACAAATTTCAACATTGATTTCACTTAGAACCATGATTGAGATGCATGATGATGGGAAATATGTTGACCCTACCATGTAAAAGAGAATAATTTAAAGATTGTATTATTTGATATGAAAATTGTAAAATATTTTTTATAGAAAATTATTAGTGACATGATTTCAATGTAATCCAATGTAAATGCGTTTTTTTGGTGGTGAAATGAACTGAGACGTATAAAATATGAATTTTATCATAATCCATGATGTTGTCAAGGATGTTTAATTATTTTTATTTTCTTATATCCCCTTGGATGATGATTTTTTAAATTGAATGACCTCATGTGATGGTAAATTATTCATTAGAAATAAATGTGTTGGATGAATTAGTATGAAATAGGAATGAATATCATTTATCACCATATAATCATGATATATCTTGGATACCAAATCAGTCACTTAGATTTTAATTATAAATAAACACTGATAGAATATTTCTTAATAAGTGAAACAACATATAGTGATATTCAGTGATTAAGATATTTTAATTGAACTCATTAAAAATATATTACAAAACCCTCATAAAAAATATATAAATATTAGATATTGAATTATCAAGATAAGTTATATTAAGGAGTGATTTAAATACACTATATTTTAACGTATGAATCAATTAGAAGAAATCATGAATAAGACATTTTAAACTCTATAGTTTAAGAAACATTGGTTAAACCATGGTGTTTAAACACCTTCGCAATATGAGGAGTTCTAAATATATAATTTTCATTCTTTAATGTTATTTCATTACATGGTTTTTCATTTATTAAAAGTCTCATTACACATAGGTTTATTTTCATTAGTGACAAATAACTAGGTTGCAGGTGAAATTCAATGATAAATATGATGGCGGAGGAATCAAAATAAAATTCAATGATACAAATATGGTTTTATTTAAAAGTGAATTTAATAACCAATTACAAATTAAGGGGAAGTATAACATATTAATTCTTGGGGGAGATACGATCCATGTAGAATGAATTTTGTTTGAACATGAAGATATTTGATCTTATAAAAAATTTATTATTGTAATGGGATTAATTGAGGTGTGCCACAAAGCATATAATACACTATTGGACTCTTGTTTTTTTACTATGATCATTGCACATGTATACTCAGAGTAGTGGTTCTGTAGCTTTATTTCTATATGAAAGCAGTTAAATATATTTCTAGGATGGAATTTTACATTGGGATTCTAAAAAAAAGAGTGAGAATTACAAAAACCTATATTTTAATAATGAATGATAGAAAAAAAAATTCAAGATTCATAGAATTTATGAGTATATAGGATAAAATTAATTATGTGATAATGATGCTCGGTATGTTTTGATTATTATTAGTGTCAATTTTGTTATAATTCATGGGTTTGAATGTAATTTAATGTCAAAAGGAGAGAAATGGTAAAAGTATCATTATAATCACAATTTTTATGTTAATTTTTTTCATTAGTAGTGTTTAAATATTACACATTGATTTGAAATGAATAAGAAATTTTAAATGTAGTAAATAATCTTTATATACTTATAAATGACTATGTCTTATAGATTTTTTTTTTTTCAAAAAATCAATGGAAAACAAAGAATATCTTGGAAGGAATTTTGTGGAAATAGTTTATTGAATGAACAACAAAAAATAAGGATACTATAAAAGAGTTATCTGGAAGAGGGATTGGGTACATAATTTATTTTGTAGAAGGATTTTGTGATTGAATTTGATATAATTATGGTATTTAATGAAGGGAATATAGATTGAATGTCTCAATTGTGAAATATAAATCCTACCTAGATACGTGAAATATTTTTATAGTGGAAAAGTTTAATAAAAGAAACAAATTCCATGTAATATTTATATTAATTTTGTTTAGTTTATGAGAATAATGTGGTAAAATTATGAAAACCATGAATTTGGGATCTTATACAGAGTAACAAAATTGAACCCATTTGTATGTGGAGCTCTTCCATTGTAGTTTTGAGGAAATATATTTTTATAAATCACATAATCCTATATAGATGGATTTCTATAGATTTATTTACCTCAAAATAGGTCCCTAAGAACCTCATTTGAGAAAGAGAGATAGGATGAGAATTAATCAAAGGAATATTATAGTGAATTAATATCTTATTTTACATTATTCAAAATTAATATATTCATTTATTGAAATAACAATTAATCATTTTGTTTATGAAAATATATATAACAATAATGAAGTTAAATGGTGGATTATACTAAGAATAACATATATGCTAAAGGGAACCAACAATAACATATGTAATAAAAAAATCATGGTAAAATTATGTGTATGTAATATTTGTGTGAAGAACATACCTGGTTAATTGTACACTATAATGAACATTATAAATAAATAGGCTCCAATATAAATTTTCATATAAATTAATAATTAATTGGTACAAAAAATAAGGGCACATAAAATTATAGATTGTTGTAAAATATTATTTCATTAAATCAGGATTATATTATAACATCATTTTCTAGATTTCATGATGCAAAACAGAATACAAATTATTTATAACATAGAATTGTCCTTAATGTTAAAAAACTAGAAATAAATCCATATGATGAAGTATGTAATGGAGGAGTTAGAATAAGTGTTCTGAGGCTTGGAGTGTGTAAATACCTAAACTCAATTTTTGACATGGTAATATTGACATGAAGTTACAATACAAAAAAGTTTTTGTCTATTAATCTAATAAAACATAATGGATTTTATCACATCGACAAATTTTCAGTGCGTGCTTCATAGATGTTAAAAATTATAGTGAACCATGTAAAATAGTTGTCACTTGTTTTAGTTTCATTAATTATTATTTTAGTGGTATTTAAATTAATTTCAATAAGTTAAATGAGTTCCTACCAATAGGGTAGTAAAATAATATCATATGAGAAAGAATTTGGAAAACTAATTTTCCCCCTCCTATGGTGTGTTTCACACTCTTCTGTAATGGCCCGGTCCTTTTTAGCCTATTACATTGACTGTTTTAGGTGTTGGATATACATGGAGATTTTTGGGGTAAGTGTATTTGGTGGTATAGATAAGATTATGGGTGGGATATCTGAGTTTTAATGAGGTTCTATGTGTTTCACTGCATGTAGTATACTGGTAAGATGATTCATTCCACATTATTTTGTCATAGTCTTTGTGTTTAGGAATGAAGAGTTTAAGAATTTATTTATTCATGCAACAAGGTAACCTCATAGAATATAATAATTATTCTTGTATTTTAGTATTCTAGGGAGGAAATTGGTTAATTATAAGTCTTCACATTTCACAATAATGATCTAATGAAAAATTATAACCATTATGTAATATAAATTTTAAGAATGCAGATTTTTGGTCACTATATGAGAGTACATAGGGTGGATATTTTTATTTTCATGAGTGGTTTTTGGCATATGGTTTTTGATTATATAGTTTGACGCCCTTGTTTATTAATTTCTAGGGGTATTATTATAGGAATTTAGGTGTGGTGTTAGTGTTCATGTTGTGACCTCCCTTAGTGGTATCCATTTAAATAAATTCTGACAATGAGTAACATGGGAGATAAAGGGATTCATGTTGTTAATTCTGAAGATTTACTTTAATTTTCCCTATCATGGTATAAACATTATTTATGGATTCATTATTCCTTAATTAATATTACTAGTTCTAATTTAGTGTCCCGTACAAATTTCATCCCTTCCCTTTATTTTCGTTGATCCTTTGGTAGTTTAAAGTGCATCATTAGAGACCATCATGTCTATTTCAATTCACTTTGGTATTCATTTCAATACATAGAATGATTACGATACATGGTGATTATCTCTTCCCTTATTAATGGGTTCTTCATTATTCTTAATCCATACAAGCATGTGGTAGTAATTTAGTGTTTGTTTTTTTTATGTAATTGGGTAATGATTTTGATGGGGATTTGTGTGTTCCTATTTTTTGAGGTTTCCTTTAAATGGATTGTTACATATGAAGAGATATATCTTCCATTCTTGTCACAAAGTATTCAGTGAATATTTTATTGATGTATGGTATTTGATAAATATATTTTTTGTGTGTGTGATTTATAAGTGAAATTATTTTTCTTACTCTCTTTGTTGGATGGTATGAATTAACATAATGAAGGAAATGAATCTGACTAACTGAAATTAATTTTTAATGTAGATTCACATGAATTGTAGATGATTCTTAATTTTTTCACAATTTATTATCCATCCATTTCTATTATTGAAAATATATTCTGATATTGTGACTTGTTCTTGTAATTTTATTAATGATTAATGTTGTCAAATCGACCATTCATAAATTGTAAATAACATAAATATTTAGATGAAATAGTTCTTTAGTGAACTAATAATTTGGAATGTGTGTGTGGGTCTGTTGCCCAGTATTGTCTTATTTAAAAAGGGGAATTGTGGAAGTGATTTCATTTTTGTAATTGGAAATAAAATTTAAAATAGGTGTCTTGGTATGTTACTGAGAATAGTGTATCCTAGGTTAAGGAATTTTATCCATGGTCTATAGTAGGGTTATATGTTTTCAAGTCAATGTTGTGGCAATTATTCCATTATTTTTATATGAAGGCATGATTATTGATATTGTAATGGTGGATGGTCTGTTATGATATGGGAGTGGTAGCACAATTGATTTTTTATAATGAGTAGTTATTTTGTGGTTATTAGCATGCGTTTTTTGGATGGTTTATGTGGTGTCTGTTTTTGTGATATAGTTTGTCTTATAGTTTCTTATAGAAACAGAATATTATTTGTAAAAGGGAATGAAAAATGTATGTGGAGTGGAATTTAATAAACCCTGCACTTAAAATGAAATGTCAATTCTTTAAATGAATGAATAAAAACTGGATTAGAAACAGATAATGGTTAAATTATAGTTTTTAAATAAATATTATTAATAAAATAAATTAATAAATTTATGAGGTTGGTAAATAATAAAGCGAAAAATAGTTAAATGATACGATAAAATGGTAATTGTGAATGGTTATTATGGATTTATATTTTCAATGTGGGTGGATGTATAAGTCCCCAACATTAACCACTATATAATCTTCAATTACATTAATATTTCTCATTGAGGATATTTTCAGGTTTACTATTTTAGAGAATTAGGCCATAACTATTACATTAAAACTCAAATTTAAACAAAGTTGATAAAACTAAAACCATGTCCATTTATTCCACAATATAAATCTTTTTAAAAAATAAACATGATTTATTTTGTTGATAAAATTCGTCCTAATTTCTTCCTTTCTCTTAACCATCCTTATACCCTATCGAAAAAACATCAAAATCATGGGATGAGCATAAAAAGATCATTAAGGAATGTAAAATAAGGAATATAACAGTTAGTATATGAATATTTTAATCCCATGAAAATATATTCCAAAAATAAATTGTTTTCACCCATAAAACCGAAAAAATTTATCTAACCTCCATAAATCATAATATTCCTATAAATTTTATCGAAATCATAAAAATAAAGGTAACTTATGGCATCCATATCAAACTTACAATGTATCTTTCAAAGCTACATACAGACCAACCTACATGGTTATGTTTGTAATAATCATCATAGTATATTCCCTACATTTCATAGAGTAAACCTTAACATTTACATTCATATCATTAACAAATGTGTTGGAGAGTTATCATAGTCTCACCTTCACTTAGTTTATCATGAAACCACAAGTAAAATACAAAAAATATCCAGGAACCGTAACATATTCCTAACATATAAAATAAGTATGATAGAAAAATAACATTTCTATATGGAAATCACAAGACAAAATTTCGAGATATTTAAATAATATATACCATATAAAAACCATTTTCTGTACCAAAATACATGAAACATGAATAAGGGATTTTTTTATTTTAAATACAATTTTTCTAGTAGAGGAATAAAAATATCAAATAAAGGTCAGGGCGGTGTAGTTGTCGTTATCATCGTATACGTTAAAAACAATTCTTTTTAAATTTTTTAAAGTAAAACGCATAGTATAGAAAGATTCCTCTTAAAAACCTATTAATGAAATGAAAATTAAATGGGTCTAATTTTACACCTTATAAAATAATATGTTGTATAACATCAAAATATAACTCAATGAAAGGATATTGAGATGAAGTCCTTTACAAAGATCATATCATTAGATTAGGATAATTCAATAACCTAATTTTGTGTGAAAAATATATATACACCACATATTAGTGGATATTTATTGTAAAAAAGTCATGGTACATTCATGCATATATTTTGGAAAAACAAAACAAATGGAATGGATACATAACTCAATAAATGGAAGTTGATTTAAGATTTTCCTTAAATTGAGTCTGACATGTCACGTATTTGGTTTATTTTCCAGAAAAATAAACATAGGTTAATTTGTACTTTCTTTATAACTTTTTTCATGTTTATTATTCATTTTATATAACTTAGTACCATTTTATAAACATTATATAACTATCTATGTTTATATCAGTCATTTTGTCGATATTCGGTACTTGAGTCAAAAATGAACTCAGTTTGATGTAAATTGAACATGTAATAAAAGGTCAATCATCTATAGAATATCATTAATGATTTAAATACTATATATATCCATTATTAATGTAATTATAAAACTTCATAATATTTGGAGACAAGAAATGAAATGAACTATTCATTGAGATGGAATGTCGTACGTACGCATGATCACTACTTTCATTTCCATGCCATTTTAAAGGAATAATAATTAAATGATATAAATGTATAATATAATACCATTATTATATTAATTTCATTTATGTATCGCAGTTTTAGTAAAACTATCTTTTATATGTTCTATGTATAGTGGGAATGAGTCATATCATTTTGAAGGGGCGGTAATCCACACATCCACAAATGAACTTGTCATATTTACACAACCTAGAAAGCATAACGGTATGTTATAAATTAAAATTATATAATCATGCAGAAAATATAAATATAATATATATTATATGTAAAAATATTTTCCATTATAATGGACACCAAGAGGGGTGGGAATGGGAAATTGAAAAATCACCACTTCATGAGGCAGTAGTTCACCGTACATAGATATTGTATGTTCATTACCCATTAAATGGAGTTTTGTGTAAGTTTATATTGAAAAAATAGAATGAAACAACTTATTATATTTAATATACTAGTTTTATTATTTAATAATTTAATAATAAGTGTTTAGGGATAAGATAATGGAAATGAATCTAAAAATCATGAGATAAGGCATTACCTCTATATTAGGTAACATATTTTGGTTTATATCAAATGGCTTCTTTAGAAGGATTTTTGACATATGTGAGGCTTCTCGGAATATGGGATAGATTATAAGAAGTGTTTTGGGAAGGTCATGACTGAACGAAAGGGTTATTGAAGTGTGAGTATTAGAGAAGAGATGGTAGTTTTTTATAGGTGAAGGAAGGGGTACCCTTGGTAACACTAGAATTATTAAATTAATATAAATTAAAATTTTAATTTAAAGATTTAGAAATAAGATATTTAAAAGATAATATGATTATAGTTCTAAATAATCTCATATAATAATTTTTCGACATTTATTGAATTTATTTAAAACTTATCTTTTCAGTTTACCCTTGATTATTCCAATATAATTCTAATTGTGGTAACACAATTTTAATTGTCAAGTGGATATTTATTTTACATATATGTTGTTAATATTGAATAATTGAAAACTTAATGATCTTTTAGAACATATAATAGTCAAAGTGTGATTTTTAATTATATTTATAATTTTAAATTAATTTAATATTTTACTATTTTTATAAAACATTAATTATTTAAATTTTTACATTATTCATTTCACTGAATTTAAATATAATATAAAGAGAGAGATAACTTGTAAAAAACCACATAAACATATTATAACATGTCATATTCACCTATAAAAATCTTGTATTACATATATTGTGTCATTTAAAATTTATTTTTTATATTTATAATATCATTTATTTGATTCCAACATTTAGAAATCAATCATTGCATCACCATTGTGACATAGTTAAATTATATTATTTAATGTATAAAAATAAAAATAAAATACATTTATGTATGAAATATTTTAATATTTATAATTAATATTTATAGTATAATAGATCAGTTATATATATTTATATTAAAATTATTTTAGTAAGATGATATATGTTTATAACATTCTTTCTTTACTTGAAATTAAAAGTTATTGGTGTCATAATCACACCCAAGTGGCTTCCAAAGGAAAAATTCTCATCCCATGGGTTTTTATGTCGGCCCTAGCTCATCCAAAATGATTAGGAGAAGTTTTGTGGTAGTTTTATATTATTATAATATTATATTTACCCTTATTTGCCTGATTTACCCTTTAAACTTGGTAAATAAAAATAATAACCAAATTTAATATTCCTCATGCCATAAAATAAAAGAGACATTTTTACATAATTTTAACGTTCTTATTAAATTTATGGAATCCATTTTTTTAAATTCAAAAAACATAATGTCACATTAATTAATATAATATTAATTCCCATTATCAAAATGAGGAAACATGCTTTTTAATAGTAAAAATGAAAAAAAGATTGATATGTGTTTATATCAAATTTAATTATGAAATTACATACAATGAACAAAAATTAATTAAATGATAAAAACATAAACTAATTAAAAATTAAATATAATTAATACAATAATAAATTTATATAAAAAATTAGACGAAAAGGTAGTTTTGAATTAAAATGCAGTATGTTTCACTATTCATTAAAAAATAAATATTATCAGGAAAATAATAAAATTATTCCAAAGAATTTTTTTATGTACAAATTCAAAATAAAAGGTTTATTTTTTTAATTATAACATATAATATTTTCAAAAATTGCATTTAAATAGGGATCTACAACAAAAGGCATTAAAACTACCTTTAAAAAATATTAAAGTGTTTTATGATTATAATTAGATTTATTCTCATTTTAAGCCTCTAAAATTTATTGACATAAAGTGAAAATATTTAATAAACATGTGTCAACATAAGAAATTTATTTATGTTCATTCCAGCCAATACAACAATAAGTTGTTTAGTACCATTTATGATAGTAATATTAACATTGCACTATTTTTCAATATAATTTTTTCTTGTGTGCAACGTAAGATTTTAGAGAAACTCATTATTGTGAGTTTAGAAATGTACAAAACATAATGTACCCTTTAAAAGTAATGTAATATATAATTCAAAAATATTAATAGATATAAATAAGTAATATTCAATAATTACCATGTGTGTTACATTCTCCCCCTTTTTGAAATTGCGTCCTTAAAATTTTAATTCGGGGTTGGTAACTAAGCATGGACATTTAAAAATACATTTATTGAAATAAAAAATAAAAAATAGTTTCAATAATACTTCTACATAAAAATAAATAAAGGACTAAACTAAGGTCACCTGAGATAACACTTACTAGGATTCCATATAGGTAAACATGGATATAGAAGAAAAACAATCCATCATGTTCTGATGGGGAGTGATAGAAAACATGGTAAGGATTATGGTAACAGTAAAAAAATCCGAAAAAATGTGATGAGTTAAATGGTATTTTATTTGTGGCTAGGAAAATTAAACTGAGAATGGTTTTTTTAGATACTTTTCATAATGTTGAAGAACTATTTTACAACATAGAATACGAACAGATGGAAATATACTTTCTAGATAAGTAGACATTCATGCATTAATCTAATAAACCAACAAAATCATCTTTATATCCAAAACATAAGTATATAAGATTAATTTTTTACACCTTATACACTACAATCAACTTCTAAAAACCCACATCAACTATAAAAAATAAACTATCTGTTTCATCTTTCTTTAAAAATTAACAAAAAACTAAATGGTTTGTATAATATTATATAATTTCCCCCAAAATATTAATACCATATAAGGATAATGGATTCTTTTAATATTAAAAATTCAACAGTAGTACCCAATGTTCCAAAAAGACCATTAATCAAATAACATTCCTTAAAATTCCTCAAAATAATCCAAACTATGATTTAAACTCAAAATTTCGAAGAATTTGATTACATTATCTTCAATGATAAATTTTATCATTTATCTCCAAAGAACATCAACCAATCTTAATGTCTTGTACCAAAAAGTAATAAATTTAATCAAATATTGTTTGATATAGGTTAATCATTTCCATAAATAACCCAAATCACAATTAGTCTAAAATATAAACATAGATTTATCCAAACTAAAATCCTACCATTAATCTTCAAATTAAATCCCCTAGTATTCTATTTTTATTAGGCATATAGAATTCCCAAAATAGTAAACATCTTCCAAAGTAACATTTATTACTTAATCCCCAAATAATTTTCCAAGACTAAGTATTTCCATTTGATAAAACAAAAGTTCCAAAAATCAACGTCTTTTAATCGTTTAACCAAAAAGATAAATTCATAATATCCCGATATTTTACGGAAGCCAGTGGTAGGCGATGTACACTTATCACCCATTGGTTGAAGGTTCTATCATCATAACCTTTCTAGACCTGAAGGGTTTTCACCAATCCTGTGGGTTTAACTTTTAAGAAATAATTGCTATAATAATATATAAATATTATAAAGACCTCAAAAATATCCATAACAAGTTTTAAACTCAATTTTTATTTCATACCTCATATTTTGTATCCCAATAACTAATAACAGTTAATTACCTCAAAAATAAATGTCTCCAAAATTAATGTAAACCACCATAAAAGTTTGAAACAAAAAGTATAAAATGGTATTTCTATTACATTGCACATATAATCAACCTAAAAATTATAAATTCATATGATATCCCTATTTCTGAAGAAAATTCCCTAATTATTAATATTGTCTAATCTATCCTCTAATACCAAAAATAGTTCCCCAACCATAAACATTAAATAATACATTTTTAAGTAAAGAATTTACATTGAGGATCTTTTTAGGTTTTGGGATTTAGAAAAATAGTCCATAACTATTACATAAAAATTCAAAATTATACAATGTGGATAAAACTAAAATAGTATCCATTACATTAATAATATGAAACTTTTTAAAAAATTAATATGATTTCTTTTCATGATAAAACACTTTCTAACTTCATTATTTCTATTACCCATACTTATACACTATGGAAACCATTTCAAAAACAAATGATGAGCATAAAAATATCATCAAGGAATATAAAATTAAGAATAAAATATTTAGTCCATTAATATTTGGAACCCATGAAAAAAATTTCCTACATTCATTTTCTCCCCTAAAACATAAACTCTTTAACTTACCTCATGGAATCATTAAATTTCAATAGAAATTCATTGGAATCCTAAAAAATAATGGTATCTTGTGGAATATATATCATACATACATTGTAAAATTCATAGCTACATAAGGAGTAACCTTAATGGTTACGTTTAGAAAACCCATCACACTATATTCCTTAAATATCATAAAAGAAAACTCTACATTTACATCTGTCTAATTACCCATTGCATTGGAGATATATCACATTCTCAACCACCCTAAATTGATCACATAACCACTAATATACATAATAAATTCCCATGAATAATAGAATAATCGTAACACATAAAACTACCATAATGGAAAAATGAAATTTCCACGCTACGATCACAAGATATGATTTCAATTTTTTTTTAAAATAAATCCATTATAAAAACCATTTTAATTTGAAAAATACAGGAAAATGGAAAACATAATTTTTTATTCATTTAAAAACATTGTAGCTTTTAGATTAATCTAATTATCAAATAATAATTACGACGGTGGAGAATTTGATGTCACCATATACTTTAACAATATTCAGAAAAGTTTAGACCATGGTGTGAACCCCATGGCCTAAAAATTTATTAAAAAAAGTTAACATTACAAAATAAAGGAGTTCAAGGTATATGTGGAAAAAAGACCACAATAGATACAAAATAAACAATATTTATCCCATAGTTTGACCACCCCTATAACAAAAACCACCCCTACTCTTTGGGTGTCTTTATATACTCCACCGATTGTGGATATTCCATTCACTATCTTGATAATCAATTGGTTAATCAGCCACATCAACATTAATCTCAGTATCGACCTCCTGAATACATATATTTGGTTTCTCGTCATCTATCACATATAATGTAGATGTATTCCCCAAATTCATCTCCTATAAATAATCATGCTCATCCAATATAGATACATTAGTCGCATGTGATATAACATGTGTACCATTCCTGACACGGCTCACCCTATAGGTCTCATAATATTTCAAAGTGTTAATAGACTAAAGAATTTTGAAAAAAAATGTATGCCACATTACCCACAACATGTGAACAATAAGAAGTTGAAACCTCCTTGGCTATTCAATATTGTGAGACAGAGGCATCTATAGGTGACCGATTCACCTGTGAAGAGTTAACAACAATAGCCTGTAATTACCTTGATGAAACAGTTATCGAAGAAAATTCAAGAGGAGAATTATTATCCTACATAAGCCAATATAAGGGTGTAGTGGGAACTGCAGTTGAAGGGGAAAACACTACCCTTGAAGCTAAATTCACAGCAGCCTAATGAACATGATCAAAAAATTGTGTTTCCTCAGTTACAGGTGAAGAAATAATATCAACAGGTATAACCCCACATGAAATCATAGAATATTGAGAAGAATTTAAAACATTCATTTTTTCATTTTTTAAGCAAAAAACTTTGTAAAGAGTGATTTATTTTCAAAAACATTTAATGAAATTAAAACTAAAATGGTTTGATTTTACACCATATAAAACAATGTGTTGTATAACATCAAAATATTTGTCAAAAAAATGAGATTGTGACAAATTCCCTTACAATGATCGTATCAATAGATTAAAGATAAATCAATGAAATAATTATATGTGAAAAATATAAATACACCCAATATAAGTGGATATTCATTGTATAACAATCACCTGACATTCCTACATATTCTTGGAAGAACAAAAACAATGAAATAGATATTTAACTCAATGAATGAAAATTAAGTTACGATTTCCCCTACCTTGAGTCCAACATGTATTATATGTTCTTTAGTTTCCTTAATAATAAATATAGGTTAATTTATACATTTTTGAGAATATTTTTCATGTTTATTAATTTTTTTATGTCACTTGTTACAATGTTATAAATATGGAATTACTATTAATGTTTATATTGGCTGTTTTGTTGATGTTGGGTATTTGAGTCAAAAATAAACTTATTTTGATGGAAATTATATATGTGTTAAATATTCAAACACATAAAGAATAGTATTAATGATTTAAATATCACTTATATCCAATATATATGTATTTATAACAAAACATAATGTTTGGAGATATGAAATGAAATGCACAGTTCATGGAGACCGTAGGTTCTATGTATTCATGAACGCTACATTCATTTCTTTGTCACATTAAAAGAATAATTATTAAATGATATAAATATATATTATAAAACTAGTATTTTATTAATTTCATATATGTATCATAGGATTAATAAAAGCATTATTTATGCATTTCCTGTATAGCAGGAATGAGTCATATCGCTTTGAGGTGGCGGTAGTCCACACTTTCTGAGATGAAATAATTATAATTACACCACAAGGAATGAAAAATGGTATGTTCTAAATAAAAAATGGATAATCATAGAGTAAATAAAAATATAATTTAAATTATCTTTAAAAATCGTGTATATTATTATGTCCACCATGATATTTGGTATGGGAAATTGAACAATCATAATTTTGTGTAGTAGTAGTTATCCGTACACAGAAACAATATGTTTGTTATCCATTAAATAGAGTTGTGTGTAAGTGTTGATCTACAAATTATCAAATGTGTTGTTATTAAATCATAGAATAAGGATATTTTATAGATTGGATAATGGAAATTAATCTAAATAGCATGAGAGAAGGTGTTACTTCTTAATCAGGTTACTTATTTTGGTTTATAGGAAACAGATTAGTTGGGAGGATTTTTGACATAAGTGTGGATTCAAGGATTATGTAAGGGAATCTAAAAAGGGATCTGGTACAGATTGTCCAAACAAAAGGGATTTTGATGTGATATTATTATAGAATAGAGGGTACCTATATATGAGGGCAAAGAGGCACCCATAGAAACTCTTCAATTATAAAATTAATATAAATTAAACAATTTAATTTAAATGGGTCAAATATGAGATATTTAAATTATATGATGATGATAATTATAAATATTTTTATCCAATAATTTTTATACAAGTATTTATTTTACATTAATCTTTATCTTTTCAGTTTACCTTTATTTATAATGATGCTAACAAAATTTTAATTATTAAGAGGCTACTAATTTTACTTATATTGTGTAAGTTTTCAATAATAGGAATATTTATGAACATTTAGACCTTATCATAGTAACTTTGTAATTTTAAAATATTTTTAGTATTTTCGAATTATTTCATAAATTACTTTTTATAAATAAACATCAATTATGACAATTTTTCCAATATTTATTTTATTGTATTAAAATTAAATCTTAATAGAGTGATAACATAAAAAAAACATTTAATAGTCTTAAATAATTTCATATTAACCTAATAAAATCTTGTATGACATAAATTATGTCCAATAATATTTATTTTAATATTTATAATATAATTTACATTATTCCTTTATTAATAAAGTAATCCTTTATTAATAAAGTAATCACTTTATTATCATTGAGTCATAATTAAATGTAATTATTAAATGTATAAAAATTTTAAATAAAATATCATGACATAATTAAATATATTTATCTTTATAATGAATATTTACAGTGGAATAAAACACTTATATAATCCCATATTATCTTTTTTATTAAGAAGATATATATTTATAACATATTTTCCTTTACATTAACTTAAAAGTTAAAAGTGTAATAATCCCACCCATGTGTCTTCCAAAAGCCAAATTTTCTTCCCTAGAGTTTTCATGGTCGTCCATATGTCATCCAATATGATTAGGACAATTCACACTATAGTATTATATCATTACAATATTATTTTCACCCTTACTTAATATTCCCTTTAACCATGGTACATAAAAATAATTACAAAAGTTACTATTCATCATGTTTGAAAATAAAAGGGATTTATTTACATAATTTAGACATTATGATTACAAATATGGATTCAAGTTTTCCAAATTCGAAACAAAAAAGTTTCATTATTTAATTACAATTTATTCCTTTTCTTAAAATGAGAAACTTGGGGTCTTAAAAGTAAAAACCATCAAAAGAGTAACATGTGTTGATATCAAATTTCAATATTGATTTTTCTCTAATGAAAGAAATTGGAATAAATCATAAAAACATAATTCCATCACACTTCAAAAATAATTAAAATTATAATCTAACTATATAAAAAAATTAGGCAAAAAATCAATTTTGAATAAAAATGCAGTATTTTTTACTATTAATTAAAAAAATGAATTTTGTCAAAAAAATTCCAAAACTCATCCAAACTAATTTTGATGTCCCACTTATGAATAATAATCTAATTTATTCATACATAACATATAAAATTGTCAATAAATATATTTAAAAAGGTTTCACAATTAAGAGGTGGTAAAACTATATTTTAAAAATTATTTGAGTATTTTATGCTTCAAATTGGATTTATTATCATTTTAAGCCTCAAATATTTATTTGATAAATGTAAAAAAATTATTAAACATGTTTAAATATAATACAGTTATTTTTTTTAATTCCCTCTAATACAAAATCTAGGCATTAACCACCTTTTAAAATAGTAATAGTAATATTATCTTATTTTTTTGGTAAAACACATTCTTATGTAAAACGTAATATTTCGAAGAAACTCATTATGAAATGTCAATTAATCAATCTCACATAGTGTAGCATTTAATCCAAAATAAATATATATTTCCAAAATATTAATGTTTATGAAAAAATATTATTCAATAATTTTATGGGATGTTACTAGAAGATTTGTGGTATAGTAATTGGCAGTTATGGTAGTGGGTTGAAATGATAGAGTGGTGGTTTTAATGGTGTGGAAGTACTATTTTATAGTAATCCTATAAAATTAAATTGTGTGTGGATCTATGATATGATATATTTATTTTTTTACAGACCCCACCAATTTTAGATAAGATTACTGATTCCCACATGTTTTTGGTTACCAGTGTTTCCCCCAATATTTTAGTTAGAAAAGTAACACTTGATTGCCTAATACATATCGTCTAATATCCTTTCTATTTCTGGTATGTTCTATGACAGTTCATGTTTTCTATGATTTTATGATGTATAAAACATTTAATATATGGTATGTGATATACTAGCTAAAATGGATACATGATTAAGATGATGATATATGTTGGGGATTGTGAATGTTATGAGGAGGACATGAGGTTGATTTCATTGATATTCATGATACCTTACTAAGAATAAAATGATATATATAGTTGACATATGGTATCTAGGGAAATATATGTGACAATGATGATATGGATGTGATATTTTTTATTTTTTTGATAATAGATATGATGTGATTTATTATGACTGTTAAAGGTGTTGGGAGAATAATGAAATTCTAGGATTTTATTGGGTAATTTCCCCTATATGAACCTTTTATACCATTAGTTCTAGTCGCCAACCTAGGGATTATTTGAGGTGTACTTGGGGGTAACCCTAATCTTTACAATAGTAATTGGTGTATTTTTAAGTGTGGGTGGGTTAGGAAATCATTGTTTCAAGACACTGATCATATGACAGTACAAATTATATCTTGGTTAATCCACAACTAATGAATATATTCACAACATACATAACCACCCATGATTGGATAAGATTCAAGTATTATTTTAGAAATATATTGAAGTGTGAAGGTCCCCATGCAATGAATCTCACAATATTTAGATATGGGGAATACCAAATATGGCACTTAAACCCCGAGTATACCAAATATATATTATATAAGATTTTATTTGGTATATACTACGGTGGTAATTCATTTGAAAAAACCTGTTTTGTGCCTCCTAATAAAATTTCATGCATTTATTTGAAACCTAACTCATATTAACCTTAACATTACATAACTCTATTTAATATCCCATCATGAACATTAGTTGAGGTTAAATTAAATTTTCATTTTTTATTATCATTTAACATCACAAAATATATTCATCCAACGTGAATGATTATAAATTGGAGTCTGGCTTTTGTATATTAGGATACATTTTACATTCATAAAATGTATTTTATATTAATTTAAAAACCCATTACTATTATCCAATATAATTATTTAATATATGATATAATTAGTTATCATCATTATGTTTATTTCACATTTCAGGTTTGGTTAGGCTCATTACATCACTATATGATTACCTCCACATATTTATATAATCAACTAAATACCCCTCCAGAAAAACTCTTTTAGTGGGTAACTTAAATTAATAAAGGATCATTGTATAAATATGAGACTTAATGATCATATTCCTAAAGTTTAACTCCACCATCATGAATTCAAACCCATTGTTTCACACCTAATCTTTGTATGATGATTAATGTTTTTCTTTTTAACATCGAGCATGTGATATGTTTATCACTATAATCTGTCTGAGAACCCTTCCATCAGTATTTTTTTTATTGATATCATGAGGGTATCTAATTTAAATCATTACATAATATTTTTACAAACACATCCTAGAATCATTTGGGACATAATGTGGCATTCATTTTTTTTCAAAAACTAACCAAAACTCTTTCAATTTACCTTTACTTAACATACCCAAACCTTTTAAAAAACAATAAAGTATTCATGATATATTTATATAGGTATAATAATTCATTTTTAACCATAAAAATTAAAACTTAAAATGTAATCCCATTAGTATATTTAGACACTATATTCTATTAATAATTTCCTTATTGGGATTTACAAACTCATCTTTGAATGAAATAACTTTTTTTCCTATGAGAAGGAATATTTAAAAATAAAATTTTATTATCATATCATATATGGTAATCAAAATTTATGGAACATTACTATAAAAAATTATTATAAAATATATGACACATTTTTGTGGATGAAACTATTTTCCTCATCTTATAATGAATATTATGTATAACCCATTTTATCCTAGATTAAACTCCTTTTATTTTCAACATATTTTGAAACAATGTTAAATTTTTTGATGAATATTAAAACATATGTATTTAATATATCATATCATATTAGTAATAGAAAATATTTTATTATATAAGAGAATGAGATGAAATTTCAGGTGTTTCATTATGATTCATCTGAGATTCTATAATTTTTTTTCATTCAAGCTGTTATTCTGTAACAATTCACCTTATCATTTAAATGAAAAGTAAATGATTAATAAATTATTTTGTTCTTTTTGAAATATTATATAATCATAAAATTCGTATTGTATTCATTTGGAATCATATACCTTTAAAAAAATTGGTTTTATAGAAATGATATCTGGCCTAAAATTTCATGAATTATACCAAACTCATTATATTAAAGACAATTCCATTATACAAAATAATTTAACCTCATTCCTATTACCATAATTATGATTCAATGACGGAGGATGAGTGATCGAAGAATCCAATATTCTCTATGTGGATCAATCCATTACTCTTTTGTAATTTAAACATATTACTAAATATTACACATACTGTGTAATGATTTTAAATCCTTAACCCCTTGAGAAAAGATGTGTAAACTATTACTAAACTCATTCTCAATTTCTTCACATTTACAATGATTTTTTTAAAAAGAAATACATATCCATGTCAAACATTAATTAAAATATTTATCCATACTAATAATATTGTTTTAATTAGTGGGGAATTTTTTTTGCCTATTTTGAATCTTATCCTATTTAACCCTTATGCGAGTCTTTATATAATTCTTATAATAATCAAGATTCACCTGTTGAAATACATCAGTTGTTTTTTATTCAATAAGGGATTATATATGACACAATGACTTTACCTTTCTTTGGAATATTTCATAATTTTTTATATGAGTCTATTAATAAATTTCTTTTATTATACATTTTTCCCCTATAGGATTGTTCTCAAAGTTAATTTTGATTATTAAGATTTTATATATGTACAATAGAATATTTAATCACATGTTCGTAATGTCATTTATTTTTATCAAGATTTTTTTTTAAAATTTTCTCTTACCAAAATGATGACCCCATTTTACATTTCAATATATAAAATAGTGGGATAAGATATATATTTTACTAATATATATGACTGATTTAGTATTCCTATCACAAATAAATTATTTATTACTAATAGTATTCTAATGATATCATCTATGAATCATCGATGGTTGAGAAGACAACCATTTCCCACAACCATCATATAGAAAAACTCAGCACTATTTCTATGAAATCGAAAATAATTTAGTAATCGGTCTTATAAAGTTTTCCATCTCCACCATTCCCCACATAGTATAATCTATTGGCATTGTTCTTTGGTAATACCACCATAGTTGAATGATTGTGGTTTCGAAATATTTTTCCTTTTGACGAAATTTTGAAGTTATTTTATAAGGATTGTTGGTCAGAGTAGGTCACTCAAGAGGGGGGAGGATTGAGTGTCTATAAAAATTAATATTTAAAAAATATTCCTATAGGGATTCACCAATATAGTTAAACACATCCATGTTAATCAAAGTAATATGGTTATGATATTTTGATTATTTAAATATCTTCATAGAATATTGATTAATTCTCAATAATTTTAATTGTAGTCGTTAATATTACTTTTGAAGTTATTCTAATAAAGAAAAACAATTATATCTTCTTTCTAAGATAACTATCAAATACAATTTAGTGAATTATTAGTTAAACAGTAAAACATATAAAACTAGATTTAAATAGCACAACAGATATAAAACATGTTGTTCAGTCTCAAGCCAAAACCTAATCCACTACCCTTGGTGATCACCTACCACCAATATATTTAAAAAAATAAACTTGATCCACACCCTGGACCAGGGTTAACAATAGTACATAGGACTATTTAGGTCACACTACCTCTTCCAAGGTTCTACGTGGGTAAGAACTACTAGGCCACACATGGACCAATTTCACACTTATCAGTGGGTATAAACAAGTGTAAAATGATGTTTGAGAAAGGGTATGCTGTATCCCTCAATTTTATATAAAAGGAAATGTGTGTTATTTTATAGAAATACAAATTGCATAAAATATTAGAAAAAGGATACACAACATAGAAAAGATGATGAGATAGGGTTAGAAGTGCTTTGAGTGTTTTTCTATGCAGCTCTGGTATTTTGAGATGAAATTGATGCGGAACTAGAGTTATGGAATGGAAAACCATGTGTCACAAGATTGGTAGGTGTTCATCATGGTGAAGATGCAATCCAATCTAGGATTTTAGTACACTTTGTGTGTTCATCAGCAGTGTCTAGTTGTCTCTGACAATTTCTCTTCAAAAATTATCTGATTGTTTTCTTTGTTGTCATGCTCACACACTTTATTTGCGTTATTCCACAGTCATGTACATACTATTTGTGGGCCACACTACTCTTTTATATGGGAACACTTGTGTTGGACCTGACAGGTTGCATGTATTTTGTACCTTGTACCACATACTGTCAGGTGACATGACTACAAAGAAACATTAATTAGTCAGTGCATTTAAAATCTAAAAATACGACCATTAATGATTAAACTAAAAATCCAAAAAATAGATTAAGAGATTGATTCACCATTTTCCTGTAAATGGTGGCATTATGAATTGGTGTCTCCTTTAAACAATTTCTGGATTGGTCATAGTGTCTTGTGACTGTGTCTGGTTCACTGTGTCTTGTTCATGGTGTCATGTTCTATTTGTCTAGTTCACAGTGTCTGGGTCACGATTTCTTGTTCATAGTGTCTGGTTCACAGTTTCTGGTTCATGGTTTTTGGGTCACAGTGTCTGGTTCATGGTGTTTGGGTCATGGTGTATGTGTCATGGTGTCTGGGTCATGATTTTTGGGTCCATTTCCAGAAACACATAACCATTGGCAGACTTATGGTGTCTCAGACTTACCAAATTTCTATATTCAGACATAAGCAGTGATATTTATGGAATGGATTAGACATAATCATTCATAAAATAATTCATAATAAAGTAAATCAAGGACAGTGTAAAGTAATCAAACTGAATGTATTGCACTTAATATAATTGGATATCTTTACTAAACAAATGTACATTTGATGTGATATTGATTACACATTATTAAAAAGGTTTATAGACTGAATAGGATTTGTTATAATTAAAACATGAATAATACATGAGGAGTCCAACAATCTCCCCCCTTTTATGATCCCAAATCATGTGTATTTAGAGTGTATATTTATTCAAACTACATATTCCCAATGATCACACGACATATATAGATTTCTCCCCCTTTTTGGATTATCAAAAAGAGTGAATAGGAAAATAGAAGAAAAGTCCACAATGCCTTATATAAAAAGGGTTTCAGTACAAATATTATACAGAAAAACAAATGAAACAATATTCCGATCAAAATAGAGTAGTAACTATTCTTCATCACTAGTTGGTCTTTTCATTTCCCCTGTAGTCAGATCAGAAGAAGAATCCATATGAGGAGATGTTGAGGTATAAAAGGGAGTGATCTGGTTGACAAGGAAGGAAAAGGAAGACCCTCAATGATATAAGGGACCAATGTACGTGTTGTATAAGTCCAGTGAAACTGTTTATTAAGTATTACATGCCTGATCTGACTCGGGGCCTGACAGATAGACATAGAAGTGGAAGCTAGGGTAGAGGTGAAGGTAGCAAAAACCGATCTCAGAGGGGAAGCCATAGGAGCAACAATGGAAGAACTCATTACACAAATATATGGACTCAAGAGATTGATAAAATCAGTAATGATGTCCCCACCATACTGCATGTATTTTTCCAATTCATCCTTATTCTCCATAAACTTTTCCAACAGACGACTGAACTCTATGATCTTTTGAACATGATTCTGGAAGGCTTGATTAATAGGATGAATCCTCAGATTTTACACAAGATACATGAAGTGATTTTCATGTCATTATTAGAGAAGATATGATTGAAGTAAAATGCCACTTTCTTGGAAATTTCTTGTTGAAAATCATTGGCATTATTAAAATGGATTTCCATGAAATCATGAACACTGTCACAGTTCTTGATAACATTAGATATTGATTATTTATTAAAACCACTATGCATATCCTGATGTTCCTCTTTCACCACTGTTCGAAATAGGTCACTGTCTAAGGAAGGTTGTGAAGATTTACCAAAGGTATTAAAAGTTGTGGTAGCTGCAGTAAGCGATATTAGTTTATTTATTACTTTCTGAAGGCACCCCTTATACTCATCAGTTATCTTGTTAAGAACAACAACAAGATCACACATCTCTTTCACTATTTGTTTTTTTCTTTAGGATACCATTTCAGTTAATGAATCTAAATGAGGTTTAATCATAGAGGTAATATCCTATGTGTTTTAAGGAACTAATGTCTCAACAAGTTGAGAAGCAATCTCTAATCTTGAATTTAGTACTTTTTTCATTTTTTCAAACATACCACTTAGAGTATGTACTTCATTAGTAAGAAGTTTTTTCTCAACTATGACATCCTAAATTTCATGAATAATTTTGTGTTGAATCTACGAAATAAATTTTTCAAATAACAGTGAAGAATTTATTTCACTTAGATTTCGTACAGGAGATAGCTGGGTATTCCAGAGTTTTTCAACCCCATCCAAAAGGGTTTCTCTAAATTCATTATGGTCATCTTTATTAATCAATTTTGTATGTTCTAGTGAAGGCTCTGAGATAGAGGCTAAGACATGATCATGTTCTTGGGTATAAATAGCTTCAGGAGATGATTCCATTTTCAACTTAAACATAGTATAATGGTCAATACCATAGACTGAGACTTCATGTGATTCATTTATATCCTAATAACTAATATACTAATACCATGTCTCCACTAAACATGGATCAATCAGATTTTTCAACACAACAGATTCTAGATTGGGGGGCCACTCCCCCTCAAGATGTGCATCGTTCTCAAGACTCAAGGACTTAGGACCTTGATTTCCACAAATTCATCCCTTATTTCCCCAATCATTTCCTTTCAAGACAATTGAAAGGATTGATCCATTATCTCTTCAGCAGAAAGAATATCTTCAGGAAAAACTTTTTCCTTTAGGAGTTCCTCCAGGGAAGCTTATTCCATAATAAGAAGATCTTCTCCTCTTTCCTCACCTAAAACATCATTTTCTATCTCAATTGCAACATATTCTTCTTCCATATTGGAATTTTCTTCCAAATCATCAAAATCTTTAAGAACATGTATTTCTTTCTCAATTACTATTTGAGGAGTAAGAGTATTGTCTTCCTCATCAAGAATAGTTTCTCTAGGAGGTACAACAACCTCCTCTTATTATTATTCTTCATAATAATCAACAACTTCATCTGGTTCTAAACCAAGATCATAAATACCTTTTAGTCATGAAGGATGTTCCAATGCATTGAAATTTTCCAAGATCCTATCATTTTCTTCCACCCATGACCTTTTCCAAGGATTCCAATTATTTTTTATCCACTTTATAATAACATTTGTAAGCGAGAACTCATAATCTTTGATAACTTCATCATTTGGTCCAACCATTTATTTTTCATGTAGCATGGCTGAGATAAGCTGATAATAGAACAGGGAGGTTGACTTGGAAGTGGTCTTGTTCAATTCACACATATAGTGTATGAGATACTTACAATGATTGATCTTATGTCCATTTTTCATGAGATGAATTAAAAATATATCTTGATATTTTTGTACAAAAAATCATCTTTTCTAGGGAGAATCACGTTTTGAATAAACATAAACATATATCTAGATTCTCAATCTAGTTCAGCAGTTATGGCTCTCCTCATGGTTCTATTTATAGTTAATATTTTCAAGGAATCATCCAAAACAAGGAATTATCATGGAGGTGGTGGACCTCTATAGTAATCTTCACAAATACCTTATTGATGTATCCTAAGGAATTAAGCCCATAACATCAAAGAAAACACGCATCTATAGCCATTTATCAAATTTCGTACAACGTACCCACTGTCTGAATCAATCATAAATTGTACATACTGATAAAAATGTGCAACATGCTTCGAGAAGAGAGTTCTATGTTCCTTTTCAAAACCAATCTTACCAACCTTTCTCTTTCAATACTTTCAAAACCAGATACATACTCGACAGAAGCCACTTAAGGAATATATCTTTCTTAGCTACTACAATTCTGTTCAACATATATAGATTCAGAGGACACATAGGTGATAACATAAGCATGATCTTTTTCTTCTTGGAACTCCGTTTGTCAAGAGATGATGAAGAAGGGCGTTTCATCTTGGGAGTTCATCGAAGGTTCGAGAGAGAGAGAAGGGATGAAGAGGGATTATGTTATGAGAGAATAGAAGCGATATCGACTAAAGAATAAGATAAATCTCTTATATTTAATCATTTAGAAATACCAACCGTCACAAAAACAAAATCACGATAAATAAAAAGGGTAAAATAAGTAATCACTTCTATAAGAGTTATAATTTATAAATAAAAAATCATGCTTATGGTGAGACATTAACTGGTGTTCATGGAGATACAATAAGAAGTGTTTACGGTGAGTCTGTAATAAATGTGATTTGTAGACCGTGCGACCACATTGTTAGTGATAGTAAGTGTTAGACAATAACCATGAAATACAAACAGTGGGACCATATACATGAAACATTAAATCTTAAGACAATAAAATTTGAAACTATAAGATATGAAATAGTAAGGTATTTTCTTAAGGTTTATCATACCGAATTGGTGTATGGTGTAGTCTATTCTTTCAGAATATAATGGTTTGGTGAATATATTATCAAGCTGATATTCATTTCCAATGAATTACAAAGTGATATCCCATTTTTGAAAATGATCTCTTAAAAAGTGTTTTATTACATCAATATTCTTTTTCCAAGAGTGTGAAACATGATTTTTAGTGATATTAATACCACATATGTTGTCACAATTTATAGGTAAATGACTAAATTGATATCTATAATCAACTAATGTGTGTTTCATACACACCATTTGTGCACAAAAACTATTAGAAACTATGTATTCAAATTCTTTGGTAGATATTGCAATGCAATTTTGTTTCATACTACACCATGATACTAGTGACATGCCTAAAAAAGTAACATGATCCAGAGGATCTTTTTCTATGTTACTTATAGCCACCGAATTCAGCATCAGAATAACTAACTAATTAAAATAACTGTCCTCTAGGATAGAACAGTCTTAGATTGGGTGTATACTATAGGTATTTCAAATTTCTTATTGCATCATTTAAATGAGACTCTATAAGATTTTCTTTAAATTTAGCAGACATACACACACTAAACATAATATCTGGTCAACTACCATTTAAGTAGAGTAATCTTCCAGTCATTCCTTTATAAGTGGTTTGATCAAATGATTTTCTATCTTCAGTAAGATCAAACATACAAGTGGTACTCATTGAAGGGACACTACCTTTAGTGCTATCGAATACAATATCTTTTAGATGATATCTAGTGTATTTTCATGGATTTAAAATAATAACATCATTATATTGAAACATTTAAAATTAAAGAGGGAATTTTAGTTAAACCATTAAACTCATTTCAAATTCATTTTGCATCATTTTTGAAAAATCAATTGATAATGAATTTTTTGAATATCCAAAGATAATGTCATCTACATAGATTTTGATCCACTAAAACATCATTGTAAATTCATTTTATAAAAAGTGTAGGATCAACTATTCCTTTGTTAAATCCTTTAGAAATATGAAAAGTACTCAGCCTATCATATCGTGCTCTTGGAGTTTGTTTTAAACCATATAAATCTTTTCATAATTTAAAATTTGATTTGGAAAATGAGGATTTTCAGAACCAAGAGGTTGATCAAGAAAGACATCCTAAAATATATCACTATTTAGAAATGAAATCTTAATATCCATTTGATATAGTTTTAAATTTAGTTGTGATACATAAGAAATAATAATTTTGATGGCTTCAAGTCTAGCTACTAGTGAAAATTTATCTTCATAGACAATTACTTCTTCTTAACTATAGCCTTATGTAACCAATCTTTCCTTGTATTGAAGTATTTTACCAGCTTCATCTACCTTATTTATAAAAACTCATTTAGTGCCTATGTAGAATGGGTCCTTGTGTCTTTCAAAAATTTTACAAAATATGTTCCTTTCCATCTGGTTATGTTCTTATTTCATAGCCATCACCAAAATTTCATCATTGATAACATCATTAATGTTTTTAGGTTCATGTTGTGACAATAAAACATGATGTTAAACCAGATTCCTAAGAGAATATCTAGTTTGAGTTCCTTTGTCTATGTCTCCTACAACAACATCTGAGGGTTTGTTCTTAAGAGTTTTAACAGCTCTATAAAAGGAAGGACTAGTGATTTCATGTTCATCAATAGGTTCCGACTCATTCTGACTTGAGCCTAAGAAAATTCTAGAATTGTAAGTTTTAATAGATTCCATCACAACATGGATTGAGGATTTTTAAATAAATATGAGATTTGATGCAACATCCTCTAGGTTATCTAGAATAGTTTTAGTCACATGTGGATCTGTTTCATCAAATTTGACATGTACAAATTCTTCCACACATTTAGTTCTTTTATTGAACACTGTATAGGCTTTAATAGAAATTGAATATCTTAATTATATTCCTTCATCACTCTTGGATGAAAATTTGTGAATAAAGACTCTAGTATTAAGGATATAGACTTTGAAACCTAAAACATTGAACTAGCTAACATTGGGTTTTCGATTGTTTTAGGTCTCATAAAGAGTACTATTAAGAATAGGTATAGTCAATACTCTATTGATTATGTCGAATTCTGTATTAATAGATTCATCCAAATAAATAAATAGGTAGTCCATTTTCACTAACCATTTTTCTGGAAATCTCTTTCAGGATTCTATTTATTCTTTATACAACTCCATTCCATTGATGTGCTCTAGGTGTAGAGAAATTGTGACTATAGCCATTTTGTGAGGAAAAGGATTGAAACTATTGATTTTGAAACCCAATTCCATGATCACTTTTCATGTTCATAATTTTATGTCCACTAATATTTTATACAAACATGTCATATTTGGTAATGTAAGAGAAGGCTTCACTTTTGTGAGCTAGAAAGATTGTCAAAGTATATCTAGAGAATTCATATTCAAGAACATAAACATAGTGCATAACATTTAAACTAGAAACCCTAGATAGTCCAAAATAATCCATGTGAACCAATTCAAGAGGTTGTGATGTTGACACTTATTTCATTGGTTTGAAGGAAATTTTGTGTTGTTTTCCCTTTTGACAGGGATTACACGCTTTATCATTTGGAAACTCAAGGTTGGGTTGATTTTTGACTAAGACTTTTCTGGATAGCTTTATAAGGGAGTGAATATTAAAGTTTTCTAGTATTCTATTTCAATGAAAAGACTCCTTATGAAATAAACATAAACATGATGTATTTGGAGAAACTATAGAATCTAAGTTAACAGAATAAACATTTTCATTTCTTAATGCAGAAAACACTAATTCTACCATGGAATTAACAACATTTCAAGAATATTTTTAAAATATAACATGAAATATATCATCACATAATTTTAAAAGACTAATATTATTATATTTCAATCGATAGAAAAATTGTACTTAAAAAAAACTGAGTTAGAGTTACCGATTTGGCCAAGGCCAGTGATTTTTCCTTTGGAATTGTCACCAAAAGTGACATGTCCTCCATAAATTTTTATAACATTCATTAAGTATGAGTAGTATCCTGTCATGTGTCTTGAAATCCCACTATCCAAGTACCATAAAATTTTACAAGAACTCTTTAATTATCATTCCTACAAAATGATCATGAGAAAATAGATTTTGGTACGCATACATGTTGGGGTCCAGTAACATTAATAATAATGGCTTTAAGAACCCATATCCACCTCATAGGTTTCCTATTAGCATTATGTAATGTATATGAAAAATAAATCTTATTTGGACCTAAAAAACATGAAACAATAAAGAGTGTATCATTACTTGATCAAGTTGATTTGTTTCTAGAAGTGGGAGTAAAGTTATATTCCCTTGATTTAGAAATGATGTTTGTTCTTCCACAATTTATTTTTTTAGGTTGATTTCCAATGCTAGTATTATATTTAGGGGAAATCAGTTTACCTAGAATATGTGTAAGAGTAGTTTTCCCATTGGTAATCTTTTTGAAGTCTTTATTAAAATTCTCATTAGACATTTTTAATTCAATTTTCTCCATGAGGAGTTGAGAATTTTTTCCTGTTTCAATTGTGAATTCAAATTTAACAGTCATATTAAGAGCGTTATGTTTCTTCAAATATTTATATTTATATTTTAGTTAATTTCATGTGTCTTAATGAATATTAAAGTATTCAAACACTTATTCAGTAAACATATTTTCAGAGTCACTCTCAATTCTAGAATAGTATGAATTATGTACAAAAGATTCCAGTGTTAACTCAGATGTCTTTGTAATAAAATACATATTGTATTTATTGGAATGTTCATCATGTGATGTTTCTGAGTCACTTAAACATTCCTCAGATTTACTCTAGGTTTCTTTAATTTCCTTTTTATACTTTCTGTCTTTGTCCTCAAATTTCTTTTTGTACATGATCTTTGGATAGTCAGCCATGATATGTATTTTGTGCTTATATTCATAACAAAAATTTTCGTCTATCTTGTCATTTCTTTTCCATTCCTTCTTCATACTTCCTTTTTTATCATATTTTCCCTCGAAGTTAGTATTTCTGGAAAAGATCTTCTTCTTTAAAATCTTTTGAATCCTATGGCTAATTGGGCCATATCCACATAACTATCAGGTGATGATTGTTCACTACTGGAACACTCTACAGAAGCTTCCAATTTTCCTTTGTCTTTGTGTTTAGTGGTGGTGGTATTGAATGGCACAAATTTTATTTTGGTTTCATCCCCCACTTCCATGTTGAATTTAATCTCCACTTCATACACAATAAGTTTCCCAATGAGTTCTTTTACTGGTAGCTTGCTGACATCGCTTGATTCTCCAATAGAGACAAAGGTTCCTCTTTATCTATCACGTAGACATCTGAGAATTCTTAGGATCTTTTCCATGGCTATGAATTATCTTCCAACAGAAATCATTGTGTTGTTAATTTCATTGAACCTAGGATACATGTTAGAAATAGGCTCATCAGGATTAATTTTAATGTTTTCATATTTAATAGTATAAGTATTAATTCTCATTTATTTTACACTATATGTTCCTTCATGTGAAATAGACAAGGTATACAAAATTTCATGAGCAGATTTACAATCTTAAATTCTATTAAAGTCTTCACTTCCTAAAGAGAAATATAAGGAATTCATATATTTGTAATTTTTATTGTAGGCAGTTTTGGTAGGATCATCCCAAATGTTCTTATTAGTAATAGAAGTCCTATATTCATCTATAATTGAAGCCATAATTTCAAAACCCATAATTTCTAAATTAATATTTATTTTAATTTTCTATTGAGCATAATTACGTCCATTAAAGAATTGTGGCCTATTAGTTGCATCACCATTAAATCTATTATCGATAATAAAGAAATACTTCAAAAGAGATATAAATTTAGAAATAATATAAATTTATGGATCATTAAAGTACAATTACAATCACATTTGAATAAGGTTAAAAAATAGAGTCTTAATAAACTCCTCTGATACAAAATTTTGATCGGAGTAGATCACTCAAAGGGGGGGGATTGAGTTTCTATAAAAAGTTCTATTAAAAAAATATTCCTATAAGGCTTCAACAATAAATTAAAATTCGTCCCAATTAATCAAATTAATACGGTTATAAAATATTAAATGTTAAAATAACTTCTTATAAAAATTATTATTTTCCCTTCATGTTAATATTAGTTATTAATATTACTTTAGAAGTTATTATACCAAGTCAAAACAATTATAACTTATTTCAAACATAAACTATCAAACTGAGCCTTTTTGAATTCTAAGTTAAATAGTAAAATAGAGAAAACTAAATTTAAGTAGCAAAACAGATATAAAATAAGTGGTTCAGTCTCAAGAAAAGACCTAATCCACTCCACATGGTGATCACATACACCCAAGTAGTTTAAATAAATAAACTTGATCCACACCCAGGATCGGGGTTAACAATAGTACACATGACTTTTCAGGTCACACGACCTCTTCCATAGATTTAAGTGGGTATGATCTACCAGGCCACACAGGGACCTCTTCCACACTTATCTGTGGGTATAAATAAGTGTAAAAAGATGTTTAAAAATGATATCTTATGTCCTTCAGTTTAACATAGGAGACAATGTGTGTTGTTATACAGATACACACACTGCTCGAAAGATAAGAAAAATGATACAGAATATTGAAAATATGATGAGATAGGGTCAGAAGTGATCTGAGTATTTTTGTAAGAATCTATAGACTTATAAAATGAAACAGATTCAGAAATAGAGTCTGTGTATGGAAAATAGAGTGTCGCAAGTCAGCTAGATTATAGGGTTTTCTTCTTAGTGAAGATATTGTCCACTATGGGATTCTAGTATGCTTTTTGTTTTCTTCAGCAGTTTCAAGTTTTATGCGACTATTCACTCTTCAAAAATGCTCTGAATGTTTTCTTTTTTGTCATTCTCACACATTTGCTTCACTTAATTGTACTTTCATGTACATACTGTTTATGGCCGCACTACTCTTTTATCTTTGAGATCATATGTTGGAGCTGATATGTTGCATGTATTTTACACCTCGTACCTCATTAAGTCAGGTGACTTGTCTACAAAGAATCATTAATTATGTTAGTGAATTTAAAATATTCAAATATGTAGATGCCTGAATCTTGACGTACATCGACATTACATTACTTTTTCCTAATTCTTAGTACATAACAAAAACACACACACACAAGGACCGTAATAGTTTAGTGTCTTTGGAAACTCGGAATATAATCTTCTAATCGTGGTGAAAGATCTTCAACATCTCCCATAAAGATCTTCCTTTTTTTACCTAAAACCTTTCTTTATATCCTCGGGAAAAGAAAACATAAAATGGTGAGCTCAAATGCTCAGTAAGGGTAAAAAAAAGAAATATCAATCACATCATAAACATAAGAACATTACTTTTGGAAATATTAACCTGCAAAAGAAATCATAATTTCATAACATGGGATAAATCATAGTAGTGAAATTTAATCCCAATAATCATACCATTAAACATGAAACTTTATGGCATACACACATAATCATAGAGAATCATTTCTTATTAGTCAAGACTCATTGCCAAGACTATCTTAGTGGACAAAGTCCATTTCTGAACCGAGTTCACTCCTTGTTTCAGTACTGTTTCACTGAACCGGTTTAACCTGCCATTCCAGCCATGTCTATCTCATGAGATATAAAATCTTTACCCAATGCATTGGAGGGAGATATAGGTCCCACCCATCTCATAATGATACCATTCTTATGTGTGCCACAAAATCATAAACCATACATCATATCATAACCCATGTAATAAAAATGGAAATCTTAAACATCGTGACATCATAAAACAATTCATATAAGATAAAGGAATTCATAAAAATATTTCCATCACAACATAATCAAATCCATGTAATAATAGGGATAGAAACATAACCCTATATTATCTTAGATGGAAAATAATTTTGATAAAACTCTTGAACTTCATTCTTGAGGAAAATATCCTTTCTACTTCAAAAACATTTTTCCTTTCATAACATGTAATAAAATTTTAAACTAAAAGAAGTTGATTTAAAATAAACTTGAAAACTTATAAAGGAATCTTCTTGGAAATATTTTTTTTAAAAAAAATCCATTCATGTCGTATAAGTTAAAAAAAACATTCATCACGTCCTTTTGTCAGAAAAGTCAAAAAGTACCTCGTACGAAAAATGACAAAAGATTCCTTTCATATCATTTAATAAAAACTCACCGAAGGGTAAAATTAGATATAAAAAATTGTAGGTGGATGGAAATAATATTACATATTGAGGAAACATGGATGTGGATGATAAAATAAACCCCAGTAAATTTCAAAGTATAAACAATTTCAGATAAAAAATGAGATTGTGATATTTTCCTTACCTTAGGTCTGATTTGCTTCGTAAGTGTCCAAACCTCCTGTATAATGATTTAAATAATTTTATTGACTTATTCAAGAATCATACTTACTGTCATGATATCATATATGGTTCACTTATGACTTTATTTTACCCGTTCTTTTGTAAATTCCATGTTAAAGAGCGTTTTGGGTAAAATCGTTTCATTTGTCATCTGTGTTTTGACTTGTAATTATTCATATGATTACTTAGATCATGATTACTTAATTCTAGAATATAAAACATGATTTATATATAATATATATTAGGTATATACATATATATAATATATCAGTAAATGGAAAGAAATACACCGTTCATGGAGACGGTAGGCCGTACGTACGCATGAACGCTGTTTTCGTTTCCATATTGAGTTGAATGGAATTAAGTATATGACATACATATATATACACATAAATCCAGTATCATTATTATTTCATATATTTCATGATTACTTATTATATATACTTTATAATCATTCTTGAATGGTTAACGTGGAGAATAAATCTCATCGTGTCGTGGAGACGGTAGTCCGTACGTACACACAAGCGATGATATCGTTCTCATGATCGTGGAATTTTATTGGAGTGTATGTATACAATTTCAGAATAAATATAACTTTAAAATAATAATATATAGTTATTATGTACACCATTATACCCATCCAAGTAAGGTGGTGGTGGAAAATAGATTACACCACAGCGTGGAGACGGTATTCCGTACGTACGCACGCGCGGTGATTTCATTTTCCGTAGGATGGATAGATGGTGAAATAGGGTTGTTTAATACTTATAATAACATATAAGTATATTAGTTATACTGATGTTATTACTTCATAATGAAACAACCTAATAAGAAGAAGTGGAAGAAGAAATAAAGTTGAAAGAATCGGTAACATACATTACCTCTTCTTTGAAGCGCCTCTTTGAGATCTCCTTTTAGGGCACTAAAATTGGTATTTGAGGAAGACCAGAACCTCTAGGATGTTTCTAGGGAAGTGGAGAAGATAATTTCTCAGGGTTTGGCCGAGCTTGAAGGCTCAAAGTGGTGTGAGGAAGAGAGGGAGGAGGTGCCCTTTTATAAAGGAGGAGAGGGGCTCTTTTGGAAAAACTAAAAATATTATTTTATTATAAAGCCAAATTCGGTTTTAAATTGCTCCAAATTGATTTATTTAGAAGATAAGGTGGGTATGGGTCGAAATAATCTCATCCAATATAATTTAGACAAGTTTAGGTTCCTATTTTAACCTTATCATTTATATTTAACTTTAAGTTAGATAATTTTACTTTTACCGCGTCTTTTTGTGTTCTTACACTATAAGGTTAATAAACATACTATAAGAAGCCAAACGAACCAAAAGTTGTTTATTATTAATATATATAACCTTATCTAATTAATTTGGCCGAACTTTAGATTTTTAGGAATAAAATAACAATTAATAATATAATATTTGTTTTAAAAACAATTTTATGTCAATTTTGACACTATTTAGTAATTGATTTTTTAAAAATCATAACAGAATGATTATTTCGAAAAAAGTTAATTAAATAAATACTAACATATCATATTAACCTATAAAATTAGTGTAATTCATTAAAAGTCTCAAATTACATTTATTTTGGTATTTATAACACCAATTATGTCAATATTTCATTAATAAGATAATTACTGCATCATCTTTGTGTCACAAATAAATTAAATTATTTAATGTCTAAAAATTACACATAAAATACCATTATGTATGAAATATTTTTAGATTTATAATTAATATTTATAGTGGAATTTATCTTATGTATAACCCTATATTAAAAATGATGTGCTTATTAAACTTTGATTTTAACTATTTTAACCCTTCTTTAAATAAATTAATAATAAATGTCCTAATCTAATACAAGTGGGCCTAAATGGTCATATTTTATACCTAATGTTGTTTTTGGTCAAATTAAACTTATCCAATAGAATTAGGACATGTGTTAGGGTAATAATAATATCATTTTTACCATTAATTACCCTATTTACTTTTAACAGTGGTAAAAAAAGTAAAAAGTTACTATTCACCAAAAAAATATTTTCATCTCATTGAACCAAATTTTACTTACTGACATCAACCGTGTCTCTTGTATTTTTGATATTCCTCTCACAGAAGCGGTAAAATTATGTTTTATGAAAAATTCATTTTTTTAACTACCACTTATTGGTTTCACTATTCATCAAAAAATGAAAGTTTCCAGAAAAATACAAAAAATTAGGCCTAAGCTATATTTGATATTATGGACTGAAAAATGATGTCTATTTTACCAAATTAAAAAAATATCAGTTGCATTAATTAATTTAAAAATTAATTCCCATCGTCAGAACAAATAGCGTGTTCTTAAGAGATAATAACTATCAAAAGATTGACATTTGTTTATGTCTGGTTTAAATGTTAAATTACATCCAATGACCAACATTGTATTAAATTGTAAAAATATATTCTAAATATACTTTAAAACCACTCAAAATAATAATTTATCACTATTAATTATTTCGATTAAAAAGGTTGTTTTTAATTAAAATTTAGTAATTTTCACTATTCATCAGAAAATGAAAGTTATCCGAAAAGTACCAAAATTTCACCCTAAGATAATTTCGATATTCCGAATCCAAAAATGAAGTCCATTTTGAAAATAAAATTTACAAAATTTCAAAAATTGGTTTTTACTATTCATAACGGCTAGTTTTAATAATATTTTAATAGCATATCATTGTTTAGCGAAACTCGGTATTGCGTACAACACACACTATCGCGGAAGGTCGCGCTTACGTGTAATGCAAGCCAAGTCAGGGTTGCGTATTGTGAAAGAATCCTTCGTTGTTTCGTATAACATAATCCAACCATATTTCATTTATACATTGAATATATATATATACACTCAATGTTTCGTAGAATAACTATTATCAAAATTGTGTGTAACACAATCCAAGAATAGTGTTGCGTATACTACAAGCTAATACGGTGTTGCGTATAGCGCAAGGTAATATTGGTGTATCATAAAACAAAATACATTAATGAAACTAAAAGAATATTTTTCATAAAATCTCGGGGTGTTACATTCTAACCCCCTTAAAATGAATTTCACCCTCGAAATTCGTCGGGGTTATAAATGGTTTACTACTCAAAAGTTTGTTTAATAGAAACCCACATCGTAAAAAGGAATACCAAAACCAATCTTTAAAAACAAAAGTATAAAACATAACAGTAACCCAAATAAACTAATCACTGGGTTTCCACATAGGTGAAAATATGAATATGGAAGAGAAATCTAACCATCATGTTCTGATGGAGAGTGGTAGAGAACATGGGTATGGAAAATCCAACAATCAAAAAGCCATAAATTTGTGACGGTCTAAGGTACCATCTGATTCATCAGATATAAGAGCACTAGGACAACATATTTGGTTTTCAAGATCATTTCCCTAAAGTTAATGAAATTGGAATTTGAAGAAATACTTTCGTGATTTTGGTATAGTCTCACCGTTGGTCGTTCTTTGGACAATTTCCACTTCATCTCTTAATGAAATGAAGTTGAATTTGTCATTCGTGATGTGTTAGCAGATCATGTGATAGAATGATGGGTCATTCCATCTGTCTCAAACAAAAGGTTAGAAAAGTTATCAAAAAAAAAATACATAAGTCCATCTATAGTGAGATTAATCATATATGGTTCCTAAAATGGACTTATACTTATTATATCATACTTCTTAATATAATAAAACTAGTTTCTACTAAAAATGGACTTCTTGTAGGCCAGTGGTAGGTGATAAAGGCCAGTCGCACTTCAGTTGTGGGTTCGATTCCCTCAGCCTTGTCTGACGCGATGGGCTATCGCCAGTCCTGCAGGTTGTCCTTTTTCTAAAACTACATTACTATAACATCCCATTAATAATATCGAAAAAAATTTTATCCTTAAACAATACTAACTGATGTCCAACATAATCCATTCCAATCTTTAGGATTATCCATAATACTGCAGTCCACTCTCATATTATAGTGAAAACGATTACCAGAGATTTCATATAACAAGCATGTTAATAAACTCGTTGATCCCAATATATCATAAGATATGTCTTGTTGGCCACATTCCAAACATTCGAATGCCTCAATAATGTATTCTCTTGAAAAATGAATACCCATTGAATCTTAGTGAAAACATGAGTGTTGTCAAAAGTTAACTCTTTCCACATACCAAAACCCCAAAATTCTATATACTCAAACCATGATATAACTATTTCCTTATATCAGTCATGAGCTCATGAATACTTTCAAACATTTCATTTTCTCCTTATCCCTTCATTATGCGCATATCATATTATTTCCAAAAATATCTCAATCACTTTCTAAGGTTACCGGTACCATAAAATTATTTAAAAACACAATAGATCAATACATAAATATTCCAATATTCCACGATACTATATACAACATTATTTTGGAATCCCATTACATAAACACTTAATCATTCCACCACATCGTTGTCATATTCAACATCACCAATAGTGATCGCATGTGACTTCCCTTTGTCCTTTTCCTTAAGTGGTTGCTCATGTCAATCATCACTAACCCTTGGATTAGGGAATTTATTAGCATAATGCCCCATTTCCTTGAACTTGAAGCATTGAAGTGTTTGTGGAGAGTTTTCTATTGTCTTTTATCTATTCACATCATTAGCAAACATTTTCCCATTTCTTCGACAATCAACTGCTCTATGAACTTCTTTTCCACACTTAAAACATTTTCTAGTACCTTTTAGGCAATCCCCACCATGATTCATTCCACACTTTGAGCATAAAGAAACATTCATCTTCATTTAACCATTATTCTGAGATTTCTCCTTGAACTCCATCTTTCGTTTCTTGTCGAAACCATGAGTTGGATATGTTACAAAAACATCCAGTTCTACCTTGATAGCACAACACACAATTTTTTCATTGCTACTGAAGTATCTTATAGCTAATTCCCTTTGAATATTTGGTTTTAAGCCACTGAAGAATCGATTAACTTTACTTTCAGTTTGGATGATAAAGCCAGATGCATACCTTGCAAGCCTTGTAAAATTCGCTTCGTATACACCAACAGATTCATCATCCTTTTGCTTTAGTTCAGGAAACTCTTTCTCCATCTTTGTTCCAAGAATACGAGGGAAGTACTTATTGAAAAATAAGTTCTTGAACTCGTCACATTCTAAGGACTCAATTTCATCTCTTGGCCTCGTATTCTTGATAAGATTCCACCATTGACCAGCTTCACCTTCCAAATGATATACTACTAAGATGACTTTATCATGTTCAGAACATTGAAGAACTGAAAATATCTTTTCAGTGGTACTGATCCATTGTTCAGCAACAAGTGGATCAGAAGACTCACTGAAAGAAGGTGGACGTTTCCTCATGAAGGACTCAATAGAATATTGTTCCCTTCTCTGCTCTTTTGGAAGTACAGAATGATTCATAGCTTGTGTAAGTATAGCAACAAGATTTTGCACTCCATCTCCCATAAAATTTGTTTATTCAGGAGACCAATCATTACATTGTCCATTGCATTTATCAACACGGTTCTTTTGGGCTCTAACCATCGTCTAAAACCCAAAAAGAATAGTGTGAGAGGAAAAAATCATGCTAGGGAAAACAACATAATAAAGGGGGAGTACCTTCAATATCTAAAATCATAGGTTATATTCTAAGATTGTTACTGTACTTCTATAACTATATCCTATACATATACTTATCCTTAGGGACATCCCTAGACATACCTTAGAAATATCTCTAGGGATCTCACTAACGTTTTTGCACCCTAGTTGCCAAAGGTTGACTAAACCTTTCCTCTGATACGAACTGTAGAGGCCCGAATCTTGACGTACATGGACATTATATTACTTTTTCAGAATACTTAGTACATAACAAAAACACATACACACAAGGACCATAATAGTTTAGTATCTTTGGAAACTCTGAATATAATCTTCTAATCGTGGTGAAAGATCTTCAAAATCTCCCATAAAGATCTTCCTTTTTTTACCTAAAACCTTTCATTATATCCTGGGGAAAAGAAAACCTAAAAGGGTGAGCTCAAATGCTCAGTAAGGGTAAACAAAAGAAATATCAATCACATCATATACATAAGAACATAACTTTTGGAAATATTAACCTGCAAAAGAAATCATAATTTCATAACATGGGATAAATCATAGTAGTGAAATGTAATCCCAATAATCCTAACATAAAACTTGAAACTTTGTGGCATACACACATAATCAAAGAGAATCATTTCTTAATAGTCAAGACTCATTTCCAAGACTATCTTAGTGGACAAAGTCCATTTCCGAACCGAGTTCACTCCTCGTTTCAGTCCTATTTCACTGAACCGGTTTAACCTGCCGTTCCAGCCATGTCTATCTCATGAGATATAAAATATTTACCCAATTAATTGGAGGGAGATATAGGTCCCACCCATCTCATAATGATACCATTCTTATGTGTTCCACAAAATTATAAACCATACATCATAGCATAACCCATGTAATAAAAATGGGAATCTTAAACATCGTGACATCATAAAAAAATTCATATAAGATAAAGGAACTCATAAAAATATTTCCATCACAACATAACCAAATCCATGTACTAATAGGGATATAAACATAACCCTATATTATCTTAGATGGAAAATAATTTTGATAAAACTCTTGAACTCCATTCTTGAGGAAAATATCCTTTCTACTTCAAAAACATTTTCCCTTTCATAACATGTCATACAATTTTAAACATAAAGAAGTTGATTAAAAATAAACATGAAAACTTTTAAAAGAAGCTTCTTGGAAATAATTTTTTAAAAAAATCCATTCATGTCGTATAAGTTAAAAAAAACATTCTTCACGTCCATTTTTCGGAAAAGTCAAAAAGTACCTCGTACGAAAAATGACAAAAGATTCCTTTCATATCTTTTACTAAAAACTCACCGAAGGGTAAAATTGGATTTAAAAATTTTTAGGTGGATGGAAATAATATGGAATATTGAGGAAACATGGATGTGGATGATAGAATAAACCCCAGTAAATTTCAAAGTATAAACAATATCCAATAAAAAATGAGATTGTGATATTTCCCTTACCTTAGGTCCGATTTGCTTCGTAAGTGTCCGAACCTCCTGTATAATGATTTAAATAATGTTATTGACTTATTCCAGAATCATACTCATTGTTATGATATCATATATGGTTCACTTATGAATTTATTTTACCCGTTCTTTTGTAAATTCCATGTTAAAGAGCGTTTTGGGTAAAATCATTTCATTTGTCATCCGTGTTTTGACTTGTAATTATTAATATGATTACTTATATCATGATTACTTAATTCCAGAATATAAAACATGATTTATATGTAATATATATTAGGAATATACATATATATAATAGATCAGTAAATGGAAAGAAATACACCGTTCATGGAGACTGTAGGCCGTACGTACGCATGAACGATGTTTTCGTTTCCTTATTGAGTTGATTGGAATTAAGTAGATGAAATGCATATATATACACATAAATCCAGTATCATTATTATGTCATATATTTCATGATTACTTATTATATATACTTTATAATCATTCATGAATGGTTAACGTGGAGAATAAATCTCATCGTGTCGTGGAGACGGTAGTCCGTACGTACGCACGAGCGATGATATCGTGCTCATGATCGTGAAATTGTATTGGAGTGTATGTATACTATTTAAGAATCAATATCACTTTACAATAATCATATATAGTTATTATTTACACCATTATACCCATACAAGTAAGGTGGTGGTGGAAAATAGATTACACCACAGCGTGGAGACGGTATTCCGTACGTACGCACGCGCGGTGATTTCGTTTTCCGTAGGATGGATAGATGGTGAAATAGGGTTTCTTCATACATATAATAACATATCAGTATATGAGTTATACTGATGTTATTACTTCATAATGAAACAACCTAAGAAGAATAAGTGGCAGAAGAAATAAAGTTGAAAGAATCGGTAACAGACATTACCTCTTCTTTGAAGCGCCTCTTTGAGATCTCCTTTTAGGGCACTAAAATTTGTCTTTGAGGAAGACCAGAACCTCTAGTATGTTTCTAGGGAAGTGTAGAAGATAATTTTTCAGGGGTTGGACGATCTTGAAGGCTCAAAGTGGTGTGAGGAAGAGAGGGAGGAGGTTCCCTTTTAAAAGGGAGGAGAGGGGCTCTTTTGGAAAAACTAAAAATATTATTTTATTATAAAGCCAAATTCGGTTTTAAATAGCTCCAAATTGATTTATTTCGAAGCTAATGTGGGGATGGGTCTAAATCCTCTAATCCAATATAATTTAGACAAGTTTAGGTTCCTATTTTAACCTTATCATTTATATTTAACTTTAAGTTTGATAATTTTACTTTTACCGTGTCTTTTTGTGTTCTTACACTATATGGTTAATAAACATACTATAAGAATCTAAACGAACCCAAAGTTGTTTATTATTAATATATATAACCATATATAATTCATTTGGCCGAACATTATATTTTTAGGAATAAAATAATAATTAATAATATAATATTTTGTTTTAAAACTATTTTATGTCAATTTTGACACTATTTAGTAATTGATTTTTTGTAAAACTCCTAACAGAATGATTAGTTCGAAAAAAGTTAATTACATCAATAATAACATATCATATTAACCTATAAAATTAGTGGAATTCATAAAAAGTCTCAAATTACATTTAGTTTGGTATTTATAACATCAATTATGTCTATATTTCATTAATAAGATAATTACTGCATCATCTTTGTGTCATAAATAAATTAAATTATTTAATGTTTAAAAATTAAAAATAAAATATCATTATGTAGGAAATAGTTTTAGATTTCTAATGAATATTTATAGTCGAATTTAGCTTATGTATAACCCTATATTAAAAATGATATACTTATTAAACTTTGATTTTAACTATTTTAACCCTTCTTTAAATAAATTAATAATAATTGTCCTAATCTAATCCAAGTGGGCCTAAATGGTCATATTTTATACCTAAGGTTGTTTTTGGTCGAATTACACTTATCCAATAGAATTAGGACACGTTTTAGGGTAATAATAATATCATTTTACCCTTAATTACCCTATTTACTTTTAAACGTGGTAAAAAAGTAAAAAGTTACTATTTACCAATAAATTATTTTCATCTCATTGAACCACATTTTACTTACTGAAATCAACCATGTCTCTTGGATTTTTGAAATTCCACTCACAGAAGTGGTAAAATTAAGTTTTATGAAAAAATCATTTTTTTAACTACCACTTAGTGCTTTCACTATTCATCAAAAAATGAAAGTTTCTAGAAAAATACCAAAAATTATGCCTAAGCTATATTTGATATTATGAACTGAAAAATGATGTCTATTTTACCAAATTCAAAACATATCAGTTGCATTACTTAATTTAAAAATTAATTCCCGTCGTCAAAACAAATAGCGTGTTCTTAAGAGATAATAACTATCAAAAGATTGACATTTGTTTATGACTGGTTTAAATGTGAAATTACATCCAATGACCAATATTGTATTAAATTGTAAAAATATATTCTAAATATACTTTAAAACCACTCAAATTAATAATTTATCACTATTAATTATTTCGATTAAAAAGGTTGTTTTTAATTAAAATTTAGTAATTTTCACTATTCATCAGAAAATGAAAGTTATCCGAAAAGTACCAAAATTTCACCCTAAGCTAATTTCGATATTCCGAATCCAAAAATTAAGTCCATTTTGAAAATAAAATTTACAAAATTTCAAAAATTGGTTATTACTATTCATAACAGCTAGTTTTAATAATATATTAATAGCATATCATTGTTTAGCGAAACTCGGTATTGCGTACAACACACGCTATCACGGAAGGTCGCGCTTGCGTGTAATGCAAGCCAAGTCAGGGTTTCATGTTGTGCAAGAATCCTTCGTTGTTTCGTATAATATAATCCAACTATATTTCATTTATACATTGAATATATATATATATACTCAATGTTGCGTAGAATAACTATTATCAAAATTGTGTGTAACACGATCCAAGAATAGTGTTGCATATACTGCAAGCTAATATAGTGTTGCGTATAGCGCAAGGTAATCTTGGTGTAGCATACAACACAAGACATTAATGAAATTAAAAGAATATTTTTCAAAAACTCTCGGGGTGTTACAAAATATGACCGTTAAATATTAAATTTAAAAATGAAAAAATAGATTAAGAAATAATGTCAAATTTTTTCTGTAAATGGAGTCTCCTTTAAACGGTGTCTGGATTGGTTATGACGTCTGGTCATGGTGTTTGGTTCACAATGTCTGGTTCAAGGGGTCTGGTTCACAGGGTCTAGGTCACGATGTCTAGGTCACGATGTCGGGTTCACGGTGTATTTTTCACAGTGTCTGATTCATGGTGTCCTGGTCACTGTGTCTGGTTCACGGTGTCTATGCTATGGTGTCTGTGCTATGGTGTCTGTGCCACGGTGTCTGGTTCACCGTGTCTGGGTCCTTTTCCAAAAAAACATAACTGGTGGTAGACTTACGCTGTCTCAGACCCATCCAATTATCAGTATTCAGACATAAGAAGTGATATTCTTGGAATATTTTATAATTAATCATTCATCAATGAAATCCTTATAATGTAGATCAAGGATAGTGTACAATAATCATACTAAATGTATAGAACTTATGATTTTTGGATATCATTACTAAACAACTGTATATTTTATCTGAGATAGGTTACATGAGATTAAGATGGTTTATATACTGAATAGTATTTTGGATCTTTAAAACATGATTAATAGAGGAGGATTCCGTCAAGGACAATGAATATCATGATCTTATACCATGTTACTTCTTTTACACGTATGAATAATTCAATTGGTTTAGTTTTAAATTATATAAATTTCACCAAATAATTATGTTCGAACTATATTAATGTGTAACTCCTAAGAATGTTTTTATACAAAACCAAATTAAAAGACAAATTTATTCATACATATCCAATTTTATCTCATGAATGAAGGACATGAAACCTTTTTACCAAAAGTATTATAATTTTATGAAATCAAAAATATTTACGTGATTAAGCCTGGAATGATAGAAACAGAATCCATATATTTTTTTACAAGCTATATTTATTTAGGAATATGATTATTCTAACCCAAATTATCTCTACCCAATGATACATTACTCATGAAAGACATAAATACCATCAAAATTATAATAAATTATTTAATAAATGATAATTAATTATTAAATTTAGCCTGATAACATTAACATAAATATAATTCAAAGTAAAAGAAAAACAAATCGATTATTATATACACTATGTAATTACATAGATCCTTTTATGAAAATTTAGAAATATTTTGACACTTGAATCTTAATCAAACAATTCATTTATATTAAAAAATAAATAAGGGAATAAATAAATACATAATAAAGTAATATTTCATACATAAAAACCTGTGATAGAAAATTTAAGAAAAATTAATAAATAAATTATATAAACTTTATAATTTAGGAATTTATAAACATTATGGATAAATTTATATCGAATATAAACATCTATTATTATAATTTACAAGGTTTTTAATATTAAATCCTTCATGCTAAATAATGACATAGGTTTATGAAAATTTTTATTAAAAAATAATAATCAATTCATATTTTATGAAATAAAATTAAATATATTAAATATCACATATTATATTATAATTAAACCCGATATCATATCAAAATCTAAAAATACAATTAGAGTTGTTCAAATAGAATTTCTAAATAAGTCCTAAATAGATTTATTTTAAATTTAAATTTTATAAATAATTCTTAAAAAGAGTAAAAAAACTTTTATATTTCACCTGAATTTCCATTATGAACACTTTATAAACCATTCTATGTATTAATGAACATTAAACCCCTATCAAATCGGCAAATTTTTTTGTTTTAGATTAAAAAACATCCTCAGATTTGGCATTGACCCTATCATCTCGAAAAAATGAATGATATTGATAATTTTATCTAAACATAATTTCATTTAAAATTCCATCCAAAATAGATTCCACCATGGTGTAATGAATTATAGATTGGTCCTTTATAAATTTCTAGACTGTTGAATTTTTTAGAAGTAGTTTTAGGTTATCTCTTGGCCATTCCACATTTTATCTATTTTGTCCTTTATTATTTATCTTATGCGTAATAGGGATCATGCCGATTTGCACAAGAATTTTTAAGAATAACATTGAATATACTACATCATTTCTTGTATTTATTTTAAAATCCATAATAAAATAGATACAGGTTCACCATTATGTTCATCATTTTTGGACAATGCTATTATTTTTTTATTTTTTTATAAAACCTGATATGGTCATGTTTTATCCACGATGGTGTGATAATTTAATATTTATAAGAAAAAAATATTTTCAAATTTCTATCTTGAATTTTTTATTTATATTAAAGAACCTAATGTCCAAATGTTAATGGGTTATGCCATTCTTCTAATGATACTCCATTCCCATAAATCATCATCCATTTCAAAATCAAGAAAATAATTGATTGATCTGGATATTATGATTAAATGGGATACGTAACATCCTAAATATAGTTGATGATGATCTCAAAAATACCACTAATAAAATAATTTATCTATAAATTTGGAATGAATATAAATGTATAATATGGAATATATAATATATAGTATTTGAACCATTATGTCAAATATTTTAACAATCATTTTATTGAGATCGCTGAGAAGTAGTTGAAAGAAACCTTCCTCTAGGGGTATCTATGAATACTATGATTCACATGATGGTCGGGTAGGAACTCTATTAACACCAAATCTAATTGAACTGTTCTTAAATGTGTATGATAATGAGAGATAGATATAATCATCTTTGAGGAGGTCTAATTGTCATAAGATCACATCTAATAAGTAAATCCTCTTCCGTAATGGTTAAATCGATTTTTGTAATTCTTAAGGAATGAAAAATCATTCATATTATTTTTAATTTATTTTGTAAATATCCCAAATGTTTCAATTCACTTGAAACATATATATTAATTACATTAATAATATTTTAACATTTAAAATACTATCATTGGATGTTCAAACACCTCAGTAACTATTTCATAATGAATTAACTACTAATGATATTTGAAAATAAATGATGGTTGGGGAATTAAGTATTATTGTATAATATATTAATCCCCATTAATATCTACTATGAAAAAGTTTCACACACTATGAACTGGTGATCATTATGTTATACCATGATGTGATAAAAAATTCTATGTCATCGTCAATCTTTTAGTGTATATATCTATTAATTTCAATATCTAAAATATCTACCTACAGATTCAAAGAAGGTTTGTTGTGTAAATTATTGGAAAAGTGTATTGATTTAATGTTTTTTATAGTGAAAGGATCTCTTCAATATATTTATTGTCTTATGATTAGTGTTTTATGAATTGTGAAGATATATTAAAAAAATTACTGTATGATCCGCATAAATATTTATACCTTTAATGCTTGATATTTCTATAATAATTTTGTTAAATTCAAATTGATTTTATTGAATATAGATTTCATCATGTATTCCAAGGAAATAAATTTCATGTTATAAATATATTCAAAATGACACACTATAATATGAATAGCTTCCAAATTAAACCATATCCCTTCAACAAAATTATTATAAGATACATCTCACAAGGTTGCACCATCCAAGAATAATAAGAGAGAGCTTAAAGAAATTTATACCACATCAAAAGTGACATATATAAAATGAATAATTTTATTACCATAAGTGTACTCACTAGTGATTTTTTTTCTGAATCCCTTTAAGGGATTCATGAAGTTAATATTGTACCATTAATGTGCACATATTGACAAAAAAGATAAATTCACTTTCTCCCCCAAATTAATTGATTTCATAATTAATAAATGTAATAGACTCTGTAATTTTTGTAATGGATTGAATAAATTTGGATAAATTTTTTATAGTCAATGTTTGGGAATTTTTTGTTTTTTGGGATTCTATTAAATGATTGTTTTTATTGGGGATTCAGTTTTTTTGCAATTTTGGTTAGACTTATATTTTTTTTATGGTTTGAAATTTTATATGAGGTTGAAAAGATTTATTTGTAATTATGGTGTGTTTGGGGAAGGAAATGATGTGGGATTTGGTGGTTTTGGAACCACTGAAACATCGATGAAGGTTTATAAGGGGTCTGGTGGTTGACTAGTGGAAACAGAGCCACTTGATTCTGACTAGAACTCTGGTGGGGGGGGGGGGCACCAAAAAATTTGGTAATATATTGGGAATGTTTTTAATAAATCCACATTGATTTAATTTTTGATATTTCTCCTCATCCTACCACTAACACACAACCACACCTCACCTCTTCTAATTCTCTCACTGAAAGACTATTTCCATTATATTTATCATACGTTATTTGAAATACTCTTCAACCCATTATTTGCCATGAATGGTTTTGGGTGTTTTTGTTTAAGTAAAAGACTCCATAAGACATTATTACCTTCTCCCCTCCACCTAATGTTCTTAAAAAAATCCCATTCTATAAAAAATCACTAAGATATGGGTATCACAAATTTCATGATGAAATTCAATCAAATATATTTACTTATTCTATTTTGAGTTTGGGATTACATAAATTGGTGACTCCTAAAATATTTTTTCCTTTTTATAATTATTTTTTTCAAAACTATTCGGAATTTTCTTCAGTTTAGACACTAATTGAAGTGGATTTGGGTCCTTATAAATGGTGTATTTTGATGTTTTTTCTATTAGATAAATTATAATATGTATATATTGTGATTTCATTATAGATTTGAAATTATTTGACACTAAATATATTTTTTACGACCCACATAATGATATAATTATTTTTCACACTTCTAAACTTTTATATTCATCCAATATTTTTTAGGTATAATATAAGAATAAAAAAAATTTATACTTATAAAAGTATTTAAAAAAAAGAATGTTTTCCGCATTTTAATGGTTCTCTTGTTTGAAATATGTTTTCGGTAAATTTTATAAATTATATTTGAAAAATTAATATTTTTGGAAAATTAGTTTCAAAATTTAAATTGGTTTAATTTTTTATATTTTTCTGATAGGGTTCATGTTTGGATAAGTAGTGAAATAATACAATATTTTAATTGAAAATAAATTTTCAATCAAATTTATTTATAGTATTAAATTATATTTTTTAATGCTTTTAAAGTATAATTTGGACATGTTTTTTATCATTTAATTTACATTATTTAATTTTAATCCATTTTATGTTGAAATTTGATACAAAAATATTGTGAACTTTTGATCATTTTACATCAAAAACTCATTATTTTGTCTGATCTACGGAATTAACTTCAAATTAATTTCTACCAATATTATGATTATAATTTTTGAAAATGGAATCTATATTTGGTATAATATGGTCCAAAATTATATATGTATATCACTTTTATTTTTAGACTATATGAATAATAACTTTTATAATTTTTCTAAACACGGTTAAAGGTAAATTAGGCAATTAAGGGTAAAAATAATATCATAAATTTTATAAAATTAAAATAAAATTGAACTTATATCATTGTATGAGTTTATTTTCACCCAAATAATCCTTGGGAGAAAATTATTTCCTTTTAAATCCACATGGATAATAGTATGGCATATATAATATTATTTTCATGGAAAAGTCAATTTTCCCACTTTTGTTTTAAACAAGTGAAGTATTTTTAATTTGTAGATATATATGGGATATTTTAGACTATAGATATATTTTTGGAGTAAAAAATAATTATATTTTTTATGATAATTTATTTTTAAATTTTAGTGTATAAATAAACTAATTAAAGGCATTCCCAATGATGATTCAGTAATTGTTCAATTAAAATAAATATTAAAAAAAATTGTATTAAAAATACTAAAATAATATAATTTTATATGATTAATGTTATAAACTAGTTTTTATATGACATTGACATATTAGTGATTTTTATATGTATTTTTCTGAATTATCTTACCGTTATGTTATTTTCAAAAACACATGTTACGAATAGTCACAAAATAGACTGGATTTCTATTTCAAAATAAGATAATGTATTATTAAATTATATATAATGTAAAAAAAATTCATCCAAAAAATTGTTATATGTGTACAAATTGAATCAATGAATCATTTATCAGTCTTTTTTTCATTTTATAGTAACCGTATTAACCCTCAATGTGTAAATTATACAATATCAATGTTTGTGTTAAATTGTTTATATAATAGTTAAATTAAAAGAAAAAGTATTTAGAAAATACCTATATTATGATTAATTTTAATATAATGCTTTTATTTAGAACCATAATCATTCTATCATTGGAGAAAACCATTTTTTAATGATTTTTTACGGAAATTTAATTTATACAAATTTAATATCTGATGAATTCCAAGAGTGCCCCTCACCAATCCTATAAAGGGAATCCCATTCTTATAATTTATTTAGTCATAAAAAACATTTTTTATTGTCACAGATCTAAAAATATATATTACTGGAATCCATAACTACATTATAGAGGCATTATTTTTTGGGATAAAATCCTCCCCTGATTTTTAATGTTTTAAATTAATGGAGGTCATCCAAAGAAGAGGTAAACTTTTTAATTAAGTCTTTCTATTTTATTTATTCTTTTAATTGCATAAAATCTTAATAAATCATGATGAAATAATAACTAAAATATCTTAAATATACTCAGATGTTATTCTGTTGATATCATCACTTAAATAAATCTCCAATTTCATCAAATGGGAAATAAATTATTTGTTCTTATGTACGAAGGACTACCACCTTGTCTACCGTTATAGTTTCTTTTCATCACCTTCTCTCAAGAATTGTAATAATTATTGAATTAATGACCAAATATTATATTCATGACATATTTATAATTATTGAAATATAATATATCATTTACATTATTCCCTTTCCATGCACATGAAAATGATAACATTGTTCATGCATACACGTGAACTTTCATCTCTAAGAAGCAATGTGATTCGTTTTTAATCACCACACCACATGGATGATATATGAAACTATATTAAAATTATCAATATTATATATATAAAATTATTATCATTATTAAATTTATAAATTATAATTAACATATTTCCATATTGATAATTGAAATAAAATAAATGTTACTCATACATACGTATGACCCACCATCTCAATGTTTATAATTTTCTCATTTTTCATAAATATACAAAATTGGTTTTATTTAAAAGTAGAATTTATCTATAAATTTTATTAATATTTATCGACAAATATGTTTTAAATTATTTACCTTTGACCATTATGGTTTTTACCTCATACCAAATTCCTTATGGGATCATGTAACAAAAATAGAAAAAACATCAGGCATGATCATAAATAATAAATAAATTGTTATAACATGGTAAAAAATGATTTATAATGAATAATAAATATTTAAAAATTTTCAATATATTTAATAATTTACCTATTAATATTATTCTTGATCTTAAATATTGTATGTTACAATTTGGACTCAAGGTAAGTGATTTTCTTTTAAAACCCATCATGTAATGATACTTTTCCAACTCATTTTAAATAAAACAAAGTTATGTTTTTCAAATTATATAGAAAAAATAGTTTCATTATACTATGTCACTTTTATTATTTGAATCATTCACTACACATTTACACATTTATTTTCAGATAATTTTTTTTTTATTTTTGAGTGTGTGGCATTGTAAAAATAAAAAGTTATTTTTATATTATGAATGTTTTTTGTGTTATATTTAGGTTATGGCTCTTTGGAATTATGTTTGAGTATGAATGGTTATGTGATAAACCAAGGGGTGATCCATTAACAAATTTCCAATGCATTGGTTTGTGACACATAGTTAATCAGTAAGGACTGATCTATGTGATTAAAGGAATAAACTAAAGTGGGTATTCCAAATGTAACCATGATGGTTAATCACTATGTAGATATATAATATAATGTAAGATTAAAATGAAATTAATTCCTCATATTACATTATTTATTTATTTATTATATAGAGTTTTATAGGAATCTTATTATTTTCTGTGTTAAGATAATGATCTTAGGTTTTATATGTGAAAAGTAAATCATTGTCAAAAGGTATTCATGGGTTTGAAGTATTCATTGACTAAAAATTTATTCCATTATTTAATGTCCTATAATGATATTTTTTCTACCCAAAAGTTTTAAAATGTTTTAATAAGATATATGTATGGGTAAAAGAATTGATAATTTTGAAATTAAGGTTATGATGTTTTTTCACAAAACTTAATTCTTGTTTTCTTTTAAAAGTTTTATATTTTAGAATTAAATGATGCTATTTTAGTTTAATAAACTTTGTATTAATGTGAAAGGTTAATTATTAATTATGATCTAATTTTATGAAACTCAAATCTAGAAAATAATCTAAATGTTATGGAATGTAATTTCTTGACTAAAACTCAAGATTATATAATTTCTAAGCATGGTTCCTTATAGTTAGTATCAGAGGTCGATTTAGATAACAGTATGGGTTAGTTTATTTTTAATAGAATACACATAAATGATTTTTACTTTATGGTTATGTTTCAATGATATATCATGCGAATGTTATCATTTTTATTCATCTAAGACATGTATTTTCAGAATGGGTTTCAATTGAGGAAATAAGGTAGTTTTGGTGGGATGTAATCGAGAATAAAACTTCATTACAAACCACCATCCCAAGATGGTATTAATCAGAACTAAATATTTTTTTTACATAGATTGATTAGTTGAAACATGATAAAAATGTTGGTGGAATCAATAAAAAATATATAAAAGATCAATCATAGATGTGTATATTGGTTGTGGAGATTTTTTTGATACAAAATATTCATGTTCTCAGAGAATATTCTGAAACAGTGGTTGCCAAAGGCTGGACCAAATCCCCTCAGAATATGTTTGATTTCATGAGGTGTTCTGACAATTCAAAGGTTAGTCGTTCTAATAACTACTTTTATGGAGAAGTTGATCCGTAGTGGCCAATGGTTAGAAATATTTGAGACATCGATGATATTTATGCTTTGGAGTGGGTTGAGTTGAAAAATATTTTGCTTGAAAATTATTTTCCTCATGAATTTAGACTTAGGATCGAAAAAATAGTATCAAAATTGAGCTAGGTGGAGGATTCAATGGCTGCATATGAAGTAAAAATTCATTCAACTGGAAAGGTATATTATAAATTATATCTGTAATATTTACATTCAAAATAAATTATTTTTACTCATTATTAAAGACAATATATCGAAGTCCATTTGATTCTGGGGAATTCAAGAGTTTCCAAAAAATTGTGTGATGAGAAGAGAATGTAGAAATAGAAATTTCAGATGATAATATGTTCTTTAAAAACTAGGTGATAAAGTTGTCAAAATGGTAGGAAAAATGTGGAATTCATTAAATAATTATGATGGTAACAATACTTATGTTTATAGATTGTGATATGTGTTGTAAAAAAACACCAGGGAATGCCTTTTGAATTTTGGTAAGTGCTTATGATGTGGTAAAATTGGACATAAGGCTCATAAATATAATAAAAATGATCATGATATTGGAAGATAAAATCTGATATACATTCAGTACAATGGTTTAAAATCAATGATATGGGCCATTATACAAATAAGGGTCTAAAGAAGAACCTAAATGATGTGAATCTGACACACCATAATTATAAAGTTATGGTGAAATCATTTTTAACTACTTCTGTATATATTGGGCCAATAAATGTTGTGTTATCTTGTATATAGATGTTTTATTCAAATTATACCAAATAATTATTTGATTTGTGGTATAAAAATCATTCATTTATGAGGAATTTTATATTAAATTGGAAATTTTACCATATGAAATGAATGCATAACTTATGGTGAAAAAATAAGGTGGAAATATTTAGTGAAAAAGAAATTATAAAAATATTTCTATCACTATATGTGGATGAAATTTACCAGAAAAAACTGTTTTTTTCTTCTAGTAGAGTTTGTTATTATTCATGGTATGGACTGTATATCTATTAACCATGAAAATATAGACTATAGATCTAAATAAATGTATTTTAATAAAAATTTGTAGTTTGTGTACAAGAATTAATCCTTAATAATGATAACATAGGAGGATGTTAAGAGACTATTAAAATATGGAAATGAAAATTATGTTGCACATACTATAGAAATCAAAGAAATTTTTCAGATAAATGATATTCTTGTTGTAAATTAGTATCTTGATGATTTCACAGATGAGTTTCCAGATATTTTACATGACTAGGTAGTTTAATTTATTGTTAAATAAGTTCATGATGCTATACCAATTTCAAAACCCCCTATCGAATGGCTCATGAAAAAATTCTATAATTGAAAAATAATTTGCATAAATTATTATCGAAATTTTTCATCTAACCTAGGACTTCACCCTAGGGTGATCTTATCTTGTTTATTAAAATGAAATATAGATCAATGGAACTTTTTATTTATAATAGAACATTGGATGACATCATTTTTTAGATATAATATATGTTAACTCATATCAATGATTTTTTATTAGATCAATGGAGCATAATATTTTTTAAAAGATGAATTGAGTTCGGGGTTCCATTATTTTAACGTAATAGAGGCATAAATTCTGAAGACTATGTTTTAGTGTAGATATGACCATTATGAATTTATAGTTTTGTTGTTTGGAATAATTACTGCACATACTATATTAATGGATCGTATGAATAAAATATTTCAAGAGTTCCTTTATATGTTTTTATTGTGTTTATTTATGAAATTTTCTTATATTATAAAATTAAAGATGCATATGAAAGAAATCTAAGAGTTGTTTTTTAAAAATCAAAAGAAAAGAAACTGTATTGGAAATTTATAAAGTATGAATTTTGGTAGCAACAAATCTCATTCATTGGTAACATTATTTATAAATATGGAATTACCATTGATATTCCTCAAATGAATGTTGTAAAATAATGTAAAATAACCAAAATACAATTAAGATTTTAATTTTTTTGTTTAGATGGTAATTACTATAGATTTTTTGAAAAAATTGCATGGTTATTTTACCCCACTGACTAAGTTAACTCGAAAAGGTATTATGTTCATCAATATTAAATAATTTGATGATTTTTTTCAGGAATTGTAAAGAACAATGGTGAATTCCTCATTTTTGGATCTGCCTACTTGAAATGGTGAATTTATCATCTATATTGATCATTCATTAAATCTAACTAGTTGTGTCCTAATGCAGAATAATTAGGTAATTACATATTCTCCACATTAGTTGAAACCTCATGAGTTAAATTACTCTAAATATGATTTTTATTTAACATTACATTTTGCATTAATAATTTGGGGGAATACTATTTATGGGGTAAAATGGGAAATATATACTGATCATCAATTTTTTAAGTATATATCCACTCAAAAATAGTTTAACATGAGAAAATCATGATGGTTTATACTAGTCAAGGATTATGAATGCACGATTCATTAACATCATTGAAAATAAATTAAAGAGGATGAGTCATTTAGTTGTAATAATAACTGAAAATTAACTATGTTATGTTTAGAACATGAGCCCCCTAGTAAATTATTTGATGATTTTTGGATTAATTGTTACTCATGCTAGAAATTCACTATTTTGTTTCTAGTGTCAGTGTTGTCATCTCTATCAAACCCAACAAATAAATCATATAAGGAGATGATGAGTTACATAAAAAATATATAATTTGTTGAAACTATTATGTTTCATGAATTATACATGTATAATGATTTATTTTTTACAATTTTGGAAGAGATTATTTTTTTCCTTATGATTTATGGTTGATGAAATATATGTTTTGTGGAACTCTTGGTTCTTGGATTTTTGTTCATCTTGGAAACCCTAAGATGTTAAAAAGACGTTCAAAGGTATTATAAGTGGAATGGAATGAAAAGAGATATTTCTGAATATACCATGAGATGTTTGACTTTTCAATAGGTTATATTAGAGAGACAGTTATCAAATGGAATTTTTTTACCATTTTCTAGTGGAAGAGTTGATGTAAGAAAATATTTATATGGATTTCTAAGTGGGATTACTGATTACATTTTTGTGGTTACAATGTGATTTGAGTTATTGTTGTTTGATTAACTAAATATGAACATTTTCTTATTATTAGAGACACTATATCTCTGGATCGTCTTTCTCTAATGTATCTATATAGATATTCTAGTTACACAGAGTTTCCCTCTCCATTGTATCAAATCGTGATCTTAGGTTCACTTATACCTTTTTGAAAGCCTTTAAAATTTATTCGGTACTAAATTAAATTCATGGATATATTTTCATCGTCAATTAGATGGGCAGTCAGAAAAAACAATTTTAACCTTATAGCATATTTGTTTTCTAGTTCAATGGAATACTATGGACATTGGGATCTACATCGTTATCTATATATGTTTTCATGTAAAAAAAATTTCATTCCAGTATATATATGCACCCATTTTAGAAATTAGATGGAAAATGGTGCTGAACTACATAATTTTGGGATAATATCGAGGAAAGGATGTTGATAAGACAAGAAATTGTAGTTGAAATGGTGTAGATATTTTTATTGATTCAATAACACATGAGTACTTCTCATTGTTGGCAGAAAATTAATGTTGATAACCAGATGAGTGATCATTATTTATAGGTTTTTGATCAGGTATTTATCAATTTTTCTCCATAGAAATGTGAGATGCATTTTAGTATGAAAGGTATGCTGAGTCCATTGTTCATTAGTTCCTAGGAAATACCAAATAATGTTGGATTAGTTTCTTAGGAAGTGTATTTTTCTATAAGTTAATTATTGTTACACAATTTTATTCATGTTTCAATGTTATGAAATTATATTCCCAATCCATATCATTTTTAGAGTTCATATGTAGTTTAGTTGGAAAATAATTTTTCTTATCATTGACAACCAGTTCAGATTTATGACTATAGAGAGTAGGTGTTGCAAAAATAATTGATTCATCTGATTATGTTATTATGAAAAAACCAAATGGTTTAAGGGGAAACTTGGGAATCTAAAAAATCAATGGGGAGAAATATACCTACTTATTAAATAAGTGATAAAATTATGAGGACACAGTTTTAAAATAGGGGGAAGAAATTAACAACCCGATTAATTTTATAATATTTTTACACCCTATTATGTTTTTACACTAATATAATAGATTTTATTATACATAATATAATTAATAATCTAGATTAATGCATAAAAATTATATTTTTAAAATGGTGTTTTCCGCATTTTGATGGAGAAATAATTTTAAATATGGTTTTAATCAATTTTATAATTTTTTTTGAGAAAAATAAACTTACTCTTTTTAATAGTAATATAAAAACTTATTTTGGTTAATTTGTTTAATATTTTGTTTAAAAGATTCATGTTTGAAAGAATATTGAAAATATATTTCATTTTTTTTGAAAGCTGTTTTTTCATCAAAATTATTTATAGTATTAAATTATATATTTAAATTTTTTATAATTATAAATATATCGATATTTTTTTTAAGTTAATAAAATTTAAAAAAATTCAATCTATTTAACATTGAAATTATATATAAAAACTATGTTAATATTTAGACATTGTTACTTTAAATATTTGTAGTTTTATCCCACCTATGAGATTAATTTTGAATAAATTAATGCCAATTCTGTGTTTGTAATTTTAATGACAGGATTCAATGTGAGTAATAATAAGGTCTAAACTATGTAAATATTCCCTTTTAGTTTTGGAAAATATGACTTGTATCTTTAACAATTTTTTGAACATGGTTAAAGGAAAATATTATAATTAAGGGTAAAATTAATATTATAAATATTATAAAAGTACCCAAAAACTTGTGTGAATTTAATTGGATGTGTTTTTTTACCAATAAAACCATTGGGACTAAAGTACAACTTTTTTATCCATTTGGATAAGTGTGTGATATTTAAAATATCATATACAAAGAAAAGCCAACTTTTTCACACTTTTGTCCTTTACAAGTGAAATATTTTTAAATGGGATTATATAGATAATTTTTTAGAACATAAATATAATTTTTGGAAGCCATAATGGTTATATTTATCATGATAATATATTTTTAATTTTTAGATAATAAATTATTTAATTATTGTATTTCTTAATGATGATGTAATAACTGTTTAATTTAAATAAATATAAAATAAATGATATTAAAAATACTAAAATAAATATAATTTAATATGGTTAATTTTATCCATCCTTTTTTTTCAAATGACCTCGACATGTTAGTTATTCTTCAGTTTATTGGTTAAAATTTATATTTCTATTATTATATGTTGGAAAAGTCATAATATGAATGGTGTGAAAATTGACAGTTGATATTATAAAATATATAATATTTTGATAAATTATATATAATATAAAAAATAACTATTTTGGTACTAATAGTCTAATAATTTCTTAAATGACTCACTTATTGGTCTTTTTTTCATTTTATTTTAATTACATTAAACCTCAATGTATAAATTACATGATATCAAGGTAAGGGTTAAAATGTTCAATATGGGTTAAAAATGGTTAGGATTACAAAAATTCAAAACATGTATAATATTTTTTTGTTTATTTTATGTAGAAGTACCATTATACAAGATTTTACATAAATAACTTTGGACTGATTGGGAATATAAAATTAATTTATATTCTTTTAATATTTGGTAGAATTCCAAGAGTACCCATCTTCTATACTATAAAAGAACACACATTATTATCATTTATTTACACATTAGAAATATTTTGGCTCATCGATGATTTACCCATGTAACATGCATTAATATATCCCCTCATTATAGTGTCCTTAGTTTAGGTAGAAAACCATCCGTAGGGGCTGATAATTTTTTAATCAGAGGAGGTCACTTGAAGAAGAGTTATCATTTTTAATTAAGTTTTTCTAGTTTATTTCTTGTTAAAATTAATTAAAATATTCATAAAACATTATGAAATAATATCTAAATTAACAAAAATACTCTGAAATTTTATTATGTCAATATAATGAACTAAATCTGTCCCCAATTTAATCAAATGGAAATGGAATTCTTCATTCATTTTTACGACAAACTACAACATCGTGAGCAGATATAATTCAAATTCCATCAACGTCCCTCATAATTAGTTATAATTAAACAATTAATGTTTATATTTGACATTCAAGAAATATTTATCATTTTAAAAATTAAATATATCATTTATGTTTTTATATATCCATGCACATGAAAATGATAACATCCTTAATTCATAGGTGTAAACTATCACCTGGAGGATGTGATGTGATTTTTTCATCACAAAATCACATGGAAGATATATATAAGTTTATTTTAATTATTAATATTATATTTATGATATTACAATAAATATTTAATTATAAAATTATAATTAACTTCTTTCCTTAATGACTAATGTGAAATGGAAACTTTACTCATGTGTACACATGACGTATAATCTCCATGATTATAACTTTATTAATTTTTCATAACCATACCAAAATGGTTTTATTTAAAAGTATAAATTATGTATAAAGTAGATGTATTTTTCCTGGTTATTATTATATAGATGATTTAATTATGACCATTTTCACTTTTGACATCATATAGAATTCATTTTGGTCTCATGTATTAAATATCCAAATAACTTCAGACATGAACAAAAATAATTCAGTAACTTTTATAACATGATTATAAGTTATATAAAATGAATAATATACATTAAAATGTTTCCAAATTAATCAAATAATTAACCTAATTTTATTATCCAGGAATTTAAATATTTTAATTTATGAGTCATACTAAAGGTATGAGACTTTATTTTAAAAACCATCCTTTAAAGATCATTTTCCAACTATTTTACAAACATAAAAGAGAATATTTTTTACCATATAAATAACAAACGAATTTTACCACTTGTACGTCACATTAATTTTTAAATTTTTTCCCTTTAAATGTTTACACATTAATTGTAATATATATATTTTTTATTTTTGAGTGTGTGACATTCTAAAAATGAAAGGTGATTTCAAAAGTGATTTTAACTTTATGAATGATTTATGTGTAATGTTTATGATATGGTTTGTGGTAATATTTTATGATTATGGGTGGTTCCAAGATAAATTTAGGGATTTTGGGCCCATGATATCTCTCCAATTCGTTGGGTAATGAGGCAGAGTTAATAAGTAAGGGTTCTCCAAAGAGATTAATCCAATATCTTACAGTGGATATTCTAAGTTTAACTATGAAGTTTATTTCCATTGTATCCATGAAAGATATTGTATGAGTGAAATTACAATGATCCCCCAATTTAACTTTATCATTTATGTTATCTATGGAGTATTACAAACAATTTATGAAAAGATGAGGTATGAATAAGGGCTTAAGTTTTATGGGTGAAATGTATAACATTTTGAAAATGTTTTCATATGTTTAATGTATTCCAAGTCTAATGGTAATTTTCAATATTTTTTGTACCTTACTAATATTTCTGTGCTCAACCCATTTCTCAAAATGTGTTCACATGATATAAGAATGGCTAAAATAAATGAGAATTTCGAGATGAATGTTATTAAGCTTTTTTATGAAAAATAAACAATGTTTTCTATTAAATGTTTTATATTTTAGAATAAAGGAATACTATTTTAGTTTTATCCACATTGAATGAATGTGAAATGTTATGTATGAATTATGAAATAATTTTATAAAACCTTAAACCTGAAAATGTCCTCATTGTGAACGAAATTAATGACTTGACTAAAACACAAATTATGTAATGTATACAAATGGATCCTCATAATTTTGATATAGTATCTCTTTTTTTTGAGTAAATATTTATAAATTTTTAATTAATTTTAAATAATTTTTGGAAATATAATTCTGATTCCAATTAGAAAATGGGAAGGCAAGATTTCATTATCCACTGTGTGATTCTCAGACTATGATAAAAATATTCATACCTTTGGGTTTCTTAAAAGAATTAGAAAACCCATAACATTTTGAGAATATGAAAAAATGGTTTTCGATGCTATTTTTCTTATTGAGATTTTTTTGAAGTGTAACAACTTTAAATTTTTCATGAATACCATTTCTTATTACCCACACTAAAAAATTTTGCTAAATCAGTTTCAGATTATCATCCCTTGTAAATCATATTTCACATAATAGATTCCCCTTTAATAAGGGAATAATCAAACCCATTCTTAAGAACTACCATTAATTCATCGTATTCTTCGGTGTTGGTCCTCTACGTTGATAATAACTATTGATAAAAGTGATGAACCTTAGTGTGTTATTTGTCTTAGGAATTATTATGTATATCTAGTACACTATTATTTTTAATATTTATTAAACCATATTTTTTTATTTATTTTAACTCTAGAGTTCACATCGATGAATCCAGAACTATATTCTCTTACTAAAATATGATATTCACACTGAAATTTAAATGATTTGTTATTTATTAATGTGACATGACCTATTCATAAGAGAGTATTTAAATGGATACCTGATGGCTGGGTTTCCGCATTAGAATGTGGTAAAAAAATGTTGAAGGAAAATAATTCATTAATTAAATAAACATAACACTGGACACTTCTAATGTTTTTATTAAAGGTGTTTCATTTATATTTTTAAAAAATGTATTGTTGGAATGTTTTTTTGAAACTAATTTTAACTTTATGTCCTTAAATTCTAATTTTTCTTAATTTGACAATTTTTAACAATGAATTTGTTTGTTATGGAATTAAAATATCTATAATTTAATCCACATTAACTAAATAGATTAAATTAATATTAATTGTTGTTTCTTAATCCAAAAGTTATATAATTAAAATGGTGTTTGAAGTTACCATCTTATATCAAATATTCTATCCATAACTTATCTATTTGATTATCATCATTACCTTACTGTTTTAACTTTGGAACCCATACAAGTTACCATTAGTAAGATTAATTACTTATTGATACACACCTCCGTAAATATGTTGTGATTAATTTTCATGTGTATCCTTTTTGTATTCTTCTAGTACCCCATGATTATTTAGTATTATTTATACACGTGGTTTTATTATTCTAAAATAAGTTCGTATTATTGCTTTTAAGTTAAAATGAAATTGTTAAATAACATGTATGTGTCTTACCCATTTATTTAGTTTATATTTGTAGATTTTATATTGAATAACTTTATAGTGAGTTGTACCAAGAATGACTAGTGTTATATTGGCCCAGATCTCTGTGGTCCATTCATTTGTGAAAATATGGGGTTTGAGGTGTTCCGGGAGGTCAATTTGACTTATCCCCAACACATTCCAAATTTACAGATTGGTGAATAGTTCTAGTGGTAGACTATTGTGAACAGTGAAACTGTTACCTTCTATAAATAGTTCCAAAGGTAGAACATTGTGAACTATGAAATGGTGACCTTATGTGAATAGTTTCAATGGTAGACCATTGTTAATAGTGCAACGGTAACCTTAGGTGAACAGTTCCAAAAGTAAATCATTCTGAATAGCGAAACAGTGACCTTCTATGAACAGTTCCAATAGTAGACAGTTGTGAATAGTGAAATGGTAACATTAGGTGAACAATTCTAATGGTAGACCGTTGTGAAAAGTGCAACGGTGACCTTCTGTGAACAGTTCTAAAGGTAGACCATTGTGAACGGTGCAACGGTGACCTTCCGCAAACAGTTCCAACGGTAGACTATTGTGAACAGTGCAACTGTGACCTTATGTGGACACTTCCTATGGTAGACTGTTGTGAACAGTACGACGACCACCTTATGTGATCAGTTCCAACGCTAGACCATTGTGAATAGTGCCACAGTGACCTTCTATGAATAGTTCCAACGGTAGACTATTGTGAAAAGTGCAACGGTGACCCTCCGTGAATAGTTCCATCGGTAGACCATTGTGAACTGTGCAACGTTAACCTTAGGTGAAAAGTGTCAACACTAACCTTCTGTGAAAAGTGCAATGGTAATCTTAGGTGAACAGTGTCAACATTAACCTTCTATGAATAGTGCAATGGTAACCTTAGGTGAACAGTGTCAACATTAACCTTCTGTAAACAGTGCAATGGTAACCTTAGTTGAAAAGTGTCAGTATTAACCTTCTATGAATAGTGCAATAGTAACCTTAGGTGAATAGTTTCTACGTTAACCTTTTCTGAACAGTGCAATGGTATCCATTGGTGAACAATGACAACATTCACCTTCTGTGAATAGTGCAACGGTGAGGTTCATGAACAGTGTTTCCAGAATGATAATGTTCCAACGGTGTGGTTAATGAACAATGTTTCCAGAAGAGTGAGGTTCCAACGGTGAGGTTCATGAACAGTGTTTCTAGAATGGTGAGGTTCCAACGGTGAGGTTTATGAACAGTGTTTCCAGAACAGTGAAGTTACAATGGTGAGGTTCAGGAACAGTGTTCTAGAATAGTGAGGTTCCAACGGTGAGGTTCATGAATAGTGTTTCTAAAATAGTGACATCAAAATGGTGAGGTTCATGAACTCTGTTACCAGAATGGTGAGGTTCCAATGGTAAACAGTGTTTCTAGCTTCCTACTGTTTCACCCCTTTGACGTTTCCTTTGAAGTAAAATGCATTTAAATCCTCATTTTAAGGACTCTAAAGCCAATTCAAAAACCATAACTCCTATATTAATTATTACAAAGGCTCATGATGTTTTTACTTGGTCAAACCACATGGTTTAATGTGATCCTCTTTTAATGGAAAATTAAGCGTATCTTAAACCATAGCTCAGTTAAATCTTCTAAAGGGATGGGATATCTTCTTCCCATATTCTTTCTACATGTTCTCATGGGTGAGATTCTTGAATATCCCATTCCTTATCATAATAGTTTCACAATCATACTTTCCACCTTGGCTTGGTTCCGCTCTGTTTTGATGAAACCAAGTAGTATCGATCAATCTTTGATATAAGATATGTTTTATTGTCGTTTTTTGGGGTTCATCTTCTCATGTTTCTCCTTTCCATATTATAGAATTTGATCTTCACGCTTATAATGGAGTTTTCTTGGTTTCGGTTGGTGTGATGGTACCGTGGCATCCTTAGGTGGATGCAGTTGTCGCGAGAGGAGGATCGTGACCCGTTTTGTGGATTGTTCTCACATAAATAATGTCGAGAACCATTTGGGGTAGGGATTCATTGCATCTCTCTTCTATTATGTGAAATTTTACCATTGGAATGTTTTACCCCACTGGATGACAATTGAATTGACATAATAAATATTTTAACCAGATAAATAAATTGATATCGATCATATATTATTGCCTCTTGTTTTTCTAGATAGTGTGATATCTATTCTTTCATTGTTTAGATGCTCTCTCTTGATGGAAATTGGTAACTGATGTAAATAGCAATTAATTGATAATTATTTGGTTTAGAGATAAAAAATCATGTAAATGAATCTGGTTCTCCTTGTTGTAATTTGATTTCAATCAAATTAGATAAGTAAGCATGTTTAATTTTTTTAATAGATTAATAGTTTTGTTTCCTGAATTTGGAACCTATGAATAATAAATCGGTTAATTCAAGAGGGATGAATGAACAGATTGTTTGATAATTCCTTTAAAGGTTCTGAGTTACCCTCTTGATTGTTAAAGGTCCAAGAGTCCAATTGTTATAATGTTTTTTTCCTACTGCTTGTGTTGTGATGTGAGCCTGGATGGCTATTGTGGTTTGTGAGGGCATGGAGACCATTGTTCTAAATAATTAATTAATGTAAAGTGGAACTGATAAAAATGGAATGAAATAATCTATTAATGCTCATAAAATTGTTTTGTGATTATAGGACACCTAGTCATAGAAGTAGAAGCCCAGAGTCCAAGATAGGTTAGCTAAAGTTGTGTCTAAGACTAGGTTATAACCATAGTGTGGTTGTGAGTTATATAATAACCTATAATTTTTGTGTTTCTATACAATACTTCACCCTATCAGTAAAGGCAGCTGGCACCCCAGGGATTCTGAGCCCTGGTGGGTGTTTTCTCCAACATTTCGGTGGGAGGACGAATGGATGACTGCCCCCTTTGGCCCCTCAATGTGCTCTTGGTAGTTACTTGTGCTAGTAGCCACAATGGTTAGTTTTCCCCATATATGTGTGTAGAAGGCTGTAATGTCTTGTGGTTATTCACAAACATATATTATAGATATATTATCCTATAGACTACTATAAGTGTAACGTGTATAGGATGTGATGGCTTGAGGATCCTTACTCAGTTTATGAGCTGTAATGGCTTGAGGTATAATTCCCGACGTATGATACACGTTATGCGAGCTGTGGTGGCTCCCAAAAACTACTTGGTTACTTTCTTACGTGGATGTGGTGGTTTTATTGCACAAGGTGCATGTTGTGGTGCTTCGCCCAGGTGTCTGCGGGAAAGCCATTTTGGAGAGAGATGCTCAGTATTTGCGACGTAGGGGAAAAGCAGAAAACCAATGGGGATGTAGTAGAAGGGAAACCTTGATCTTATTTATTATATGATATACTCTTGTATGCGTTACTTTGTGAGAGTATCCATGGTGAGGTTGGGAACATAGTGTATGTTTTTAGGTGACGAGTTAGTTTCATTTGTTGTTTATTGTGCTTTAACATGATTTATTTACTTTTGCACGAGATGCTTCGGGGAGGATCTTAATGATTATACTCTTATACTTACCCCATGTATATATGAACTATTTTCAGGTAACTTGGATCAAGTTAAATATCAGGCTGGTGTTTACCAACATGGGGTTGTAGGATCTATTCGGGCTTGTGGTTACTGCTGTTTTACTTTCGTTTGGGTACTTGCAGTTTTTCACCATTTAGTTATAGTAGTCTTGAATGACATTTCATATGTCTTCTTGGGATTTCCTTTATCTTACAGGTTGATTTGGATTTGGTTGGTGCCTATGTTATCTCTATCTTCTGGATGTGTTCTCTTAGAGGGAAATGCCTCCCATTTGATTGTTTAATATACCCTCTGTGCTAGTCGCCCACCTGGGGCCTACAGGATGCGGGACCCTGGGGTCATTATCTTCCTTCTCACATTGCTGGCCCATGACAGGTACACTTCGTGGGGAGGGGGTCGTGACAGAGTGGTATAAATGGTCTAGTTGAGGTATTGGATGGATATTGGTGTTAGGCATAAGAGAGGATACATTGTTTGGTAGGGTAACAGTTTCATTCATGTATATCAAGTGATTTAAACAATGGATAACATATGAGACATATGCATTTAGGTCCACCTATGATCTGATTTATGGGCCATTATGTTTAAAATGGCAACTATGTTAGGTGATACTAGTTTCAGGGTTGAGACCTAGGAAAGTATCATGAATCATTCTTCTTTGTAACTGTGTTTGAATGGGTCGAAATTGGGATATGATAACCTAAAATGAATAAAGTAAAACAATTAATTAATGTTGAGTCTTCCATATTCCATGTTTAGGAGCCCTAACTGATTTTTTTTATATGTATGGTTCCAGGTCGACGTCCTTGTCAGGATTGCATAGATGATGTCTAACAGGTTGTTCCAGTAGATCTTTATATGTTAGAGGTTGACAACGATGACATTTATGGGAAAAAACTCTAAGAGTTTCAACACCATAGTCTGCAGATGTATGTGGGCTCCGTTTCAGATGCAATTGTTGGGAAAAAATCCCTCAATGTATCATTGAAGCATTTTTTGAGGTGATTGTGTTTGTTGTCAAAGTGTGCCTTCATGTTGTGGTTGTTGAAAAAGAAAACCATGACATACAAATTTGTTGAAAAGGGGGATTTCATGGGGCATGTCGAGTTCAAGGGATGTGGTTGACGATCCATGTTTGATTCAAGAACGTCAACAAAGAAATGGATTATCTGGAGGCTGTACAAAAGGATCAGATATAAAGGAAAATTGGGACTTTTGTGCCATTTTATTGAAGGATAGGAAACTTGCATGCCTTATGTTTTTCAGGATCAGAACATCAAAATATGAAAAAGGTAAAAGGTGCTCCAAAGTTTAGGGTCGGTGGCGCAAGTCACTTTTGCGCCAAGACATGCCCGCCGAAACTTGCACTATGATAGGAGACTTGCACACCGTCACGTAGGGTGTCCAAAAGCCTATAAATAGAGGTCTACCCCTCCTTATTAAGTTCGAGTTCAACACTTAGAAAAATTCCGAGCTCCCCATCGTGCAGGTGTGGTGGTCGCGCAAGTGGTGGTGTGGTCGTAGAAGTAGATGTTGTGTGCCAGTTTTTTGATGTGCGTCCAGAGTGGTTTGGGTGAGAAATGAAGGGAGTATCCCAAGTTTTGATTTGATGTAGAATGTCTCGCACAAGTGGTTTCGTGATACTTGCGCACCAGATTTTGAAGAGGCACGACCATTGATGGTTGCACGCCAACATTGTTTTGGTCGTAAAAGGGTGTGACTGGCACAAGTTTGGAGTTGTTGAAGCTTTTCTCGTGCAAGTGGTAGATGTGGAATTGTGATCCTATTATAATTTGTGTGTTGATACTTGTGTGCCGGCTTAAAGAAGGGAACCAGGTATGGTTGATTCATGACAGTGATTCCGGTCTGCATGGAAGCTGGAAGATTGCCCGATACCGTCGGTGAAAAGTGAGATTCATCTATGGGTGAAAGTTGGAATTCCAAAGATCATCCACATACAACAGAGGATGTATTCATTAGTGATAATGAAGAGACCTATAGGTTTATAAACTGTGAGTTGATCCTTTCCAGAGCAGTGATCAAAGGAAGTTGAAGAAGGTGATCCTCTCCACCGGCAGTGAGCTAGAGAGAGAGAAACAAGGAGTGACCCTTGGGAAAGCAGTGATCTGACCCTAAACTTTGTAAAGGTAGTGTGCCTTGGAATAAAATTTATCTTTCCCAAACCATGTAAAGGTAGTGAGCCTGGGCATCGAAGTGATCTAGCCTGAACATTATAAATTGGTAGTGAGATTTAGTGGATTTGGTACAATGGCACATCACCGTTGTATGATCCTTGGACGTAGCCTAGTGAGGGTGAACCAAGTAAAAATCTCTATGTCTACCTACTTACTTCCCTGCATTGCATTTATTGCATAATCATCAGATAAAGAAGAAAAGAAGTGATCATAATAAAAACACAAGTGCAAACAAAGTGACCTTAGCAGTAGAGAGGTCAAGATCCAGTTGGGCATGCAAAACTTTTTGAAAAATAATATCCATACCCTGATTCACTCCCCCCCTATTAGAGTATATAGGCCCCTATTGGTCTTAACAGTCATAGCATAAGACTAATTAGCGGAGGTCGAGATTGGCTTCAGTTTGATCCATGCTCCGAAGGAGCACTGGGTGTCCTTGGTTGTGATGCTGCTGCGGGGAGTAGCATGGGAGTGGTGGTCCTTATTCCTAGGGGATCGTGAAGAGTCAGCAATCTCATGGGAGGAGTTTCGAGACAAGTTTAGAGTTGGTTTTATTTCTTTGACTGCGAAGGTGTCAACTCGCCATGAACTTCTTACCCTTCGACATGGGAGCTCCAGTGTGAGAGAGTTTGGAATCCATTTCAGGAACCTTTTTCTATATGCTTCGGACCTTTTTTCAGATGAGAAGGCCAGGGAATGGCCTTTTTTGGAGGCATTGTATCCAGAGATCCCACGCCAGGTCACCCCATTTATGCGGAAGACATATCTTGAGGTGCTAGTGAGGGAAGACGTTGCTGTGAGGACTTTGGCCAGAACCAGATAATCACGAGAGGTGAATCATCCTGAATCCTCACAAAGTAGAGTTGTGGTAAGAGGATCCTGGTTTTTAGGGCAGAAGAGTTTCCATTCTGCCGGTGGTAGGTCCCAGCCCTTCACATCTTGTTTCCAAAGAGACAGCAACTCCCAGACCTATACCAAAGAATTGGCATCCTATTTTTCTTGTTGTGGTCGTGGTAATTAGAAGTGGGAGTGCCCAACCTTTCATAGAAGACATCATGCAACAGGTGCTATGCTCTAGGTTCCTCTGTTGAGGTATTTCCAGCCGAGGCAACAACCACAGGTTTCTCCAGCTTTAGTTCAGAAGAGGGTAGATGGGGTAGGCAGAAGACAACCCCATGACGCTCCCCGTCCTCAGAGGGAAGAGTGTGGCTGTGGTGGTGGTCGTCATCCAGGTCATAGAGGCCATGGAGGATGCCATGATCAGCTTCATCCTCTAGGGTTTCCAGCACCAGGTGAGCGAGACGTCGTTCGAGGTACCCTATTCTTGTTTCCTACCTTGGTGTATGCCTTGTTTGATTCAGGAGAGACACACTCCTTCATATCACCTACCATTTTCCTTACTTTGGGACTTGAGGTAGAGAGTATTCTAGTGCCCATGGCATTGACTATGCCAATTGGATGTCGAGATGACTTGTTTGAAGTATATAGAGACTGCTATCTAGTTTTGGGGAATACCACTCTGGGGGAGATTTCCTACTTTTACGAATACAACTTTAAGATGTCATCCTCAGCAAGGATTGGGTGTATTTGGTGGAGGAAATCATGGATTACTTCAGGGAGAAATTTTTTTTCATTAGAAAAGATGGAGAGCTTGTGGTGTTTGTTGTTGAGCGAGATCCTCATATGGGTCATAGGCACGTTCCGTCCTTATCATCTATGATGGATGAGATGATTTTGAGTTTTCAGAGGTTCAACAGTTGGCATTTCCTAGGTTCGTAGAAGAGTACCTTGATGTCTTTCCAGAAGAGGATGTAGAATTACACCCACAATGAGAGATCGGGTTCGGGATTGAACTACAAATAGGAGAATCTTTTATATCTATGTATCCATATAAGATGGCCAATTTTGAGTTTCTAGAGCTACTTATACAGCTTGATGATCTATTACAGTGCAGTTTTTTTCGGAAAAGTATGTCACCGTGGGGTGCACCAGTTTTGTTCCTAAAGAAGGCTGACAACAATTTGAAGTTCTGTGTCCATTATCATCACTTAAACAAAGTGAAAATAAAGAATCACTATCCTGTTCTGAGGATTGATGTTTTATAAGATAAACTGAAGGGTGAAAGTTGGTTCTCAAAGATCGAATTGCGGTCAGGATATCAATAGATGTTTTTGAAGGATGAGGATATCCTAAAGACTTTTTTCCATTGTCGTCATGGGCATTATGAGTTCATTGTAATGTCATTCGACATGACGAATGATCCAGCTGTGTACATGGGATTGATGAATGATGTGTTCCGTGAGTTACTGGACAAGTTCATAGTGGTTTTCATTGATGACATCCTTGTGTACTCCACATCTGAGGAGGAGAATGAAGATCATCTACATGACATTTTGAGAGTTCTTCATCAATATCAGCTGTTTGGGAACTTGTCAATGTTTGAGTTTTGGGCTCGATAAGACCGTTTCCTAGGGCATGTTGTGTCCCAACTGGGAGTTGCTATGAATCCATTGAAGATAAAAGAATTTGTGTCTTGGGCATCCCCCAAGATAATGTTAGAGGTGCGAAGTTTCCTTGGTCTCGTAGGCTACTACAAGAGGTTCATAGCCAATTTCTCACGAGTTCAGACTCCTCTAATAGCTTTGATGAGGAATGATCAGGCAATCATATGGACTGATCAGTGTCAGGAATCTTTCGTGTATCTAAAAGAGATGTTAGTAAGTGCTCCAGTTATTTTTCTTCTAGTTGAAGGAGTTTACTTTGATGTAATCTGCGATGCTTCACATCTTATGTAAGGCTATGTTATCATGCAGCAGAGGTCAGTTGTTTCTTATGGGTCTCGGTAGTTGCGTCCCCATGAACATAACTAAGCCACCGAGGATCTTGAGTTGGAAGCCATGGTGTTTTCTCTGAAGTTGTGGAGACAATACCTCATTGGTGAGCACTTTTTGGTCTTCAACGATCTTAAGAGTTTGAGGTATGTCTTCTCCCTGCATGACATGAACATACGATAGTGTCGGTGGATGGAGTTCTTACCAGAATACGACTTCTAAATATCATATAAACTTAGATAGTGGAATGTTATAGCTGATGCGCTAAGTTTAAAGTCACGTAGTTATGCTGTGTGTGAATCCGGTGATTCCAAGAGAGTAATAAAAGAGATGTCAGCATTACATCTTGATATGGGAAAAGATGGGGGTAGAGGTTGTCTTTTGCAGATGAAGGTACAATAATTTCTGAGGCTGAAGGTGGAAGAGTCTCATTTAGGGGATCTAGAGGTGGAGGTAGGAGGACCGAGTTGTTTGTGGGGAGGCCCCTGATGGTTGGTCAGAGTATGAACAATACCGACTGTTATATCACAGATGGATTTTTGTTCCTCTAACGATGAAATAAATGGTTCTTAGAGAGCTTCATTGTTCTCATTTAGAGGTGCATCTGGGCATGAAAAACATGTATCGAGCCTTGAGGAGCCAGTTTTGGTGGTCGGGGCTGAGGTGTGCGGTTGCGAAGTTTGTATTGCGATGTTTTGTCTGCCAGAAGGTGAAATACGAACACCGTTTTCCTAGTGTTCTTCTCTAGGCATTAGATGATCCTCAGTGTATGTGGGAGGACATCTAAATGGGATTTGTTACTGGTTTACCTCGTGCTCATGGAGGACAGGATGCTATTTGGGTGATAGTGGGTCGTTTAACAAAATCTTCCCACTTTATAGGAATCATGAAGTCGAGATCAGTGGAAGTTTTTTCAAGGTAGTATATATAGGAGGTGGTGATACATCATGGAGTCCCAAGGATGATCATTTCTGATCGATATATGCATTTTACCTCCTGGGTGTGGAGAGGTCTCCAACATGATTTCTGTTCTCAACTATGCCTTAGCACTGCTTTTCATCATCAAACGGATGGTCAGACAGAGCGAACCATCTAGACTCTGGAAGACATGATACACTCTTTTGTTCTAGATTTTGGAGGTTCATGGATGAGGCACTTACCCTTGGTGGAGTTCTCATACAATAATATTTTTCACTCCACAATCATAATAGAACCCTTTGAAGCCTTGTATGGATAAACTTCCCGTTATTCGTTGAGATGGAATGGGGTCGAAGAGTCAACAATTCTCGGACCAGAACTAGTGTAGAATTCAACAAATATGGTTCAGGTGATTCTTGAGAGGATGAATAAATCACAAGATTGTCAGAAATTGTATGCTGATCAATGTAGGAGAACCTTAGAGTTTAATGTTTGGGATCACAAGTTTCTGAAGGTGACTCTCTATCGTGGGAAGTGAAGGTTTGGTCGTCGGTGTAAGCTTTCTCCTGGCTTTGTTGGGCCATTCGAGGTGTTAGATCATGTTGGATCTATGGCGTATTGAGTAGCACTTACCCCACAGATGAGTTGGATAAATGATGTTTTCCATGTATCACATCTCTTTCATTATCTTCATAATGACTCTCACATCATCGATTGGGGAGAGATCGATGTTGATGATGATGTGAACTTTGAGAAGCAACCTATAGATATCCAAGACCGCATGGAGAATGTGTTGCACTAGAATTCTATTCCCTTGGTTCATGTCTTATGGAGACACAGTAGCATGATAGAGAGCACATAGGAACGTGAGTCATAGATACGTTCTTAGTAACCATAGTTGTTTGATTTTTAACTCTTTTCATGTAATGATGTCATCTTTGTTGTTAGAAATTTAATGTTTATAATATGAATTTATTTTCACGATTCCTGATGCATTCTATGTTTTTAGGGGTATCTCTATGGGTGGTTGTTTGGACCCCGTTTCGTTTTCCCATTAGTTGGGTTTTGAATTTTTGAGGATGAGAATGTTTTGATAGGTATCTTATGTGATGGCCTGGACCTATCTGGCCCATTCCTTTGGGAAAATATTGTGTTTGAGGTGTTCTAGGAGGTATATGTGACTTATCCCCAACACTTCTCCAAATTTACAGTTCGTTGAACAGTTCTAATATTAGACCGTTGTTAACAGTACAACGGGGACCTTCTGTGAACAGTTCCAATAGTGGACTGTTATGAACAGTGAAATAATGACATTAGGTGAACAATTTCAACATTAACCTTCTATAAATAGTGATACTGTAACCTTAGGTGAACAGTTTCAATATTAACCTTCTGTGAACAGTGCAAGGGTAACCTTAGGTGAACAGTGTCAACAATAACCTTATATGAATAGTGCAATGATGAGGTTCATGAACAGTGTCAACATTAACCTTCTGTGAACAGTGCAATGGTGAGGTTCATGAACAGTGTTTCTAGAACGTTGAGGTTCTAACAGTGAGGTTCATGAATAGTGTTTCTAGAACGGTGAGGTTCCAACGGTGTGGTTCATCAAAAGTGTTTTCAGAACGATGAGGTTTCAATGATGATGTTCATGAACAGTGTTTCCTGAACAATGCAGTTCCAATGGTGAGGTTCATAAACAATGTTTCCAGAATAGTGATATTGCAACGGTGAGTTTAATGAATAGTGTTTCCAGAACGGTGAGGTTCCAACAGAGAGGTTCCAATAGTGAGGTTCAGGAACATTGTTTCCAAAACCGTGAGGTTCCAATGGTTAGGTTCATGAACAGTGTTTCCAGAATGGTGTGGTTCCAATGGTGAACAATGTTTCCAACTTCCTACTGTTTCACCCCTTTGACATTTCCTTTCACATAAAATTCATATAAAGCTTCATTTTAAGGACACTAAGGCTGATTCAAAGGCCATAACGCCTATATTAATTATCTATAAGGCTCAAGATGTTTTTACTTGGTCAAGCCGCCTGGTTTAATGCGATCTGCATTTAATGGTAAATTAAGCATATCATAAAATGTGGTTCTATTAAATCTTCTATTGTTATGGTATATCTTCCTCCCTAATTATTTCTCCTTGTTCTCAGGTGTGAGATGGTGGAACATCCAATTCCGTCTCATAGTAGTTGCACAATCAAACTTTCCTCCTCGGATTTGTTTCGCTCTGTTTTTATGCATCAAAGCGGTATCGATTAATCTTCGATATAATTTATGTTTTATCATCATTTTTTTGGGGTTAATATTCCCGTGTTTATCCTTTAAATATTATAACATGTAATATACATGCTTCTAATGGAGTTTTCCTTGGTTCTGTTGGTGCGGTCGTACCGTGGAATCCTCGGGTGGATGCAATTGTCATGAGAGGAGGATCATGACCTATTGTTTGGACTATTGTCAAAAAAAGAACATCAAGAATAATTTTTGGCAGTGGATTCATTTCTTCTATATTATTTTACTTGCAACTGTATCATTAACATGTTCAATCCCATTTCATTACAATGGAATTGACATAATAATTATTTAAACCAGATAAATAAATTGATATAGATCGTATATTATTGCCTCTTGTTTTTTTAGTTAGTTTGATATTTTTTCATTAATTGTTTAACTATTTGTTCATGATAGAAATTTCTAATGAACATAAAAATAAATTAATTAATAATTTTTTGATTAAAAGATATAGTGGCATGTAAATGAATCTGGTTCTCATTGTTGTAATTTTATGTTAATCAAATTGGCGTAGTAATCATGTAAAATTAGTTTTTTGATAGCTTAATGATTAGGTTTCTTGAATTCAGAACCTATGAATAATAAATCGGTTAACACAATATGGATTAAAGAAATGATTGTTTGATGATATTTTGAAGGGTTCTGAGTTACCCTCTTGACTGTTATAGGGACAAGAGCCCAATTGTTAAGAAGTTGTTTTTCCTACAGCTTGTGTTTTGATGTGAACCTGGATGGATGTTGTGGTATGTGGGGGCATGGAGACCTCTGGTTTTGGCAGTAGATGATGCCAAGAGTGGAGAGATGCATCTTTTTATGCATGTGGGTGTCGAGGAGGACACCTGGGATGATGGACCATGATGGATGTGTTTTTTGGATGCTTTCTCAATATTTTTGGTTGATTATCTCTTTTACTTTTCCCTACTGCTCAAGGCAGCTAGTCTTTCTTACCCTTCATCCGAAAGAGGTGAAGACATGTGGGGTATGCCATTCCCTTTCCGTGTTTATCTTCTCAATGGAGGATGGTTCTATGATCTTGCTATAGGCGGCTAGGAATCGACAAGTAGTACATATACTCACTGTGTTGAGACCCCTTGTGTTTAGTAGCATAGAATGTTTTTCTAGAATTACTGGGAATATGGGAACATAATTCTGTAATGAATAATTGAATAAATGTTGTTAACCCTTGGGTTTGGAGTTTCTGGGACATAATGATGAGGTTGTAATTTTAAAGGGATAGTGGACATTGGGTGTGATGCTAACGAAGTTTAATTTGGAATTTTAAATGGATAATTATTGTTTAAATAATTAATTAATGTAATGTGGAACTGAGAAAAAGGGAATTAAATAATCAATTAAAGATATTTATAAGGTTTTGTGATTATAGGATAATTAGTCTTAGAAGTAGCAGCCTAGATTCCGAGAGACGTTATCAGATGTTGAGTCTAAGAATATGTTATGCCAATAGTGTGGTTGTGAGATATAGTATATCCTATACCTTTTGTGCTTCTATATGCTACTCCACCCTGTCAGTAAGGGAAACTGACACCCCATGGATTCTGATCCCTAGGGGGGTGTGTGTTTTCCGAATCATTCCGATGGGAGGATGAACGGATGACCACCCCCTTTGGCCCCACACTCTTCCATTGGTAGTTACTTGTGTTGGTAGGGACACTGGTTAGTTTTCCCCATATATGTGTGTAGAGGGATGTAATGTCTTTTGTTTTTTCACACACATATATTCTAGATATAGTATCTTATAGACTACCATAGGTGTAATGTGTATAGGTTGTGAAGGCTTGAGGATCCTTACTCAGTGTTTGGGCTATAATGTCTTGAGGTGTAATAACAGATGTATGATACAAGTTATGAGAGCAGTGGTGGATCCTGAATAATACCTGGTTACTTTCTTGTGTGGACATGGTGGTTTTATTGCATGAGGTGCATGTTGGGGTGCTTTGCCCAGGTGTATGTAGGCATGCCTTTTTGGAGACAGATGCCCAGGACATGCGATGTTGGAGAAAAGTGGCAAACCAGTGGGGAAGTAGTAGAAGGGTACCCTTGATATTATTTATTATAGGATATACTATTGTTTGTGTTAATTGGAGAGAGTATATGTGGTGAGTTTGGGAACATAGTGTACCTTTTTAGGTGATGATTTATTTTCACTTGTTTTTTACTGTTCTTTAGCATGATTTATTTACTTTTTCATGAGATTCTTCAGGAAGGATACTACTGGGTATACTATTATGCTCATCCTATGTATATATGAACTGTTTTTCAGGTCACATAGAGAAGCTTGGAGATCAGGGTACTGTTTACTAGCTTGGGGTTTCAGGAGCAGTTCAGGCTTCTATTTCTGCTATTTGACATTCATTTGGGTACTTTCAATTTTTCCCCTTTCAGTTGTAGTAGTCTGGAATGACATTTCACATGTGTACTTGCGTTTTCATTTGTATTTCTATCTTAGTTGGAGTTAGATGGAATATATCTTATCTCTCTCTTCTGCATGTGTTCTCTTAGAGTTTAATGCCTCCCATTTATGTGTTTGCTATACCCTCGGTGCTAGTCACCAGCCTGGGGCCTACTGGAGGTGGGACTCAGGGGTCATTATTTCCCTTATCACATTGCCGACCCATGAGGGTTACACTTTGTGGGGAGGGGGTAGTGACAGAGTGGTATCAGAGAGAGGTTGAGGGATAAGATGGTGATTGGTGTTAGGCACAAGAGAGGTTGCATGGGTCGGTAGGGAAACAATGTCATTCATGTTTAGAAAGTGATGTAAACACTAGAGACCAGCTGAAACAGAGGCATTTAGGGCCCCTATGATCTAATGTAAAGCCCTTTACTTTTACAATGGCTACTAAATGAGGCGATACTAGTTGCAGGGTATAGACTTTGGAAAAGATCATGCATCATTCTTATTTGTGCCTAAGTTTGAATGGGTAGAAGTTGGGGTATGATAACCTAAAATTAATAAAATAAAATAATTAATTATTGTTGGGTCTTACATATTCCAGGTTTAGGAGACCTAACTGATTGTTATTTTAAAGGTATGGCTCTAGGTCAAGGTCATCGTCAATATCGCATGGAAGATATCTAGTAGGCTATTCCAGCAGATCGTCATAGGGTATAGGTTGAGGAAATTATACTTGGAGGAATACACTACAAGAGTTTTAGGGATATAGTCTATAGATGTACTAGGGGACCATTTATGATGCAGTCATAGAAGACTGGTTGGAGTAGGTCAAGATAGGGTTTCGTTCGCTCTGTTCTTGGAAGGAGCACTAAGTGTCCTTGGTTGTGATGATGCTGCGTGGAGTAGCGAGGTAGTGGTGTCTCTTGTTCCTCAGGGATCATGATGAGTCATCTGTCTCATGGGAGGAGTTCTGAGCCATGGTTAGGGTCGAGTTTCTTTCTTCGGCCATGAAGGAATCCAGTCGCCCAGAGCTTCTTACCATTTGACAATGAAGATCTAGTGTGTGAGAGTCTGGAATCCAATTCACGAACCATTTAGGATATGCTTCCGACCTATAGCTAGATGAGGAGCCCAAGGCGAGTCATTTCGAGGAGGATTTGCATCTTGAGATCCAGCGCCAGGTCACCCCATTTATGATGAAGACATGTCATGAGGTGATTGTGAGGGCAGAGGTTGTCGAGAGGACTTTGGCCAGAACCGGATCATCACGAGAGGGGAATCGTCATGATTCCTCATGAAGATGAGTTGTGGTTCTGGATTCCCATTTTTCAGGGAAGAATAGTTTCCATTCAGCTGGGGGTAGGTCCCAGCCCTTCACATCTTGTTTCTCCAGAGGCACCAACTCTCAGACCTATGCCAATGAATCATGCACTTGTTTATCTTGTGGTGGCCATGGTCAGTTTCATGCTCTAGCGTTGCGAGTTCCAGGTGAGCCAGATGTCATTCGAGGTACCCTTTTCTTGGTTACTACCTTGGGGTATGACTTGTTTGATATAGGAGTGACACACTTCTTCATATCACTTACCCTTGTCCATGCTTTGGGACATGAGGTAGAGAGGCTTCCAGTGCCCTTAGCATTGACTATGCCAGTTGGAGGTCGAGATGACTTGTTTATAGTATGTAGAGACTGTGAGGTAGTGTTCGGGGAACACCTCTCTTGGAGAGATTTCCTATGTTTATGAATACAACCATACGATGTAATACTCAACAAGGATTGGTTTTATTCAGTTAAGGTCATCGCGGACTGCTTCAGGACGACGGTCCTTTTAATTGGTGCAGATGGAGAGACGATGGTGTTTGATGGCAAGAGAGATCCTGAGATGGCTCCTTGGTGCGGTCCATTATTATCATCCCTAATGGATGAGATGATGTTGAGTTCTTCAGAGGTTCAGTAGTTGGAATTTCAAATTTTCTTAGAAGAGTACACTGATGACTTTCTAGAAGATGTTTTTGAATTACCCCCTCGACGAGAGATCGAGTTTGGAATTCATCTACAACCGAGAGAATCTTCTATCTCTATATCTCCATATAGGATGGACCCTTATGCGTTACGAGAGTTACGTATACATATTGATGGTCTATTAAAGAGCAGTTTTGTTCGAATGAGTGTGTCACTATGTGGTGCCCCAATTTTGTTCGTGAAGAAGGGTGATGGAAGTTTGTGGTTCTGTGTCGATTAACATTTCTTGAACAATGTGAAAACAATGAAGCTCTATACTCTTCCATGGATTGATTATTTATTCGATCAACTGAAGGGTCCATATTTTTCTCAGAGATCGACTTGTGGTTAGGATATCATCAGATGATTGTAAAGGTTGAGGATATCCCAAAGACTGTTATCCATTGTCATCATGGGAATTATGATTTCGTTGTAAGGCTGTTTGGTGTGACGAATGATGCATCTGTGTTCATGGGGTTGACGAATGCTGTCTTCCGTGAGTTCCTAGAAAAGTTAGTGGTGGTTTTCATTGATGACATCCTTGTGTACTCCACATCTTAGGTGATCATGAAGAGCATCTACACGCCATTTTGAGAGTTTTTCGTCAACATCAACTGTTTAAGAAGTTTTCGAAGTGTGAGTATTGGGCTTGAGAAGTCCTTTTTGTGGGGCATGTGTGTCCCAATAGGTATTAGATGTGGATCTATCTAAGATAGAAGCAGTTGTGTCTTGGGCCGCCCCCCAAGGTAGTTTCATAGGTGTGAAGTTTCTCAGTCTCATAGGCTACTACAAGAGGTTCATAGTCATTTTATCATGAATTGTGACTCATCTGAAAGATTTTATCAAGAAGAATCAGGAATTCATATGTACTAATCAGTTTCAGGAAACTTTCGAGTATGTAAAGGAGAAGTTAGTAAGTTCTCCAGTTCTTTGTCTTCCAGCAGAGGGAGTTCAGTTTGATGTTTTCTATGATGCTTCACATCTGGGTTTAAGATGCGTTCTCATGCAGTAGAGGTCAGTTGTTTCTTATGGGTCTTGGCAGTTTCATCTCCCAGAACGTAACTATTCCACACATGATATTGAGTTGGCATCCGTGGTGTTTTCTCTAAGGTTGTGGTGAAACTACGTCATCGGCGAGCGCATTGTGGGTTTCACCATTCGTAATAGTTTGAGGTATGTTTTCTCTCAGTGTGACATGAACGTATGACAGTGTCAGTGCATGGAGTTCATACATGAATATTAATTCTAAATATCATATTCACCTGTAAAGGGGAATGCTATAGTAGATTCACCGAGTCAAAAGTTATATTGTGATGTTGTGCATGAAAATGGTGATACCTGGAGAGTAATGGAAGAGTTGTGAGCACTACATCTTGATATGGGACATTTTGGGGATAGAGGTTGTCTTTTTCAAATGATGGTACAATCATCCATGATGTAGAAGGTGGAAGATTCTTAGTTGGGAATCTAGAGGTAGTGGTCTAGAGAGACCGCATTGTTTGTGGAGAGCCCCCTCATGGTTGGTCAGAGTATAAACAACACTGGCTGTTGTATCACAGAAGGATTTGTGTTCCTTTGAGGATGCATGAGATAGTTCTCAGTGATTTTCATAGATTGACTTTAGTAGTGCATCCTGGCATGAAAAAGATGTCCTGAACCTTGAGGATCTAGTTTTGGTGGCCTAGGATGAAGTGTGCGGCTGCAGATTTTGTGTCTCGATGTTTGGTCTTCTAGAATGTGAAGGATGAACACCGTGTTCCAGGTGGTCTTCTCCAGCAATTAGATATTCCTCAGTTGATGTGGCAGGACATCTCAATGGATTTTTTTTCTGGTTTACCTCGAGCTCAGGGAGTACATGATGATGTTTGGGTGGTAGTAGATCGTTTAACAAAATTGGCCCACTTTATAGTGATCAAGGATTCGATCTTAGTAGAAGTTTTGTCAATAAATTATCTAGAGGAGGCATTGAGACTTTGTGGAGTCCCATGTACGATCATTTTTTATCGAGATCCTCATTTTACCTCTAGGGTGTGGAGAGGTCTCCAACATGCTTTCAGTTCTCAATTGTTCCTTAGCACTTCTTTTCATCCTCAAACATATAGTCAGATAGAGAAAACCATCAAGACTCTTGAAGGCATGTTATGCTCTTATATTCTTGATTTTAGAGGTTCATGGATGAGGAAATTACCCTTGGGGGAGTTCTCTTCAATAATAGTTTTCACTCCACCATCGGTGCTGTGCCATTTAAAGCCTTGTATGGTCAATCTTTCCATTCGCCACTGTGTTGGGCTGGGGTCGAAGAGTCAATAATTCTCGAACTAGAACTAAGGAAGAATACAACATAGATGGTTCAGGTGATTCATGAGAGGATAAAGACAGTGCAAGATCGTTAGAAATTATATGCTGATCAAAAGAAGTGACCCTTAAAGTTTAATTTTGGGGATCACGTGTTTCTGAAGGTGACTCCCCATCGTGGGTAGTGAAGGTTTGGTCATGGGAGTAAGCTTTCTCCCCAGTTTGTTGTGCCATTAGAGGTGTTAGATCATATTGGAGCTGTGACAATTTGAGTTGCACTTCCCCCATAGATGAGTCAGATACATGATGTTTTCCATGTATCACAACTCTATCGTTATCTTCATGATGACTCTCACATCATCGACTGGGGAGAGATCAATGTTGATGTTAATTCCACCTTTGAGGAGCAACTAGTTTAGATCCAAGACCACAAGGAGAAAGTGTTGTGCAGGCGTTCTATCCCCTTAGTTTGTGTGTTGTGGTGACACGGTGTCATGGAGGAGAGTACCAAGGAACGTGTGTCGCAGATATACGGTTAGTACCCAGAGTTGTTTGATGCTTAACTCTTTTCAGGTAATGATTTTTTTTCTTTGGGGTTATAAAACATTCATGTTTTTGATATGCCTTTATTTTATATCTTTTTGTGTCTTGTTATTTTTTGAGAATTATCTTGATTGGTGGTTGTTTGGACCATTTTGTTTTCCCTCTTGGTTGGTTTTGAATTCTCAAAGATGATAATGTCTTGAGAGGTATCTAATGTAATGTCCCAGACCTCTCTGGTTCATTCCATTGTGAAAATCTAGTGTTTGAGTCTTCTAGGAGGTCATGGGGACTTATCTGTGAACAGTTCCAATGGTAGACCATTGTGAACAGTGAAACGATGACCTTCTGTGAACCGTTCCAATTGTAGACCATTGTGAATAGTGTAACGGTAACCTTAGGTGAACATTTCCTATGTTAGAATATTGTGAACAGTGCAATGATATCATTAGGTGAACATTTCCAATGGTAGACCATTGAGAACAGTGTAACGACGACCTTCGGTAAACAGTTCCAACAGTAGACCGTTCTGAACAGTGCAATGGTAACATTATGTGAACAATGTCAATATTAACCTTTTGTGAATAGTGCAACGATAACCTTCTGTGAACAATGTCAACATTATACTTCTGTGAACAATGAAATAGTAACTTTCAGTGAACAATGTCAACATTAACATTCTATTATTAGTGCAACGGTAACCATAGGTGAACAGTGTCAACATTACCCTTTTGTGAATAGTGCAACGGTAACCATATGTGAACAGTGCAATGGTAACCTTAGCTGAACAGTGCAATGGTAACCTTAGGTGAACAATGTCAACATTAACCTTTTGTGAATAGTGAAACTGTAACTTTAGGTGAATAGTGTCAACATTAACCTTCTGTGAATAGTGAAATGGTAACCTTTGGTGAACAATTTCAACATTAAGCTTCGGTTAATAGTTAAAGGGTATCCTTTGGTGAACAGTGTCAACATGAACTTTCTGTGAAAATTGCCACGGTATCCTTCGGTGAACAATGTCAACATTAACCTTTTTTGAACAATGAAACGTAAACCTTAGGTGAAAATTGTCAACATTAACCTTCTGGGAATAGTGCAACGGTAACCTTAGGTGAACAGTGTCAACTATATCCTTATATGAATAGTGAAATAGTAAACTTAGATGAACAGAGTTTCCAGAACGGTGAGGTTAAAATGGTGAGGTTCATAAACAATGTTTCCAGAACGGTGAGGTTCCAATGGTGAGGTTCATGAACAGTTTTTCCAGAACTCCAACGGTGAGGTTCATGAAACTATTTCCTGAACGGTGAGGTTCCAACACCGAGGTTCATGAACAGTGTTTCCAGAACTCCAACGGTGAGGTTCATGAAACTGTTTCCAGAACGGTGAGGTTCCAACGGTGAGGTTCATGAACAGTTTTTCCAGATTTCAACAGTTTCTCCCCTTTAACATTTCCATTGATGTAAAACGAATTTAAAGCCTTGTTTTAATGACTCTAAGGTCAATTCAAAGGACATAAATCCTTTATTAATTATTCATATGGATCAGGATGTTTTTAAATGGTCAAACCACGTGGTTTAACGTGTTCTTCTTTTAATTTGAAATCAAGATATCTTAAACCATCACACCATTATGTCTTCAAAACGGTTAAAATATTTTCCTCCCTTATTCTTCCTCCTTGTTCTCTAGTAAAAGACTCTCGATCCTTTCCTTCCTTCCCATATGAATCATTAGATCAAACATTTCTCTATGGATTAGTTCCCCTTGAGGTTCTTCCTGCAGCATGTGCACCCCCTGCTTTGCTACAAATAGAAAGTGTCGATCCTTCATCAAATTAAGGTATGTTTTATCGTCATTATTTTGGGGTTAATCTTCTCATGTTTAGTGTTTTCATATGATATCATGTGATCTCCATGCTTCTAATGGAGTTTTCTTGGGGTTTAGATGGTGTGGTCATGCCTTGGCTTCCTTGGGTGGATGTAGTTGTTGCTAGATGAGGCGATCGTGAACCATTTTGTGGATAGTTCTCATATAAAAATGTCAAGAACCATTTGAGGTAGGGGATTCATTTCTTATCTCTTCATTTACATTCAACTGTATCGTTAGCATGTTTAATCCCACTAGATGACAATGGAATTGGCATAATAAATATTTGAACTGGATAAATAAATTGAGATCAATCATTTGTTATTGCCTCTTGTTTTTCTAGATAGTGTGATATCTATGCTTGCTCTGTTTAGATTTTCATTCTTAATATAAATTGTTAAAGAACATAAATACAGAATTAATTGATAATGGTTTTGATAAATACAAATAGGCATGTAAATGAATCTAGTTCACCTTGTTGTAATTTTATGTTAATAAAATTGGCGCAGTAAGCATGTTTAATTATTTTTGATAGCTTAATGATTAGGTTTTCCGAATTTGGAACCTATGAATAATAAATCGGTTAATTAAAGATGGATAAAGAACTTATTTTTTGATAATTCCTTGAATGGTTTTGAGTTACCCACTTGATTGATAAAGGTCCATGAGCCTAATAGTTAAGATGTTTGATTTCATGATGCTTGTGTTGTGATGTGAGCATGGATGGATATTGTGATATGTGGGGGCATGTAGTCCTTTTAGTTGTGGCAGCAGATGACATCTAGAGTGGTGAGATGCATCCGTTTATGCCTGTGGGTGTTGGGGAGGACACCAGGGATGATGGAACGTGATGTATGTCATTGTTGGATGCTTTCTGTTTCAGATTGGTTGAATATCTGCTTTACTTTTCCCCACATCTCAAGGTATCTTCTCTTTCTTACCCTTCTTCCGAAAGAGGCGAAGATGCGAAGGGTATTCCATGTGCTTTCCATGTTTAGCTTCTTAAGGGAGGATCGATCTACGTTCTTACTATAGGTGGAAAAGACACGACGGGTAGTACATCTAATCACCGTGTTAACCCCCTTGAGTTTAGTAGCATAGAATTTTTTTCTAGAATGCCCGGTAATATGGGAATGTAATTCTGTAATGAATAATTGAATAAATAATGTTAACCCATAGGGCTGGAGTTGCTGGATCATAATGATGAGGTCGTAATTCTGAAGGAACAATGCACTTTGGGTGTGATTCTAATGAACATTAACGTGGAATTGGTACTTGTTAATTAATGTTTGAAGACATATTTATGTAAAGTGCAACTAATAAAAATGGAATTAAATAATGTATTAATTCTCTTTAAATTCTTCTGTTCTTATAAGATACCTAGTCATAAATGTGTCATCCTGAAGTTTGAGAGACATTAGCTGTTGTTGTGTCCAAGACTAGGCTATGACCATATTGTGGTTGGGAGATATAGTATATCCTGTACTATTTTTGTTTCTATATGCTACTCTACCCTATCAGTAAGGTAAACTGACACACTGAAGACTATGAGCCCTGGGGGGTGTTTTCCCCAACATTCTAGTGGGAGGATGAATGGATGACTACACCCTTTGGCTCCGCTCTATTTTCTTGGTAGTTACTTGTGATGGTAGGCTAATTGGTTAGTTTTCCTCATATATGTGCGTAGAAGGTTGTAATGGCTTGTGGTTATTCACACATATATATTCTGGATATAGTTTTATATGGACTACCATATGTGTAACATGTATAGGCTTTGATGCCTTGAGGATCCTTACTCGGTTTATGGGTTGTAATGACTTGAGGTAAAATACCTAATGTATGATACACATTATGCGAGTTGTAGTGGCTCCCAAGAAATACATGGTCCATTTTCTTACATGGATGTGGTGGGGTTTTTCATGAGGTGCATGTGGTGGTGCTTCACCAAGGTGTCTGTGGGAAAGCCTTTTTTGAGAGAGATGCTTAGGATGTGTGATGTTGGGGCAAAGTGGCAAACCTGTGGGGAAGTAGTAGCGGGGTACCCTAGATATTCCTTATTATAATATATACTCTTGTATTCCTTACTTAGTGAGAGTAGCTATGGTGAGTTTGGGAACATAGTATACCTTTTTATGTTTGAATTGCGAGGATCCAACAGTGAGGTTCATTAACAATGTTTCCATAACGGTGAGGTTCCAACAGTGAGGTTCATGAACAGTTTTTCCAGAACGGTGAGGTTCCAACGGTGAGCAGTGTTTCCAGCTTCCGACAGTTTCAACCCCTTGACATTTCCATTGACATAAAATGCATTTAAAGCCTCAATTTAAGTACTAGAAGGCCAATTCAAAATCCATAACTCCTATATTAATTATCCATATTTCTCAAGATGTTTTTACTTGGTCAAACTACGTTGTTTAATGTGATTCTCTTTTAATGGGAAATTAAGCGTATCTTAAACCATCGCTTGGTTAAATATTCGAAAGGGATGGGACATCTTCTTATCTAATTCTTTCTACTTGTTCTCAGGGTTTGAGATGATTGAACATCCCATTCCATCTCATAAGAGTTACACAATCATACTTTCCTCCTCATCTTGGTTCTACTCTGTTTTGATGCAACCAAGTAGTATCGATCAATCATTCATATAAGATATGTTTTATCGTCCTTTTTTGGGGTTCATCTTATCCTTTTTCTCCTTTCCATATTATATCATTTGATCTCCATGCTTCTAATGGCGTTTTCTTGGGTTCGGTTGGTGCGGTCGTACCGTGGATCCTTGGGTGGATGCAGTTGTCACGAGAGGAGGATCGTGACCCGTTTTGTGGACTATTCTCATATAAAGAACGTCATGAACCTTTTGAGGTAGGGATTCATTGCTTCTCTCTTATTTTATGTAAAACTGTATCGTTAGCATGCTTTATCCCACTGAATTTCAATGGAATTGACATAATAAATACTTGAATCGGATAAATAAATTGATATCGATCATATATTATTGCCTCTTGTTTTTCTAGATAGTGTGATATCTATTCTTTCTTTGTATAGCTAATCACTCTTGATTGAAACTAGTACTGAATGTAAACTATGATAAATTAATAATTGTTTGGTTTAGAGATAAAGAGGCATGTAAATGAATCTGATTCTCCTTGTTATAATTTGACGCCAATCAAATTGGTGCAGTAAGCATGTTTAATTATTTTTTTGATAGATTACTTATTAGGTTTCCCAAATTTGGAACCGATGAATAATAAATCGGTTAATTCAAGTGGGATGAATGAGCTGATTGTTAGATAATTCATTGAAGGGTTCCGATTTACCCTCTTGATTGGTAATGGGAAAATATCCCAATTGTTAAGATGTTTGTTTTTCTACTGCTTGTGTAGTGATGTGAGACTAGAAGGCTGTTGTGGTATGTGGGTGCATGAATACCATTGGTTGAGGCAACAGATGATTCCTATAGTGGCGATATGCATCAGTTTATGCATGTGGGTGTTGGGGAGGACACCCGGGATGATGGAACGGGATGGATGTAATTGTTGGATGCTTGCTCATTCTTTGTGGTTGATTATCTAGTTTATGTTTCCCAACTGATCAAGGCAACTTTTCTTGCATACCCTTCTTCTAAAAGAGGGGAAGACGCATGGGGTATGACACTTGCTTTCAAAGCTTATCTTCTAAAGGGATTATGGGTCTACGCTCTATCTATAGGCGGAAAAGACTCACCGAGTAGTACATCTACTCACCATTTTGATCCCCATTGTGTTTAGTAGTGTATAATATTTTTATAGAATGCCTGGGAATATAGAAAATTAATTTTTTAATGAATAATTGAATAAATGATGTTAAACATTGGGGTTGGATTTGATGAAACATAATGATGAGGTTGTAATATTAAAGGGATAGTGGACATTGGGTGTGATGCTAAAAAATATTAATGTGGAATTGTAAATGGTTAATTAACTTTTAATGAATTAATTAATTTAAAGTGGAACTGATAAAAAGGGAATGAAATGATCTATTGATGCTCTTTAAATGGTTGTGTGCTTATAAGATAACTAGACTTAGAAGTAGCATCCCGGAGTCCAAGAAATGTTATCCGCAGTTGTGTCTAAGACTAGGTTATGCCCAGAGTGTGGTTTTGAGATATAGTATATCCTGTACTTTTTGTGTTTCTATATTCTACTACACCCTGTCAGTGAGGACAATTGACACCCTGGGGACTCTGAGCCCTAGGGAGGTGTTTTCCCCAACATTCTGGTTGTAGGATGATTAGATGACTACCCCCTTTATCCTCACACTCTTCTCTTGGTAGTTACTTGTGCTGGTAGGAACAGTGGTCAGTTTTTCCCATCTATGTGTGTTGAGGGATGTAATGGCTTGTGGTTATTCGTAAACATATATTACAGATATAGTATCCTATGGACTACTATAGGTGTAACGTGTATAGGTTGTGATGGATTGAGGATCCTTACTCAGTGTATGGGCTGTAATGGCTTGAGGTATAATTCCCGACGTATGATACATGTTATGCGAGCTGTGGTGGCTCCCATAAACTACCTGGTCACATTCATGCGTGGACGTGGTGGTCTTATTGAACAAGGTGCATGTTGTGGTGCTTCACCCCGGTGTCTGTGGGAAATACTTTTTGGAGAAGGATTCTTAGTATGTGCGACATTGGGAAAAAGAGGCAAACCATTGGGTAAGTAGAAGTGGGGTACCCTTGATATTCATTATTATATGATATACACTTTTATGCGTTACTTGGTGAGAGTATCCTTGGTGAGGTTGGGAACATAGTGTACGTTTTTAGGTGATGAGTTAGTTTCACTTGTTGTTCACTGTTCTTTAGCATGATTTCTTTACTTTTTCACGAGAGTCTTCGGGGAGGATCATAATGATTGTACTGTTATACTTACCCTATATATATATGAACTGTTTTCAGGTAACATAGAGCAATTTTGAGATCAGGATGGTGTTTTATAGCATGGGGTTGCAGGATCTTTTGGGGCTTGTGGTTACTACTATTTTACTTTCCATTGGTTAATTTTAGTTTTACCCCTTTTAGTTGTAGTAGTCTTGCATGAAATTTCATATGGGTACTTGGGATTTCTTTTATCTTATAGGTTGTGTTGGATTTGGTTGGTGTCTATCTTATCTCTATCTTCTGCATGTGTTCTCTTAGAGGGTAATTCCTACCATTTGTGTGTTTACTATACCCTCTGTGCTAGTTTTCAACCCGAGGCATATTGGAGGTGGGACTCGGGGGTCATTATCTCCCTTATCACATTTCCAGCCCAGGATAGGTACACTTTGTGGGGAGGGGGTCATGACAGAGTGGTATAAAAGGTCTGGTAGAGGGATATGATGGATATTGGTGTTAGGCACAGGAGAGGTTGCATGGGTTAGTAGTGAAACCATTTCATTCATATTTAGAAAGTGATTTAACCATGGGAGAACGTCTGATACATAGGATTTTAGGTCCCCATATGATTTTATGTTCGAACTATTTTGTTTACAATGGCTACTAAGTGAGGTGATAGTAGTTGCAGGGTTGAGACCTAGGAAACTATCATGCATAATTCTTATTTGTGCCTATGTTTGAAAGGGTATAAATTGGGATATGGTATCCTAAAATGAATAAAATAAAACAACTAATTAATGTTTATACTTCTATATTCCATGTTTAGGAGCCCTAATTTATTATTATTTTTTAGGTATGCCTCCAGGTCGACGTCCTCGTCAAAATTGCATGGATGATGTCTAACAGGCTGTTCCAGCGAATCGATATAGGGTAGAGGTTGATGACGATGAAATTTAGAGGAAAACACTCCGAGAGTTTCAGTGCCATATTCTACAGATGTATGTGGGATATGTTTCAAATGCAGTCATAGAAGACTAGTTAGTGGATATCAAGATCATCTTCTGTTCGATCCATGCTCAGAAAGAGTGGTGGGTGTGGTTGGTTTTGACGATGCTGCGTGGATCAGCAAGGGATTGGTGGTCCTTTTTCCTAGGGGATCATAAGGAGTCTGCAATCTCATGGGAGGATTTTCAAGACAAGTTTAGTGTTGGGTTTATTTATTCGATTGTGAAGGTGTCAATTCGCCAGGAACTTCTTACCCTTTGATAGGGGAGCTCCAGTGTGTGAGAGTTTGAAATCCATTTCCGGAACCATTTTTGATTTGCTTCAGACCTATTTCCAGATGATAAGGCCAAGGAAAGGCATTTCTAGGAGGCTTTGCATCCAGAGATCCAGCGCCAGGTCACCCCATTTATGCGGAAGACATATCATGAGGAGCTGGTGAGGGCAGAGCTTGTCGTGAGGAATTTGGTCATAATCAGATCATCACAAGAGGGGAATTTTCCTGATTCCTAATGAATTATTGTTAGGGTATGGGGTTCCTAGTATTCAGGGAAGACGAGTTTCCATTTAGCCGGGGGTAGGTCTCAGCCCTTCACATCTCTTTTCTCCAGAGGCAGAAACTCCCAGGCCTATGCCAAGGGATCAGGTTCTTGTTTTTCTTATGGTGGTCATGGTCATTAGCAGTGTTAGTTCCCACCCTTTCAGAGAAGTCATCTTGCACTAGGTGCTATGCTCCAGGTTCCTCTATTGAGGTAGTTCCAGCCGAGGCAATAGTGGCAGGTTGTGCCAGCTTTAGTTCAGTTGAGGGTATATGGGGTAGGCAGAGGATAGCCCCATGACACTCCACATCCTCAAAGAGTAGAGTGCGGTCTTGGTGGTGGTCTTCATCAGGGTCATAGAGGCCATGGAGGAAGTCTTGATCAGCTTCATGCTCTTGTGTTCCCAGCTCTATGCGAGCGGGTTGTCATTTGAGGTACCCTTTCCTTGTTATTTATATTGGTGAATTCCTTGTTTGATTCAGGAGAGACACACTCTTTCAAATCACATACCCTTGTCCAAGCTTTGGAACTTGTGGTAGAGAGGTTTCTAGTTCCCTTGGCGTTGACTACGCCAATTAAAGGATGAGTTGAATTGTTTGAAGTATGTAGAGACTGTGATCTAGTGTTGGGGATACACCGCTTTGGGGAAGATTTCCGATGTTTACGAATACAACCATATGCTGTCATCCTCAGCATGGATTGGTTGTATTCGGTGTAGGACAACAAGGATTGCTTCAGGTAGAAAGCCGTTTTCATTGGTACAGATGGAGAGATAGTGGTGTTTTTTGGTGAGAGAGATCCTTAGATGGGTCATAGGCATGTTCTGTCCTTATCATCTATAATGGTTGAGATGATGTTGAGTTCTTCAGTGGTTCAATAGTTGGTGTTTCCTAGGGTCATAGAAGAGTACCCTGATGTCTTTCTATAAGTGGTTGTAGAATTACCCCCTTGACGAGAGATCAAGTTTGTGATTGTACTACAACTAGGAGAATCTATTATCTCCATGTCTTCATATAGGATGGAACCTTTTGAGTTTTTAGAGCTATGTATATAGTTTTATGATATATTATAGTGCAGTTTTGTTCGGCCAAGTGTGTCACTGTGGGGTGCACCAGTTTTCTGCGGATTGATGATTTATTCGATCAAATGAAGGGTGAAAGTTGGTTCTCAAAGATCGACATTCGGTCAGGATATCATCAGATGCATGTGAAGGATGAGGATATCCTAAAGACTAGTTTCCATTGTCATCATGGGCATTATGAGTTCATCGTAATGCTGTTCAGCATGAAGGATGCTCCAGCTGTGTACATGGGATTGATGAATGTTGTGTTTCTTAAGTTTCTGGACAAGTTTGTGGTTGTTTTCATTAATGGCATCCTTGTGTACTCCACATATGAGGAGGAGCATAAATACCATCTACACGTCATTTTGAGAGTTCTTCATCAACATCAGCTGTTTGGGATGTTTTCGAAGTGTGAGTTTTGGGATTGATAAGTCCATTTCCTGGGGCATGTTGTGTCCCAGCAGGGATTAGCTATGGATCCATGAAATATAAAAGCAAAAGTGTCTTGTTTATACCCCAAGATAGTGTGAGAGGTGCGAAGTTTCCTTGGCCTCACAGGCTAGTACAGGAGGTTCGTAGCCATTTTTTCAAGAGTTGCGACTCCTCTGACGGCTTTGAAAAGGAAGGATCAGGATATCATATGGACTGATCAGTGTCAGGTAGCTTTCGAGTATCTAAGGGAGAAGTTAGTAAGGTCTCTAGTTCATTGTCTTCCAGCTGAGAGAGTTCTACTTGATGTTTTCTGCTGTGCTTCGCTTCTAGGGTTAGGCTATGTTCTCATTAAGAATAGGTCAATTATTTCTTATGGGTATCGGAAGTTGCGTCCCAATGAACTTAACTATTCCACCCATGATCTTGATTTGGAAGTCGTGGTGTTTTCTCTGATGTTGTGGAGACAATACCTCATTAGTGGGCGCTTTGTGGTTTTCATGGATCATAAGAGTTTGAGGAATGCTTTCTCCCAGTGTGAATTGAAATTATTACTGTGCTAGTGGATGGAGTTCTTATAGGAAAATGACTATGAAATATCGTATACACCTGTAAAGGTAAATTTTTTAGCTGATGCACATAGTCAAAAGTCATGTAGTGATGCTGCGTGTGAATCAGATGATTCGTAAAGAGTAATAGAATATCTGTCAGTATTGCAACCTGATATGGGAGATTATGGGGGTAGAGGTCATATTTATCTGATGAAGGTACAGTCATCCTTGATGTTGATGGTGGAAGTGTCTCAGTTTGGGTATCTAGAGGTGGAGGTTTGGGGGGACCGATTTGTTTGATGTGAGGACCTTTATGGTTGGTCAGAGGATGAACAACAACGAGTTTTGTATCACGATATGATTTTTTTTCCTTTGATGATGTGTGATATGGTTCTCATAGAGTTTCATAGCTCGCCTATTGTGGTGCATCTTGGTGTGAAAAAGATGTATCAAGACTTGAGGAGCCAATTTTGCTGGTCGGGGCTGAAGTGTGAAGTTGATGAGTTTGTGTCTCGATATTATTTCTGCCAGAAGGTGAAAGCCAAACACCATGTTCCAGGTGGTCATTTCTAGTCATTAGATGTTCCTAAGTAGAAGTGGGAGGACATCTCAATGTAATTTTTTACTATTTTACCTTGAACTCAGGGTGGACATGATGCTATTTGGGTGGTAGTGGATCCTTTAAAAAAATCTTCCCACTTTATAGAAATAAAGGAGTTGATTTTAGTGGATGTTTTATCAAGTTAGTATCTAGAGGAGGTGGTGAGAATTCATGGAGTACAATGGAAAATAAATTATTGATCGATATAATCATTTTACCTCAAGGGTTTGGAGAGGTATCCAACAAGCTTTCAGTTCCCAACTATGGATAACACTACTTTTCATCCTTAAAAGGATGGCCAAACAGAGCGAACCATACAGACTCTTGACAACATGTTGCACTCTTTAGTTCTTGATTATGGAGGTTCATGGATGAGGCACTTCACCTTTGTGGAGTTCTCTTACAATAATATTTTTCACTCCACAACCGGTAGGGAGCTATTTTAAAACCTTGTATGGTCAACCTTTTCATTCTTCATTGTGCTAGAATGGGGTCGGAGAGTCAGCAATTCTAGGACCAGAACTAGTGCATAATATAGCAGAGATGGTTTAGGTGATTTGTGAGAGGATGAAGATAGCACATAAACATCACAAATCTTATACAGATCAAAGGAGGAGACCAATAGAGTTTATTGTTGGGGATCACATGTTTCTGAAGGTCACTCCACATCATGGGCATCAATTTTTTGGTCGTGGGAGTAATCATTCTCCCCGTTTTGTTGGGCCTCTCGAGATGTTAGATCATGTTGGGGTTGTGGCATATCAAGTAGAACTTCCCCTGAAGATGAGTTAGATACATGATGTTTTCCATGTATCAGAGCTCCATCATTATCATCATGATGACTCTCACACCGTTGAATGGGGATAGATCGTTGTTGATGCGGATGTGACCTTTGAGGAGGGACCTATGGAGATCCATGAACGCAAGTAGAAGGTGTAGAACAGACGTTCTATTCCCTTGGTTCGTGTCTTATCGTGACACGACAACATAGAGGAGATCACCTAGAAACATAAGTCACAGATACATACTCAGTACCTAGTTTTTTTTATGATTAACTCTTTTCATGTAATTATGTCCCCTTTGTGGTTAGACCATTCATGTTTATAATATGAATTTTGTTTGTTTCTTCTTGTGTCATTCTCTCTTTTATAAGGTATCTGGATGGGTGATTGTTTAGACCCCGTTTCATTTTCCCATTAGGTGGGTTTTGAATTCTTAGGGACAAGAATGTCTTGGGAGGTATCTGGTGTAATGGACCAGACCTTTATATTCCATTCCTTTGTAAAAATATGGGGTTTGAGGTGTTCTGGGACGTAATGGTGATTTATCCCTAACACTTTTCCAAATTTACAGTTCGGGGAACAGTTCCAACGGTAGACCATTGTGAACACTGCAACTGTAACCTTCTGTGAATTGTTCCAATGGTAGAACATTGTGAATAGTGAAACAGTGACTTTTTGTGAACAATTCCAATGGTAGACCATTGTGAAGAGTGCAACGGAAACCTTAGGTGACCAGTTCCAATGGTAGACCATTATGAATATTGCAACGGTGACTTTCTATGAACAGTTCCAATGGTAGACCATTGTGAATAGTGAAACGGTAACCTTAGGTGAACAGTACCAATGGTAGACCGTTGTGAACAATGAAACACTGACCTTTGTGAATAGTTCCAATGGTAGACCATTGTGAATAGTGAAACGGTGACCTTCTATGAATAGTTCCAACAGTAGAACATTGTGAACAGTGCAATGGCGACCTTCTGTGAACAGTCCTAATGGTAGACTGTTGTGAACAGCGCAACAATGACCTTAGGTGAATAGTTCCAATGGTATACTATTGTGAACAGTGTAGCGGTGACCTTATGTGAACAGTTCCAATGGTAGACTATTGTGAATAGTGCAACGGTGACCTTCCGTTAAGAGTTCCAATGGTAGATAGTTGTGAACAGTGCAATGGTAAAATTAGGTGAACAATGTCAACATTAGCCTTCTGTGAATAGTGGAACGGTAACCTTAGGGTAACAGTGTCAACATTATCATTATTTGAACAGTGAAATAGTAACCTTTGGTGAACAATGTCAACATTAACCTTATGTGAACAGTGCAACAGTGAGGTTCATGTTTACTGTCAACATTAACCATCCATGAACAGTGAAAAATTGAGGTTCATGAACAATGTTTCTAGAATGGTGAGGTTCCAACAGTGAGGTTCATGAATAGTGTTTCTAGAATAGTGAGGTTCCAACAGTGAGGTTCATGAAAAGTGTTTCAGAATGGTGAGGTTCCAACAGTGAGGTTCATGAATAGTGTTTCCAGAATAGTGAGGTTCCAATCTTGAGGTCCATATACAGTGTTTCCAGAACAGTGAGGTTCCAACAACGAGGTTAATAAACAGTGTTTCAAGAATGGTGAGTTTCCAACGATGAGGTTCATGAATAGTGTTTCCAGAATGACGAGGTTCCAATAGTGAACAATGTTTCCATCTTCCTACTATTTCACCCAATTGACATTTCTTTTTACATAAAATGCATTTAAATACACATTTTATGGACTCTAAGTCCGATTCAATGGCCATAACTTCTATATTAACTATCCCTAAGGCTCAAGATGTTTTTACTTGGTCTAACCGTGTGGGTTAATGTAATCCACTTTTAATAGGAAATTAAGTGTATCTTAAACCGTAACTCCATTGAATCTTATAAAGGGATGGGATATCTTCCTCCCTAATTCTTTCTCCTTGTTATTGGGTGTCCAATTCTTGAACATCCCATTCATTCTCATAGGAATTGCACAATCATACTTTCCTCCTCAGATTGGATCCGCTCTATTTAGATGAAACCAAGAAGTATCAATCAATCTTCGATATAAGTTATGTTTTATCATCATTTTTTAGGTTTAATCTTTTCGTGTTTCTCCTTTTCATAATATAGAAAGTGCTATCCGTGATTCTAATGGAGTTTTCTAGGGTTAGGATGGTGCGGTCATACCGTGGCATCCTTAGGTGGATGTAGTTTTTGCGTGAGGAGGATTCTGACACGCTGTGTGGACTATTCTCATATAAATAACATCATGAACCGTTTGAGGTCGGGCATTTGTTTCAACTCTCTTATTTTCTGTGAAACTGTATCATTAGAATGTTTTATCCCACTGGATGAAAATGGAATTGAAATAATAAATATTAGAACTAGATAAATAAATTTATATTGATCTTATATTACTTCCCCTTGTTTTTCAAGATAGTGTGATATCTATTCTTGATTTGTTTATATGTTCCTTCTAGATGGAAATTGGTAATGAATTTAAACAACAACTAATTAATAATTGTTGGGTTAAAAGATAAAGAGGAATGTAAATGAATCTGGTTCTCCTTATTGTAAATTGATGTTAATCAAATTGGCACAGAAAGTATGTTTAAATATTTTTTTTACAACTTACTGATTAAGTTTCCCAAATTTGGAACCTATGAATAATAAATCAGTTAATTCAAGATGGATTAAGGATATGATATCTTGATAATTCCTTGAATGTTTCTGAGTTACCCACTTGATTGTTAAAGGGACAAGATATCAATTTTTAAGATGTTTGTTTTCCTGCTGATTGTGTTGTGATGTGAGCATGGATGGTTATTGTGGTATGTGGGGGCATGGAGACCATTGGTTGTGGCATCAGATGAATCCTAGAGTGGAGAGATGCATCGATTTATGCATGTGGGTGTCAGGGAGTACACTAGGGATGATGGAATAGGATGGATGTGATTGTTGGATGTTTTATCAGTCTTTTTTGTTGATGGTCTGCTATACTTTTCCCCACTACTCAAGGCAGCTGGTCTTGCTTACCCTTCTTCCGAAAGAGGAAAAGACTCACAGGGCATACCTCGTGATTTTTGTCTTTTTCTTCTCAAGGGAGGATGGGACTACGATCTTGCTATAGGGGACAAAGACTCGACGGGCATAACATATACTCACTGGGTTGATCCACCTTTTGTTTAATAGAATATAATGTTTTTCTAGAATCCCTAGGAATATGGGAAAGCAATTCTATGATGAATAATTGAATTAATGATTTATCCCTTGGGGTTGGAGTTTCTTGAACATAATGATGAGGTTGTAATTTTTAAAGGGACAATAGACTTTGGGTGTGATAATAACGAAGTTTAATGTGCAATTGTAAATGGTTAATTAATATTTAAAGAAATAATTAACATAAAGTGGAACTGATAAAAAGGGAATGATATAATCTATTAAATCTCTTTAAATGGTTGTGTGCTTATAAGACACCTAATCTTAGATGTAGCATCCCAGATTCCGAGAGACGTTAGCTGTCGTTGAGTCTATGACTTGGTTCTACCCATAGTGTGGTTTTGAGATATAGAATATCTTATACTTTTTATGTTTATATATGCTACTCCACCATATTAGTAAGGGAAACTAACACCCCAGGGATTCTAAGACCTATTGTGTGTGTGGGGGGGGGGGGGGGGGTGTTTTCCCCAACATTTCGGTGGGAGGATGAATGGATGACAAGCCCCTTTGTCCCCACACTCTTCTCTTGGTAGTTACTTGTTTTGGTAGGCACAGTGGTAAGTTTTCCCCATATATGTGTGTACAGTAATGTAATGGCTTGTGGTTATTCACACACAAATACTCTAGATATAGTATCCTATGGACTACTATAGGTGTAACGTATAAATTATGTGATGGCTTGAGGATCCTTACTCGGTGTATGGGCTGTAATGGCTGAAGGTATAATACTTGACATGTCATACATGTTATGTGAGCTGTGGTGGATCCCGAAAACAACCCGGTTACTTTCTTACATAGATGTGGTTATTTTATTACACTAGGTTCAGGTTGTGGTGCTTCACCCAGGTGTCTTCGGGCAAGCCATTTTTTGGGAGAGATGCTCAGGACATGCGACGTTAGGGAAAAGCGGAAAACCTCTAGGGAAGTAGTAGTGGGGTACCCTTGATATTCTTTATTATATGATAGACTCTTGTATGTATTACATGGTGAGATTATCCATGGTGAGTTTGGGAACATAGTGTACATTTTTTGGTAATGAGTTAGTTTCACATGTTGTTCACTATGCTTTAGCATGATTTCTTTACTTTTACACGAGAGGCTTTGGGGAGGATCCTACTGAATATACTATTATACTCACCCTACATATATATGAACTGTTTTACAGGTCACATGGAGTAGGTTGGAGATCTGGCTGGTGTTTACTAGATTGGGGTTGCAGGAACTGTTCGGGTTTGTGGTTGCTGCTATTTTACTTTCTTTTGGGTACTTGACATTTTCCCCTTTCAGTTGTAGTTGTCTTTCATGAAATTTCATATGTGTAATTGGGATTTCTTTTATTTTACTGGTTGAGTTGGAGTTGGTTGGTATCAATCTTATCTCTCTATTCAACATGTGTTCACTTAGAGGGTAATGCCTCCCATTTGTGTGTTTACTATACCTTGAGTGCTCATCTCTAACTCAGGGCCTACTGGTGGTGGGACTCGGTGGTCATTATCTCAATTCTCACATTTCTAGACTAGGATGGGTACACATTGTGGGGATGGGGTCATGTCAGTTTTTTTAAATTATAATGTTTTTTCTATTTACATGATGTGTAAATCATGGTAGAAGTTATTACTAGTTAAAATCCTTGATCACATCTATTGTTATATTGTCTTTTGGGAATAATAAAAGGGGTGTATCGGTTTTTTTTTAGAAAACATGTTTCATATTAGTAATTGGTTCAAAAAAACTAGTAGTATTTATAAAATTTCTTTTAAAATATTTTATTTTTTATAATGATCATGTGTGTTTATACCAGATTCATTATATTACTATTATTTCCTACGTAAGTAGATTCCCAGCCCATTAATGTATGACACTTATTTAATAAAACTATATGATTTCACCGACATTAGTAAATGTATTAGCTTATAATTACTCAAATTTTGTACCTCTTAAACTATTATAAGGTTTAGGTTGAGTTGATGACTTGGTATACACCTTCCGCTTCCCACACAGTGGGCCAATGACCTGACTATTATCTGTACATTAGAAGAATGGGAATAATGATATTATTACCCCAATATTAGATGGGTTGGGTTATATAATTGACTTACCTCCACCCTAACATTGATATAGGAATATTCCAAAGTAATAAATATAGAGAAGGGTCATCTTGTTATAAAGAGTTAATGATTATAAATTCTATTTTATTTGTATTGATTTTTTTCTATTCCTTTACTATTTATCTACGATATATATCTTATCCAAAATAACAACTATATGTATATATTAAAATAAATGTGTATACATGTTTTTAAATGCATGTGAAATATTAAAATAGTATTTTGACACTATTTCGGATTTATATACCAAAATTTTATACTCAAACCCAATATTGACACCTTTATTGAAACACCAATCAGATTTCTTCATTTATGGTACCCATATGTACAATATCAAAAAATATATTATTATGGATTGGTTTCATATGTGGTCATGGATGTGAGATTAGTTTCCAAACCCTGTGTTGTAGCATTAAAAGTTTATAAATTACGTTCTCGGTCAATGCCATATTATTTAAACTTGGGGGGTTATAACATGTGAGGATGGTCTTTATTTATTCATATAGATTAGTTTAATGTAACGATATTTTACTATATTCTATCATAACTTGTGTTTTTGTTTTACACTTTTTAGGTTTATTCTATAATTTTTTATAAATGGAAATTTCACGAATGATTATCGGTAGTATATTTGATTGACTTTTGGTTATGAACTCTGTATAAAAATAATTCCCAAATGAGTACATAATGACATAAGTTCTAGTAAAATTCACTTAGTAATTAGGGTATGCTTTTGGGGTAGTATTAATGTGATTTAGGATCCCTATAAGTGACATGGTCATAGATGTTATAAAGTTGTATCAGTGTTATAATAAGATGTTAGCTTGAATCTTTAATATTGAGATTTATTTACGATATTATACTTTCAAGACATCACATATATCCTATAAGTAGTAATCATGTATGTATTTATTGCGGAAGAGAGTGTATTTGGGATGTAATAATTGGGAATATTTGGTTCAAGGAAGGATTCTACTTGTTTTCCATTAATACGATGGACTAAAATTTGAGTTGTGAATACAATTATCAACCTATAGCCAATCACATATTTTGGATACATGCATCTTGATAACTATTGAATGGTATAAATGTGTATGATTTAATATCATTTTTGATGTGTCCATATGACTATTTTGTTTATGATTTTTGTTAAAAAGTGGTTTTCATTATCTAAATCCCAAAGGATTCATAAAAATATAATTTTATGATATATATTTATACATTGGAGATAAATTGTTCAATGTAAATTAAGTACTTATTATAAGATTATTATAGCCTATTAATCGTTTATGTTTCCTATATATATAATTATTGGGCATGTGACTCTCTAATTAGTGATTTTTCTAAGCATGACCTCTATAAAATATTTCTATTTAACTATAAAAAATTTCACTTATTTATTGATATGAATTATATAATAATCATGTTTTTTATTTCCATTTATATTATTTTTCCAAAAATATCCTTAATTTATATTTACCTTCTTTTTCTTTTCATTCATCCAATTTTCATTTAACTAGATTTATTATTACTAATAATATTGGTTTCATTTAGTTTTATTTGTATTTCTTAGAATGTTGAAACTTGTATGGTGAGTATGTTTATAATTTTTTTATTGATGTTCATTTAGAAATTGATATAGAATATTTTTTTTTGTAATTTTATACAGTCAAACATGAAATCCCTTTCATGTTATTAATGACGTAGTATAACCTATATCATCTATTGTGATTAATGCTGAATATTATATTTTATTTATCAATCATAATAATATTTAATATATTATAAATTGGATATTTTTTCTTAAAATAAATCTATCTTAAAAATTGATATATGTCATGAAATAGGAGATCATTTTTCATTTGAAAATTTATTTTCTTCTTAGTATTATTCTATGAAAATAGGGTACCTTCAAATTGGCAACAAGGTTTTAAAATTTTAATTATAATGGGTTTTGGTGGAAGGAAAATTTTCTGTTGATGTATTTCAAATTACGAAAATGGATTTGAAAAATATGTATATTGATTTTGAAATTGTAACAGGTAATTCATTTGTATAATTAAATATAATATTGTTTTTAAAAAAAATTAAATATAACTTATTTTCAATGTTTCCAATCTTAAAAAAGAAAAAAATTATTCTTCAATAGTAAATTTTTAGTGATGCGCTTAGCTAAATAATGTTTATGATAAAAAAATTTATATAATATTTGTTCTTCATGGAGATAAATTGGAATGTACTTTTCAAAATGTTGAACAGTTCTCTATAAACCAGTTAGTAAATGAATGTATTTGATAAACTAGAACATAATGAATGGATTAACCAAGGATACCCTAAGTAGTATCATATAATGGGGCATGTTCTACCCTATGTTGTGTTTGGTTGTTGATATCTATAAAGAGACAAAAGAATGAAGGTTTCTACATTCACATTTAAATTTCATGGTGATTTAGTTTCTTTTATGTGGGTTGGTATTAGTGTATTAGAATCATTGTATATGATGTAGAAATTTTCTAGGAGTTATTAATTAGACCAGTATGGGTGATTTGATATATGATTTGGGGTATGATTTGGGATTTACAAAAGTGACCTGATATTAGTTTAGTATATAATATATTGGAATTGGTTTTTTTCAGTTATATATAATGTATTTTGAAGTACTATAATATAGATTGGATGGTTGTTTTGGGGTATTCCCTAGGAACTTATTGGTGATAAATAATTAGGTAAATATTTATTGAGACATCATGATGATGAGAAGTCATATGATGGGTAGGTTTCAATATTAATTATCTGGACTATAATTATTTAAAGTATTTAGGGTGATTTTTTTATGATTAAAATATAGAAACATCCAAAATATAATTTTTCTATGGACGAGAATTTTGATTTTACTTTTGGTAACAATTTTTGGATTATGAGTGGTTTTTTGTGTATGGTTTGGGGGTTTTATCTGGTTTTAAGGATTAAAGCACGGTTTAAGTGTCCTTGGGGAATGATGTTAAGATATAAAACGAGACTTGGGAAACACCACAAATTTATCAGAGTTCAATCGAGAGTCATTTGGTTATCTATTTGATATAATGAGAATAGACTCCCATAAAATATTTTCTAGCATGATGGGGAGGATTTTAAAATTCTAATTAAATGATTTTTTAATTTTCTCATTAATATAACCTTATACCTCATCTCCCCAGCATCCTTTATCATTTTATCACAACTATAGGCCCTCCATGGGCTCTCCCATCCCCCCATTTTTGTCCTCTTTACCCCTTAAATACAAAACAATGTTTTGACTATTTTTCTCCATGTATAAGGCTATGATATCCTCCCCACATCATATATATATATATATATATATATTTGGTTGTAGTTCTTCTTTATTTCTGGTAACCAAGTATTTTTATTTTTGATTTCACAATAATACTTCTGAAAATGAAACTAACACCTTTTATTATTTTCTTTGGAGTCATAGATGAACTAAATGGGTGATTCCAAACCTATTTTTTCTATTTACATAATTCATTGTTGACAATATTTTTTCAATTGTTTCTTAGTATAAACACCATTTTATATCATTTTGATTCCAAATTAATTATATCTTTTTTATATTTCCTTTCATATTAATTCTAAAAGTCATTTATTAGGATTTCCAAGTATATTTGTGATTATTTTCTAATAATTACAGAGATACTGGTTCTATTTTTTTCGATCTGGTTTATTGTATTTTTAGAGGTTTCTATTTGTTTGAAGGAACACCTGGGGTGTATAAAAAATGAAAATAATGAGGTATATAGTCATTACATGATGAGAGATTCTTTGGATATGTATAAATTTTATCTTCGTGAAAAAAATTATCAACCAAGTATTATTTTAATGATATGAGTTAATGATATTAAATGGTATTATTTTAGTAGAGGTATATTTTTTAGGTGGTTTACATTTCAATTTTACATGAAAAACATTTCTCATTCAATATATTGAAACTCACTATTAAACTTGTTTATATGTTGGATTCCTCTTAATTCATTAGCTGGGAAATTGAATCTCCCTTGATAAGTGTATTATAAATCCCATTATCAGGATATTTTATCAATATCTCTTTTTATAAGTTTTTTTTTTGCACCCATGATGTTAAATATAGGATTAAATGATTCCCCTTATTATATTATTAGACCTAGTCAAACTTGTGGAAAATATGTAAGAGTATATTTCATTATGAAGACAGAATTTGTTAGTATTTAACGTTCATACTGGTGTACAATTCCTTTAATTCGAAACATATTATGTTATTTATATCACGTACTCATTAGTTTCATAGCCGTGAAACCTGACACTTCCAAGGTCATTATAAAAGGTTTTTTTATGTTTTACAGGAAAATACTTTTATAATTATTCTCCATAGAAAATGATTTCTAAGATACTTCATACCCCTTATGAAATGTTTACCATATAATGTGTTTTCCAAAACATAAATGTATACTATTTTGAAACATATTTACCTTAATGGATTTTTGTGTCATAATGTTTTTATATTGAATCATTAATAGAATACGGTTTATTAAAGATTTAGTTTGAACCTACCCTATAATATTAAATAGTACCTGAATAACTAATGAATTATTATTATTTATTTATAGTGTCTATAAGGGCACCAAAATTAGTAGGCCTTAGTTGGAAATCATCATCAGTTTTTACACTCCGCAATAAAAACCCTTTTGATAAATTTTATTATTTAAATTTTGTTATTCCTATATTGTGTCATGATATTTGAGTATAATTCCCTAATGTTGTAAAATTTATCCTAAGCTAGCATGTTTTATTTATTTCTAATTAAACATAAATGATGAAATGAATTATTTCTGTTTTACCAATTATTTTAGTTCATATTGGTATTTTTTATACAGAGTGATTTTATTTTCATGTATAAATGAATGAATATATTTATATGTTATAAAAATCATTTTTTCTTGGTTTTGAAATGTATGGTGGGGTATATTTATAGTTTTAAATTATTGACCATGGTCATGTATATGTAATTATAAGGAATGCTAAAAGGGTGTATATTTTTTTATAAAACATAAATCATATTAATATTTGGGTTTGAACTATTTTTAGAATCTTAATGATTTATTATATTTAATATTTATTTTAATTATTATGAATATGTTTATTTGGCTTCTATATTGTACATTTCTATCATCAACGTCTTTTGAAGTTTCAGTGGTAATTGACTTAAAAGTATTTCAGGGAAATATGATACAATATTTTATTCCCCAGATTATTGTATAAGATCATATTGTAATTTATTTTTATATGCCTTCCCATATTCTTCCAAATGGAATGTGACCTAAAATTGGTATACACCTTACCCTTAATGTGGTGTATTATTATTCAATGACATTTTTAAGTATTTGTGTATAATGTGGTACAAGATTTCTCTAACACATATTTGATGGGATGGGTGACAACATTGCCCTATATCTGATAAAATATATCTTGGGATATCTTTATCATGTATGTTTAGGTATAAATATTACTAGTATTTAGAGTTAGTGATTATAAATTAAAGATTCTTAATATTTATTTACTTATCATTTATACTATTATTGTTATGTTAAATCTTACATGTCGGCCATATAAACTATGTTTCAGTATTTATGAAAATGTTTAAGTATGTTTATGTATACTCATGTTATATCACTATTATATGTAGACATAATTGGTTGTTTCTTACTAATTATTTCATAATCATTACCTGCATGGACACCTTATTTTACTTATAAATCTCTCTATTATGTTTTAGAACCCTAGATACACTTGTTGTTGTGAGATAATTCTAGATTAATTTAACATGTGTTTTTAGGTGTGGGATTGGTTCCCCACTTTAGGGATAATTCTACTAAATATTTTCATAGGTTATGTTGTTAAAATATTATAATCTTTTTATATGTTGGAATTGTCTTATAATATGTTTTTATATTGTCTTTATAATGGGTTAATTTATTTTAGATTGTTTCATGTGAGTTTGGTTTGTATTCATTCACGTAGAGGGTTGTAGTTTTTATTTATTTAATTATTCTATATTATGACTTTTAGGATTGTTTTTTATTTTTAGGATTATTCCAAAAATCCTTTTATAGTGACATGTCAAGCCCAATTCCTCACAAAATCAAAATATTAGCCTGAATTATAAAATAATCAGGAAATTAATTCCTCATTGTGTAAAATAGAACTACGGTGCTAGATTCCATATAAATGGGATAAAATATCTCTATTCTGGTAGTTTATCATGTGATTTGGGTTTCAAATGGGATCTTAAGTCATGAACATTAAAAAGCTCCATCATAGTGATTTTTAGGAAAATTGGGATTGAGAGTGTAGGGAATAATTATTAGTTATGACAATTGTGACATGAGAAGTGTAACGACTAGAGATTATATAGGTATTACTTTGAATTGTTTTTAATTCTTTTATAAAATTATTTACACTCAACCATGATTCCAAATTAACTACTATATATTATAACCATTATTACCAAGTCATTGGATTGACTTGTTTTAAAATGATTAACTACATTAAAAATGTATATATATATATTTATTTACTTCATTAAAATATACTAATCACTTTTAAAATTACATTTATATTAAATTTATTGGTACTGTATTTAAAATCATTCATACATTAAGTATTCAAATGGTTATTAGTGATGATAAACTCATTTGAAGGTAATTTTGTTTTTCAAAAAACAACGTTTTATGGGTGTAATGTGTTTTTCAATAAATAAATTCAACCAATAATGATTAAATATTTCAATTAAATGTATATGATTTATATTCAATATAATATTATTAAATATAATTAATATTTTTACTCGTAAAGTAATAAAAATAAATCCAATTTTATTCTTATAAATGATTTTTAAAAAATTGGTCTTTGTTATGTTTTGTGAGTTCATTTTAAAAATTATTTTCCACACTTATAGAAACATATATTTATAAATATTTTTACATATTTTAAAAAATATTTTCCATATTTATTAATGTCTAACATTAAATTTTTGTTTCATTATGAATATTATGATGAGTGAAAAATTGTTAACATAGGCAGGGATAAATGGGGTTTACTGGGTGGGGTGGGTTACCCAAAGAGATAATGGTAAAAATGTATGTTAAATTATTATAAATATATTTAGACAAATATTTTAGGATATAATATTATTATAATTTCTAATTATATCAAAAAATGACCACTTTCACAATAAATTGACGTCATATTATTTTAATCATTTATGTTAATCCATGCATGTTCCTCCCCTCACTTTTAAAAGGCCAAATCATATCCTTCATTGTTGTCATAGCTTTTGTACATTATTTAATCCAATACATTCCAAAAAAATCCTAAATTCCTTAATATAACTATTTCTATTCTTTTCTTACACTAAGACCATTCAAAAAATCCTAAACGCTAAGTCAATGGAGGTCTCTCAATGAAGAGCTAATTACATTACCTGACCATTTCAATGTTTTTTCTATTTATAATATCTCAAAATCATCAATATCTACAATAAAATAATTAATTCATAATAATAAACATAATAAAATGTTTTTATATTTATTGTAGAAAATGTTTTATCCACCTTTCTATCAAATGAGAAATGGAAGAATCGCTCGTGCGTATGTGTGGATTACCACCTCAACATAACGATATATATATATATATATATATATATATATATATATATCATTTTTGAAAGACCGGTTCACAGTCATTGATATAAGGATAGATTTGATAAATATATATGATAATTATAATATAATTATCATTTTAAACTGTAAAATAATATTTATATTTCTTTTTTTACTTTCAATAGAAAATAATAACACCATTCATGCATACGTACGAACTATTGTGTCCATAAACAATATAATTCATTTTTATTACACCCTTTTAATTAATGGTTATAAATATGTATATGTTGATAGAAATATATATTATATATATAAAATTATTATAATTATTGATATTAAGGGACAATGATCCTAATGCAAGGACTATAACTGTCAAATTGATTAATATATGAAAAACGATGTAGTTAAGTACTAGAATGAAGATGAAACTGAATGATATTTTTACAAATAAGTGATCAAATCTCATAATTAAAAAATTTATGGTTTTGTAAGTATGAATTTGGATTTATTAAATATTTATATGAAATTATAATTTATTAAATAGGAGGGCAAAGTAACTTAAAATGCATGTTATACTTGAGTTAAGGGAATTATGTCATAATCTCTATTTTTAAAGGGGTTTTTTTATTCTTAAATTTATGAAGATGAAATTATACAAATTTCATCTAAAATATCTTATTTTTTATTATCAAATGGTTATTTATTGATATTATAGTAATTATTTTCAATTTACTCTTTACATGTAGTTAACATTATGGAATAATATTTTTACACAAAACCATCATTGTTTTTATCTTTAATCAAGTATCCATTAATTCTATGTTTATATTTTGCTTACAATTTTTTCAATAGTATATTTATTATTATTTAATGTATGGTTAAATTCATTTTTACACATGTTCTACTTTTTATTAGAACATTTAGAAGGGGTTTTATTATCATTTTTCAAACAATGTAATTTTTACCAATTTTTAAAAAATTGATGTTTTAATGTTAACCATATGAATGAATTTTACTACCATCATGAATATTGTTTTCCTTGAAGGTTACATAATACTTTTATATGGTAATTTTCAAAGGAATAATTTTCCATAATATTATGGAGATGATTTGATATTCAATAAGTGATTTCAAAATATAAATGGTATTTTTTTCATGAAATGTTATAGTGATATTTTAATAGTACATTAATATTTTATATAATCCATTTATATTACTTATGATAAACTAACTATCTGATTTTATTATACAATATTTATTATCTGTCTAAGATGTTTTCTGATTAAGATGATGAAAATTTTTGGATTCCCATTTTCTTTTCAATGGGTTTGATATAATGAAAAGATATATATGTTCATGATCAGGTGGAAAAATAATTAATGGATTATGATTATGTAATTTGTGGATTTGTTATGGAAATTCAATTAATTAGGTATTTTTTATTTTTTATGATAAAAAAGGGTTGATAATAAATTTTTCCAATAATAAAAGTGGGTACACGTGAGTTATCTCATCTATAAAGTATGAACACAGGTGGTGATAATACACATAACATGTGATAAATTTCCTGGTGGGTAGCCTTGAAATAAAATTTGTATGATTATGTTAATGAAACACTTTTTATTCCACTATCTATGCCATTTTTTTCATCTAATTATATGATTGTGTTACTTGTGATATGCGATCCTCTAGTATTTTTGTCTTATTGTATATATTGTTCTTATTCTATGATTATTATATTACAATTTTTGGGTTTCAGTTTCAAATGTTAAACCATATTATTAAACCCTTATCATCATATTATGATTTTAAATGATAACTATCTAATATATCACATGATTACCTTTACCTAGTACATGTGCTCACTCTTAATTATGTTTCCATTCCCCTTTTATGAATAATGCTTTGATGATGGTCATGACTATTGAATCTAATGTGTGATGAAAATATTATGGGAGATATTGAATATATTTTATAAAATAAGAATAATACATAGATAGTATTCAAATACACTAAACCATTATAGTTTTTCATGTGTATTATTATAATATATTTTGAATATTCATCTGAAATGATGTTATATTTATCTATATGTTGTTTGGGTCACCCAAATTTGTATCATTTAAAGTGTTTGTTGGGTATTAAATTAATCATCAGAAATTCTTGATGAGGGGTCTTAATATTTCTCACTAGACTATAAACTCATGGGGTTATTCTAGGGTTAATTAAAATTTTTATTATCAATATTTATTATGGATTTTAGTAGATAATAAACATGGATGAGCTATGTATAAATTAAACTATTATATTATGATAGGAATGTATCATGATTTTGAAATACTTCAAATGAAATATAATTATTATATTATTCCTCACTATGATTATTATTTCTGACACTTTGAGTTTTTGTTTTATTTAATGGATGGATCCGAAAAGATTCATTACAAAAATAAATGTGACACATCATGTAATGACCATCATAATGAAAAACTATATAAATTAGGGACTGGAATGTAAAATATTGTGATTCTTCATAATTATATATCATTTATATTCACTAATATCATGAATGTAAGTGATTTTTATATTTTACCAAATAAGAGAAAAATTGAGTTTAAGGAAATTTCATGTTTTAAAGACTCTGGAGGGAAGAAGATTCAACTTTCTTCATATTAATAATGTGGTAAGAATCACCCAAGTAAACATTTAAATTGTAATTTAATATGTTTTATGTATATAAAATATAGACATATATCCAGTAATTTATATAAAAAAAATAAATAGGTTGATGGTGGGAAATAAAACACTTCCTATGGATCCATTTGTAGTTTGATTTTTTATGTGTGGGAGACATGGTAATTATATGAGTCAATTCCCTAAATATAAGGGAGAACTACTAGAATAATGAAGGGTCTACATTATAAAAATCACTAAAGTATATCAATATGGTTAAGGGGCCGTTTCCCTCAACTCTATCTTTGGGGATGTCATATTTTTAATAATTTTCCCCATATAAATATTATTCTTTATCATTTAGTGGAATTTTTATGTGATTTTGATTATTTATTATCTCTCTATATACTGATCAATTATAATTTAGAGAATAAGGAAATTTTATTTGACTTTCTCAATCAACCTATGACCCTCTTTTGATATAACTATAAAAATGAACTTCCAATGGAATTTAAATAAAATTTTAAGGTCTTGATTCCCATTAATAAGTGGTATATATCTTATATAGTTGGTAAGAAACTCATCATCAATGATATTCATATAGTGTTAGTGTTTTTTGATATCCCATTATTGTAATTTCCTAGTATTAATCTGAATTCTGAAGATGAGTTTTCTATTGAACTCAAACCTAGTTCAATGTATATTTCAATGAATCCATATATAATATACCTAATTGAGTTTTAGGAATAGACGTAGAAACTCTATCAATATATTGATAATGGATTCATTTATCCACATGAATCACGGTATGGAACGACATTTCTTTTTATTAAAAAGAAATATGGATCAATGTGACTCAATATTGATTATCGAGAACCTACAAAGGAAAAAATAAAGAATAAGTATCATTTACACCATATTGATGATTTGTTTTAGAAACTATTAAGTTATCAATAATTTTACAATATTGGATTTAATTTTGGATACTATCAACTGAAGTTTGAATGCGAATAAATACCTAATACAACTTTTTGTATCAGGTATGTCCAGTCTGAATTTATAATGATTCATTTTTTTACTATTGGACACAATATATTATATATTTTATTGATTAGGGTATATATAGATTTCATTGATAAATTTTGTGTAGTATTTATGGATGATATTCTTATATACTCAAATTGTATTTAAGAGATGAAGGATCACTTGAGAACATTGTTGAGGTCACTGAGAAAGGATATACTCTATAAAAAATTTAGAAAGTGTGAATTATTGTAAAATGGAACACCAATATTTGATTAAATTATCAATAGAGGGTATATTATTAGGTCATTCTCAGAGGGAAGACATTATAAATTAACCCAAAATAACCATTGTGACTGAGATATATAGTTTTCATAGATTGGATTGATATTACAGTTGCATTTTCAGGAATTTATCATTGCTATCTAATCGAGTCACTGAGTTAATTTGGAAGGGAATCAAGTTCCTCTAGAATTCTGAATTTGATGACAAAATTAAGGGGAAAAGATAAGGGTTTGGGATGGCTTTTTGATTTATAATGATGCATATAAGATGGGTCTAGTATGTGTTTATGTGTATAATGAAATTGTGGTAGAATATGACACTCTTTAATTAATGTCTCAAGAGAAAAATTTTATGATGCATGACAGGGAGTTAACAATTGAATATAATTTCTTAATTGAAGATATGGTGTCATTATACACATGTATAATAGTGTGAAATATATATAGATCATTAAAAATATATTGTCACGACCCATCCTCAGGGCCCGTGCCATGACTACCCCAAGCCCGCCTTCCATAGGCCAGGGGCTAGAGACTAGCACCAAAGGCATAAATCCCGATAAAAAGGAAGGAATTGCCTTTATGAAACGCAAAAAAACACACAACCATAGTAAAAGCAGAAGCAAACACTAAGTAATGAAATAAGACAAGTGTGCTGAAAGTACAAAGGGGGCTGGAAATACAAGCCCAACAGTAAATTACAAGGAAAATACAAAACAACAGGAAGGTGTCAAGCTGCTCCTAGATCGTCCTCCGGAATTCCTACCTGAAGGGTAGGTACTGATGGACACCTCTACTCTCAACATCCGTCTGTCACCTCTCGGTACCATATCATCATTAATTCCACCTCCGGGTACCGTCTCATCGTGAAGTCCACCTCTGAGTACCGTCTAGCTCTACAAGCCTCATCCACGATTAGTCTTGTTAGTCGTCTGTATCCAACACAACAGGGTGCGGGCATAGCCCGTGCAGGGGTGAGTTTAACGATACATAGTAGGGATCCCGAGACCCTCAAGGTCTCACTAAATCCAACAAGGATAAACCACAAAGAAAGATCTAAACCGATAACCTTTACTTAGTTATATGCCCATATATATACCTAAGTTATCATGTAACCCATCTCAATCATGGGGAAAAAACAAAGGTCAAAGACTCATCTCAAACAAGGATTTTTATTCACGATGATGAAAAAAACAGCTGTTGGAGAACTTCTCCTCTATCAAGCACGGTAGTCCTGTCATGACTCTGAGGTGTCACTCACTGACCTTAGACTGCTGAGGTACTCCTTCTGTCGAGTACCGCGGGTCTTCCACCTCACAATGTAGTGCTCCCCACCATGGGTGTGCCACCTCCCACAGTAGTGCTCCCCCTCATGGCCCATAGAGGTACTGCTTCTGTTGAGTACCATGGGTCTGCCACCTCACAATGTAGTGCCCCTCCGCTGTGGGTCTGACACCTCACAACGTAGTGCTCCCCACTAGGCTATACAAGTCACTCCGAATTAAATCGGACAAACAGTCATCAGGTCTCAGCCAGCTACAAGGTCACCGTACCCCGCATGCTTGCCTCCGGAAGGATCCTCTCCATGATCCACTGATCGATACTCCAAGTATCACAAAGTCACACGAAGAAGTATCACAAAGGACCGCCACACCACAGGGGTCTCAATGCAATAGATGATGCGTCAATCGGACGCCCGGTCTGTGAGTTATTAGCCTCTTTGTTCTGGGGCCCCGGTTGGTTTTGTATATGAACCAACCCGGCCGTATCTCAACTGTACCACGAACTCCCATGGGGTATACACAAAGGAACCATTTATCAATGAGATCACCAATTCCTCTGATGGTTCGTCAAACGGACGCCCGGTCTGAGAGTTATTAGATTTTCCGTTCCAGGGGCCCGGTTGGATTTCAGGTACAATCCAACCTGGCCATACTCCATCTGCATCCGAACCTTAGAGTAATAATACCAAAAGATCTGCCTCACCAAAAGGAATCCAAAAAAGTCGACGGTACGTAAATCGGATGCCCAGAGCTCAAGTTATAAACATTTACGCTCCGAGGGCCTGGTTGGTTTCGTGTTCAAACCAACCCGGCCATACCCAAACATCGCCGAAATCTTGAGTGTAATATACCAAAACGACCGTCTCGGTCGACGTATCCCTACGCAACTAACAGTGCATTGATCGGAGGTTCGTAGCAGATGATATGGGCGTTTGAACGAACCTGGTCTGAAAATAGGGGGTCTGGGCCCGACCCGACCCGGCCCAATACCCCCTTGGTTGGTCCGAACCCCGTCAACCCGACCCGGGTCTGGGTCCGGGCCGATTGCGCGCGGCTCAGCCCAGCTGGCGCGGCTCGACCCGGCCGGTTGAGACTCGGCCAGCGTGGATGAGCGGACGGGGGGCAGGGGGCTCAGCCCCTCGCCGCTAATTGGCGCAGGCTGCGGTTTGCACCGCAGCTGTTCTTCCGGGATCTCGCGCGGCCACAGGATCCACTGCATTTCACTACCGCGGAAAGCCACAGTGTGTTTTTCTCTGGTGGCGCACTGGAAAACCGCCACCTCCCGGCGGCTGGACGGCTCCGGCCGCCGGTGCGCCGGTCATTCCTTCCGCGAACCACCGGACGGGCTCCCGTGGGCCGATTTGCCCGCTGTCTTCGCCAATAGTCCCCCCTGGGACCTGCTCTTCACTACGATGGCTTTCAAACGTTGTTGCGGCCCCGTTTCATCATCGTCGTCAATCCGCGCACCAACAACAATCTGCGGAGGGTTGTCGGGCCGTGTTTGTTCGGCCCGCGCCCTCCACGTTAGGTGATATCAATTGGAATGATTAAACCGGGTTCTATAAAGAAAAAAAATTCAATTTTATTTAAATAAAATTTAATCAAATCATTTCCCAATCTCTTATATAAATTTTATCATACCAATATTCCTAACTCTAAATTAAAATAAAACATTCGTGGATCAACTTAATGATGAGTTGATCCATGTTCTTTGTTTTAGAAGGAAACAACCATGAGAATAATATCAATATCAAATTAATCCCCTACCTCGTAAAATGAAATAAAACGATGGAGAGTCGAGTAAGAAGAAGTCATTCCGTCAACGTCGAGAAGGAAGGAGTCGAGGGTGGCGTCGGCGTTCTTCATTCTTTGTAGGAGGAGGAGGAAAACTCTCCAAGTGTTGGGCGCCGTGCTTTGCTGCTAATGTTCCGCCACATGAAGAAGCCATCCAGAACACCTTTTCCTAGCCTCATTTACATAGGAGTGAGAGGTTTCGTTATTGGCACACAATCTATAAATGGAGGATTTATGACAGAGGCCTCCACCCCATTAATTCATTGTGGTGGCGCATTAAAATGGGGAGGAAGTCAAAAAGGGGGGGTTAATGGCCCAAGTGGTCCCTACAAAAGAATATCCTCCTAAGGGAGGATATTTCCTGGCGGGCCCCACCATGAATTAACCACAAAAAGGAAAGGGGGTGGTTAATGCTGGGGTTGTCCCTTTATTAAAAGGGGAGCTTTCATCCTCTTCAATTAATAGGAGGATTTAAACCTAGAGGCGCTCCCTCATAAATGAGAGGGAGTCAAGGAGTTATGATTATCCTCCCATTAATGGGAGGCCTCGTGTGGTTTCCACCATAATTATCCTCACTTGGTAGGTTGGATATCATTTTTCCCCACTACCAACTCCAAAGTGGAGCCTCTAAAAACTTTATTCGCATGGCACGTGTTTAACAAAAATAAAAGAAATTTTTCACTTATTTTATTTTATTAACCCACATAAAACCCCCAAAACCAACTTTCATAACTGATCATCTGCCGTTGAGGTGAAAGTCTTGTTAGGAGAAAACCCACGCTACGAGTTCAATGATGCCCTCAGATTTCAATTCCAAGCACTGGTTCAAAAGAAAGAATAACCTGCTCGTTCTTTCACTAAACGTACCCGAGCTAAACTTTGGAAATTGATTCTGGCCACACTGGGCCTCAGAATCAAGTGTCTTCAAAATCCACAGACTCATAACATTCCAAATAAATTATGAAAAAAATTCCTTGCAATTTCAGGGTCTTTACATTACTCCCACCTCAAGGATTTACGTCCCCATAAAGCTACATCATAAACTAGGGAAACCCAAGAGGGTACTGAGCACGCATTTGAGCCTCCCACTCCCATGTTCTCTCGTGGAGGTTCTCATGCAGCCAACGAAAGCGCACAAGAGGAATCAGAGGTCCACGTAAGACATGCTATTGTCGACCCTCGATCTCCAACATGACCTCCAAAAAATTCTCCCCATCATCAATGATGTGAGCCGGGTCGTGCACGTATCTCCTCAGCTAAGATATGTTGAAGACGTCGTGTACCCGGTGGAACTGAGGTGGAAAGGCCAGCGATAAGCCACCTCGCCTACCCTGCTAAGGACCTAGAATGGTCTAAAGAATTATAGAGTTAACTTTCCGCCTCGGCCAACACTCTGTAGACCTCGTCGAGGTGATACCCATAAGAAGACGTGGTCGCCACCCTCGAACTCCAGTGGTCTCGTCTCCAATATGCATATGACTTTTGAGAGAAGATACACATGAAACTATTTTGTTGGAGAGAACCATAAACTGTTCACTCAATGAAAAAGGGGTGAGACTAGCCAATTGTAAGAACTCATCTCCACCATTCTTCGTCTACGTTCTACAAAATAGCTACTGAGATTTCTCCTCTGCCGAAAAGAGAAATCTGGTCTCATCCCCCCTAGATGAACCTTGTTTTTCACCTAATACAGTCAATTCTAACATGAACGGTACAATTTCATGCCATAGACGACGTCGTAAGGCCTCGACACTACTACCAAGAGATTCAACCGTTACTCTCGCCTCTAAGGGTCAAGTCACACTGTTGGCATCAGTGCGTGGTTACTAGGTCCCCTCCAGTAGGAATCTAGTAAGTGAGGGTCAAGTTAACAGTTTTAACAGGAACCTCTTAGTATCAACCATACAAAAAGGACATGAAGGTAAACGTAACACAGATAAGTGTCTTTTATTACTGCAACTCAAGCACAAAGACACACAACAACCACAAACAATAACAACATGGAACTTAGAAGCCCAAGAACAAAATACCTCCATGCCTGGATCTAGTCTCGCTCCTATCCACCTACTTTCGGAGCTCCATAGTCGTATGCTTCAGCTGGCTAAGGCTGTGTTCTCTCATGTACACCTGTTCCCTGCAGTCGGGGTGGACCTCCTGGTGGTGGTGGTGGCAACACCTAGAAGCGTCGTCCACCTCCAGCTACACGGCCAGCTCCCCTGCCTAAGTCTCCATCTCCTTGCGGTCCACCTCGATTGAACCTCTGCCTCTGCCTGGGAGGTCCTTCATTTATCTGCTGATCATCCGAGCGGTGGGTCAGACAGTCACGAGCCATGTGACCATGTCCGCCACATGTGTAACACAGCCTGGAAGGTCTGGCTCTGCCACTTCCCTTGGTGCCTCACACTACTAATCCTGAGTCATGCAGTCTACCACCTGTAGGTCTGGACCTATTGGACCTATGCGTCATCTGTCTACTACCTGCTGCAGAAGACTCCACTGCATGCCAGCTAGAAGTGGATCTTGCTGCTGAAGACTGCTCAGCAAGAAAACTTTCCACTTAGAGGGCTCGCTCCAACACCCCCGTCTGCATCGGGATGCTATGATAAATAACTAAAGCTCTAATCTCTCATCTGATCCCCTGCTCGAAGGTCCGGGCCTTGAAGAACGGGTCCCATACCATATCATTGGAGTAGCTTGAGAGGTCGTTAAACCTTGCTGAATACTGCGCCACTGTCAAGCTACCCTGATGAAGATGCAGTAGCTCCTATATACACACCGCTCGAAAGGTGGCTAAAACAATCTCTGCACGGAACAAGCTCTCGATGTCTTCCCATAGAAGTGTCTCCTCGTCATACATCTGAAGCATCAGGCTCAACTATCTACATGCTGCTGCTTGAAGGAGGCTGTCAGAAAGGATCACCGTAAAGTCTGCTAGTGTCCCTACTAGCCTAATGACTCTCACCACAGCCTCCAGCCAATCCTCACCCACCTGTGAGTCCGCCTCTCCCCGGAACCTAGGTGGCCTCTGGCGCTGGAACTCGTGCAGCACACTAAAGTGGCGTGCATCGCCTGCTACCAGGGATGGTGGAATCAGTGGCCCAACGGGTGGTAGTACCCCCGGTGCCTCCTCTGGTGCCTCAACTGAAAGAGGGCCCTGTAATGAGGCCCCGTCGCTCGGTGGGCTATCAGTACGTACAAATCTCGGGGCTTTAGCTAGTCGTCTGTGGGGAGGTATCCTGAAAGAACAGATGCGACACGGTCAAAAGACTATACCTGGTGAGCTGACCTTGTTTGAGTTGATATAAAAGAAACTTTTGAAAACACACACGCAATAAGTGTTTTCATGCACTAAGTCAGAAATCAGAAGTCAGGGTCCTGGTGTATGGATACATCAGCCGCCGCACCAACACTGGACTCCATGAACTGAAAACCACACTTAGTACCCTTAACATTATTCCTTCACAGAAATAAAATATCAAAGTTCTATGTTCTATAGTAGAACCAACTCCTCTGCTACCAATTTCAAACGACCCATCCTCGGGGCCCGTGCCGTGACTACCCCAAGCCCGCCTTCCATAGGCCAGGGGCTGGCGACTAGCACCAAAGGCGTAAATCCCGATAAAAAGGGAAGGCATTGCCTTTATGAAACACAAACAAACACACAAATAGAGTAAAAGCATAAGCAAACACTAAGTAAAGCAATAAGACAAGTGTGCTAAATGTACAAAGGGGGCTGGAAATACAAGCCCAACAGTAAAGTACAAGGAAAAGAAAAAATATTAGGAAGGTGTCAAGCTACTCCTGGATCATCCTCCGGAGTTCCTACCTGAAGGGTATGTACAGATGGCCACCTCAGCTCACCACGTCCTTTTGTCACCTTCGAGTACCGTCTCGTCATGAATTCCACCTCCGGGTACCGTCTCATCCTGATGTCCACCTCCGGGTACCGTCCAGCTCTACAAGCCTCAACCACGATCAGTGTTGTCCGTCGTCTGCATCCAACACAACAAGGTGCGGGCATAGCCCGTGCAGGGGTGAGTATAATGATACTCAGTAGGGAACCTGATACCTTCATGGTCTCACTAAATCCCACAATGATAAACCAAAAATAAAGAAGTAAACAGATAACCTTTACATAGGTGTTACCATACATATACACAAGTTATCATGTAACCCATCTCAATCATGAGGAAAACACAAAGGTCAAACACTCAGCACAAACCAGGATTTTTATTCACGATGATGAAAAACACGGCTGCTGGAGAACTCCTTCTCTGTCAAGCACAGTAGTCCTATCATGACTCCGAGGTGTCACTCACTAACCTTAGACTGCTGAGGTATTCCTCCTGTCGAGTACTGCGGGTCTGCCACCTCACAAAGTAGTGCTCCCCGCCATGGGTCTACCACCTCACACAATAGTGCTCCCCCTCATATCCTACAGAGGTACTTTTTCTGTTGAGTAGCGTGGGTCTGCCACCTCAAAAATTAGTGATCCTCCGCAATGGTTTTTCAACCTCACAAAGTAGTGCTCCCCACTGGGATATACAAGTCACTCCGAATCAAATCGGCCAAGCAGGCATCAGGTCTCATCTAGCTACAAGGTCACCGTACTCCGTATGCTCGCTCTGAAAGGATCTGCTCCATGAGCCACTGGTCGATACCCCAAGTATCAAAAAATTCCCATGAAGAAGTATCACAAAGGACCGTCTCGTCATATGGGTCTCAATGCAACAGACGTTGTGTCAATCGGACACCCGGTCCGTGAGTTATTAGCCTCTTTGTTCTGGGGGCCTGGTTGGTTTCGTATACGAACCAACCCGGCCGTATCACAACTGTACCCTGAACTCCCAGGGGGTATACAAAAAGGAACCATTTCTCAATGATATCACCAACGCCACTGACGGTTTGTCAAATAGACGTCCGGTCTGAGAGTTATTAGTTTTTCTGTTCCAGGGGCCCGGTTGGATTTCAGGTACATTCCAACCCAGACATACTCCATCTGCTTAAAACCTCATATGAAGAAAACAAAAAGATCTGTCTCACCAAAAGGAATCCAAAATAGTCTACGGTATGTCAATCGGACGTCCGGAGCTCATGTTATAAACATTTCCACTCCGAGGGCCCGGTTGGTTTCGTGTTCGAACCAACCCGGCCATACCGAAACTTCACCAAAAGTGTGAGTGTAATATATCGAAACGACCATCTCGATCCAAGTATACCTACGCAACTGACGGTGTGTTGATCGGAGGTCGTAGCCCAAGATATGGGCATTTGAACAAACCTGGTCTGAAAATAGGGGGTCTGGGCCCGGTTCGACCCAGCCCAATACCCCATGGGTCGACCCGAACTGGGTCGGCCCAACCCGGGTCCGGGTCTGGCCCGATTGGGCACGACTCGTCCCAGCGCTGGTGGCCCGGCCCGACCCGTTGAGCCTCGACCAACGTGGATGAGTGGACACGGGGTGTGGGGCTCAGCCCCTCACTGCTAATTGGTGCAGGCGGCGATTTGCGCCGCCGCTGTTATTCTGGGATCCTGCGCGGCCGCAGGATCCTTCACGTCGCATCGCCGCGGAAAGCCGCAGTGGGTTTTTCTCCAGCGGTGCGCTGGGGCACCGTTGCCTCCTGGCGGCCGGATGGCTCCGGCTGCCGCCTCCGGGAGCCGGAGCCACCGCGCCGACGCGGCGCACCGGTAGTTCTTTCAGTGGACCACTGGATGAGATCCAGTGGCCCGATTTGCCCGCCGTCTTTGCCAACGGTCCCCCCGGGACATTCTCTTCACTACGACAGCTTTCAAACATTTTTTCAGTCCTGTTTCCTCATTTCCGTCAATTCGGGAACCAAAAAAAATATGCGGAGGGTTGTCGTACCGTGTTTGTTAGTCCCACGCCCTCCGCATTAGGTGATATCAGTTGGCAAGATTAAACAGGGTTTTATAAAGAACAAACATTCAATTTTATTGAAATAAAATTGAATCAAATCATTACACAATCTCTTAAATAAATTTTAACATACCAATATTACCAACCCACAATTAAAATAAAACATTCACAGATCAACATAATTATGGGTTGATCCATGTTCAATGTTTTGGAAGGAAACAACCATGGGAATAATACAATTCTCAAATTAATCCCCAACCTTGTAAAACGACATTAAACTATGGCGAGTCGTGGAAGATGATATTGTTCCGTCAACGTCGGGAAGGAAGGAGCCGAGGATGGCGTCGGCGTTCTTCGTTCTTCGTTGGAGGAGGAGGAAACCTCTCCATGTGCTGGGTGCCGTGCTTCACTGCCAGCATTCCGCTGCTTGAAGAAGCCATCCAGAACTCCTCCTAGACTCATTTATATAGGAGTGCTAGGGTTCATCGTTGGCAAGCAAGCCATAAATGGAGGATTTATGACAGAGGGCTCCACCCCATTAATTCGTTGCAGTGGCACATTAAAATGGGGAGGAAGTCAGGGGGGGGGGGGGTTAATGGCCCGAGTGGTCCCTACAGAAGAATATCCTCATAAGGGAGGATATTTCCTGGCGGGACCCACCATTAATTAAACACAAAAAGGAATGGGGGGTGGTTAATGCTGGGGTGGTCCCCTCATTCAAATGGGAGGTTTCATCCTCCTCAATTAATAAGGGGATTTAAACCTAGAGTCTCTCCCTCATAAATGAGAGGGAGTCAAAGAGTTATGAGTCCCCTCCCATTAATGGGAGGCCACGTGTGGTTTCCACCATAATCAACCTCACAGGGGAGGTTGGATATTAGTTGGCCCCACCACCAACTCCAAAGTGGATCTTCTAACCACATTATCCGTGCGACACGTGTTTAAGAAAATAAAATAAATTTTTCACTTATTTTATTTTATTAACCAATGTAAAACCCAAAAAACTAACTTTCATACCCGATCATTTGCCGTCTAGGAGAAAGTCTTCTTAGGAATCAAGTTCCGTTAGAAGCCACAGACTCGAAAAATTACAAAGAAATTAAGAAAAAAAATTCCTTGAAATTTCCAGGTCTTTTCATATATATATATATATATATATTCACCTAAAATTAGTTGAATATATTTCATATCAGTTTGTTGTATTTGATTAAATTTTATTAATTCTCAATACATTACAACCCTATGATGGTGAACAAGGATGATACTACTTTCAGTGGAAAGTATCATCAATGATTATCATTTATTCGGACTGAAAAGTTCCAAAATTTTGGGTTTTTCAATGTATAAAAATTAAATCATGAATGATAGTGATAAAAATCATCTTTCTCCAATGATTATTGAACCACTAATACATGTTAAGATTAATGAATCGCAGAAAAGTGGATTTAGAGATAAAAAGGATAGTGAGAAATATATATTGATTTCAACATTTATTTTGATGGAATTATATGTTTCATGAATAGATCTTGTGTCCATTTTCTACATGAATTGATGAACTACCTAATTCATTGGATTAATATCTCATCACTCACTTTTTATCATAAATTTAGAAAGATGTATATATTACTAAAATAGAATTTTTGGTAGGATAACATGATGGAAGATATTATAGAATAGGTATCTTGGTGATTGGTGTGGCAATAATTTAAGGTTGAGTGACATAGGTCTGAGGGGATACTAATAATATTAACCAACCATATCTATATGTAAACGGGACAAAATCATAAGGTATTTCATCATTAAACACCTTAATACATCTAAAGGTCATAATATGATATCTATTATAGTAAATTCCTTTACAAAGTTAGCACATTTTGTTTCCATCAGAGAATATTTCCCTCTTTATCAGAATACGTGGATATAAATTATGAAAGTGATAATGTTGAGAAATGTACCACATTAAATTATATCTTATTAACATTATAGTTTTACTTCAATGTTTTGGTGATTTATTTAAAATGTTTTGAATATAATGTTGTGTTACATTAACATTAATTGTGTTCAGATGGATAATCAGTCAAAGGGGATAATTCAATACATTTAAGATATTATAATAAAACATTCACTGTATTTTAATATTGATTTGGATTAACAAAATTCTCATGTTGAATTGTCATATATCAATAGGTTTCACTTGAGTATTCATATGGCTCCTTTTGAATCCCTATTTGGAAATAATAAAATAGTTCCAACATTCTTAGAAGATGATGGAGAGAAAAACCTATTAGTATTTGAATTAAATAATTAAATAAAATATAAATTCATTTTAATTCTCTAAAATATCCATTAAATGAAAATTATTTTGTAGTTTTATGTTGATAATAATCATTGAGATATGTAATTTGCTGTTAGTGAGAAGGTGATCAGGAAACATTTTCTATAAAAAATTCTTTGCGATACAGAAAGAAGGGAAAACTGGGCCCTATGCATATTTTCCCCTTTTATGAATCCTAATTGATTTGGGATGGTATCTTATCACTTGGTTCCTTCATTAAACCTTTATTATGTTCATGATGTGTTCCATATATTTATTTTGAGGTTGTACATACCCCATCCTTCAAATGTACTAACTCAAATGTCGTACCATTGGGGAAAGATCCTTATTAGGAAGAAAAAACAATAGAAACATTAGTTAATAGAGATAAAGTTATATATAACAAGAATAATCCCATGATTAAAGATCAGCGCTGAAATCTAAAAATTGAGGAGGAAAATTAGGAACCTGAGGATGTGATGATGTACAAGTATTATAATTTTCATGTATTAGAGGGATAAAATTTCAAAGGTAAAATTCATTTTAAGTGTGGTAAAATGAAACACACATTGATATTATGTATATTATTTTAACTAAATTTTATTTATTTTACTAATTATTTTATACACGACCCTAAGTGTAAATAAACCACTATATATTGTGGCCTTTATAATATGGTCATTGGATTAGGAGATAAAAATAAAATTAACAACATTATTTAATATATAGAGATTAATTTTTTTACTTACATAAAATATAAGAATCAATATTTTAAATTTATTTAAATTAAATGTATTGGTGATATTTTAACAATAAATCCTAAAATAGATATCCAATGTTTAGGAGTGAGGATAAAATCATTTAAATGTTAAATGGTTACTTGTTAGAAAAATTCTTTTTTTGTGTAAAATATGATTTTTCTCAATTAATGCCATAAATAAATATTGATTAATTACTTTAATGAAAATAATATAATATATATTTAACAAAATAATTTAATATTCATATAATAGTGTTTACTAGGTAAGGATTGAGAATAAATATGGTTTTGTGATTAAAAATAGATTTTCCAAAAAAGAAGTTTTCATTAGTTTTTTTGCATTTATTTCAAAAATAATTTCTTTCATGTGTAGAAATAGAATTTAATAAAATGAATTTTATATTTTGAATAATCATTTCAATTTTTTTAAATAATTATACATTAATTTTTTCATAATTAATATAAAAAATTCAAAAAACTTCTTACCCTAGTGAGGGTAAAAATATTTTTACATGGTGGTTAAGCTAAGAGATAATGGTAAATATGTAACAATTACTTTTATAAATCTTATTGGTTGAAGATATTTCAAATTTATATTATCATACCCTTGAAATATTTTCCATTCTTTCACTTTCACTATAAGGTGAACTTATATTACATTAATCATTTAGGTGATTTCATGTGTGTCCCTCCCCTCACAAATAAGTTGACACCTCGTCTCATTCTTTATTCAAAAACATTGAGATATATATGTCCACCAATAAACAACCAAATAATACTATAATAGATCCTTTATTTATTCAACTTATGATCTAACTATAATATCATCCTTTAAAGGATTATGTTGTACTCCAAAGGAGGTTTTTCAAAGAAGTCATAATCATCGTACCCAACTCCTTAATTTTTTTTTATTATCATATATCCTAGATATCTATTATATATAAAATAACATTATTATTTAAGAATATTATATATATCAAGGTCATTTTATTATCATGGGACCACTATTTTCTAGCTTCTTTCCATCAAAAGGGAAATGAATGCATCTCTCATGTGTACGTGTGGACTACCCTTTTCATGTATTGATATGAATCATTTTCTATCACCACCTAAAATTGAGGAATATCATGATGAATTTAATAAATATATATTCAATATATGATAAAATTATTATTCAAATATAAAATATTATTTATATTTCATTTCTTCTTTTCATTAAAAAATGATAACAATGTTGACACGTGCGTAAGTGCTACTATCTCCTTGAATGTTGTAATTCACTTTTTTTACACCAAATTTTTATGTGTGGTTATAAATATGTATCTAATTAATATATAAAATATTTATATTATTATTATTATTATAGTTATTATTTTTATTTGATCAAGATAAAAAAAACATATCCACCATATCGAAACATATATAAAAAACAAACCAAAAAATAATCAGAATGAATATTTAAACATCTATCACTTGAATAGATTTTCTCTGTAATAAAAACATTCATTTAATTGATGCATACTATATATAATTCTAGTGTATTTTCCAAAATTAAATTTCCTTGATATTATGGAAATTTTCAAATTTTAATGATGTTATTTCAAGATGAATAGGTTCATTTTCCCAAAAATATTATTGTTATATTTTAATTATATTTTCATTTATAATAACATAAATTGATGTTACATATAAATCACAATGGATAAAATCAAATGATATATTCATTATTCATTCTCTTAATGATTTATGATTTGGATAATGAAATATTAATTAAATTTTTTTCCACTTGTTAAGATATAATGATACGATAAATGTTCTTGATGATATTGTAGAACACATATGACTGATGGTTGATAATGTGATGGGAAGGTCCTCTATGGCTCTATAATAAATTATGTAATCTTTAATATCTAATAGCTCAAATTGTACATATCAGGTTAGAAGAATCTTGAAAGAGGGTAAATGGGTTGAAATTCAAAGACATAAGTAAGAAAATGAATGGTTAGAATAAGCCAAAAATATAATGAATGTTCTAGTTTTTATCCCTTCCATTTTATTTTTATGATTGTAATAATGAAACACTTTTTATACCAAACTATATAAAAGGATTTTATGATTATGTTATGTCCTCAAAGATCATGTTCTTTGATTTTTATATGATTCATGTCCAATGATATTATATATCCTTATGACATGATCATAATATGTGAATTTTTAAGTATGACTACCAAATATGAAGATCAAATTCTCGTAACATTATATCCATATTATGTCCATTTTTTATCATTGAATTATATCTACCTTGTTCACCTTTTCTGATTATATGTGGTCATCTATTCTTGTTTTTCCACTCTGCAGGTCATGATTAATGGATTTAATTAGGGCAAGAATACAAAGTTTATTTTTCAATAAGAACATTATGGGAGATATTGAATATATTCAAGAGTAAATGATTCTTTGGTTTGAAGTATTTGAAAACACTAAACCCATATGGTTGTGTGGATTATATTTTTATGAGATTATTTATCTAAATTAATGACATATGTATGAATTTAATGTTTTTATCCTAAATGAGTAACACATAGATAGGAATAATGTACCTATTTATTATGTAATAATGAGTTTTCAAAGATATATTTTCTTTCTAATGATGGTTTTAGTGTGATTTCTATTGGTTTTCCGAGAATATGATGAAATTAAATTTTAAATGTGAATATAATAATTGACCGTGATTCTATATGAATAGTGGACAAATCAATCTTGAAATACATTGGATGGTTGGAATTTCTTTAATTTCATGCCATAAAACAAAGGTGATTTTTATTTTCTATATTATGACTAGACCCAAATATAGGTTTTTCATTAATTGAAACTATTTCAATACATATAAATAGAATTATCTAGTATTTATCTGTTGGTTATTACTAGGTCAGTGTGGAAGAATAATTGGTTCTTAGACCATGATAACAACACAATTGATTATGTTCCATTTGTTCTTATTTTTTGAGTGTCTAACTTACTGACTAGGGTTGTTTACTAATGATGCCTTGTATTTTCTATTTATACCAAAATTTTGACCATGTAATTATTTATTAACTAAAATTATGTTCTACGTATTTTTTATTTATATTTATATTTTAAAAAATTTCATTCTATTTTTTATGGTTACATTATTTTATCAATCATGAAACTAGTTTTATTTGTTCTATATAAAATATTTCTATAAAAATATATTTTTTTCATTTTTATTTCAGTTTTTTTTTCAGTTTTTTATATTACTAGTCATGTTTATACCCTATGAGTGAGCGTGTTTATTATTTTTTTAAATTAAATTTTCTAGAAGAAACATTTATGTAGTTGTTTTTAATGTGAGTTGGTGTAACATCCTAGGTAAATAAAGAATATAACTTTGTTACATTGATTAATTTTTTTATTAAAATATTAATTTTATATTAAAGGGGATTCTATGTTCGGTGTCATACTTGATACGCAACAACGAGTTTCATTGAAATGTTACGTTGCATAGAACGTTGAGTTATACCGAAAAATAATATAACAAATTTAAATAGATGTAGATACCTAGAGTTTGTTTTTGCGAGAATGGACAGAATTAACTGAAATATGAATATATGTTCTTGTTAAATGTTTTTACATTTATCAAATAAATTTCTGAGGCTTAAAATAAGAAATAATTTGATTTTAAACATAAATACTCTAATATTCATTAAAAGGGAGATTTAACGCCTTTTTATGGAAAACCCTCATTAAATCTAGGTTTGGTCTATTTTATATGTTCTATTTGAAATAATAAAATTCTTCTTTATAATAGGTGCATAAAAATTCTCTATGTGTAAATTTTGTTATTTTTCTGATAAAATTCATTTTTAACAAAAAGTGAAAAATACTGTATATTAATTCAAAACTGCCTTTTAATATAATTTATTTATAAAAATAGATTATATTTTTAATTGGTTTTAAAGTTTAATTAAATTATGTTTTTACTATTTAATCCAATGTTTGCCATTAGCAGTTATTTCACTTTGAAATTGGACATAAATAAGTGACAATCTTTTGATAGTTATTATTTCTTAAAACACGTTTTTTTTGTTTTGACAGTGGGAAATGATATTAAATTAATTTCTGCCACATCTATGTTTAAAATTTGGATAATTGGATTCTATATTTGTAATCTAGAGGTCCTAATTTTATAAATATGTATCTTTTATTTTTATACATTTAAAATATTTACTTTTGTAAAATTTTTATTTATTATGGTTAAAGGGCCAATCCGGTAAATACGGGAAACAATATATTATTATAATAATATTTATTTACCTTAACCTATTTAATAATATTTTTTGATTATAGATTTCCGACCATGGGAATACTTGGTTCAATTTTGGTACCCCATGGGGCCACTTGGAAGTGATAATGGCACATTATATTAATTAATTTAAAGTGAAGACAAAATTGACATAAACATATCTTTTTTAGTAAATCAATCCACACACGAGGTTATATAAGTTATATATATGACTATAAATATTCATTTGAAAGATAAAAATATTTTCTATATCATTATATCAATTTTATAAATTTTATAAATAATAAAAATAAAAATATTTATGACATAATAATGATACAATGTTTTCTTCATTAATGAATGATTTAAATAAATAAGATTATAAAGATTAAAAAAAGATCCAAAACCTATAAATTTTTATTGGATGATTTCATTTTGAACATGAGTCATTTTAGCTTAGAAACTAATATGTTTTGGAGTTTTAGAAACCAAAAATCATTATATAATAATATAATATTTTTTTACATTCCTAAAAAGTCTCTCCTCCCCCTTATAAAAAGCCGTCACCTCTCTCCCATTTTCAAACATCCCAATCCCCTTGGATCGTCTAAAATCTACAAAAATAAGCTCCCTAAATCCACATCATCCATCTAGAATCCTTCCCATAGGAATAAGTCAATTAAATTAAACATTTTGGTTCAATCCAAAAGGAGATACCTGATTAAAAGGCAACATCTTCTTATATTGTATGAGTTTACTCATCCGACCCCATAAACACTTTTTATTCAATTATTTAATAACAAAATAATTATCCTAAATATACTAGGTTGTTGTTATGAGAAGTATTAGAACTAAAAACACTCACAAATCCATCAAATCGTTAAAGAATATTCTGTTTCTATGGACGACGAATTACTACCTCACGAAACGAAGATTCTCCAATTATCTCCTACCTCCTCTCATGGTGGCCATTATGATAGCACTGTATCTGTATATGATATATTTTATTTTTATGTTTTATCTATGATTTAGTAATTTTTATTTAAAAACATTATTATTTTCTTCTCAATAAGTGTAAATACGATAATTTCATTTGAGGTAGTGCGGACTATCGCCCCGTCATGGTGATATGATTCGTTCGGGAATTACATAGAATGTAGAAAGGATATAGCTAATGAAATTATGTAACATATATATCATATGATATTATCATATAATTATAATATACCAATGTATAATTATGTTTTCATTCCATTAAATATGAAATATAAATGGAAGTAGTGTACATGCATTCGTATGACTTACCGTCTCCATGAACAGTGCATGTCATTTCTTATCTCCAAATTTTATGTAATATTATAAATACATAAATATAATAGATATAATAGATATATATGATATCTAAATATTGAATATCATTCTGTAGATAATTTAATTTTTACCACCTGAACAACTTGTAGTTATAAGAAGTTCATTTCTGAATCAAGTACCAAATATCAACAAAATGACCATTATTAACTTAAATGACTATATAATGTTTATAGCATGGTAATAAGTGTTTTAGAAGGAATAATAAACCTGAAAAAGGTTCTTAAGCATTTAGAATTTAACATTGTATTATTATTGATAAGATTAAATAATGAACAGGTCATGTCGGACATGAGGTAAGGGGTATCCTATCTCACTTTTAATTCCATGAGATTTCCATTATTCACCACTTATTTATTGCATGTGTTGTATTTTATAAGTCTATTTGATATATATTATCCTGATTATATTTAAATTAATTGTATTTTTTGACTCATTTGGTGGTTATTAACTGTTGGTCATATTACTCGATTGATTACAATGATTTAAGGGGGTTTCATCTCATATTTTATTCTCGTGAGATTCATTCTATATTTGCAACTATTTCCATTTGTATGGTGTTTGTACTGACCATGATGTTATTATTTGTGTAATATAAATTAATATATGGTTATTTACATCTTTATTGTATGATCCTTCTTTCTTGTGTTTTTGGTTTCATAAGTTTCCAAATTGGTAAGTGAACTTTTTATCTCCATTCCTGGGGTTAATCTTATTAATTATTAATTATATCATGCTATGATTATGTGAGGAATAACAATTTATTTATTTATGTTTTAATTTCCACTTTTTTTTATATACTTTTCATTCACATAATAACTCCATTGATAAATTCTTTAGTCATCGATATGAACTTGATAAGGGTAATTTTAACTCAATTTCGATTCATTGAGTTAAACATCCAATTCATTGGTTTTGTCTTAAAATGAAAATGTGTGAATGTACATTGATCTATTTACATAGAAATATCCAATAATATTGAGTTTATTTATATTTTTTACACTTTATTATGTAATTTATTTATCCTTAATCTAAAGATATAGTTTTTATAAGGGATTTCCTCTCAATTTAAATTCCATTGAGACTTCATTGTTGTTATGCACCAATTAACTCTTATTTGGTGTATATATTGTCCTTTGGAATATTATATCATGAATCCCTTCAGTATCATGATATTATTAAGTCCATATTAAATGACATTACTTAATTTTTTGTATTCAAGCATCTCTCTTTTTGTTAAAAAGTCTTAAACTAAAATATTGTTTTAAATGTTATAAATATTAATTGTTATAAATATTTATCATTAATGTGCAAGTTTTAAAATGGGTTTAAGGATTTATTTATATGGAAATTAATTTTTTCAATTTTTTATTTACTTAAAAAATTAAATGTGGTATAAGACAATTTGATTCAAAAATGTCTTTATTAAATGTTTTAATTGGTTTTGAAAAGGGTTTACCAATGAATTGTTTATTTCAATATCTATATTTGATATATTGTGATTGGAATGTGGAAATTTTATATTTCCATTTATGAATGTGTTATGTGTTAAGATTATGTTATAGTTATTGGTCAATGTTTTTGTATACAGGTAGTTCCATGGTAACCCTAGGGAGGGTGAGCCCGAGGTATATCTCCAATGAATTGGGAAACGTGACGTAGGTAAAAGTTAATTTTTATCATAACAGATTTAGGGAATATAGTCTGATTGGGATTCAAATGTAACATCCTACATATTTGTGATATCTACAATGTATGTATGATATGGATTCCAGAAATTATATTTATTATTTATGATTTATATGTGTTATTCATAAATATTATGATTTCATGATGTATGTTATGATTGAAAAGAATGGTTTCATTGATTTATATTTATTAATGGGTTAGTGTTTCCTTCCATTATTTTTTAACAAATAATCATCTTTTTATTCTCATCCTATCTTTTGTAAATGTTTTCTATAGGACATAAAGATGAATATGTTCAAGGATGAGATCAAGGAAAAGTCATGCTATCTAAAACATGGAACTATTTATATTTTTTATGAGTTTTTATTTTAATAAAAAAATGTATAAAGATTAGTAGTGTCTACATGTAATTTTCAAGTTGTTATGTAATAGTTATGGCATAATTATCTAATACTCTAAACCTGAAAAAAACCTCATGGTGAATTGTTCATTTAATTTGATATTATGTAGTGTTTTAAGGTGGGGTCATTAGAGTTGGTATCAGGGGTCGGTTTAAACAACTTTAGAGATTATGAGTTTTAGTTAAACACAATGTTAGTCCCAATTTATATTATTTTAGTTAAATAGGTGTTTCATAAAATTTGAAGATCAATGAAATTCAATTAAAAATGGAAGAAGGATGATATAAAAAGAACATTTATCTCTTCCTGATGACATGCTTGCAATAATTATTGCAAAGTCATGTTCTGATGATTGTGAAAAATTTTCGAGTATAAAACACACTTGCAAGCAATTTTTTGAGATAACAAACACCTCCACTATACCTCGATATCATCTTGGATCATGGGTTCTATTAAATCAAATCCCATCTTCTTAATATTTTCATATTTTCAAGAAAGGTAAATACTATCAAAGAAATTTTAAATATTTTAACTTATCACAGGATTTTGAAGAATATAATGATTTTGAAAAAGGTGGAGAAGAAGGAGACCCTTGCACAACCTATTTATATTTTCTTTTAAATATAGTCTCTCACCACATAATTATGGTATTTTAAAATGACCATTTACTGAAAGTTTCAACTAAAAATCGGTTTGATAGATTTATAAAAATCATGTTTTATAAGATGTTTTAAAGTTATATGTTATACATGATTATTTTTCGAAACTATTTTTCTGCAAATTCCCATATTACCCAAGTTGTAAATTGTGTATTTAGATGAAGGAAGTAAGTTATTTTGAAGGATCTCTATATCAGTGTTGCGATTCATGGACCTTATACCTATGCGAACAAGGTGATGATGAAACCATTTGGAAACCGTGATAAAGGTATGTTGTTCTTCCTATTAGAAATATATTTATTTTATCATATAGAGGTGATATAAAAAATTCAATATATATAAGGCTTAATGAATTAAGATGTTGAGGAAATAATGTATTGGGATGAAAATTAAAGGTGTAGGAAGACCATTGAGGTTAAAAAATGTCATGGTTAATTTTGTGTTTTATAAAATGGACAACACACAGACTGTGTGATAACCCTTCAAATTATACAAAGCTGTAGGAATTGAACACACAACAAATGTACGATTGGGATTTATTGTCTACCAATGGCTTATGTGAAGTCCCTGATTAATATGACTTATTATTTTTGGTTAAATGATTTTAGGGATCAAGAATAAGATGATTTTGATAACTTAAGATTTATCAAATGAATATCCTTCGTATAGGAGAATGATTTTATTATTAAGTGATATTGGTTATTTTTAGAGATGTTCTATCTTTTGGGAACTCCATATATTTAAGAAAAATAGAACACTATGGGATATCATTTGTTGAGTAATGATTGAAATTTTATTATGGAAAATTTTATGTTTTTATTGTGGACATATGACGACTTGGTTTTTTTATGGAAATGATTAAACCATCATATAGAATATGTGAGTAGGTAAATTAATTTATAGTATGAGACTCTCAGTGTAGTTGATGTTATTTGGAGATAATTGTTATCATTTTTGTGGAAGACTATGTGATTAAATACTTCTGAGTTTTGGGTAAAAATACAAGTTCAATTTACATTGAATAATTTTAAGGATAGTTGTTTACTAAATGGATGTATTTGAAGTTTGGGTATTTTTTGTTCAATTTTTGAGATTAAGAGTATTATTTATTTTTTATAAAATATTATCCTTTTGGGGATTATCAAATATTGTATTATCATTTTTTGTTTTTTAATTTCTAAAGATAGAGGAAATATATAGTTCTTATTTTTTGGATCATGTGATACTCTATAAGTTGATTCTATTGATTTTGATTTGTCCAATTCAATTTTAATACTCATCATTTGGATTAAATATTAGTTTGTGGTAGAAATCTCATAAAATATGACAGTCTAAATGAAATGTAAGTATGTTTTCTCATATTTTTATTCAAGATCTTAAATAAATTTCTAAATTTTATGAAAATTAACTTAAAACAAAAAAATTTTCTATTAAATTTTCCAATTGGAAAATAAAATACCATTTAACACATCAATATTTTTTGATTTTATGGTGGTTAAATTTCTCTTAATCATGTTTTCTACCACTCTCCATCAAACCTTGAGGGTTTGTTTCTATTCCATATTAATGTTTTCCTACATGGAATCCTAGAATGGGCTATCTCTGGTGACCATTGTTTTTCTCGTTAGTTCTTTTAATGTGATATTTTTATTGACTCTTTTTTGTATTTGGAACCTTCAATGAATTTTCCATGACCAATTTTAAAATTGAGAGGATGCAATTCCCAAAAGGGGAAATGATGTAACATACCACGTAAATAAAGAATAATATTATCTGCATATATTAAAAAAATGTAACATAATAATAATTTTACATTAAATGGGATGCTATGTTCGATGATGTACCTGATACGCAACAACATGTTTCTTTGAAAACATACACTACACACAACATTGAGTTATACCGAAAAATAATATAATAAATTCAAATAGTAGTTAACACCTATCCATTTTATTGAAAATAATGGACATAACTAACTACAATATGAATATACATTTTTGTTAAATGTTTTTACATTTATCTAATAAATTTTAGAGGCTTAAAATATGAATGAATCTAATTTTAAGCATAAATACTCTAATATTCATTAAAAGATCGATTTACCATCGTTTGATGGAAAAAACTCATTAAATCTAGTTTTAGTAACTTTTATAAGTTATATTTAACAAAATAAAATTCTTCTTTAGAATCAAGGCATTAAAATTATCCTTGGGTAAATTTTTTGTATATTTCTGAAAAATACAATTTTTAATGAATAGTGAAAAATATGGTGTTTTAATTCAAAAGTGCCTTTTAATATAATTAATTTATAAGGATAGGTTATCCTTTTAATTGGTTTTAAAGTGTTATTATATTATATTTTTACTATTTAATCCAATTTGGGTAATTATAAGTAATTTCACATTGAAAATGGACATAAATAAGTGTCAGTCTTTTAATAGTTTTTATTTCATAAAAACACACTTTTTTTGGATAACGGGAAATAATTTTAAATTAATTTCTTCCAATTCTGTGTTTTAAATTTTGAGAAATGGATTTCCATATTTGGAATCCGGAGGTACAAATTATGTAAATATCTATCTTTTATTTTTAGACATCGTGAATATTTACTTCATTAAAAATTTTATTTACCGTGGTTAAATTGTAAATCTGGTAAATAAGGGTAATAAAATATTTTCTAATAATATTAAATTACCATAAAATGTGTCTTAATACTATTGGATGATAAATTTACAACCATGGGCATTCTTGGGTCTATTTTGGAACCCCGTGAATCCACTTGGGAGTGATAATGACACTTATATATTAAGTAATTTAAATTAAAGAGAACCCCGACTTCAACATATATCTTTTAGTAAATCAATTATTACATGGGGTTATATAAGTATTTATTAGACTATAAATATTAATTTGAATTCTAAAATTATTTCCTACATCGTGATTTATTTTTAATTTTTAGACATAAAATAAATAAAATATTTATGACACAATAATGATGCCATGTTTTCCTATTTAATTAATGATTTAAATAAAAAGCATGATAATGATTAAAAAAATATCCAAAAACTGTCCAATTCTTATTGGGAGATTTTATTTTGAACATGTGTCTTCATATATTATACTTTAAAATGTTTTGGTTTATTTATAAACCGAAAATCATTATATAATAAAATAATATTTTTAAACATTCCTAAAGAGCCCCTACCCCCTTATAAAAGCCATAATTTCTAACTAATTATTCACCTTTCTCAATCTCCTAGGCTCATCAAATATCTTCCTAATTATGCTACCAACATACCTATCCTCCTCCTAGAATCCTTCACCAATTCATAAGAAAATTCAATTAAACATTTGCATTCAAACCAAAGGGAGATACATGATTTAAAGGTAACATCTTCTTTTAAGTTCTTTTGTTTTATTTTACATCTCCAACCCCATAAAATCTTTTTCTGACATTATTTTATAAAAAAAACATCATCAATATAATTGGTTGTTTTTATTAAATTTATTCTAACTAAAATTACACACAACACTATATAATGGATAAGGAACATACTCGTTCTGTGGACGGTGAACTACTGCCTCACAAAATGAGGATTATTGAAATTATCTCATACCGCCTTCCATGGTGGCCATTATGATAGAATTTTATATATATATAATATATATTATGTTTATGTTTTCTATATGCATATTTAATTTTTATTTAACACAGACCTTTATTCTTTCCATTTTGTGTAAATATGATAATTTCATTGGAGGAAGTGTGAACTACCGCCACCTGAAGGTGATATTATTCGTTCATGAAATACATGAAACATATATAGGATATAGTTTATAATTTTCTTTAACATATATATCATATTATATTATAATTGAATTATAATAAACCTATGTACCATTATGTTTTCAATACATTAAATATGAAATAGAACTAAAAGCAGTGTTCATTCATACGTACGGCTTACCATCTCCAAGAACAATGCATTTCATTTCTTATCTCCAAATGTTATGTAATATTATAAATACATACATATACTGGATATATATGATATATATGATACATAAACCATTTATATAATTCTAGATATAAATGAATTTTGACCACATGAAAAACTTCTAATAATAAGACGTTCATTTTTTACTCAAGTACCAAATATCGACAAAAAGACCATTATTAACTTAAATGATTTAATAATGTTTATAACATGGTAATAAGTAATATAAAAAGAATAATAAATATTAAAAAGGTTTTTAAGAATGTTGAAATTATATTTATTTTATTATTCAGGAGATTAAATAATGAACAGGTCAATTTGGACATGAGGTAAGGTGTTTCTTATCTCACTGTTAATTCTATGAGATTTCCATAATTCACTACTTATTTATCGCATGTGGTGTATTGTTTACTGATATTTGATATATATTATCATGGTTTTTTTATATTAATTGTATTTTATGATTCATTTGGTTGTTTTTAACTTTTTTTCATATGAATTGATTGATTACAACGTGGTAAGGGGGTTTGATCTCACTTTTTATTCCTGTGAGATTCATGCAATATTTGACACTATTTCCATTTGTGTAGTTTATTTAGTACCCATGATTGTATTATTTGTTCAATATAAATTAATATATGGGTATTTATATCTTCATTTTATGATCCTTATTTCACATGATGTTTGTTTCATAATTAACCAAATCAAAAAGGGACCCTTTTAACCCAATTTATATTCCTTGGGTTAATATTCTAATTCTTAACTATATCAAACTATGATTATGTGTAGAATCAATTTTTATTTATTTATGTTGTAATTTTCACTCACTACTTTTTGGATATACTTTTGATACACATAATCACTCCATTGATAATTTCCAAGTCATCGATATGAACTTGATAAGAGTAATTTTAACTCAATTTCCATTCATTGAGTTAAACATCTATGTCATTGATTTTGTCCAAAAAAGAAAATGTGTGAATGTACTCTGACTGATTTACACTGAATATCCAATCATATTGGCTGTATTTATATTTTTTACACTTTATTATGTAATTTATTTATCCTTAAACTAATGATATATTTTTTATAAGGAATTTAGTCTCAATTTACATTCCATTGAGTCTTCATTGTTGTTTTGAATAAATTCACTGTTATATTGTGTGTGTAGTGTCCTTTGGAATATTATATCAAGAATCAAATTATTCTCATGATATTATAATTTTTTGATTAAATGTTATTCCCCAATTATTTTTCTTCAAGAATATCTAGTTTTGTAAAAAATTCCTAACTAAAATATCAATTTAAATGTTTTAAAGATTTATTCTTCTAATTATTTATCATTAATGTCCATGTTTTCAAAAAGTTTTTTAGTATTTATTTATATCTTTTTAATGTTTTATAATGATAATTTATTTAAATGTTTCAAATTGGTATGAAATAGTTTGATTCAAAAATATCTTTATTAAATGGTTTAAATGGTTTTTAAAATGGTTTGATAAAGAATTGATTATTTCAGTATATTGATTTGATATATTGTGATTGGAATATGGAAATGTTTTCTTTCTTGTATTCCTAAGTTATGTGTTATGATTATCTTATGGTTATTGGACGTTGTTTTTGTATACAGATGGTTCCGTGATAAATCTAGGGTGGGTGAGCCCGACATAGCTCTCCAATGCATTGGGTAATGTGAAAAAGGTAAAAATTTAAATTTCTTCTATTAGATTTAGTTTATATACATTGATGTGTATTCCAAACGTAACTCCCTATGTAATGGTGATAACTACAATGTATGTATGATATGGATTCCACAGTTTACCTTTATGATTTATGATTTTTATGTGTTATTCATAAATCTTATAATTTCATGAGGTATGTTATGATTGAAAAGTATGGTTTCATTGATTTGTATTTATTGATTCATTAATGCTTCCTTTAATTATTTTGTAACCCATACTGATCATTTTATGCTCATCCTATGTTTTTGAAATGTTTTCCAAAGCACTTAATATGAATAGGATCAGGGATGGGATAAAGGAGAAGTCATGCTATCTAAAACATGGAACTGGACATGTTTATATTTAAGAGTTTTTATATTATAAAAAAATTTATACTGAGTAGTAGTGAATACATGTAATTTTCATGTTGATATGTAATAGATAAGGCCTAATTATCTAAAACTCAAAACCTAAAATGATCCTCAATGTGAATTATTCATTTAATCGATGATTATGTAATGTTTAAAGGCTAGGTACCTATAGTTAGACATTATTTATATTAATTCATTGTTTTCCATGAACCGTGGTAAATTATTTCATCTATTTTGAGAAATACTAAGAAGTTCATTTATTTCATCGATTATACCATGTGTTCCCCAACATTATCCCTAGTAATGGGGACAAATGTTATTAAAATACAAATTTTTAAATGATGGATCAAATATTTAAGGTGGATTCTTTGTTGAATTTTACAATTGGGACACTAAATTAGAATAATTTCGTAGAAAATAGATTTTTAAAATAAATAATTAAATTTTAGGATTTTAATTGTAATATGTTTATGGGGAAAAATTATTTTTCCTTTTTTTTTAAAATTAAGAAAGTTTATTTCAAAAAATTTTAAATCTTTATTGAAAATATATTGTAAATTATTTTATATAGAATAAACCAATGTTTTATTTTGAAACTAAATGGATATTTAAATTTATAAGGCTTATGATCTACCCATTTTAGAACAATCATAACTATTATTACTAATTAAATTTCATGTGGAATTCTTACCTAAATTGATGTTTGTAATGAATTGTTTTATACAATATGTGTTATTTTTTGAATTAAATTAACAATTATTCTCTATAATGTAGTTGATAAAGTAATCTATTTGTTAAACGTGAATGTAGTGGGATATTCAACATCAATTTCCCTAGTATAGGTATGTGGTGGGGAGTGTTCTATACTAGGTGGTGGATAGTCCATGGTTTCCATATGGATTCAAAAAGGGTGATGGTGCCTCTTTTTTCATTGAAAAATTATGATATTTTGTGTCTTGATAGGTATTTTTTTGTGCCACATCAGAAGTGGGATGGAGTATTTAAGGACATTTTTATGGTATTTCTTTATAATGGTAGGGGTGAGTTAATATAGTATTTATGGTATGTTTTGGATAATTTATTAGTTATATGATATTATATTGGAAAATAAAAACTCATAATTAGTATATTTTGAAACATTTAGATCATTTTTAGGTAATATACTCTAAATATGATGGATTTTTTTGAGAGTGACCTTGGAATTTATAGGTGATGGATGTTTAGGTAAACATCACTGAGGATTTATCAAGGATGATAATTCATATAGCGAGGTGATTTTAATATCATGTTTCCAAGGTTTTGGAATTATTGGCAATCAATGTTTCTTTTGAAGGGTTATATAATTTCCCCCGTTTTAAAATATGGGTATTGATTAATGGTTTATTTATTGGAGATTGAAATTTTATTTGTTGTAATTATTATTGCGATTAAGGTGTTTCTAGAATATATTTAGGTTTATTAGGAGATTTATAATAAGGTTTATGGGTTTGGGATTATATAATGAATTTAATGATGAGGGAGTTGGTGGATTTGGAATAATCAGAACACTAATGGAGGTTCATTGGTAGTCTAATGGTTAACCAGTGTCTTTGGATCCACCTAAATTACATTGGAATTCTGAGACGTTTCTAGCATAAGATTTGTATCCTCTTAGAAATAGTTTTATTAAATTATTATTAATGTAATTTCAATAATTTATCCACAACATACCCTTAATCCTTAACCTCACCTTTCCCATCACATTCACTTTCAGGATAAAATGTTTTACCTCACCTTTTACATCCCACTATTCATTTATCTCTCTCCTACGTGAAGTTCAAGAAATATTTTTGGTGCTTAACATCTCTATCACACACACACGCATACAAAAACACTCACTCTTTCTCTCTCACTCACTCAATCTCTTTATCTCTCTAGAATTATTATTCTTATTTCCATATATCATATGAGTATGTTGAATTGGGATTTAACCAAGTTCATGGCTAAAACAAATCTAATACCCTGGAATAATATTCTTTCTTCCACAAATTACATAAACAATAAATTAATATTCTATAGCCACTATTTTGATAAATAATTATTTATCAAAACATTATTTGGGGTTTTCCTCATTTCGAAACCTGATTTAGATCATTTTTGGTTCTAGTAAATTTTAACATTGATATTGTTTTATCAAAAAAATTCTAGAGGTTATTTATTTGGGTTTCCTAAGAAATTTATAATTATTTTATGATAGTAATTTTTATATTGGTTTTAATTTCTCATTGGATCTTATTTATTGTATTTTAAGGTCTATTAAATAGATAATAAAATATAGTGTGATATTCATCAAGTAAAATGAATTGGTAGGTGGTCTTGACTCACTTAGTGAATCTTGATCTATTCCCATAACATTTATACAATTTTCTTTATTGAAATTATTATTATAATTTAAATATATGTGTGAATGGTTATAATATATATTTTAATAAAAAATTTAATTTTTTATGTGGCTTGGATTTCAATTTAACTCAAAAACCATTACCCTTTGTCTACGTTAAAATTTTATAAGAAACTAGTTTTACTTTGAGATCCTTTTTATGCATAATTTCTTATTATTGATATCACATGATAAGTGTGATGATTAAACCATGATTTTTATTTTTCATGATGATTTATTATTATAAGATGTTGATTACTCCCTGACTTAATCATGGATTTATATGAAGACCATTGGTGTAATATTGGAATTAATATTACTTTATAAAAATATATAAAATAAGAGTTCTAATTTAGAAAAAAACTTAATGTTGGTTAATTTAAACATTATAATGTGCTTCCTTGAATACAATCCATATTGTATAATTGAAATCACCAATTCCTTATTAATACTGAATGATATGTAAGTCAATAAAACATAATTATCCTATGGTTAAGAGTGTTCTTTCATGGTGATGTGGTGGTTCAGTTTATACGGTGGAAAGTTGTGACCTGATATGGAAGCCAAATGATTGATTAGTTTCTTATACCATAACACTTGAACCTACCAAGAATTTTTATAATTTATTTTTATATAAAAAATATCATTTTTAATGTATTTTTATTATAAAATTATTCATTGTTAGATCCCATACTCATCCATCTTTTTTTATATATTTTTTTTATAAAAAATGTTTTTTCCATGAAACAGATATCCTTTTTAAAACATGTGATCCGAAATTAGATTTTGATTTACAGTTAAAATCTTGTAATATTAAGTATATGAAAGGATGTTAAAGGGGAACATTGATCCTACCCACATATTATGAATATTACCTTAATAATTTATACCTCTGGTTATCCTCTATTCTTTACCCTTCCAAACTAAGCACCAACACTATTACACCTTAGTAAAAAAGAATGGTTGATTCTTACACACCATGACAAAGACCTTATAAATAATTATATTATCCAAATTTTTCTATTCATTTAGTGATTATTGGTGTTAAAAAGAGTTTTTATTTGTTTTTAAACTGGTTAAAAAATAGAATGTTTTAATTTTTTATGTTAAATTAAAATTGTGAAATGACTTGTTTCTATACTACCAATTATCATATATCATTTTTGTATATTTCATGTTTTGTGATTTTATATTTATTCATACTAAACATCTCTAGAGATATATTTTAAAATAATAACATTATTTTTGTATTGTGTATAACATGGAAGAATATATTAATTAATAAGTATTAAGAATGGATATTTATATTTTGATTTCTTGGTATTATTAAAGGGGTGTATAATTGTTTTTATTAAACATTTATCATATTACTAATTTACTATAAATTACTTATATAATTCTAACCATTTATTGTAAATAATCTTAGTGTTCTTGATAATAAATTTTTTTATTAGGATTTGATGTTTTATATTTCATTTATAGAATGATTTGGAAGGCTAATTATCCAATGATGTAAAAGTATTTTTAGGAAACGAGTTATTGTATTTCTATAAACAGGGTCATGGGTAGTCTTTTACTTCATTAAATTTGTATACCCCTTCCTTTATTCTATAGGTTGGGATAAGGCCATGAGTTTTCATGTACTACATCCTTCCCATGGGATGTTATTTTTCCACAATTTTTTCACATTGGTATATTGAGATACATTATTTCCCTACCACTATAATAGAATGTACGGGGTACACGATTTCACTAAATCTAGAATAAAATAAATAATACTATCTTTTGAAGATAGAATGTTTAGGTATGGATCCTAAAATTATAGGAAAGTAGTGATTATAAATGATTCATGCTTAATATTGATATGTTACTATATTATGTTTTTATTGTTCTAGTACTTCTTAGATATCAAAAGTAAAAAATAATTTACTATTTTTTACATGAATGCATATACATGGTTACGAATACTACTATGACATCACTACTAGAGATATTTTATGTGGTTCCCTACCGAGTAACTTATTTTCAATGTTTGTATGGATACCTTAGTGGATATGTAACTCCCATTGCTAAATTCATAGAGTTTACATTGACACTTGTAATTTAGAATTCAATATAGACTAGTTTCACTTATGTTAGTTGGTATAATGTTTGGTTTCCCTTATCAATTTTGTGACTATTAGAGGGTTTATAATTTTTTTTTCTAATCACATATCCTTCCAATTTCATGTAATTTGTTTTCCAGTTTTTATGTATGGTTTTTATTTGTGATGGTTTATTTGAGGTGTTTTCATATGATTTTTTTATTACTTAATGTATGAGGTTGTACTTAGAGTTTATTTAATTTTTTTCTCTTATGTATTGAGTTTTTTCTTACACTTTATTTTCATTATTATTGAATGTATGATATATGGAATATTCATTCCACATTCTCGAAAGAATCTGGTTATGACCAATGGTTATGAACTAAGTAAAAAATTCATACCAAAATGAGTTGTTTAGAAAAAAAAAAACAATATTCCAATATTTGGGTTTAGGGAGATCTCTAGGGGTTGTAACACATGTTATTTGTGTGTCATATAGGTTCCTGGGTGATTGATGTTACAATCAATTCCATCTCTATATTTATCTGAATATAATACCAATTATTATTATAGCTATTTAGTGAAAAAATGTAATAATAATAAAGTGTTGGATACATATTTGTTCTTAATATATCTATGAAATAAAAAAAATTATTTTGACTCAAAAAACCATATGAATACGATTCATGGTGCTTAAAAAATATGGACAAAATACTAGAAGATTTGAACATGTATATAATATGTTTAGACCATGGTAGTCCTATGTGAATGGAATTTACTTCAATTAAACAATTAATTTATTAAATATCATAAAAAATAGAAAAATATTAAATGATATAGGAAATGAGAAGAGAAAACAGGAAATAAAAACAAAACAATTTGATTTAAAAGAGGTAATAAATACCTCACAAACTAGTCAACATCACTAACAAATTTTTTATTTCACAAAGAAGATTTTATATTGGTTCACTCTAGGTATTAAGGATCTACGCATTGTTGTTGGATAATTTAATTGGGTGTTATTCATCACAAGGAATGAGTTGTTAATTTCCCTTGATTTTATACTCTATGGTTGAAATTTTCACTACATGGAAATTTAGTATGATGAATATCTTCTAGGGATATCAATATTAAATGATATAATTATTTTTCCCCTCAATAATAAAAAATCACAAAAATTTCTCAAATATATTAGAGATGAAATCATTAGGCATAAAAATGGTAGTGGGGATATTGATTTGAATATAAGAAAGTCATGATAATTGTGATCGACATATGTGTATGAATAACATAAAATAATGAATTGAGAAATTAATCTAATAAAATATGGAAGAGTACACCTTTAATCTGATGATATTTTCAACACTGGTGGCATGGATCAGAAACATAATGTAGAAATTGAGGTGCCATTGGGAGAAATTTTATGGACATAAATTGAAATCATAGATAACCCTAAAATATAGAATGGCATGGAGTAGTAATATGATATAAATATCATAGATCTATATTATATAACAAATTATTTCAAATACCATCACAAAAGTGGGACTAATTAGGCAAAGGGAACTTATTTTACATTTAATAAAAATATATACTTGTAATTAGAAAATTATTTTCAACAATAAATCCTAATAAGAATAAAATTCAAATCTTTAATATTAATAATATTTTTTATTTTTGTTTATTTCAACATGAAGTTGAATTAATATTTCATTTATTTATTTTATCAGGTTAATATATTCAATATGTATTTTCCCTAACTATGTGTCTTTTTTGTTTTTGGGTTTTGTATGATCCAACAATAAATTTTTTATAGATAAATATTAATTAAAGAAGTTTTAGTACTTTTCCTTTTTATGGAACATGAATTTTATAGTCGACGCATAAGGTATTGTAACCATGATTATAATTTGTGTCTAAGTGCATGGCTTTTCCATTTCATGTATGATCTTTCAGGCGGCATATGACCTGTGGTGATGATTTTTTTTCCGATACATGTGATATGTTGGATAGATTTATGATATTTGAATCCATTTATTATTTTTCTAATGTGGTTTGTTCATTGGTATTTTTATAATCACCACTCATTAATTTTTTTATTATGTTATCATATATTATATAGATCTCATAGACTCATTTTTTATATTGAAGTAATCTATCTTCCCTACTATCTCTAGGTAGAAATGGATTCATTTAAAGTTATTTTAGGTTATTTGAGTGATGATTTTTAAAATATAAATGATGCTTTATCTAGAAGAGAATGACCATTGATGGAGTAATTTCTCACTACTAGTCACATCATTTCTCTCACCAACAAATATCAGTGATTTCCTGATTCTAAATTCTAGAAGGTAATTTAGGATCCCAATATTGAGGTGTTCTAATAAACAACTATTATCATCACTACATGGAATAACAAATATTTTTCCCCATCTAAATCCATATGGGTGTAATATTTTTTTAGTCTTATTATATCTTTGGTGTTTTCTTTATTCTAAAATTATTGGTGTAATAGTATTATTTCATTTAACTTTTCATTCCCTGCAATCATTCTTTGACCATTAATAATGGTAGTAATATGATGTTTTTCACGTAGTGGAGTAGAGAAAATGTGGTCCAAAGAACATATATCACAATGGCCTTTATTTTATAATTTCCTTGATCATTGTTATTGTTTTCATATTTCACCCATTATTCATACGTCAATTTTTGAAATCTAATGGATTGGAATATTTTTAATATTTATGTGATCCTAGAGACTTTTCAGGTGTATCTATGAAATTCCATAACAATTTTTGGTATCATAACATCACATATATGATAATGGATAACAGTAAGTATGAAATCAAGAAATTTAATAGATAAAATGATTTTATCTAGAGGTGGCTCAAAATATGAATGATTATAGTCCAATGAGGGAATAAATATACACTAAAAATCCACAAGAAATATTTTGTAATCCAATCTATTTATGGAAAATATGTAACCAAATACAATGATTTCCCTCCTTACAATTTAATGAAATCTTATACTTTTTTGATAATATCCATGGATCATAAGGCGTATAGTTTAGTTTCTTATGAATTCTACATAGCTATAAATTAGTTTAAATTAGAAAAACTATACATAATAACATCATTGAAAATATATCTATATAAATTTGATAAACTATATACATTAAAGATACATTCTAGAATTTAAATTCAAAATCTTCAATATGAGTTTAATAAAACCTGGTTAGACATAATCCACCATTTATGTTAATGTAAAATATGAGGAGGTAGCAAACATTGTATTGATATAATTTTATAGTTCAGATGAACATATTATATATCCGATGATGTATGGATGATATTCCTTGACCATATAGAAATTCAAATATGTATTTTTTTCATGATTTATGTTACAAGTATAAGATTAAGTTCATTTTTAAGGGATTGATTGATAGAGGTTGTTCTATGTTTAGGAATAAGATGAAATGAATGAGTTTGAATAGATATATTAATTATATCTAATCTATTGAAAATCTATCAATATCGAAGAATAAATATGTTACCACCTATCTTAATCATAAATCATGGTATGTATGTATAAATTTCAGTAAAATGAATTATGGTGAGACTTTTAAATAATTTGGTCATCAATATATATTTTAGGATAAAGGGTATAATATCATTAAAGCATTGATAGTATTTCTGGATATGCTACTAGAAAAGTGGTATATAAGTAATAAAAAGAGATGTAATGTCATGGGTATGGGTTCGTTATTTTATAACTCTCGTGACATTCTATTATGACCTCATCAGGTGAATGTTGTGTGAAAAATTTTCATAGGATTATATTTTCTATATTTTATTTGGATATGGGGGGATTTACTGTGAAATTTGATTCTAGTTTCGATGAAATAAAAAATAATACTTTTATAATTATAGGGGATTACATAATCAATTGGTTATATAATTTAAATGAAAAAAATATATACTAATTTGTTTGGGAGAACCTATGTCACTAATAGTGACAACACCATGGTTCAGAAATTAATTTTGTCGCATGTGAGTATTAAAGGATTATAGGAACTAATTATTTAAGAAATTATTAACCATGTTACACCATGTAACTTAACATTTTAGGAATATTGTGTTCTTGGATATTCAAATGGAATTATTTTTCAAATATTTATCTATGAATCATGTCACCAATTGAGTATATCTACTTTGATATATGGGGACTTACTAGGATTACATCCTAGAGATGTAGATAATATTTTTTTGACTTTCATATAATAAATTTGATTGAATGTATTTATTTTAATACTATGAAATAAAAATGATTCCTTTTAGTTTTTTATGAGTTGTAAATACTCTATATTAAATAGATGTTGAATAAAATTAATGTACTTGAAAATGAATATTAACTTTTATTACGTGTCTATCGAGTTTAGTAAAATATATAAGGATGAGTTAACAAGGATTAATTGAACTATGAGATATAATATTTATAAAAATGGTTAATAAGAATACATGAACAACACCATTATTGATATGGTGTGTAATATTTTAGAGTTCATAGGCTTTTTCTAATCCTTTTGAGATAGGCTACCAAAAAATGTTTATTTGATCAATCAGTGTCCCTTATCTAAACGTGGTTTGATTAATTTTTAGAAATTTAGAGGAGACATCTGAATTCTATTGATATACTAGAGTGTTGGGATGCAAAACCTATGTTCATGTCAAAATGAAAACATTTTTCCTATGTTTGTTCAATTTACATTCATTGTTATCTGGTTGGAGTGGAAGGGTATAAATTTGTTTTATAATAACCTCATTTATAGAAGTGTATTACTATATTGGATGTGGTGTTTTGTTCTTCTATTCGTCTAGGAGAAAAAAATAATATTGATGATAATGGTAATAGTTCCCAATATAAGAAACTTGACGGTGATCCCATTATTGATAATGAGAATCCTGTGAAAACTTATCCCAATATAACATAACATTTTTAATATTCTTGACTAGAAAATGATAGTTATTTATGTGATGTTACTCCTAGTGTTTTCTGAAATAATCATCTCACTATATATTGAGAAAGGAGGGTGCTGAGATATCATTATTTGTATTAACATTATTATTTAGATATTTTTCTCTTCCTGTTGTGTTGGATATTAATAGGGTGGATCCCCAAATCATTAATAAGGTTGTACATAATACCCACTATAATCATTGAATTGTTTCCATGAATGATAAAATATAATACATTAAAAAGGACCATACCTAGTAAATATTAAATAACCCACAAACTACCAAGGTGTATGTATATATATTAATCTATAAGTAGAGGAATCAAAATTTCAACATAAATAAGATAAATATAAATATAGATTAGAATAAAAAGGTTTACTCAAAAAAGGTAGGGAATTATTCTAAATTTTCTTGTTCTATAGTTATAAAATCATTTATAATACTCTTTCTTTCTACTACATCTTATAATTATTTTGATATTGAAAATTTTATTTTGATAATGGTTTCTTGCATAGCCATTTGGATGGGATGTTATAAATTATTTCACCCATTGGATTTTGATATGAATTTAAATCAAAATAATCCAATTTATTGAATAAATATAATTATTGATTAAATGAAGCTCAATGATAATGGAATTATAACATTTATTCCTTCAGGTTACAAAATGTTTTGGAATGTGTATGTCTTATGTATGTGTTTAATATAAATCCATTTGAAACACAATGATTTATTTTCCTTTTTCTGTAGATGAAATGGTTCATAGAATTCAATATGTGAGGTACAAAAACAACAAAAAAATGAAATTAAAATTATATTTTAAAGGGATTAAATTTATTCCTTAATATGTAGAATTTTTATTTATAATTTTTTTAGGATATGAAGCATTAATTTCATTATATGTATAATAATTATTGTAGATATAAAGTGTTTAAGATGTACCAGTTCAATGCCTTGAAACCATATCAAATTCCTTTTATCGTAATATAAAACATTCAAGTTAATAGTCTATATGTACAATTTTTGATATTGAATATATGAATAGAATATCAGACACAAATGTGGTAGGTTTCATTATATATTCTTATATTTCTACTAGGATATATATATATCCTTTTGAATGTTGACTCTAAACAAGTTTATGAAAAATATAAGTTGGCCACATTTTTATAATACATATAATTTGTTTTAGTGCATTCCTTTTACTTTATCTAATTCAATATATAAATGATGGAATATGAATACTATTGTTTTAGCGATTGGTTGTGTTGATTCTAATTATGCTGGAAATATGGACACAAGGAAAAGTTGACTACATTAATTTTTACTACATGCGAGGGAAAAATATCATTGAAACAAAATATTTAAATGGAGAAGGATATTTAAATCAATGTGGATGATATAATTTCATTGAATAATGATATTAAGAAAGTATTTTTGATTTAGGATTTTATTTTTGAAGTTTATCTATACAATTCTATAAATACAATTTATTATCTTTCTCAATCAACCCTAAATTTCATTAAGGACATGTATTTAATGGTAGTTACAATCATATAGATGTTTTTATTTTATTCGTTAGTGTTTTCATTTATAGTATAATAGCGTGCGTCAATACTATATACACTGATTGAAACCTAACAGACAATTCGGCTAAGGTAGATGTTTTTTGAAAAATTAATCATTGTTCAGATATTGAAAATATGGTTCCAAGTGAATAACATTAGGTGTATGGATATAAACCTTGTTTTTTACATAATTTTGAAATTGGTATATTTTTATTGATATTATCATGCTTATTAATTTATGAATAAAATTAATTTATTTTTATTTTCTTTTACATTATCATGTTTAATATTTATTAATGTTTTACATTCCAAATTTTTATGCATTCGTTTTGTATTTAACTAAATTTTAATTAGTATATAACTTTTATAATGAGCACTAAATACTTCACGAAGTGGAATCAGATGTCATTATTTTGTCGTGTATGATCTCTATAGACTTCTTGTGTGATATTCAGCTCAATGGAATAATTTATCCTGTAGCATAAAATTTTTACATGTTATATATAATCTATCTAATTACATATGAATTTTTTAGAATAATATGTTTTTTCCATCTATGTATGATCTTTTGACGGGTGCATGGTATTTGAAGTGACGTATGACTTTTCCACTATCATTTTCTCACTTGGTTTTGTGGTTGTTTTTTTATTGTTCATTTTTAGCCATTTATTTTCATATTATTTATTAATCCATTACAAAGGATTCAAATATCAATGGTATATATGTTTCCTAGACATGTATATGTTGAATTGAATTTATGGAAAGGGTTTTTAGAATAAATAAGTGATACTATTGTAGAGGAAAAATAATATTTAGATATAATATTTTAACTATATCTGGAGGTATTTTTCACTACCACACACATCATTTCCCACACTATGTAAGATTTGAGTTTTCTTCGTGTTGCATTTTTTTGATTCTTAAATATATTGATAATATAATGCCTTAATTATTTCTTATTTTCAATGTTGTTAGATGTTCATAGATATCCTTCTTTATTTTTCAGTTGTAAAATCTAGATGTGGGTATGAATTTTTACTCTTAACCGTTTCTTGAGGTTTTATCAAATATGATATTATCATCATGATATATTTTTCATGCTTTTTAACTATAATTTAGTATATTTTGGCATTAATAAAGATAGTAATATTAATTTTTTATTATCGTGGTGTAAGACCATTGTGTTATAAACCAAATATATATTTATACATCTTATTTATTTCATTCCTTCATTAATAATCTTAGTTCATGTTTTATGATTTTTTCTTCCCTAATTTGTAAAACTCTTATAGATTGGAATATTTTTATTATTTACATGATCCTAGAGATTATGATTGTGTTTCCATATAGTTCCCCCCTATATAATGATTCATGAATATCAAGTGTTCCTCTTATTTTTTTTCTTTTTTATTTCATTATTTTTAAATTATATAACTATGTATAAATTTTGTGAGTTCTGATCCTTATTATTGGGGAAAATGATATCCTCATCCTTAGTGAATAATTGTTTCACTAATTTAGGATTTTTAAACTTTTTCTTCATTTTTTTGGTATATTATTTATTCTTCCCCACAACTTCTATGGTTTTGTCAATTCACCATTATCCATTGGGGTTGCATTGGTGTGTTTAATCCAAGTTGGGATCCATGGTGATTTTAACATTCTATGATAGTTTTCTAATGTTCAGGAGGATTACTATAGTCTCAAATCAGAAAAATGATAGATTAAAGCTTCCATTCATAATTTTTAGTTTCCCCATTACTTATTTATCTTCTCTTCAACGTCTCTCATTTCCATCTTCCATTGGAAGAGGTGTTGATTCCAAACTCGATGTCAATATCTTCTCCATTGTAGACATTAATAGGTGTTAATAACATAGTAATCAACTCTTTTGAAGGTATTTGGATCATTAAATGGATTTGGTTCCATAGATTATTTTAGTAAATGTTGATAACACATCATTCATCATTTTAGTCTTGTAATGTCCCAAGATACCACAATCCTGTTTTGGTTTTCCAAAAGTGGTGGGTCTTTTAGGGTCATTGGGATGACACAATATTTCTTCCCATGTTGACTGTATTTCACATCCTCACGTTTTTTATTATATTACATATAAATTTCATGTGAATATATGTTTGGGAATTTAATTTATAAAATATAAAAGAATGCAACATCCTTTATATTTATATATGAAAATTTAATTATCACACTCATATGTGTCAGATTTATGTTTTGTAGGAAACAAAAGTTTAATAATATATTATAAATGATTAATATATAGTATGATAAAAATAAAATATAATTTTGTTAAATTACATAAAATTTCAAATAATTTAATAATTAATTTCATAATAATAGTACATGCATAACTAAAAAATGGGAAATTTTATTTTCAATTTATTTACAAATAAATGTATATGTACTATTTGATTCGGTAGTAAGTCTTCAGAAAAAAATATATTTTTTGTTTCATAATTATTGAAAATTATAATTATTTTTCTCTGTAGACTTTATAGGATTATATAAGACATTTTTACTGTATTTATTTAAATTATAATTTCTATAACCTTGATCTTTAATCATTCAATTCATCCTAAAATTATTTGATCATTGTGCATTTGTTGGATTGTCATTATGTATTGGGTAAGTATGACTATAATTATACTGCATGTTTTCCCTTCTATGATGTATTTTACAATATTTATAAAACATATTTGATGTTTATTTCCAATATTTATAATGGAATTAATATTTGTTATCTTTTATTTAAATTTTTATCTATTTATTTTTCAATTTTATAATAATGAAAATGTTAACATTGTATTCATTCGATGTATATATGTATGATGATGGATAAATCATTTACAAAATAATTCTATTTTTACATCACTAAGTGTATGAACATTCATTTATTTTTAATTTGTAGTGTGTTGTTTCCTATCATCATTATCTTCATAATTATTATTATTTGACAATGAATAATGAAAAAAGATATACTATATAATACCCTGATTCAAAAGACCAGGTCTGGGGTGGACTATCACATAACCTCATGAGACCCCCTTCCCCACATATATAAGTAGATACTCACTAGTGGGATGGAAAATAAATTAGAACATGGGTAGACTACGCCCTAGGTAATATATAACAAATTAGGCTGCCGAATAAAAGAAATCATAAACTGAGTAACAATTGAACTAAAAATAAAATCGAAGATCATATAACAATAACACAAACTATATATAGTCCAATATTTCATACAAAAAAATTAAAATCCAACATTAATTAATGTAATAATGAAAATAAAGGTAGAAGATAATAAGATACATCATAACATGCCACCCATAATCCACTGAAACTCTACCCAACTACCCAGCTCATATACAACATCCAGGTGATCTGACCATAATGATTTCACATTCACTAAGTTTCCAAAGTAGGATATGAGTAAAAATCTAGTAGTACACCACTAATTCATCATTAACAATAGTTAAAAATTTATGTAAAAGTGTATGAAATTATATGAAGGTAAATTCACAAATGAAAAATCACATTCCAGATCATAGTATGAAAACAATACTAAAATGTCTGACAACCTCTCTTACATTGGGTCCATTCTATAGGAGAATCTCGATCAAGTTTCCATGAATCTCATAACTAGTCATAAGGATAACTTATTTGACATAATATTCTATCGAGAAATATTTCCTCAGGTCCGGCCACAATAAAATCATTCCCCCACTAATTTTCTCAGGTCAGGCCACAAGCCATCATTCCCCATAGGATACCTTAGGCTAGTCTATAAGGACATCAAGCCCTATCAATTATCATTCAAGACCCCACCTTATTCATTAGATTTATGGTTTAAAAGACTCTTATATTAGTGATCCACTTGGATATAAAGGAAACACCTATCATTTTGATACCCTATAGAAGAGGACTATAACCACACACATTTTTATATAAAATCCATTACAAAGAATATTTTTTTTACACACACACATTAACATATCAAATTGAGAGAAGTATCAATGGACACACACAAACACACAAAATCATTTCAGAAAAAAAAGAAAACAATTGTTATTTGTATATATGTACATTCTTATTATATCATACTATTTATATAATTATAGTAACATGGTATGGAACATAAAATCTTAAGTGTATCAATTCCAAACATCATGGTCCAAAATTCAAAATAATATCACATACTGATGATACGTATAGCTAACCCCAAATTAATACATCAGGGTTCATGAGTAAAATTCATGAAAAATTATAGGTCAAGGGCTAGGATTGGTTTAGTGTTACCCAATGATATTCAATGTAATGATTAGATCTAGATGAATCCAAGAACAACCAACAAAAAATATGGATTCTATCCTAAATATTATTAAATATATTAGTAATCATATCTTATTATTTTATAATTCCAATATTCATCCATAATAGTTGGGATATAATGTATTTGTTAAGGAGAAGATACAACTTTGAAAGAATAGAACAAATGTGGAATAAATGATCACATAACTTGAAATATATTGGTTTTATTTCTATAGATCTATAAATATTTATCTTTAGAGGGAATTAATTACCCATAAAAATCCACTAGAGTACCTAGATATGAATTCCCTAGGTGTGGCCGGAGGAATAAAGGTTATAGAGTGTTGTAAATATAGAACATGAAACTTTGGATTATTTAATTCCACATTCATTGTTAAGTCACATTGTTTATAAAAATGTACAACAATAGTATGTGTATTACTACCACTACTAGGTACCTATTTGGTTTAGGCACACCATTTGGTAATCCATATGACTACCATTATTTTGATTTTATTCCGAGTCACCTGGTTACCTATAGAATGTTTCAAAATTGTCTATATATGTTCTCTAAAAGTGTTCCACCTATTAGTTTTAACCAAAAATCCATATTGATCCTTGTAAAAAATTAACATTTTTATTTTATTGTGATTGAATCTTGGTTCTCCTTGAATGCTTTCAAAACCCACTAAAACCACCCAAATGCTACCTGAGCCTTCACGCAAAGAAATATGAATCAAAAAAATTAATTATAAAATGAATAGAAGGCTTAATACACATATAAGTTCAAGGTTCATTAAAATAACCCCTCTGGTAGGACTTATTGTCCTAAAAATCGTCTATAGAGGCTTTTCCCAAAAACAATCGGGCGACAATGCCCATTAGTATGATTTCTATTCCTAGGTTTATTCTTGAAAATTTTCATGATATCATTTGACTCGAATGGGAGGAACCATATTCCATCAAAGTAAATTTAATATATAACTTATAATTCACATATGACATTCCTAGAAGAAATATACTTTCACCAACAAAACATATTCACTATCAGTCACATGCATAGGATTTAGCTTGTAAATACTACGTTGATAGACAAGAAATACATCATGAATTCCACAATGTGATGTTGGAATGTACAATTGGAAATATTCCATCTCAAATCATTCTTTTATCTCTAACATTCCAAAAATTGGTGGTGGGAACTTCCCCTAACACCACAATCATCGATATCTCAATAGAAAACATACTCACAAGAAAACTCGGTCAAAAATGAAAAAACTACAGTGTTCTTAATGAGAAGTATTTATAAGAACCCTTTTGTCTTTGAGAATTAAAATAAAATACCTTATAACAGCACTCTTAGGATGTTTTCTAGCACTAAACACATTCCAATAAATATTTACTCATAAAATTCATGCTAATAATACTGAGAGTGAAATGATCACTTATAAAGTCACTCGGAAAATATCTATCTTTATAGAAGAATAAAAAATATTATTATATAAAAATACTATTACAGATAGTCATTCCTAGATCCAATAAAATTAGAACTCACTCCTGATGCATATATTCTAAAATATTGAACATGAACTTGGATTTTCCATCTATCTAAGGATGATATACCATAAACTATATTATGTGTGACCCCATCCCTTAATGTAGGCCATTACAAAACCGTGTTATAAAGTGAGAATCTCAGACCAAAATAACACTCGAATTCATTCCATGAATCTCACTTTATCCCTAATATAAAACTACCCAAATCATCCACAAATTGGGTTTCAATAGTTTGTATGATATTTGATACTTTTTTAAGCTGATTAATGATAACCTAACCAACATCCATTTCTCTCATAGTCCAGATATGATCTGTAAAAAACCCAATCACCACTTCATCCAAATTCTACACTAATATAGTGTGACATCACTTAATTTTAAAATAAAAACACATTATTCATTATAGTATTCAATACACAAAACCACTATTTATCATCACATGAAATAGGTTATGTTAATTTTTATCACTTCAATATCTTGTAGAGCACACAACCCCAAGACTAAATGAACCACAATATAGTATATTGTTATAACCAAGAAATTAAATTTGGGTTAATGAATAGTATATAATAAATTATGAAAATTATTATTATCTATAGATTATAAATTTTATAAGAATTATTTAAAATAAAAAGAATGTTTTTAATAGAAACTATATTTTTATAAAAAATCGTTTATTAGGACATTATATAAATAATTTAAAATAAATTATTACCAACATTAGGAAATCTATGTGACAAAATTAAAATATGTACTCAAATAACTGCATCAAAATTATCTTAGGTTTAATTTTTTGAAATTTTTAGAAATATATCTTTTATCAACATATAGTGAAAAAAAACTTATTAAAGAATTTCCATTCATTGTAATAATTATAAAAGATAAATTATGTTATAAATTTATTTAAAAGTAAAATTAAGTAAATTATGTTCAAATTTAAATAATTTAATTTATTTTAATAAATATTATAATGAATTATTATATTTAATCCCTCTACACTTATGGTATGTTTCTCATTGAAAATCCACTTTTTCATGGCATCTGTGGGTATAATTCTAAATTGGATTCGAATAATACAATGAATTTTGATTAATAAATGTGTAACATATTTATAATCAAGATAATTCATGTTATATAATAATTTCACAACAATTTTTTTACTGTTATGAATATTAAAATCAGTAGGTTTTAATTACCATGGTTAATGAAAAAATTGATTTACCGAGGGGTTAAACTAAAATGATAAGCATCAAAATGACTTAATATATTCTCAATCACAAATTATATTGTTGTATGTAGACCTTATAACCTAAATGGATCTATTATAATCCATTTATTTTCTTTTTCAATGACAAATCCATCAGTGTAATTGAATAATTTAAAAAATTCTTGTGCGTTATATCCCCCACTAATAAAAGGCCACCCCTTCTCCTACACTCACCCCTTTAACAAAGCAATTTGGTTATTCAAATACCTACTAAAATAAATTATGTTATCCCCTAACAATATATGATATCTGTTTTTATATCATAAATCCAAACTGGAATTGATTTTGGTGAAATCCTAAAGATGTTGTCTAAAGAAGAGATAACTTTCTAAAGCAAGAATTTTTATTTTCTTCACTCTTCCACGAACTTTTAATATTTTTAAAAAATTACCATATTCTAAATTATATTAAATATAATAATATTGTATTATTTTATGTTCATTATCTTAATCCATATCTTCTTAAATTAAATGGAAAATTAAACCGTCAATCGTGAGTACGATTGACAGCCACCTCACGAACTGATGTAATTCGTTTTCCATCAAAAATTTTCTAGGATTGATATAATGATGGATTTAACTAATTTTATTATATTAGTGATATTATTATACATAATAAATTTTAATATCATAGATACGTTCTTAATTTCTATTTCATTTAAGATATAATAACTTCCCTCATTTGTACAATGAATTACCTCCTCGCGAAGCTATGTAATTTGTTTTTTCACCTATTAATTATGTAGAAAGTCACAAGGATAAATTTATTGAATATATTTGATATATAATACTTGATATTGATTATTTAAAATTAATACACAATCCAATTATTTACCCTCTCACTCAAATAAAGAAATGATAATGTTGTTTGTGCGTACGTATGACCTACCAACTCCACAAAGTAATGTGTTCCATTCTCCAGGATCAAATTTCAATAATCATTTAGAAAATGTACATATAATAAATATAAATAATATATATAATGTTAATATTATTTGATATATATTTTATCTATATCATATATACAATAATTGGAACATTAATGGGAAAAATAGGAAATAGAAAACATTGTAATGAACACATAAAATGGTAGAAATAATAAAATATCATAAACCAAAAGGTGATACTATGTTATAAGGGGACCATAAATGATTTTAGAAATATATATTCTATTATGGTATGAATTAATAAAATCAATAAAAAAATTATACAAATTTTTAAATCATGTTCAACCAAAATCTATTGTGCGGAAAATGACTTCTTCCAAATTTCCCTTCATTGAGGCAAATTGTAATATTATGCAGATAATTTCAATTATATGAAGTAGATACATCCCCATTTACATGTTATATCACGATTCATTAATAATTAAATTTATTTTAATATTAAACAATAATTATCTAACTTAATAGGATTTTACTTGAAAATTACCAAGTGGAAATGAAATTCCTAACTCAATTTATTTTCATTGTGTGGTATTATTTGTTTATTGTAATTCCCTAACCCTAGTTACCCAGAGTTGGTGAGTTATTTTAATACATTGGCATGATTACACAGAATCATGTCCCAAAATACTGATTAGTTTAGCAGTCTTGGAAAATAGATTACACACATGAAAGTTACATTACACATCCCAACATACAACACACAAAAAATCCTTTGAGAATTCCATTATTCCCATAACTTAGCCCTGCATCTCAAACATAAAACACTTCTTGGGATACTTATAAATTAAAACATAATAAAGGGGTGAGATGATATACTCCGTAAGGTTAAATAATTTAGTGAAAGCTATTAACCTTTAACCAAAGATGTGTAATAAAAAAAATATCCTTTTAAACATAAACTTGAACATAATATGGCAAAAACAAATCAAACATTACCATATAAACTTGAACATGAATTTTCTACAAGTTGGATAATCACATGTAATAACTAATTTCATAATTAGGGAATGCATAGTACTTGAATTTAAATTCATGTGTCAAGGCCTTGTGCCAAGACCTATGGGCTAACGGTAACCAAACCCCAACCAGGAGATCCTCTATAACCAGACTCCAACCATGAGATCCTCTGTAAACGGACTCTATCCCGGAGAGGCTCTGTTACCAGACTCCAACACGGAGAGCCTCTATAATCAGACACCAACCCAGAGGGTCTAATATAACTTGACCCCAACCCATAGGGCTTACTTTTACCGCTCCTCAAACCCGAACATACTAGTCCAACACATTTATCTTATGAAGTGGTTGAAATATAACATAAAAATTCGTATTAAAACTAGAATACAAAATGTTAATACATTAACCATAAACCATGAATTGAATAAAAATAACTCATATATAGTCAAACATATCACAAATATTTAAATATAATATGCAAGATTTGTATAATAATAAATCCACTTCAAACAAGTGTAAAATTTATCAAAGGATGTTGATATAGATGAAATAAAAACTATTTGAGAGAAATATCTCTTTCAATTTTGAAATCATTTAGGAGTCAAAAAATTATAAAGAAAAATTTTATTTTGAACATATTTATATTATCTTGTAATGGAAACTTCAACAATGTTATAACAGTGGAAAATAGCCACACCCGCTGTATAAGTTAGAAAAACATTCTTTCCTTAATTTTGTGGAAAAGGTCGTAATGTACCTTGTTTGGAAAACAATGCAAATATTATTGTATAAAAACCTTTTAAAAAGTAAAACAAGTGTATAAATGAATTTAACCCATAGTCTAGGAAATAGTAAAAAAAAATTTGAAATACATTTTAACAAAAATGGATGTGTATGATAAAGAGGTCCCAATAGATAATTACATATAAACAACCTCAGATAATGAAGAGGTTGTGAAATTAACATTTAGATTGTAGTTTTACTTTTTCAAGGGTAAATTAACCAAATTTATAATAGTTAGATCATTGTTATTAAATTATACAAGAACCTTATACATAATTATGATATCATATATGATCTTCTAATATTTCTTTGTTAATAATATTATAGTATTATCGTCGTTTTGGTTGTTAAGTGATACATTTTCGTTTATATTATTTGTTACACGAGTCATGTTTATTATGGATGTGATGTTTCATATTCATATCCAAAATGATATAAAGTCTTTAAAAATTAATTTTAATCATAAAATGTAAATTAATCTTTAATGGTTACGATGGGGAATAAATCTCATCACGTTCGTGGAGACGGTAATCCGTACGTACGTACGAGTGATAATATCATTGTTGTGGTATTAAAATCGTATATAATTGGATGGTATATCATATATAAATAATAATTATCATGTTATATTTATTATTTACATCAATTATACATCATTATTATATCCATACAAAAATAATGTATTGAATAACTACTACACCACGACATGAAGACGGTAAGCCGTACATACACGTGTATAGTGACATGTCATTCAAAGGAAGGATAAAATAATGAATATTTTAATAACATATTTATAATAACATCACATTATATAGAATATACTGGATTTTTGATTTTATAATGGAGACAACACAGAAAGAAGAAGCCGAAGAAGAAAAGAACTTGAAAGATGTGATGAAATATTTACCTCTTTTTCTGGTTCTTCCTTTTGATTTGATCAAAAGGGCTCTATAGATTGGCTTTTTGACTAAAGGAAGGCCTCTATGATGAAGGGATGAAAATTTAAAGGATATTTGGGTATGTTTTGGGCGAGCCAAATGGATTTGATGGTGTTAAGTTTTGAGAAGGGTGAGTTCCCCTTTATAAGAGGGGTGATGGGAATCTTATAAAAATATTGAAATATTATTTTATAATAAAATATGATTTGGTTTCTAATGGCTCAAAAATGATTTATTTCGAGGAAAAGGTTGGGATGGGTATAAAAATTTTCAACTAATTGGTTTTATATAGGTATGGGTCACTATATTAACCTCATCTTTTAGATTTAACTCTTAGTTAATTAGTTTTATATTTACCATGTCTTTTTAAATTTTTATATTATATGGTAATTAAACTTACTATAAACATCCAGGATAACATAAAGTGGTTCATAAATGACATATATAATATTATTGAAGACCTTGGGCCAAATTGTAGATTTTTGGGAATTGAATATCAATTAATAATATAATAATTGTTTTAAGAACTCTTTTATGTCAATTTTGAAACTATTTGGTATTTTTTGGTTAAATTTATAACAGCATTATTAATTCAAAAAAATTAAACTAATCAACCCTAACATTTTTTATTATCCTATAAAATTATCCTAAATCATAAAATGTCTCAAATTACATTTATTTTGATATTTATAATATCAATTATTTTAATATTTCATTAATATGGTAATTAAAACATCATCATTGTGTCATAAATAAATTAAATTTTATAATGCCTAAAAAATATAAATAAAATACAATTATACTGGAAATATTTTTACCTTTCCAATTAATATTTATAGTAGGAAATATAAATTACGTAAACCCATGTAAAAACGATTTACTAAAAGTTATTTCTTTTTTCCATTTTTGCCTTTACTTTATGTCAATTAAATTAATGTGTCATTATCATTAATAAGTGCCTTCATGGGGTCCCAAAATGGATCCAAAGATGCCCAGGTTCGTCCATGACTCATAAAATAAGTTTATAACAAGTGTTAAGGTAAATTTTTAATATTATAATATTCATTTTACCTTGAATTACCAAATTTTTCTTTAACCGCGGTAAATGAAAGTCAAAAGTCACTATTCAGAAAAAAATATTTTCATCTTATTGATCCACATTTTACTTACGGAGGTTAACTTTGTCTCTTGGATTTTTGAAATTCAACTCACAGAAATTGTAAAACTATATTTTATGCAAATTTGCAAATTCTTCTAAGAGGTGGGTAAAAAAGGTAAAAAGTTCAATAAAATATTTATATATCTAATCATATTAAAAAATCACTCAAATGAATTATATTGAACCTATATTTTTATTATGTAACTATTTTTACCTAATATAAATTTAATTAAAATAAATAATTATTTAAATAAAAAGTCGATTTTAACCAATAACTCAGTGTTTTTCACTGTTCATCAAAAATTAAAAGTTTTCAGAAAAATACCAATATTTTACCCTAAGCTAATTTGGATATTATAAATTTAAAAATAAGTATATTTTACCAAATTCAAAACATTTAAGGTGAATTTATTAATTTAAAATTAATATCCGTTGTCGGAACCAAAATCTTATTTTTAAGAAATAATAACTAATAAATGATTGAAACTTGTTTATGTTCAATTTCAAAGTGAAATTATTTCCAATGAATAACATTGGATTAAATGGTAAAAATATAATCTATTTATACTTATAAATAATAAAAATTTATAATTTATCACTACCAATTATTTTGATTAAAAAAGTTTTTTTCAGCAAAAATATAGTATTTTTCACTATTCACACAAATATGAATGTTATTAGAAAAACACCAAAAATATATCAAAACTAAATTCTTATGTACTGATTCTAAAGAAAAAGTTTATTTTGTCAAATTTAATATATAGAAGTTTCAAATGTTGGATTTAAAAAGGGTTCTCCATTAAAAGGAGGTAAAAATGCATTTTTTAATGAAATACATCTTTTACCTGAGAAAATGAATTTGTTTTTCATTATGTCTAAGAAAGTCATAATATAGATTAAAAAATTATAAGGATTATATAAAGTTAAAATTTTAGTTAATACTATTCATAACCTCTTTTGAACTGCTAGTTTGGTAAGTCGTGGTGCGCATAAACTCGTTGTTGCGTGTAGTGAAAGTTATTGAATTACATTTAAGAAATAACATACTATGAAATCTTGGGGTGTTACATTCTTCCCTCCTACAAAAAAATTCTTCATCATAATCTGAAATTGTTCTTAGAAAATAAAAGGTTGGAAATAGAAAATACCTTTGTGGGAAAACCCACATAAAAAATTGGGTTAATAAAATTTATTCTTAATAAGAGGAAAAGGGGAATGAAAAAGTCACCACCAAATTATTATCTCGATTAGGAGAACATTGGTGGAAATTAGAGACACATAAATGGAGGGAAAATGTAAATATTTATTTAGAGTGATTGAGGTAATCAGTCACAAACAATTGTAGAATTGAGGGCCTCAAATGCATCAATCTATGATGATTTAAAATATCATCGGTTCAAAAAAACATATGGTATTACGATAACAAATTTTTAGTTATAATATCACTTACTTAAAGTATAATAATTAATTTCTTCATATAATAAGAGAAGAAAAAAAATATACATGACAGGTAAGGTTCCATCCTTTCATGAATTTCTACCACAAACTCCTCTTTATCTCTAAAACATAATAGAACTTAAAGAATATTCTATTTATCATATTCATATAGGGTTATAAAAATTAATTTATAATTAACCTATCAGACCCTTTAAAAAAACTACATTATACAATCTAAGGAAATCACGCAATTCAGTGGTAGGCGATAAATCCCAATCACACTATGGTTGTGGGTTCGATTCTCACAGCTTTGTCCGACGTGACGGGTTGTCACACGGTCTGCATGTTGTCCTTCTTATAAAAATCCAAAAATAACCTTAATAATAGTATACAATTTCAAACATAATCCATTATAACCATTAAAATTATCAAAAATACTTCTATCAAAACTCACAGTCCAAAATTTATAAGGAAGTTAAACACAATGAAAATCATTTTTTCCACGTAAAAACATGTCAACACCTTCATCATGTATTATTTTAAAATATGGTAACACACTGAATTACCAAAAAACCATATTGATTACATTCATGCTCCTTTATCCTTTATATAATTTAGGATATATTCATTATATCAAAAAATATTGAATATTAGAACAATCATGAAATAAACAGTCTATTAATCAGTTCCAAGGAAGTCAAGAATATCAGATATAATTTATCCAAATCAACCATCTCTTATTCCAAAATCAGTACCTCATTATCAGGACCATATTAAGGATTAAATTTCCTTCAACCATATATTTTTCTATAAAATTTTAGCTTACTATTAAATAACCTTTCTTAGAACCATATAATCTCAAATCATTAATAAAATAGTACTGCAGTACAATCCTTATTTATCTCCATAATTCATATAACCAGTATATTGTTGATACAACACTCAAATGAAATAATTCTATAATAACAACATAAGAACACTAGTCATTCCTATTCATTTGAGGTAGTATCATAACTTGATTATTATCCAATAGTATCATTTAAGGTATACTCTGATGACTGGGAAATTGATTCGCATAGTGTCCCAACGCCTTGCAGATGAACCATTTTACATTTCAATCTTTTTTCTTACCCCTGAAATCACGTACTTGGGGTCCTTTTTCTCAACACTTATAAAAAATTCCCATTTCCTTCAATTATTTTCAAAGGTGATTATTTCCACAACAATCACATATGGGAAAATCCTTCTTTTACCTATTCCCTTTATCCATCATTCTCTCTTCCATCCTTTTCTACTCTTGCATCCCTTCAAAGCCATGAAACCCAGAGAATTCATTACTTATTTTATTAACACATGATACTATTTCTTCATATATTGAGAATACATGGGAGAATTTTTCCCTTCTTAATGACGGATTAATACCATGGAATCTATGATCCTTATTACTCATTAGATCATACGTATTGTTGGAGTTCAAATTCCTTCTACTGAGTGCCATTTCTATATAATAGCATACAGTAGTTCAGTTAATGAATTGAAATGAATAATTCCAAACTTGTAAAATACCTAACGTGAATTGAACAGTTTAGGTATATAATCCATAATAATAAAAAAAATTTGAAGTGGTATATACTTGTAAATCCTTAATAATGATTTGTAAAGAAAATGCGAATTTTCCTAAACATATCCCCCAGTAGTGTCATAACCAAGGGTGTAGCAAGGCCCATTTTTGTGCACCCGTTCCCATTTGAGTCAAGATCAAAGAGGTGTTCTTGGGGTTTACCCCTAGCTATATCTATGCCAGACCCACCGCTACTTGCTCATATCCAGATAGAGATGTATTTTCTTGGAAAACACACAAAATCTCTACATTACCAAAATTTTGGGAAGTTCTTCTATACTAATCTGCAATGTCTATCTTAGGGTAATGTGATATAATCAGAGTGTATCTAAATATTGTTTCCAAGGTTATTGCTAATATTCCTCTGATACCAACTGTAAAACCCTAACTCTAGTTACCCAGAGTCAGCACATTATTTTAATACAATGGAACAATTACAAGGAATCAAGTCCCGAATGGATGATCGGTTTAACAGTCTTGGAAAATAGATTACACACATGGACATTAGTTTACACTTTACAACATGCAACTCTAAAAAAATCTTTTGATAATTCCAATGATCCCTTAGCTTAACCCTTCATATGAAACATAAAACACTTGTTGATATCCTGGGAAAATAAAACGTAAGAAATGGATGAGCTCAAATGCTCAGTAAGGGTAAATAATTTAGCGTAATCTATAAACTTTTAAGGAAAGATGTTTAATAAAAAAAATAGCCTTTTAAATATAAATATGAACATAATATGGAAAAAAAATCAAACTTTACAATATTAACATGAACATGGATATTCTACTAGTCTTATAGTCACATGTAATAACAAATTATTAAATAAGGTAATGTATAGTATCGAGCATTAGTTTCAATTTCAAGGCCTTGTTCCATGACCTAGGGGATAACTGTAACCAGACCCCAACCTAGAGAGCCTCTGTAACCGAACTCTTACCCAGAGAGACCCTTTAACCGGACTCCAACCTAGAGAGCCTCTGTAACCGAACTCCAACTCGGAGAGCATCTATAACCAGACTCCAACTCAGAGGATCTGTTGTAACCAGACCCCAACCCAGAGGGCATACTTTTACTGGTCCCCAACTCATAACATACTAGTTCAATGCATTCATCTTAAAAAGAGGATGAAATATAACATAAACATTCATATTAAAAATATCATACAAAATGTCAATACTATAACCATAAACCATGAATTAAATAAAAAAATAACTCATCCATAGTCAAACATATCACAAAACCTTAAATACAATATAGAATATTTGTATCATAATAAATCAACTTCAAACAAGTGTAAAATTTATCAAAGGATGCATGCATAGATAAAATCAAAACTAATTGAGAGAAATATCTCCATCTATTTTGAAATATTTTAAGAGTCACATAATTATAAAGAAATAATTTGTTTTGAAAATAATATTATAAGCCTATATGGGAAGCTTAAATGGTGTTATAATATTTGAAAATATCCTCACCAACCGTATATGTTAAAAAAACATTCTTTCCATAAATTTGTGGAAAAGGTGGTAAAGTACCTTGTTTGGAAAATGACAGAAAGATTCCTTTAAAAGAATCTTATAAAAATTAAAACAAGGGTATAAATGACTTTAACCCATATTCTAGGAAATAGTAAAAATGTTTTGAAATACATTTAATAAAACATGGATGTGGATGATAAAGAGGTCCTAGTAGATAATTACATATAAATAACTTTGGATAATGAAGAGATTGTAAAATTAAACCTTACCTTTAACTTCTCCTTGGTCAAGGGTACATTAATATACTGTATAATAGTTAAATCATTGTTATTAAATTTCACAATAACCTTATACTTAATTATTATATAATATATGATCTTCTAATAACGCATTGTTAATGATATTTTAGTATTATCGTCGTTTTGGGTGTTAACTGATTTGTTTTCCTTTATATTAATTGTTACATGGGTCATGTTTGTTATGAATAGGATGTTTATTATTAATATAAAGAATCATAAAAAGTATTAAAACATTATTTTTAACCATAAAATGAAAATTATTCTTGAAAGGTCATGATGGGGAATGAATCTCATCGCGTTTGTGGAGACGGTAATCCGTATGTACGCACGAGCAACAATATCATTGTTTTGATATTAAAATCATATATAATTGGATGATATATCAGATATAAATAATAATTACCATGTCATATTTATTATTTGCATCAATTATAAGTCATTATTATACTGATCAAAATAATAATTTATTTAATAACAACTATATCACGACGTGGAGACGGTAAGACATACGTACGAATGTATAGGGACATGTCATTCAAAGGATGGATAGAACAATGTATATGGTTTTAAAATATATATAATAACATCATAGTATATAGAAGATTCTGTATTTTTTTATTTTAGAATGGAAACAACAAGGAAAGAAGAAGTAGAATAAGAAAAGAACTTCAAAGATGTGATGAAATATTTATCTTTTCTTCGTGTTCTCCTTTTTGATTTTATCAAAAGGTATCTTTAGGTAGGATTTATGACTAAAGTAACACCACTAGGATGAAGGGAGGAAAATTGAGAGGATATTGGGGTTGGAGGTGGCCCAGCCAAATGGATTTGATGGTGTGAATATGAGAGAATAGGAAGTGCCTTTATTTAAGAGTGGTGAGGGGCACCTTAGGAAAAGATTGGAATATTATTTTATACTAAAACATTTTTGGTATCTAATGGATCGAAAATGATTTATTTCGAGGATATGGTGGGGATGGGTCGAAAAAGACTCATCCATTAAGTTTTAGATTGTTTTGGGTCACTATATTAACCTCATCATTTAGATATAACTCTTAGTTAATTAGTTCTACATTTACCATGTCTCTTTGTATTTTTATATTATATGGTTAATAAAAATACTACAAACATACAATCTAACCTCAAATGGTTCATTAATAAAATATATTTTATTATTTAAGACTTTATGTCTAACCATAGAGTTTTCGGAATTGAATATTAATTAATAATATAATATCTGTTTTAGAAACACATTTATGTAAATTTTGACACTATTTGCTATTATGTTTTTGATAAATTCATAACAACATTATTAATTGGAAAATATTGATTTAATAGACCCTAAAATGTCATATTAACCTAGAAAATTAGTGCAATTCATTAAAACTCTTAAATGAAATTTATTTGTATATTTATAATATCAATTTGTTTAATATTTCACTAATACAGTAATTACTACATCTTCATTGTGTCGTAAATAGATTAAATTATTTAATGTCTAAAAATATAAATAAAATACTTTTATTTAGAAAGTCGTTTTTTCTTTCCGATGAATATTTATATTTGAAAATATGACTTATATAAGCCAATGTAAAAATTTATTTACTAAAAGACTTTTGTTTATGTCATTTTTGCCTTTACATTATGTCATTTTAAATAAAGTGTCATTATCATTCAAAAATGGCCCCATGGGGACCGAAATAGATCAAAGGATGACCATGGTTGACCATGACACATATAATAAGGTTAGGAAAAGTGTTAAGGTAATTTTTTATTGTAATAATATTCTTTTTACCTTGAATTACCATATTTACCTTTAACCGGAGTAAATAAAAGTCAAATGTTACTATTCACCGAAAATTATTTTCATCATATTGATCCACATATTAATTAATGAGGTTAACCATGTCTCTAGGATTTTTAAATTTCAAATCAATGAAATGGTAAAATTATGTCTCATGCAAATTTGCAAATTCTCATATGAGGTGGGTAAAAGACGGTAAAAAGTTCAATAAATTTTTTATATATCTAAAAATATAATAAAATAACTCAAATGAATTATATTTATCTTATATATGTATTATGTATCTATTTTTACATAAAATAAATTTAAATAAAATAAATAATTATTTAAATTAAAGGTCAGTTTTAACAAATAACCCAATGTTTTTCATTATTCATCAAAAAATGAAAGTTTTCAGAAAAATACCAAAATTTTACCCTAAGATAATTTTGATATTCTGAATTCAAAAATTATGTATATTTTAAAAAATTTAAAACATATAAGTTTCATTTGTTAATTTAAAATTAATTCTCATTTTCAAAACAAAAAAAATGTGTTTTTAAGAAATAATAACTAAGAAATGATTGATACTTGTTTATGTTAAATTTCAAAGTGAAAATTATTTCCAATGAATAACATTGTATTAAATGGTAAAAATATAATCTATTTATACTTACTAACCATTAAAATGTATAATTTATCAATACATATTATTTTTATTAAAAAATTTGTTTTCAGTTAAAATATATTATATTTAACTATTGACCCAAATACGAATGTTATCAGAAAATCACCAAAAATTTATCAAAACTAAATTATTATGTCCTGATTCAAAATAAGAAGTTTATTTTTTCAATTTGAATATAAAAAATTTCCAAATATTGGATTTAAAAATGGTTCTCCATTAAAAGGATGTAAAATTGATTTTTTTTAAAATACATGTTTAATCTGAAAAAATGAATTTGTTTTCTCATTATCTCTAAGAAAATCATAATTTCGATTCTAAAATTATAAGGATTATATAAAGTTAAAAATCTAGTTAATAATATTATTACCCTCTTTTGAACGGTTAGTTTGGTAAGTTGTGGTGTGCTTGATCTCGGTGTTGTGTGTAGTGCAAGTTATTGAATTACTTTGAAGAAATAAGGTACTATGAAATATTGGGGTGTTACATTTATGGTATTCTATAATATAAGATTCTGTGTCTATTTAATTTTGGATATTTTTTTATATAGTTGTTTTATGTGGATATAAATTTAATATACAAAATCTATCCATTTTCTTATTCTCATTCCGACATTACACTCTTTTTGAGGGTTTATTTCACAATATCATTTTACTTGGGATTGTTTCAAATTGAATTTATATTGAATGAAAATTTAATAATTTTCTAATAAAATGCATTTATTTTCTTATACTATGGTATTTAATTAGATTATATACTAATATTACCATTTTATATACTCTTTGGAATGTGAAATGATTGATAGTATGTTTTTAATAAAAACCAACATCATTTCACTCTTTGGATGAAAATACATTTTCTTCCAAAATAATGTTTTCTATAAAGATTCATAAATGTTAACAAAATTATCCAAATTATGAATTATGGGAATTTTTACCATTCTTATATTTTTTACAAATGATTTAAAAGTAAAATTCTTGTCTTTTTCTAAATAGTTCCTATATATATTTTATAAAAAGGTGAATGAATAATTTATTTAATGTGTAAGACATGTAAAAAAATTCACAGTATTATGATGACTTATTTTTTAAAATATTATTTTATAGGAATGAATGAAAATATTTTCCGATATATTTTTAGAGAATTTATTATTAAAATTATTTTCAAATGTAAAAGGATATTTCCCCATGAATTTTTTAAATGATATTTTAATGATAGTTTTATTAATAAATGAAAAACCCCCTTTTTTTACTCAAATAGCGATATGTAGTTTTGATATATTCATTATTATTTCTATGGACGTTTAATGTTAATTTTGAACAAATAAGGTATTTACATTCACATTATTTGATCATTTTTGTAGTCACAAACATTATTTATAAATGTTGACCTTCCTATGATCACTGGATGTTATGTTTACCATCAATATCATTTTTTAATCATTTATATATTTTTATTTAAACCACACATCATTTCTATATATAGTGTTCTACATTGAAATTTATTTTTCTATCTATAGAAATATCTACAAATCAATATCATTACTCAATATAAAAAATTTATGATTATGAACACTATTCTTTTATTAAATTTATTATTTCATATATGAGTAATGCTTTGGATATACAGTGATAGGTGGGATGTATAAATATATAAACCCTATATGAATCATTAGTCTCAGGATTTGAATCATTAATCTAGAATTAATATTTTTTCTATCTAGATTTTAAAATCATACTCTGAAGGGTCATGATAACTGACATATCACAATGCTTGAGATCCTGAAATCCAATAATTAAGAACATTGTTCAATAAGAATTTATTTATTACTATCAATGTGAATTTGAAAATTATAATATATCTTGATGCTTTTCATTATCTCATATTAGTTAAATGGAATGTGTTTTCAGTTATTTACCCATCTATATTGATTATGCCTTATGTATTCATGTTAGTATGGTTATTTAAATGGATTTTTTATTTAGTTATATAACATTCCATATTAATTATTATTCATTTATTCAGGATAGCTTCTCCTTTATTTAACTCTTAGTTGGAATTTAACCTCATGATTATTTTATCCTTTCCATGTATCTTATACCAATGTAATAATGTATGCAGAATTTCTAGCTTACTAGTGTTAGGATCAATACAGTTGGAATCAATGAATCTTTTGAAGAACACTTATGTACTATATTTATATAAACCTTGTTTAGGTAATATAAAACTATGATAGCAACTGAGCCCAAGTATAGAATAAAATCCATTATTACTGGTGAGGTAGATATTATTTAGTTTTTCTTAGACAATAATCCTTGTATTAATATAAAATATTTGATTTGGTTTTGGAATAGATTTACATAAGTTTAATAATTATGAAAAAGGAAAATTGGGATTGACTTAATCATTATGTGATACATGAATACAAGCCTTACTACACACCTAGTTTCACACTCCTAGGTGATATGATTTAGATAATTCACATTTTCTATACAAATAAATATTATAAATTTGAATAAATGATTAAAATGAATGGCCTAGGTTAAAAATTTGAAGTATAATATTTAAAATATTATTTCATGATTTAAAAATCATAATAATGATTATTTATTTTCCTTAAATGATTATTATTTCTCAGATTATTATTTTGGGGTTTTTTCTTGAACCTAAAGGAATTATGTTAACCTTGAACATGAAGGAAAATGTGGTGACTATGAGTAACCAAATCAGATAAGGACTGGAGTGAAAGATATTTTTATTATGACTTATTTGTTATCTCAAAATTTTATTAACAATTTATACGTTATATAACTCTTGGACTCCCGATTGAATTGATGGATTAAGTTAAGTATGAGATCGAGGAATGGTGACCATGGAGAAATGAAGGATCGATTTCATCAATGTGAGAAATATGGAAGGTGAGACATAGGATGGCTGTTAAATGGAATGAAAAAATGTCCAACATGACATAATTATGTTCATAATGAAATTAATTTCCAATAAAAAATTAAGAGTATGATGGAATGAAATAAATTTCATCATAGGGATCCATTTATAGTTCACTATCTTAAATGTTGTAAACCTATGAATTATTATTTTCAATGTCAACTTATAAAGGTTTAAACCTAAATAAAGTAATGAGAGACGTTGAAATACTTTTTTAAGTAATTATGTATTGATATTCTTGAATTGTACTATATAATTATTTTTGCTAATGGTATTTTTTTAAGGAATCACAAAACATCTAAGGATTCTATTAAATTTAAGAATCCTATATGACTTTGTTAGAACAATACTTTTGGATACTCCAATGGGTTTATGTGTCGATGATTTATCATATGTACAATGTTCTAAATAAATATTTTGAAAACATTTGAGGTAAGGAAATAATGGGATTAATGATACATTTTGGAAAAACATTTATGAGAATACAACCTATATGTTTAATATATGAAAGAGTTATTTTAATAATAGTTCCATTACATTATTTTTGGAAATAAATTAATAGGTATTGGTATACATAATTGATTAAATTATATTATATGTTGTAGTAATTTTTATTCAACATAATCTGTGATTTTAAAAGAATTTATAATAATATATGTTCTGAAAATGGACAACCTCATTGAATCCTGTTAAGGCCATGCGGCATGAACCGATAAATAAAAGAGGATTAGTGTTTAACACTTACCAATAGGATATGTAATGTTTTGGTTAATATGTAATATGTTCACTTAATCAAATTGATGAATTAATAAAAATGATAACCCATTGGTTTTACTATTGAGGTATATAGTTTAATGTATTATATTCGATAACTTTTTCTCACTACATTGGTTTTTGAAATATTTTTTAGTTAGAAGAAAGTACTTATCATAATTTTATGGATCTTATTATATATTAATATTTTATTTTAGTTCTTTCAGCATACAAAATTACTTTTTAGATATTTAGTTTTTAGTGTAAGTGATGAATTGGATATTGATTGATGCATAAAAAAATGATAAAACTATTCTTATAAAATATAAATGTAGCAAGTATGTATATTTAATTATATTCATAGATAGTAAAATAACTCCTTAACATCATGTAAATGATCCTCAATCCAAAATGTTATCACATTGCCTTATTATCATATAAATAAAATGGCATTTAAAATCATCACATATTTAAGGTTTTATGGTCCTTAACATTCCATTGATCATTCATTTTCTTGTAACCAATGAACTTTATCACTCTATATAGTTATATATGATTTTAAACCATTTATTTATATTCAATTGCCCCCAATTATCTCTTACATCGAAGCCTTGTTATATTTAATTCTTTATTACCATCATATTTTTATTTCACTATTATCATGATTATGTTTTGTTAACCTTTTTTCTGATGTGGGATTACTACAAAAAAATTCTCGAAATTAAAATACTCTATTATTGATATCCTATTTAAATTTCATGGATGAAATTTATTTATAGTGGGGAGAATATGATGCACAAAAATTTAAAAATAATAACATTATATTTGAAATCAGAAGTGACACACAACACCAAGCTTAAAAATCCCATGAAATATTTTTCATTAAAACAATCTATTCAATAACATGAAGAACATGAATCCCTATGCCTAACTGAAACATAATATTGAATCATACTATAACATATAAATTAAATTTTTTTGTATTAATTTTAGTAACTAATTTATAAAAATTATTTTTATCTATTTATTATAAAAAATATAATAAACATTTAAAATAATAAAAAATGATCCCTATAAAACTATATTTTTATAAATAAATGGTTTAGTTATTCTTTGTGAAGATAATTTAAAATTTATTTTCATGAAATTTATATTTTTCTAATAAAATGAAATTAATTTTATAAACCATCATATCGAACATATCATTGGGTTAATGTTTTATATTTTTCTAAAAAGAATCATTTTTGATGAATATTTAATGGTTCATATTTGTAATGAATATTTCATTTTCATTTAAATAATTTACAAGAATAAATTTTATTTTCAATTGGTTTTGAAGAAAAATTGGTTACTTAATATTATAATTTGAATAATTTTGATCAGTGGAATAAACATAAAATTAAATTTTGATATTAAACCCTTATACACTTGTGAAAATTTCTCATTAGAAACCCCATTTTTCATCGCCTTTATTTTTATTATTTGAAATGTGATTATACCACTTTTCTGAATTGAATTTGTAAAAAAATATTACATATTTGGAATTATAATTATTCATATTATATAATATGATCAACTTAATTTTTAAACATTATGAATAGTAAAATCATTAAAAATTAATTATTACGGGTAATGTGGAAACTGACTTACCTGGACTTAACCTGAAAAGATAATGGATTTAATGAATGCCAAAACAATACAAAACCATTTTTATTTACATATAATGTCTCTATAAACTCTTAAATTCAAGAATGTTTTTTTGGAATTTTTTAATGATCAAAACGTGGGTGTAATTGAATAATTTAAAAAATTTCTAGTGTGTCCTCTCTCCCACTTATAAAATCCCCCCTCACCTCCCATTTCACAATTACGCCACAATTTAGTATGGAAACTACTTAAAAAAAATAACATACATACTACCATACCAACATCATTAATCCATTTATTTGATGATAAATCTATCCTAGGAATTATTTTTGTGAAAACCTAATGATGTTTTCTAAAGTAGATATAATGTTCATAAATTAGATTTTTTTTCGTTTCATCTTCCACATAATTAAAATATAACTAAAATTTCATAATATAATAAATTTAATATAATATATATACATTTTTTTATTATGTTATGATAATTACCTATATCCATCTCATCTTTCATTTAATGGAAAATGAATTTGTTGACCATGTGTACAACAGACTTCCACCTTAGAAACTAATGTTACTCATTTTCCATAACCACAACCAAAGGCATGATATAATAATGTATTTAACACATTAATAAGATATTTATGATATAATTATAATTATGAAATTATAATATCACATGTACCTTATTACTTTCCAAAAAATTTAAAATATGACAACATCACTTGTGTGTACGACAGACTACAACTTCACAAAGCAGTGTGAATCATTTTTTACTTGAAATTTACATGGAATATAATAAATACAAATTTAATGAATTTATTTTATATATATGAACTCATATTTATAATGTATAACTAAAATAACATCCATATTTTTACGCTTTCACAAATTAAGTAAATGATAATGTCACAGGTTTAACATCCTGCCCCAACTCATTGGATTGAGAGGGACGAGAAATGATATATTGCTTAAGAAAAGTTCCTGATGCGGCTATAGCTTGAAATAATTATAAGGTATTTGAGAATAAATTGGGTAAAAAAGTTCGCTTAAGAAAAATCTAACCAACCAAACAATCCCTAAATATATGATGCATGTCAACAAACCAACCAAACTAATATATTACCAAATAAAAACCAAATAATCCATAAAAATACCACATGCCACATAAAAACAATACAATCTCCTAGTACCTATCAGAAGAAAACAACAAGAGTCCAGCATAACTAGGACATCATCCATAGATCCACACCAAGCTTCTTTCTCCAAGAACCCAAACATCACAAAATCATCATTGTAGACTGCTAGAAAAATGAGATTCCTTACTCTTACCTATGTCCTAGAATACAATATCTACAAAAGCACCAAAGTTCCAAAGTAGGTGGTGACTAAAAATACTTGGTAGGACATCCTCAAATGACATTACTACACACACCACTAGGATAAAACTATTAGCACATTATATAAAATAGTTCATATAAAACCTTAAAATGTGAAACCTCTATAAAAAGACAAAAATACCCTTATCATGCTCTATCACACATGGAAATACCACAACCAAACCCTAATACATATCCCCATCACCATGTAGATAAAATTACATCTTGTATAGTAACACAAAAACTAAACAAACACGATGTAACTTCCCATCAAAACCTGTTCCCAACTAGTGGCGCTTCTCGATCACTATCCAAAATGTTGTTTCTTCTGACCACTATCGATCAAAAACTATTGTGAGAATTCCTGACCACTACCCCATCACATTTCAACAAGCCGCAACCTAACATATAACACACCTAGGCCACAAAAACATGCAAATAACCATTTCTTTAACATGTCAAACAACTTCAATAAATCACCCATTTTCTGAAACCATCCTTAAATAATTTTCCACACCAAAACATATTTTAATAAAAGATCATATTTATTGAAATACATATTTAACAAAACTCTTTTCATAACCAACCACTAAGTATTTTAAAATCATACAACAAATCCCCCTTTGGCAAAAACAACCCATTTTTTCAAAAATTCATTAAATCATTACCAAATAGGTTTCCTAAACGATTCACACACAATTGTCACAATTAATTCTAAGATAACAAATTAATTATACAAAAAATACATGTTCCTTACAAGTGGGGTCGAGGAAGAATACACTTATTATTAAGGTTCTCGTGAATTCGATCCACAAGCAACCACACCCCAATCTGGGAAACACACCACCGAAACCACTCTAGATCCCCTTTTTTAACATCATCAAGCCATGAAATAAACACCCAAGGCAACCAAAACCCTCAATGTACGTGAAACATAAGTTGATATTGAAAACAAAGAAAGGGAGAAGAATATATATAGAGTGTACCCATGAAAACCCAAGAGAAGAGACTTACCCTAGAAAAAAAACCTTCAAACCACCTTGAAACCGCATTGAATTGCTTACAAAATGAGTGGGAGAGCCCATACAACTCTTGTGAACCTAAAATACCAATTGGAGCTCGAGTGGGAGAATGATTGGAGTGAAATGGGTCACCTACTAGGGTTTATGGATTTAAAAATCCTATTTTTTATGTGGCCACACGATTAGCCCACATGGTTTGGAAAACCGTGTCATAACCGTACGCACTTCTCTACCTCGAGACAAGGTTACAACATGGTTTCCTCGCATGGTTTGGAAAACCATGAATAGGCTATTCGAATCCCACTCCCCCACCAACACGGTTTCATGGAGAACATGCATGGTTTTCCCAAACCATTCTAAAACCGTGTGCCCTTAGAAAAACCTCCAAACATATTCAAAACCATTCCAAAATCTCCCAACCTCTACCCAACACCTCACAGGCACATTAAACAAATAAAAAGGCATAAAAATTCTACATAACTCAAAATATGTGCGTTACATCCTCCACACCATTGGAATTTCCATCCTTGGAAAGTAAGTAAACATCGCTTTGCCAAAAGAGCTCAGAACATTGTTCGACCATATCATTCACCCATTCCCATGTTTTATATTGAATCATACCATGATTCACAAAACATGAAATAAACCGATTATTTTACCACGTAATAATTTCTCATCCCTTTCAATAATCTTCTCTCACACGTGCACTAAGGATTCATGTTCTTCTCACTCAACATGATACCAAAAAATCACATGGTCATGATCTTGCTGATAAATTTTCAACTGTGACACATGAAACACATTGTGCACAGTACTAAACTCTGGTGGAAAATACATGATTTAAGCATCCTCTCCAATCCACTCATGTATCTCCAAAGTCCCAATATACCTCAGAGATAACATACCATGATTCCCAAAACCGGCAATGTTCCAACCTAAGAGGGATTCTAATAAAAAATAGGATCACCCACCTCAAACGGCAACTGTCATCAATGATGGTCCACATAAAATTTATGATGACTGTAGGTTGTCTCCATCTACTTCCTGATCAAAATGATGTTCTCTGTAGTATCTTGGACATGACTCTATCTGATCAGCAAAGTATCACTCGTTTCCACTAAATATAGTGGAGAACAACATAGACGCCAAAAAAAGCCTCAGATGGGTCCATTTTCATCGAAGCCTGATAACTTTTAATGTAGGAGAACACCACCAATGGTAAGTTCTCCTACCTTAATCCTATTAAATACAATTCAAAAGACCCTAACATATCCTCCATGGTTTGTATCTTCCACTCCAATTGGCCATCCATGTGAGGATGTTACACTGTGCTCATCGTCAACTACTTCCCAAGAGATTGCTACAAGGATGTCCAAAAACGAGATGTGAACCTTTAATATCTATCAGATACGATCGTAATTGGAACATTTTTCCTTTTTACCATCTCCTAGATATAGATCTTAGATAGATCCTGCACCGTATGGGATTCACAGATTGAGATGAAATTGGCCGACTTTGTGTTTTGATCCACCATCACCCATATAAAATCGGGTTTCCTAACCATACTTGGGAGACTCATCAGGAAATCCATTACTATTTTCTCCTATTTCTACACTGGGATAGGTAAATAGTGAAACATGCCTACTGTCCACTGATGCTCCGCCTTGACTTGCTGACAAGTTAAGAATCTCGAAACAAACATGGCCACATCCCTTTTCATACCATCCCACTAAAACTATGGTTGCAACACCTTATACATTTTTTGAATTTCATGATGAACAACCAGCCTAGAATGATGATAAACAACGAGAAGTTCCTTTTGATAAGACACATGTACCACCATCTGATTATGAAAACAGAAGATTAAATTTTCATTTAGTTCTCATCCCTCAATGGTCTCCCACCATAAAGTTTCAACCTCATCACTATACACTTGGAATCAGATTCTTATGCCTGTTTAGTCAAACCAACCAAGTTAGGAACCAATGAAACTGGAAAAAAGATCGCCCTATCACCCCATCCCTCACATCTCAACCACATTTTGGCTATTAATGACATCAACATCGACTAATCTGATAAATGTTTCACCACTTGAGCATACGATTTTCTACGTAAAGCATCTACCACCGAATTTCCCTTACCTGATGTGTACAGTTAGTTGAAATCAAACAACTAGAGATATTCCATCCATCTCCATTACCTCAAGTTCAAATTAAATTATGAGAATATATCTTTTATGTTCTTATGGTTAGTATAAAATATAAATTTCTCACCAATGAGATAATGACGACCCATTTTAGAAGCATGAACCACTGCTGCATATTCCATATCACGTGTTGGGTAGTGTTTCCCATGCAACCTCAACTTCCCTGAGCCACATGCAACCACATAATCCCCTTGCACGAGAACACACCCCAACCCTACTTCTGATGTGTCACAATACACAACGTACAATTCCCTAGTTCTGGGAAAACCAATATTGGTGCTGATGTAAGGCAAAACTTTATCTCTTCATAGAATTTATAACACTACTCATCCCATTGAAATTGAGTATCATTTCATGTAAATGTTTTCATCAGTGAATCATATCATGAGATATCATGAACTAAAAGTCAACAATACCCAGCTAGACCAAGGATGTTCCATATCTCAAAAATATTCATTAGCAGTTTCTATGAGATAACCACCACTACCTTTTCTAGATCAACTGAAACAACCCTATGAGAAATAACATGTCCAATAAAATGAACATCATGTATCCAAAAGTCACACTTTGAAAATTTTGCCTACAACTAACGATCCCTCTAGATCCCGAACAATATCGCCAAGTTATGCTCATGCTCCAACATTGTAATGGAATACTCCCAATATTTAATCTACAAATACCACCACAAAAGAAACCAAATATCTATGAAATATCTAATTCATCATTTCCATAAACAATTCTGTTGAATTCGTTAGACCAATGTGAATAAAAAAATACTCGTAATGTACATATATACTTATAAATGTTGTTTTCAGAATATATTCCTTCCCCACCTGATATTGGGGATATCTTGGCCTCAAGTCAATCAAGGAGAACCACTGATCTCCCCTAAACTGGTCAATAAAATCTTCTATGTGTGGAAGTGGATATCAGTTCTTTATCATAACCTGATTATGTTTTCAATATTCAACACAGATATGGATGGTTGTATATAAACTTTTAACAAAAAAAATCAGCATTTCCCATGGATTCATGCCTGGCTTGATGAAAACCTTGTTTTATAACTCTTCTAAAATCACCTTCAATTCACCCAGTTAAGATAGTTCCATTTTTAAGGAAGAAGTGAGATAAGACTAGTCCCTAGAAGAAGATCAATCGTAATCTTGACTTCTATAATGGGAAAAAGCCCTAAGAATTATTCGAGAAGGACATCCATATTCTTCTCCAAAAATGATGGAAAATTTTTTTCTCAAAACATTCCAGGGATTCCTATTTCAAGCCCTCTAATTAATATGAGATCGTGCCAAAGGTTGGTGCCAAAAAATACGTTTCACCCAACTTTTCTATCTTATACACTCTAAGGAGATGTGTAACTCCACCCTCTATCAGAAAGAAAACTTGTTCGTGCACAGAAATCTATGTGGGTCTTAAAAATATTCAACAAATCCATTCTCAGTATTATATCCTAATAATACATCTCAATCATTGATAAATGTCACATCAATTTGTTTCCATCCATAGCTAAACAACAACCTCAACATTTTAAGACTCAAAAATCACATTTACGTTGAGGAGTTAGTAGTTTCAAAAATAAAGGCATTATTTCCATGTGTAAACCAAATAAGTCAATGATACGAGAAGAAATTAATTAATGATAATAACCTGAATAAAAAAATCATTCATTAACAGTGAATTTAAAGATCTGTACCTCACACCATGGATGGTCCTGACTGATCACCCATCACCCTCTTCTCTGCTCCAAACAACGACATACATTCCAAAATCTCATCCATGTTACCCTACTAATGGGTCATGGTATTCTGAGAATCACCAAGACCCATAGTACTTATTTTCCATTTAGTTTGTTTATGCACTCGTCTCGTTGAGGCATAAGACCCCTACAACCCCAAAGGAAGGTCAAGAACACTCAACCATGGAGTATTCCAACCATAACACTGAAAATGTCCCATAAACTTATAATTATGAAATTCTAGAGGTTGTTCTAGAAAATCTTACTTTTTGTGGATCATATAACCTCACTAAAAACAACCTATCTCACTCTGAGAATGCACAGGAAGATTCAGCAATCCTGCTGTCAGATTCTGAGTTATACTAACACCCTAGAAGTAATTGCCCCTCTTCCACTTGAACACAGTGTTCGAGTTCCAACTATTTCCCATAGGTACCAACATACGTCCCCCACATATATACCCAACAAGTTCCCGCTCAGCCAACATAGCTCTATTCACCATTTCCATGTAATCATATATACACATCACCACTATCATGGAACAAATTTCATATTTCAACGCAGATTCAAAAATATGTTCCTTCAATGATGGACTACCCACCACCATAGGTGAAAACCACACTAAGTTCATAAACATAGACACATATTCTATCATAGCCATGTTCCCTTGCTTTAAAATAATTAAATCTATTGTACACTGAATCCTGGCCGTATGATGGTAAAAATGATTATTAAACAATTCTTGAATCCCTTCCCATGTCACACATTGGTCCGTCCAATATTGGACCGCCACCACCCACCACTGTGGGGAAAAATCATCTAACATACATGTTTCTAGTTTAACTTTCAACTATACTGGTGTTCCCAGTAAGTCAAATATCCTATATATTCTTTTTAGCGACATGTCAACCCTTTCCGGCTCCAAATCACCCCTAAACATGCATGGATTCAACATCGGAAACAGAATCACATGATCCCAATATTTTGGTTCATATGCTTTATTCCCACCTTCCTCAACATGGAAATCATTCACTATACTATGCACTAGATGTTGGTCAATGTGAGGCTCACCTGCAACCAGAGTTTTAGATGCATCCTCTGGTTGGTCTCTATGATGCATATCGGGTTCCATTTCTATCAACAACAAAAAAACCATAAGACTCACTCCCATAAAAAGAAAGGGTATACCATTTCCATGTTCAATTACAAAAAACTTTGAAAAAAATGATTTCTAGAAGTTCAAAATTCACATGTTGCAATAGTCTGAAAAATCCACCATGTTTTGAAAATAAACCCATTTTCAAAATACCACAAGTTTCATTGTTTCAAACCCTCTTGTTTTTAATACCAAAAAATATTTTTAAAATATACAAACTTATATCAGACCATAGATCATTATAACCCAATGGAATATGAATTCTAGTGGGAAGAATTTTCTTCTTTTCAATCCATGCTCATCTCATTGGTTACACCAACAACATGGAGATATCCAATTCCAATAAGTATCTCCAAACAGTTATGTACCCAGAACCCTGGTAACTTTATGTTCAATATAAAAGGGTTTAGCTGCGTCCTTCTATGATATAAATAACATGTTACAACAATCATATACCTTGCTACCATACAAACTTAAGTAGTAGGCTAAGAATGAATGTCAACACCAATACCAACGATCAACACTAATGATCGAAGTATTACTTTCACTTGAAACCTAAATACTGAATGAACATATACCACTTGTAACGTCCCACACCAACTCTATGGATTGAGAGGGAGGAGGAATTATACTTGGACTTAAGAAATGTTCCTAAGCTCCAAATCCTAGAATGAAATTCCTAGGGATTAGGGAATAAATAGGCGAATGGGTTTCCCTTAAGAAAAAGCTAACCAACCAAACAATCCACAACTATATGATGCATGTCAACAAACCTACCAACCTCATACATTAACAAGAAAAATCCATGTAATCCATAATGATTCCACATTAAAAATAAATCCAAACCAAAATTAGAGTACCAAGAAGAAGACAAAAACACGAATCCAACAAAACTAGGACATCATCCATTGCTCCACACCATGCACTATGCTCCAAGAACCCCAAAATTACCAAAGCATCATGCTGAACTACCAGAAAAATGATACAACTTAATCTTAACTGTATCCTAGAATGCAACATCTAGAAAATCACCAAAGTGAAAAAGCTTGGTCTGAGTACAAATACTCAGTAGGTTTTCCCCAAATGACATCCCTACAAACACCCCTAGGATAAAACTGTTAGCACATTATAAAAAACAGATTATATAAAACATTAAATACTGAAACCATTATCACATTCCAAACATTCCCTTATCAATCCATGTAACATAATGGAAATCCAAAAACATTCCATAATCCATATGCCCATAGCACATTAGCATAAAAAATTCAATATTTCATAGCAATAAAAGAACTAATTAACCACAGTGGAACTTCCCATCCAAACCCGTTCCCAACTCGCGGTGCTTCTTGACCACAATACAAAAAGAGTGTTTTTCGAACCACTATCTATCACCTTTTATTTTGATTATTCTCTCCCACTTCCCCATCACATTTCAATAAGTCATTACCAAACATATAACCCACCAAGGCCACAACAACATGCAAATAACCATTTTCATAACATGCCAAACCACTTTAATAAATCACTCATTTAATGAAACCATACATAAATAATTTTCCATGACAAACCACATTTAAATAAAATACATATTTATTTAAATTCATCATTAACAATATAATTTTCATAACCATGAACTAATGATTTTAATATCTATATTTTAAAATCACACAAAAAATGCCCCTTTAGCAATGATAACCGGTTTTTTCCAAAATACCTCAAATCATTTCTAAATAGGTTTCCAAAAAGATTAACACATAATTATAATAAGTAATTTCAAGAAACAGAAATAATTATACCAAAACCACTAGTTCTAGCCATGTGGGGTTGAGAGAGAATCCACCTTCTTTTAGTTTTCTCGCGAATTTGATTCACATGAAACCTCACCCCAATCCAGGAATACGAACCCCCGAAACCCCTATAGATCCCCTTCCATAACATCCAAAATCCTTGAAATCATCACCCAAGGAAACCAAAACCCTAGATATACATGAAAAAAATGTAGATAGAGAAAACCCATAAAGGGAGAAGAGTATATCTAGAGGAAACCCAAGAGAAACCAAAAGAAGAGACTTACCCATGAGAACCCACCTTTAAACCACCTTAAAAACTCTTTGAATCACTTCCAATATTAGTGGGAGAGACCCTACAACCCTTAAGAACTAAAAATACTAAGTGAGGCTCAAGCGGGAGAATGTTTGGAGTGAAATGTGGTACTTCTTAAAGAGACTAGATTTATAAACCCTATTTTTAAGAGGCCACACCATTAGCTCGCAGGGTCTGGAAAACAATGTGAAAAAAATGTGCACGCCACTTCCTCGAGAGAAGGTGTACACATAGCTACCTCATAGTGTTTGTAAAACTATGCGTAGGTTGTGCGAAGCCCACTATCTCCCCATGCATGTTTACCTAGAGAACCCACACGAGTTTCCCTATTTTGTTCAAATTGTATGCCCTTAGAAAAGACACCAGACTTATTCAAAATAATTCCAAAATCTACCAAAATCTTTCCAAAACCTTCTAAGAACATTAAAAATATAAAAAGTCATTAATAAGGCTATATTACTCAAACCGAGTGTGCTACAGCTCGTGCGTACGTACGACCTACCATATTCATGAAGCGATGTGATACATTCTTCATGTTCAGATTTTGACAATGATTAAAAAAATGAATATAACAAAATGACATTTATAACATTAATATCATTGTATATATTTTAATTATACATAAAATACACAATAACTAGATCATTAATGGAAAAATACACATGAGAAAACAAATTAACTAATACCTGAAATAATGGAAAAAGGAATAATAATTAATAAATATGTGATAATATGTTAATATAGGATGTTATATGATATTATAAATATAAAAATTATTCATTCATACATTTAAAACACTTTTAAAAACATTATGCACCAGTTTTTTTATATTTTAAACCAAAATGATGTGTGAGGTACGGGACTTCGTTTCAATTTCCCTTTATTGAGGTTTATTCAAATGTTATGCACCCAATTTCTTTTTAATGGTGTATATAATGTCCCAGGAATTTTTAATATAAGGATTCATTAATAATTCATTTTGTTTTATGCTTCTGTTTTTATTATTTCATCTAAGGCGATTTGACATGAATATTATTAATTGCTAGTTAATTTTATAACTCAATTTATTATCATTAGCTTACATTTTATATTTTTTTATCATTGATATTCTATGATTAAGTATGTATTAAAATTCTAAAATATTGTTTTATAAAAAACTTTATTCGGTATATTTCTGTTTTATTCACATAAACTTATCATTTTTTAATTTTTACTTCATCTTTATTATCATTGTATGGGATTATTTCACAATCTCATTTTAATTGGGATTTTTTATTCCATAATTTACATTGAAGAAAATTATTTTACCATTGGATAGTATTCCCATTTAAATATTTTCTGAAATGGTTACGATATCTTTGTCCATGTAATTGTACAAATTTTTCACTCTTTGGTACTAAAATGATTGATGAAATGTTTTTAATAAAATCCAACATCATTTTTCTCTTTGATCTAAAAGCATTTTTCTTTAAACACCATATTTCCTATAAATGTTTTTAAATATGTTATCAAAATTTTCAAAAATAATATATTAATGAAATTTTTACTGATGTTTGACGTTTTACAATTTCTTTTTGAAATAATTTTTTTGTGTTTTCAAAACAAGGTCTTTGTATATTTTATAAAAAATTTGAAATATACATTTGTTTGAAACTGTATGGAAAGTACCGAATTTCTCTCTAGATTAACCAATATTTTTTTAATTCTTACATTATTAATCTCAAAGAGAAATATTTTTAAAATATTTTATGGATATTTAATTTTAAAAAATATTTTCATTGTTAATAATGTATATTCCTAAAGTATTTCATTAAATATCTATTTACAGTATTACTTTTAATGAATGAAAAAACCGTTTATTTTTACTAATTAGAAGATATATTGTATTCATAACATCTACATTATTTATATGGACAATTTTTGTAAAATATGATAATGGATAATATTGAAATTCACATTCTCAAATCGGTTTTTAGTCAATAAGTTTTCCTTAAAATATTTACTTTCCTTTGATTATTGGATATTAAATTTCATTTACATATCAATATTATTTATCATAAATTTATTTATCATCCATGACATTTTAACAATTATATTATCTATGGATTCATTTCATTAATATTTTATGATTAAATTTCATGAGTTTTCAATTATTTACCTTTCTAAATTAATTATTTCTTATCTATTCTTGATTGTTATGTTATATTAATTGAAAGAATTTTTTTATTCACCATTATATATATATAATTTTATAATAATTATTTAGTATATAATCCATATTTCTTCAAAGTTATGTATCTCTTGGTGATGATTCGATAACATACTCGTTTTATTTCATTTCTTAGTAATATAGGAAGTTTATTACAAATGATATGAAAGGATATGTGAGATGAAATAAAGATATTATCAAAAAAAAATATGCTTTAATTTTTTATTCAAATTTTGTATTGGAATCATGTAGATATCTATTTTACCTAGACAACTAAACAATTTAGATCTTTAGGATGTGATTCCTTATATATGATGACAATGTAATAATGTAGATATCAACATCATGTTTCTGAATTTGGGGATTTCACCTATAGGAAGGGGATAATATTAACAACTAGGTCATATATTTTCCATTTCAATCCTTTTGTGAGCATGAAAATGAGTGATGAGCCCTAATAAGTCCTTTTCATATAGGGTGACTAGAATTGAATTCATATGTTAGTATATATATTAGTCAATAATGGATACACCACCTATTTTGAGGTGTGTGAGCCCCTCATTAATTCCCATATCATATAATTAGGATGTACCTTTCTACCATGGAAATGAAGCATATAATGTTATTCTAAAAACCATCCTTGAAATAATTAGTCTCATATGATCCTCCCCTATTTTAATAGAAAATACTGATCATTCATTAACTGGGTCTAACTTGATTAAAAAAGAACATGTGATGACAGAGGGTGTCCATGATATCACATCATTGTCCATAGATACACACTTCTTCCAATTCATGAGAAGGCTCATCAACTTCTAATATTCTTTCATCCTCTGATATCCCAACTCATCTGTCTATATATTCAGAGAATCTGTAACGAAATTACCCTTTTCATGGGCATGCACCATCTCCAAATTTAATATCTATATATACTTGAACCAACTTCTCTATGAGATTTTAAGGTATCTCTAAAATAAAATATATCATAGTATCATATAGTATGTATATATAAAAATTATTCATGAAGATATAATGACCCCAAAATTCATGGAATGAACATATACATCTTACTCTATGACTTTAGTATGGTAGTTTCACTCATGGGGTCATAGTTGGTGATACCCTTATGAAACCAACTGACCATTTTACATCAAGAAACACTGAAACAAACTATACAGTAATCCTAATACACTACATAACCAATCCCATGTCCACATAGATTTAGAATAATGATATATTTCATGCTTCCCATTACATATGTGAAGGCCACCCCATGCTGGTCGGTTCACTCAAACTGTACATGCATCATGGAATATTCAATCATTTTTTCTTACAAGTGGGATAAATCCTACATATATTTTCTATGTTACCCAGCTAATCCAAGAAGACATTGAATGTAGAAAACATTTTATAGGTCACTCTTACAGTGTAACCACCTCCATATTCTCTATATTAACTGAAATACATACCACATTAATAGAATTTCCATCAAATCATTCATCATTGAACAAAAATTAACACTTGAAATATTTGTATTAACAATTATTATCTCAATTATTACTCAATATGATATCCAAATTCTATAATGTGGTTTTGAGGTTCGTGAAAATACCAACGTGTCATTAATAGACACTATTAAAAATGAATCCTAATATTGGTGAAAAATAAGATTCCTAATGGTTATGAACACTACTAGACCATCCATCATCCCAAACGACATCACAAGGTATGAGTATAAATCAAATATACTATGAAACATGAAAATATATATTGCTTCCTAGTCCTAATTATGAAAATATATTGATCATAAATCAATTTTGGATAACTGCTGGGATCCCCCATCTGATCAAACAAATAATCAATCCCAAGTAATGAATTCATAGTTTTCATGGTGACAAGATTCAATTTTAATTAATATATACACATCCTTAGGCTATCATCCACCTATTTGAGAAAATTTACTAGATAATCCCATGGAGAATTACTCGATTGAATAATCCAATTTACCTAATGGATATCATATTTGACATTCATATTCATTACCTTATACAATTCCGCTTGATATGGGAAATTGATATTGTATGTGAACCATGAACATGTTCAGTCTCAGACTTAAGTCCCATATGGGTAGTTACTTGACCCTTAGAATAACATCATTTCCAATAATAATAGTAACACATGAAAGAGAATTGTGACCACCCACATGAAAGTATAATAAAATTTAGGAATATTATAAATGATAATATGTTACAATTATATAATAGTATAAGTAATTAAATGGTTTAAAAATTATATATAGAGTATTGAAATTTTTGTAAAACATAAATGTATTTTTACAATTTTAATATTAATATAATAATTTAAAATAAAATTTATTTTAAAAAAAATTCAAAAATTAATATGTTTTTTATTATTAATATATTATAATTTTATTAGACGTTAATTATTTTCTTAATGTGTCATAAAATCAGTTACAATTGTTAAAGTTTATTTATTCGAATGAATGATGATTTTAATTAAATATTAAATTTATCATAAATAAAAAATTATTTTATTAAAATTGAGCTCAATTTTCAATTCTACATGTCAGGAAAACATTTGGGGGAATTATTGGTAAATTTTTAAAATAGTCTAAATTTTATGGAATAGAGAAACACGATAATTTATGATATATAATATTATAAGTTAAATTCACCATATCAAGAGAAATTTTAGTTGTAATAACCATAATCAAGAAATCAAATCAATTTTTTTATATATTTGTTTCAATGTTTCAATACTATTGATAATATTGAGACAAATTAAAAAACTAATGAATAAGATTCTAAAAACACCCTTCTCCTCCCATTTAAATAACACCCCTCACCACATCATCTCCTCACACATTCCATGCATTGATTCATGTGTAAATGTTTCCCAATACTCTTACCAATCCTCTTTTACATTCCCTTGACCCTTTATTCTCAACAAAATTCCAAAACTAATTTACCTAAGGTAGTTATAAAGGGGAATAATTTAGAGGTAAAATCCTTTTTTTTCATTTCTTTCATTTCAAATTATTTTATTTCTTTTTATATCCTCTTCTCAGATTATACAAGTGTCATGATAAGTCCATTATACTATATATACTGTAATATTATTATTTAAATTTATTAATCCATCACCAAACCTTTTTTCTTCTACTATTTATACTAAAAATGAAAACATCTTCTGCGTATTGTTCATTTATCGCATTTAAGGGCAACAAGTTTTCATTTTACGTTACCACCAACAAGGATAGTCATGAAACTATTAAAATGGTTAAAAGTATTTTATCATTCTTATTACAATCATTTTATGATTTTTAACTAACATATATACATAATACTAAATATTAAACAAATCATGTTCCTGATGATCGAAAAACTGACTATTAATATAAACGATTATCATTAACATTTTTTCAAAAGAATCATCCTATTATCTAGAAAAATTGTAAGATATAATAGAATTTTAATTTTTTAAAGTTCATTAATAACATATAATAATAATTATATATAATTATTCTCAATTTATGTGATCTTCCATTCATATACAAAAGGGATGCGGTCGAGAAAACCAAAAAAACAAACACTCCCAAAGGATGAAATTGAATTCTACAACCCATTAAAATGGAAAAATATAAACATATTAAAATAATAAGGAATCAAATAAATCTAAGAGAGGTTATAGATTTATTAATTAATTAATCTAATTTTTATATACTAGTTATTAATATGAATAATTCATTCCAACATATGGTTTGGGAATTCGGAAACCAAACTCCCATTCAATAGGTTATTACTCCTTGATTCCAAATTTATATGTGGTTTTTTACTTAAATGTTCCTCAAATATAATTTCATTATTATTCCATTTATTGGGATATAAATTTTTATAATATGATTTTTTAAAAAAGTAATATTATTTTCCAGAATAATTCTTCTTCTAGAAACACATTTTACCCCATATGAGTTGTTTTTTATTCACTCCAGAATGATTAATCTTACAAAAATTATGATTCACATGCATACTTTTGGATACAAACTGTATATTCATCAATTTATAATATATGAAATAAAACACATTATTTTCTATGAGTTATCTTATATCAAATATTGATATATGTTCTAAGTGGAACACATGATTTTATAAAGAGTTGATGTAATAGGTGAGCCTAGAATTATATAGTGCAGTAATGCATTAGGTAATTTGATGTATCTCATGAGATAATGTGAAACATGTGTAAAGATGTTTATATATATTTTCAAAATAATTTGGTTATTGTTATTAAAATAATTTATATGGGAACATAATTTTATATTTTTTCATCGCTATTTGTGATTTTTGAACACTATTACATGATGTTTCATTTATTTTCATTGCCACATTCCATGATATTATCTTATGGTTCCTCTAATTATTATGATGATGATATCATAGATACTTAATGATTATAATTATTAATCTCACCAATTTAATATTGATTCATGTTCTTATCCATCCTCTTAAAATAATTTTCGGTCACCCACTTAATGATATATATATATTCAAGTGAATACTTATATTAAGGATTAAATTAGGTCCAATAAGAAGCTAGAGAAAAAACAATTATATATTTTTTATGTTTTATTATCTAATTTTTCAGTATGGCCTTATTTTTTCAAGGACACTAAATTTTTGTATCGAGGATTGTAACACTTTTATGTTGTTTATGTTTAAAAAAGTGTAATTTTCATGTTACAATAAGTTGGGCTGCTATTCCTGTCATGTCGAAAACTAGGAAATACAACATAAGTCTATATCCTATAAGAAATATATATAAATTATAGGAATTTTGAGTATACTATTACATCTTTATATGATTATTATTAAGAGAAAAAATTTGAGAAATATATTTATATGAAAAAAGCCAAATAATTACATCAACAGATATAAATGAATGGGATAAGACTATATCAAAAATGGCCATAGGGAGTATAGTTGTAATAAAAACTGAACTTCATAATTTCAACATCCCTCTACACAAATAATTATTATCTGATCCACCACATAGACTCTACCCACATCAGATCTATAAACATGTCCACATGATCCTTGTTTCATATAATTTAATAAACTCTATGGAATCATTTTCAACTTTCGAGAACCCATTAATTATTTAAGGTATTAAACTCATATAGTTTCAAGAATCACAGTTCAAGGTTCTCATAGAAACACCTTTAGAGCATACGTCTTGTCAACATTCCCATATGAACTTTATTATGGAGATCTTAAACACAAATTATTGAGATGCCATTTAATACTATAATAATGGAAATTTATATGATTACCTAGGAAAAATTTCTGGTAGTATCCACACTATCCATTATTAATGAATAAGGAAAAACCACAAACCATAGTGGGAGATGAAGAAACATTCGAATAATATGAAATCCTTTCACCACGCAAGATCTTCTCCTCAATATTAATTTTATACCAGGAACTCTTAGGTCCACTTGAGAACACGCCTTTTGGTCCACTAAGGATAGAATAAAATATTGATAATTTTTCATTCTCAAAATGCTTCCCAATTATAAGGGCCTATAAAGTCAGTCCAGAGTATGTAATCAGGTTGATGTACCTCACCTATAACATCAAATCATGTCATAATCCAATCTCAAACTTCTGGGATTTCAGTTCCTCATTCCCATAAACAATGTTGAATGAAAAAACTCTACAAAATGATACTAATACGACTTCACTATGATCATTACCTCATAGAGTCCCATAAAATCTTTGGAACATTCCTTCTTCTAAATATTTGGCATGAAATCCACCAAAAATTGATTCTCTATGGTTTCTAAATTCAAAACCTAATGCCTCCTAATATTCTTTATCATGCTCCACTACCTCTTAGTAGGTCCTTGATTCATATATGCATCCAATTTAAATCATATATTTTTAAGAGAATCTAAAATATTGATTATCCATTGGATGATCTCAATCCATGAACTTGGTATCAACGGGACCTCTAGTGATCTGGAATGATAGGAGATCTTATAATCATAAAAATAAAAAAAATCAATCAGTGATAGCCCTCTTATATGGGTTCATTTTACCTGAACATGTTCTAGCTTAAGAAATTTAGATTTATGTGGAAATACTATATAGACTACTAGAGAGTCTACCCGATTATACTCAGCTTCATTTTATTGTAGGTCTGGATGTGCTATAAAAGCATTTCCCATGACGTGTGAATCCTATCATGCTTCCCTATATTCCCCCCTAATATGTATTCAAAGAGGAATTATCTCAAATTCCATATAAAAACATATAAATAATTTTGTAATCATATATATAAATTTTACATAATAATTTTATAGTAACACACATAATAACCATTTCAAGAAGACTAATCTCGAGAGGATAGTTACAAGTATAATGTTTAAGCATTTACATAACCTAAATCCTAAGGCCATGTATCAAATAGCTTCATGTTAGTAAAAATCATATACCTACAACAATATATTGAAATATTTGTTCTAAATAGTAAAAATTCTTTAGGAATTCATAATACGGGAAACATAGATGATAACTAGAAGTTAAATAATTATTCATATATCAATGACAGGAAAACATGCTCAAGACATGTGATCCAATATTCCTACTCATGACAGATGATATCACCGAAAAACCATGGACTATAAATAAAAAATAATACTCAAGATCTAAATAATATATAATAAAACAACATCTAATAACAATGCCTAATTCCATGGTAACCTGATCATCTACTGCACATGATTTATCTAAAAACATACATAACTCCCCTAATTGAGTCCGAACTGACATATCTCAATCCAACCCACATCACAAATATTATCCTTGGAAAATGGATCTGTTTTTATTCAATTTTTCAATTCCTTGAACTTAATCATTAGTCCAAGTAAAATGTGTCACATAACCTCAGACATGCCTCCCCATATGCAAGAGTCTAATGACTAAAAATGAGGGACTAAACCAAACAAGGGGTAACTATTTCCATAGTAGGAGATAAATATTTTATTACATAATAGAAGAAATAATAAACAGAGTAATAACAAAACTAAAAAGGAAATAAAAAATCATATAGTAATAATATCATCCCATGCTCAAATAATAAGTTATACAAGATAACCAAACAAACATCCAACTATATGTGGTTTACTAAAGAAAACTATGATGTAATATATTAAGAGATGAAATAAAATGCCACCTTTAGTCCATTAGATTACTATCCATATTACTTTCTCCTCCTGCAATACCACCTAACACATGATCCTTCCAATTTACTATATCTCAAGCTATAAAGACTAAATGTGCTCGTGTTACCCATGTAGGGTGTTAGTATAAACCTATTAGTTCACCACTAATGCATCCTTAATAAATGTGTATCATTATAATAAAAGTATATGTATAAAAATAAAGTTAAATAGAAAAAGATACAATCACATGATGGGTCAATATACACTAACTTAGCAACAATGATCCCTAAGCCCACATTATTAAGCTACATGGTAGACGAGATGCTATTTAAATTTTTCATTAATTTCAAAATTGGCCATGAGGCCAACATAAGTCTCAGAGTATGAAAAATATCCATTTTAACATTGGTCTAAAAATATGACATCATATCCCACCAACTATATAAGGTGAGGATGTAAGGCCATTATTCCCCACTACCATCCTCATTTAAGGTTTCAAGCCATTATCAACTGTAATATATCATAAAGACCACATCATAATGATTATGATTTACATCAATCATTGTTCTCTCTAAGTGGTTTATCCAATAACTGAAGGGTCCACCTATCAGTATGATACTATATTGAAAAAATCTAACACCATTCATATATTTACATATAGATTTCATAAAATTTTTTTTTGAGATATATACATGCATGAACATGTCAAATGAACAAAATTCTCATTGGAGTCACACACATGCTCAATCATGTAATATCGATAATGGTCTGAAAGTCTACACATATATGCAGAAGAATGTTATATCATAATGTATATATTATTTTCATAACATGGTAAGAAAAATCCTAAATTTAGTGTATTGAATCATAAAATCAATGTTTACAGGCCGAAACAAGATCATACACCAGTGATTCATAGAGAAAACCCCAAATCCCAACATGAGGATTATAGAGTAAAGATCCAATAATAATAACATTTAAAAGTATAGGATCTATTTATACATACCCAACAAGATCCAACATAAGAAGTGAATATTGATGAATCTAACAATAATCAAGATACAATTATATTTATACGCTCAATTTCATCAAACATTAAACGAATCACATTAGATAATGCCAAGATTTTTAGATCAGCACCAAAAAGTATGGATCTAGGGTATTCACTATATATAATATGAATTATATAGTATAATTATTAATAATGGATGGAAAATGATCACTTACCATGATATCCACAGGTATAAAGTCTCTCAATTCAAAAGAAATTTATTTTCAAAGGGAATGAATTCACCATAATAGCTGATGTCATTCCTATGTATGACTTCTCTATGTGTGGGGGGAAGAATGATGGATTTTAGGGAAGATTCATTTGAAAAAAAATTAATTTTTTTATTATTTAATTCCATTCACATGATTTTATAGAACACTTTAATAAATGGTGACCGAAAATATGGGGATCATAGATTCTTTAGAGAACTTACACGGTTTAGATGAAAATTTTGGTAAAATGTGTTCCAAACAAGATTTTTCTTATAGTTCATGTCTCACAGTTACTGAGGAAATGACACATAGTTATCTCTAACTATTCACTAGATGTGTGCCACCCACTACCCCTATTCCATAACTGATACAGTTTTTGGAAAAATAACATAGTTTACCCTAAACATGCCAAAACAACGATCACCCTTAAAGGATTCCAATACCCTCCAAACAACCAAGGAGTTGCATGGGAATTAAACCAAATAAGGAGAACTAATAAATAAATAAGTAAATAAATAAAAAAGGGAAGAAATTAATGCATAACACACCTGAAATTACCTTGGAATGTATATATAAGGTTCCCTATTGACTACCAAATATGGTGGTATCTTAATGAGAGGCGGAAACCCCGCACAATAGTTATTATCAAAGCCTTTTTTATTTATACTGATTAATTAAAAAATAGAAATATCTATGTTCAATATATTTAATGTCATTAATATTTTAATTATTAATTTGTGAAACATAATAGTCCATTATTGACACATTAATTATTATTATAGAATAAAGTATACGTTTTCTAGTATTTCTAGACAATGGACACTACAATAATTCTTACATTTATGCTTCTACTGATGTATTTGATAAAGATCATAACATAATATTATAATTGGGTAATATTTTATTTCATAATTATTTAAATGAATTATGTATAACTCTTATATGATTTAAATATGACAATTTATATATGACTAAATAATATTTAACAAACATATAAGAGTTACAAGGTTAAATAAAAAGAGTTTTTAGGATGACTGGGGGGAATCTAGGTATGATAGATGAAAAGAATTTCCCACTCAAAACATGTTTCATAAGTGAACGAAACTATCATCTCACTCCATCCTATATAAATGTATGGACTGATGTAATGTCTCATGTTTTAGAACCAGGTTTAAATTATAAAGGTTTTCATTTTTCCCCATTTATCAACAGATGGATTTTCAAAATTATCTTCGGAACATTATTCTGAGTGTTGGAACACCTAATGGTGTCATTTTTAGACTTGTATAATTATATGATAATTTTTACGGTTGTCCCAAAGAGTCTCTGGAGCACTAAATTTGGAAAAGTACACTTTAATGGATCGGCATGGGATTTGCACGGTTGTGGTCCAACCCGTTCATCTTACACGGTTTATTATTTTAATTACTTTAATTAAATAATATTAAATTGGTGTTCTGTGTTTAAATAGAATAATGTGTTAATTGTAACACCCCAACCCAAGTTACCCAGAGTCGATGCATTACTTCATAACATTGGCATGATCACAAAAGATCAAGTCTCGAAAGACTGATTAGTTTAGTAGCCTTGGAAACACTAGATACATTCATAAATGTTACATTATATCATAAAGTGAAAAACTAATATAACATGGTCTCCATAGTCCACACTCATATCCCCTTCCAACTAACACTACAGGTCATTCATAAAATACTTCTTCACATCCTGAAAAAATTAAAACATTGAAAGGGGTGAGCTCAGATGCTCAGTAAAGATAACAATATAGCGGATGCTTTCATAAATAAACATAAACATTTAAGGTAATGTATGACTAAAACAAAATCCATTTAAACTTAAACTTCAACATAATATGGAAAAAGTAAAATGAGATGATTTCATTTACTTATTCACATGGATATTCTACTAGTCGAATAATCACATGAAATATCAATAACCACTTTCATAATGATGGAATGCATAATGCCAGACTATCATAACCACGTAGCCAAGGCCTCATGCCAAGACCACAAATAATATTTTTACAAGGCCTCATTCCAAGACACTAGTTTGTCTTATGAGACCTGCCGATGCATCGAGGATCTATAGCGGGCTTTACCCGTCACTTATTAAGTCCAATGCATTCCTCATATGAATAGGTTTAAACATATCATAAACCATAACATAATTGTATCACATAAAACATGCATAAAGAAAACATAAAATTTCCACATTTCAGTCTCAAGATATCAATAAAAAACATTGATATAATAAAAACACTTTCAAAACCATTTTCAATACCAAAATAAAATAAAATTAAAACATTGTATTTATTTTTCATTTAAAAAAAAGTTATGGCTTGTAGAGGAAGCCGAAACTAAAATAATGGTCACGACGATGGAGAAGTCGTTGTCGCCACATACGTATGACAAAAAAAAACATTCCCTTTTGTCGTTTAGAAAAACTCTTCGTATAAAAAATATTCCTTTTGAATAAACATAAAAGTCAAAGGGGATTATACACCGTATAAAAGAAAGTTGTGTATAAAACAAAATATGCCTCAATGAAAGGAGATTGAGATTAAGTCCCTTACAAAGATCATTTTTTTTAAATAAAATAGATCTATTATCTGTATTCACTATATTTACACATAATTAAAGTATAAATACCAGATAGGACATAATAATATCATGGCATAATTTTAAAGTAGGAGATTAACCCAAAGAATGGAAATTGGGTTAAAAAGTTCCCTTACCTCGTGTCCGACTTGACTCGATCATTCTTTAATCTCCGGAATAATAAACTAGAGTTAATTTCTATTTTCTTAAGAACCTTTTTCATTTTCATTATTACTTTTATACCACTTATTACCATGTTATGAACATTATGTAATTATTTAAGTTAATAACTGTCATTTCGTCGATCTTTGGTACTTGAGTCAAAAATAAACTTCTTATAATTACAAGTTGTTCATGTGGTAAAATATCCATTATATCCAGAATTATATACATTATGTAGATATCATATATATCATATATATCCAGTATATACATGCATTTATAATATTACATAACATTTAGAGGTAAGAAATGAAATGCACCGTTCATGGAGACGGTAAGCCGTACGTACGCATGAACGCTACATTCATTTCTATTTCATATTTAATGGAATGAAATTATAATTATATAAAGGTATACTATAATTCCAGTAAAATATTATGTATGATACCATTTTATCCATCCTTTATACATCCCACATATGGCATTAACGATTCAAATCACTTTGAGAGGGCGGTAGTCCGCACTTCCTAAAATGAAATTATCGCGTTTACCCATAATTGAAATCATAAAGGTATGCCATAAATATAAAATACAGAATCATAAAGAAAACAAAAAAATAATATATATCATATATAAAAATAGTGTCATCATAATGGCCGCCATGAGAGGTGTTAAAAGAAGATTGAACAATCATCATTTCGTGAGGTAGTAATTCACCACCCACAATAACAGTATGTTCTTTAACCATTTGACGAAGGTGTGTGTAAGTGTAAATAAAATAATTCTCATAAAAACATCATAGTATATTTAATATACAAGTTTTTTTACAAAATAAAGGAATAAAAATATTTTAGGGGGTTAGAGAAGCAAAATAAAACAAAATAACACAAGAGAAGACACTACCTTATAATCGGGTAACTCTTTTTTGATTTTAGCCAAAGGCATCCTTGGGAAGAATTATGCCCAATTTGAGGCTTCTAGGAGTAAGATAGGATGTTGATAGAGTATTTGGGAAGATTTTGGCCGAGCCAAATGGCTTGGAAGGTGTAAATAAGGTGGTAGTGGTGGGGGCCTCTTATAAGAGGAGAGGAGGGGCACTCTTGGAAAGATTGAAATGTTACTTTATTATGAAATGGTTTTAGGATAATAATGGTCCCAAAATGATATATTTCAAGGCTAAGGTGATAAGGGTTCTAAATATGCTCATCCAATAGGTTTTCGACAAGTGTAAGATTTAGATTTTACATTATCGTTTCATTTTATTTAAATCGTTAATTAATGAGGTAATCGCTGCATCATCATGGTGTCATACAAATTTAATTTATTTAATGTCTAAAAATCATAAAAAAATATCATGATGTGTTAAATCCTTTTAGATTTCTAATGAATATTTTTAGTCAAAAATATGACTTGTATAACCCCATTTAAAAATTGTTTTAGTAAAACAACTCATGTTTGTGACATTTTTATTTTAACATTAAATAAAAAGTTTTTTTGTCATTTTCCTACCAAAGTGGCTCCATGGGGTCCCCAAGTTGACCCATGGATTTTCTTGGTCGTAAATGACTCATTAAATAGGGTTAGGACATGTGTAAATGTATTTTCATATTTTTATAATGTCATTTTTACATTAAATTTCACTAATTACCTTTAATCGCGATTAATTAAACTGAAAAGTTACTATTCACCAAAAAATTATTTTAATTCCATTGAACCAAATTTTACATCCTAATGACAACCATGTATGTCAGATTTTTGAAAATCAAATCACATAAGTGGTAATGTTTCATTTATACGAAAAATCAGTTTTTTAACTACAACTTAGTGGTTTCACTATTCATCAAAAATTGATGTTTTTCAGAACAATGCCAAAATTTCACCCTATGCTATAATAGTTATTCTGAATTCAAAAATGATGTCTATTTTAAAAAATTCCAAAAATATAAGTTGCATTAATTAATTTTATAATTAATTCCCGCTGTCACAACAAATAGCGTGTTTTTAAGAAACCACATATATCAAAAGATTGACAAATGCTTATGTCCAATTTCAAAGTGAAATTAATTATAATGAACACCATTGGATAAAATGGTAAAAATATAATCTAATTATACATTAAAACCACTCAATAGTATAATTTATCACTATAAATTATTTTTATTAAAAAAGTTGTTTTTAAGTATTTTTCACAATTCATAAAAAATTGGAAGTTCTCAGAAAATTAAAAAAATTCAAATTAGGATAATTTCAATATTATGAATCCAAAAATGAAGTCCAATTTGAAATATAAAATATATATAATTTCAAAAAAGTAGGTATTACAATTCATAATTGCTATTTTGATTAGTCGTGGTTTGTTAGAATCTCAAACTTCCGTACAATGAAAGCTATTTCATTATTGAAAGAGAAGCGTATCGTGAAAGCTCGGGGTGTTACATTCTCCCCTCTTTCAATAAATTGTGTCCTCGCAATTTGAAATTTTTCTTTGAAAATAAAAGGTTGAAAATAGAAAATACCTTTGTGGAAAACCCACATCGGAAATAGGGTTAATAAAAATATAACATTAAACGAAAGAAAGAGAGGTACAAAGGTCACCTGAGATAGCCCATACTAGGATTATATGAAAATATGGATATGGAGGGAAAAAAACCATCAAGGTCTAATGGAGAGTTGTAGAAAAGAGGATTAGGAGAAAGTTAACCCCAAGAAAATCACAAACTTGTGATTGGTTAAACGATCATTGAATCTCCAGTTGGAAAGGTTAACCAACAACGTTTTTGTTTTAAGTTACCTTTCATAAATTTGAGGAATTTATTTAAGTGATTTAATAAGAACGTAAGGAAATATACTTACTTGTCATGTAGGCTTTCATTCTTTAATAATTTTTTACCACAAACCCATCATTCACTCTAAATGGTAACAGAACTCAAAAATATTCTATTTATCCTAATTTTATAAGGTTCCAAATATTAACACATACCATTTAGATTAGGAAAACTTTTTTTTAATAACCATGGACTTCATTTAGGCTAGTGGTAGGTAACAAAGGCCTATCGCACTATGGTTGTGGGCTCGATTCCTGCATCTTTTTCCGACGCGACGGGTTATCCCCCACCCTGCAAGTTGTCCTTTTCCTAAAACTATATTATTATAATATTCCAAAAATAATCTTTAGAAATTTTTTAACTTTATACAATACTATCCAAAGATCAACGTAATCCATTCCAACCTTTATAGTTATCCAAAATACCTCTGTCTAGACTTTTTCTAAAAGGTATTTAAATTCCAAAATCAATTGTAATATCAGATTCCCAAAAAAAGTAAAGTTTCTCTTATTGCCACATACTAAAAATATGATTACCTTCATCATATTAAATACTTAATGAAAACAACAAGTACTGTAGTACAATCATTATATATATCACATTATTCCTATAACCATAATATAGTTCATGAGTCAAAAAACACAAATAAAATAATTATTCAACTTCATCTGTAGTAACAGCATAAGCTTGGCCTTGATCCCTTGGCCTTTTTGGAGGTATGTTTCCCTAACGCTTAGGACATTTATTTGCATACTGCCCCATTTCTCTACAGTTGTAGCATTCAACATTGATATCCTCTTTCTTTCCCTTACAATCACAAGCCTGGTGACCTTTTTCTCCACATTTATAACCAACTCCCATTCCTTTTAGGCAAGTTCCGGGGGGATTCTTCCCACAATTATCACATAATAGAAAATACTTCTTTCCCTTTTTCCTTTTATCTGTCTCTTGTTCCACCATTCTCTTCTTCTTTTTCTTTACTTTGTTGTCACAAGACTTAGAGAATTCCTTTTCTATCTTGATAGCACATGAGACAATATCTTCGTACGTTGAGAACGATTGTGATACTAAAGCTCGATAGAGAAATGGTTTTAACCCATAAATGAAACGATCGATCTTACTTCTTGGGTTACGTATATAATCTGGAGCATGCCTCGCTAACCTTGTAAATTTAGCCTCATACTTTGCGACATTCTCATCCTCCTTTTGTCTCAGACTAATAAATTGCCTTTTCCTTATCTGCTCGATGGTCATGTGGAAAGTATTTTTCTAAGAAAATTTCCTTAATATCCCTCTATTCCATACTTGATACTTCTTCATCTTCCTTTGTGTTTTGAATCAGGGACCACCATTGATCGGCATCTCCAATGAGGCGGTAGACTGCCATGACAACCTTCTCCCTTTCGCCACTCCCCAAGGCATGGAATATTTTCTCTAAGGAGTTTATCCATTGCTCAGCTACTAATGGATTTTTACCCCCATTAAATTTTGGAAGTTGTTTCCTCATTAAGCTGTCTAACATTGATCCTCCACGTTGCGGATCAGGGTGCTCCATACGAGTAAGGTTATTATTCATAACCTGAGTGAGTTGTCCCAGTATGGTGATTAGTTGATCAGTACCAGTTGTATCGCCAGCTCCACAATAATTATCTTGAGCAGGAGGGAAATCCCTATATGGAGTGTGTGCATTTATACAGTTTCCATTCCTCCCATTAGGCAACATTTCTAAACAATGGCATAAACTAGATTAGTTTATGAATCAAAATACATAATTCCATACTTGTAAAAAACTTAACATAAATTGCACTATTTATGGATATAATCCATAATCATAAAAAGAAATGTTTTATTTGAGGAAGTATATAGTCATAAACCCTTCATAACGGTTTGTAAAGAAAATGAGAATTATCCTAATCATATCCCCCGAGAGTGTCGTAACCAAGAGTGCAGCAAGGCCTGTTGTCATGCACCAATTCCCGTTCGAGACTAGCTCAAAGCGGTGTTTTCGGGTTTTACTCCTAGGTACATCCGTTCCAGAGCCGCCTCTACCTACTCGTATCGAGACAGGTATGTATTTTCTTCGAAAAGTCACAAAATCTCTATAATACCAAAATTCTAGGAAGTACTTCTATACAAATCCTAAAAGTCTATCTTTGGGCTATTTGCTCTAATCAGAGTTTATCTAAATCTATCTTCCAAGGTTAGTACTAAACTGCCTCTAATACCAACTATAACGCCCCAACCCAAGTTACCCAGAGTCAGTGCATTACTTCATAACATTGGAATGATCATAAAAGATCAATTCTCGAAAGACCGATTAGTTTAGTAGCCTTGGAAACACTAGATACATTCATAGACGTTACATTATATCATAAAGTGAGAAACTACAATAACATGGTCTCCATAGTCCACACTCATATCCCCTTCCAACTAACCCTGTAGGTCATTCATAAAATACTTCTTCACATCCTGGAAAAATTAAAACCTTGAAAGGGGTGAGCTCAGATGCTCAGTAAGGATAACTATATAGCCGAAGCTTTCATAAATAAACATAAACATTTAAGGAAATGTATGACTAAAACAAAAGCCTTGTAAACTTAAACTTCAACATAATATGGAAAAATTAAAATGAGATAATGTCATTTACTTATTCACATGGATATTCTACTGGTCGAATAATCACATGAAATATCAATAACCACTTTCATAATGTTGGAATGCATAATGCCAGACTATCATAACCACGTAACCAAGGCCTCGTGCCAAGACCACAAATAAGATTTTGTCAAGGCCTCGTGCCAAGACACTAGTTTGTCTCATGAGACTTGCCGATGCATTGAGGAGCTATAGCGGGCTCCACCCGACACTTATTAAGTCCAATGCATTCCTCATATGAATAGGTTTAAACATATGAAAAACCATAACATAATTGTATCACATAAAACATGCATAAAGGAAACATAAAATTTCCACATTTCAATCTCAAGATATCAATACAAAACATTGATATAATAAAAACACTTTCAAAACCATTTTCAATACCAAAATAAAAGAAAATTAAAACTTTGTATTTAATTTTCATTTTAAAAAATGTTATGGCTTGTAGAGGAAGCTGAAACTCAAATAATGGTCACGACGGTGGAGAAGTCGTTGTCGCCGCATACATACGACAAAAAAAAAACATTCCCTTTTGTCTTTTAGTAAAATTATTTGTATAAAAAATATTCTTTTTGAATAAACATAAAAGTCAAAGGGGTTTATACACCGTATAAAAGAAAGTTGTGTATAAAACCAAATATGCCTCAATGAAAGGAGATTGAGATGAAGTCCCTTACAAAGCTCATTTTTTTAAATAAAATAGATCTATTATGTGTATTCCCTCTATTTACACATAATGAAATTATAAATACCAGATAGGACATAATAATATCATGGCATAATTTTAAAGTAGGAGATTAACCCAAAGAATGGAAATTAGGTTAAGAAGTTCCCTTACCTCGTGTCTGACTTGACTTGATCGTTCTTTAATCTCCTGAATAATAAACTAGAGTTAATTTATATTTGATTAAGAAACTTTTTCATGTTAATTATTCCTTTTATATCACTTATTACCATGTTATGAACATTATGTAATTATTTAAGTTAATAACGGTCATTTCGTCGATCTTTGGTACTTGAGTCAAAAATAAACTTCTTATAATTACAAGTTGTTCATGTGGTGAAATATCCATTATATCCAGAATTATATTCATGATTTAGATATCATATATATCATATATATCCAGTATATACATGCATTTATAATATTACATAACATTTAGAGGTAAGAAATGAAATGCACCGTTCATGGAGACGGTAAGCCGTATGTACGCATGAACGCTAATTTCATTTATATTTCATATTTAATGGAATGGAATTATAATTATATAAAGTTATACTATAATTACAGTATAATATAATGTATGATACCATTTAATCCATCCTTTATACATCCCACATATGGCATTAACGATTCAAATCACTTTGAAGGGGCGGTAGTCCGCACTTCCTAAAATGAAATTATCGTGTTAACCCATAATGGAAATCATAATGGCATGACATAAATATAAAATAAAGAATAATAGGGAAAAAACATAATATATATCATATATAAAAATAGTGTCATCATAATGGCCACCATGGGAGGTGTTAAAAGAATATTGAACAATCATCATTTTGTGAGGCAGTAATTCACCACCCACAGAAACAGTATGTTATGTAACCATTTGACGAAGGTGTGTGTAAGTGTAAATAAAATAATTCTCATAAAAACATACTAGTATATTTAAGATACTGGTTTTGTTACAAAATAAAGGAATAAAAATATTTTAGGGTGTTGGAGAAGCAAAATGAAACAAAATAACACAAGAGAAGACATTACCTTATAATCGGGTAACTCTTTTTTGATTTGAGCCAAAGGCTTACTTGGGAAGAATTATGCCCAATGTGAGGCTTCTAGGAGTAAGATAGGGAAGTTGATAGAGTATTTGGGCAGAGGTTGGCCGATCCAAATGGCTTGGAAGGTTTTAAAAAGGTGGTAGTGGTGGGGGCCTTTTATAAGAGGAGAGGAGGGGCACTCTTGGAAAGATTGAAATGTTACTTTATTATGAAATGGTTTTCAGAATATAATGGTCCCAAAATGATATATTTCAAGGATAAGGTGATAAGGTTTCGAAATATGGTCATCCAATAGGTTTTCGACAAGTTTATTCTTTATATTTTACATTATCTTTTCATTTTATTTAAATCGTTAATTAATGAGGTAATCACTGCATCATCATGGTGTCATAAAAATTTAATTTATTTAATGTCTAAAAATTATATAAAAATATCATGATGTGATAAATCCTTTTAGATTTCTAATGAATAAATTTAGTCAAAAATATGACTTGTATAACCCTATTTAAAAATTGTTTTAGTAAAACAACTCATGTTTGTGACATTTTTATTTTAACATTAAATAAAAAGTTTTTTATGTCATTTTCCTACCAAAGTGGCTCCATGGGGTCCCCAAGTTGACCCATCGATTATCTTGGTCGGCCATGAATCATCAAATTGGGTTAGGACATGTGTAATTGTGTTTTCATATTTTTATAATGTCATTTTTACATTAAATTTCACTAATTACCTTTAATCACGATTAATTAAACTTAAAAGTTACTATTCACCAAAAAATTATTTTAATCCCATTGAACCACATTTTACATCCTAATGACAACCATGTATGTCAGATTTTTAAAAATCAAATCACAGAAGTGGTAATGTTTCATTTAAACGAAAAATCAGTTTTTTAACTACAACTTAGTGGTTTCACTATTCATCAAAAATTGAAGTTTTTCAGAACAATGCCAAAATTTCACCCTATGCTATAATTTTTATTCTGAATTAAAAAATTATGTCTATTTTAGAAAATTCCAAAAATATAAGTTTCACTAATTAATTTTATAATTAATTCCCACTGTCACAACAAATAGCGTGTTTTTAAGAAACAACATATATCAAAAGATTGAAAATTTTTTATGTCCAATTTCAAAGTGAAATTAATTATAATGAACACCATTGGATAAAATGGTAAAAATATATTCTAATTATACTTTAAAACCACTCAATAGTATAATTTATCACTATAAATTATTTTTATTAAGAACGTTTTTTTAAGTATTTTTCACTATTCATAAAAAATTGGAAGTTCTCAGAAAATTAAAAAAAATTCAACTTAGGATAATTTCGATATTACAAATCCAAAAATGAAGTCCATTTTGAAATATAAAATATATATAATTTCAAAAAAGTAGGTATTCAATTCATAATGGCTATTTTGATTAGTCGCGGTGTGTTAGAATCTCTAACTTGCGTACAATGCACGCTATTTCATTATTGAAAGGGAAGCGTATCTTGAAAGCTCAGGGTGTTACATTCTCCCCTCCTTAAATAAATTACGTCCTCGCAATTTTAAATTTTTCTTTGAAAATAAAAGGTTGAAAATAGAAAATACCTTTGTGGAAAACTCATATCGGAAATAGGGTTAATAAAAATATAACATTAAAAGAAAGAAAGAGAGGTACAAAGGTCTCCCGAGATAGCCCATACTAGGATTATATGAAAATATGGATATGGAGGAAAAACAAACCATCAAGGTGTGATGGAGAGTTGTAGAAAATAAGATTAGGAGAAAGTCAACCACAAGAAAATCACAAACATGTGATTGGTTAAATTGTCATTGAATCTCCAGTTGGAAAGGTTAACCAACAACGTTTTTGTTTTAAGTTACCTTTCATAAATTTGAGGAATTTAATTAAGATATTTACTAAGAACGTAAGGAAATATACTTACTTGTCATGTAGGCTTTCATTCTTTAATAAATATTTACCACAAACCCATCTTTCACTCCAAATGGTAACAGAACTCAAAAATATTCTATTTATCCTAATTTTATAAGGTTCCAAATATTAACACATACCATTTAGATTAGGAAAACTTTTTTTGTAATAACCAGGGACTTCCTGTTGGCTATTGGTAGGTAACAAAGGCCTGTCACACTATGGTTGTGGGCTCGATTCATGCAGCTTTGTCCGACGCGATGGGTTATCCCCCACCCTGCAGGTTGTCCTTTTCCTAAAACTATATTATTATAATATTCCAAAAATAATCTTTAGAAATGTTTTAACCTTAAACAATACTATCCAAAGATCAACTTAATCCATTCCAACCTTTATAGTTATCCAAAATACCTCTGTCCAGACTTTTTCTAAAAGGACTTTAAATTTCAAAATCAATTGTAACATCAGATTCCCCAAAAAAGTAAAGTTTTTCTTATTGTCACATACTGAAAATATGATTACCTTCATCATATTAAATCCTTAATGAAAACAACAAGTACTGTAGTAAAATCATTATATACATCAAATTATTCCTATAACCATAATATAGTTCTTGAGTCCAAAAACACAAATAAAATAATTATTCAACTTCATCTGTAGTAACAGCATAAGCTTGGCCTTGATCCCTTGGCCTTTTCGGAGGTATGTTTCCCTAAAGCTTAGGACATTCATTTGCATAATGCCCCATTTCTCTACTATTGTAGCATTCAACATTGATAACCTCTTTCTTTCCCTTACAATCATGAGCATGGTGACCTTTTTCTCCACATTTATAACCAACTCCCATTCCTTTTAGGCAAGTACCGAGGTGATTCATCCCACAATTATCACATAATAGAAAATAATTCTTTCCCTTTTTCCTTTTATCTGTCTCTTGGTCCACCATTCTCTTCTTCTCTTGCTTTACTTTGTTGTCATAAGACTTAGAGAATTCCTTTTCTATCTTGATAGCACACGAGACAATATCTTCTTACGATGAGAACGATTGTGATACAAAAGCTCGACGGAGAAATGGTTTTAACCCATAAATGAAACGATCGATCTTACTTCATGGGTTACGTATATAATCTGGAGCATGCTTCGCTAACCTGGTAATGTCAGCCTCATAATTTGAGATATTCTCATCCTCCTTTTGTCTCAGACTCAGAAATTTCCTTTTCCTTATCTGCTCGATGGTCATGTGGAAAGTATTTTTTTAAGAAAATTTCTTTAAACTCCCTCCATTCCATACTTGATACTTCTTCATCTTCCTTTCTGTTTTGAATCAGTGACCACCATTGATCGGCATCTCCAGTGAGGTGGTAGACCACCATGATAACCTTCTCCCTTTTACTACTCCCCAAGGCATGAAATATTTTCTCTAAGGAGTTTATCCATTCCTCAGATACTAAAGGATTTGTACCCCCATTAAATGTTTTCATTTGTTTCCTCATTAAGCGGTCTAACATTGATCCTCCACATTGCGGATCAGGGTGCTCCATACGAGTAAGGTTATTATTCATAACCTGAGTGAGTTGTCCCAGTATGGTGATAAGTTGATCAGTACCAGTTTTATCTCCAGCTCCACAATAATTATCTTGAGTTGGAGGGAAATCCCTACATGGAGTGTGTGCATTTATACAGTTTCCATTCCTCACACTAGGCGCCATTTCTAAACAATGGCATAAACTAGATTAGTTTATGAGTCAAAATAAATAATTCCATACTTGTAAAACACTTAACATAAATTGAACTATTTATGGATACAATCCATTATCATAAAAAGGAATGTTTTCTTTGAGGAAGTATATACTCATAAACCATTCATAACGGTTTGTAAAGAAAATGAGAATTATCCTAAGCATATCCCTCGGGAGTGTCATAACCAAGAGTGTAGCAAGGCCCGTTGTCATGCACCAGTTCCCGTTCGAGTCCAGCACAAAGCGGTGTTTTCGGGTTTTACCCCTAGATACATCTGTGCTAGAGCCGACTCTACTTTCTTGTATCCAGACAGGGATGTATTGCTTCGAAAACTCACAAAATATCTATAATAGAAAAATTCTAGGAAGTTCTTCTATACTAATCCTAAAATTCTATCTTTGGGCTATGTGCTCTAATCAGAGTTTATCTAAATCTAGCTTCCAAGGTTAGTACTAAAATGCCTCTGATACCGACTATAACGCCCCGACCCAAGTTACCCAGAGTCAGTGCATTACTTTATAACATTGGAATGATCACAAAAGATCAAGTCTCGAAAGACCGATTATTTTTGTAGCCTTGGAAACACTAGATACATTCATAAACGTTACATTATATCATAAAGTGAAAAACTACAATAACATGGTCTCCATATTCCACACTCATATCCCCTTCCAACTAACCCTGCATGTCATTCATAAAATACTTCTTCACATCCTGGAAAAATTAAAACATTGAAAGGGGTGAGTTCAGATGCTCAGTAAGGATAAAAATATAGCGCAAGCTTTCATAAATAAACATAAACATTTAAGGCAATGTATGACGAAAAAAAACCCTTTTAAACTTAAACTTCAACATAATATGGAAAAAGTAAAATGATATAATGTCATTTACTTATTCACATGGATATTCTACTGGTCGAATAATCACATCCAATATCAATAACCACTTTCTTAATGATGGAATGCATAATGCCAGACTATCATAACCACGTAGCCAAGGCCTCGTGCCAAGACCACAAATAAGATTTTGTCAAAGCCTCGTGCCAAGACACTAGTTTGTCTCATGAGACCTGCCGATGCATCGAGGAGCTATAGCGGGTTCCACCCGTCACTTATTAAGTCCAATGCATTCCTCATATGAATAGGTTTAAACATATCATAAACCATAAAATAATTGTATCACATAAAACATGCATAAAGGAAACATAACATTTCCATATTTCAATCTCAAGATATCAATACAAAACATTGATATAATAAAAGCACTTTCAAAACCATTTTTAATACCAAAATAAAAGAAAATTAAAACTTTGTATTTATTTTTCATTTAAAAAAAGTTATGGCTTGTAGAGGAAGCCGAAACTCAAATAATGGTCACCGCGGTGGAGAAGTCGTTGTCTCCACATACATATGACAAAAAAAACATTCCATTTTTTAGTTTAGTAAAACGCTTCGTATAAAAATGATTCTTTTTGAATAAACGTAAAATTCAAAGGGGTTTATACACCATATAAAAGAAAATTGTGTATAAAAAAAATATGCCTCAATGAAAGGAGATTGAGACGAAGTCCCTTACAAAGATCATTTTTTTAAATAAAATAGATCTATTATGTGTATTCACTATATTTACAAATAATGAAATTATAAATACTAGATAGGACATAATAATATCATGGCATAATTTTAAAGTAGGAGATTAACCCAAATAATGGAAATTAGGTTAAGAAGTTCCCTTACCTCGTGTCCGACTTGACTTGATCATTCTTTAATCTCCAGAATAATAAAATAGAGTTAATTTTTATTTTCTTAAGAAACGTTTTCATGTTCATTATTCCTTTTATATCACTTATTACCATGTTATGAACATTATGTAATTATTTAAGTTAATAACGGTCATTTCGTCGATCTTCGGTACTTGAGTCAAAAATAAACATCTTATAATTACAAGTTGTTCATGTGGTGAAATATCCATTATATCCAGAATTATATTCATGATTTATATATCATATATACCATATATACCCAGTATATACATGCATTTATAATATTACATAACATTTAGAGGTAAGAAATGAAATGCACCGTTCATGGAGACGGTAAGCCGTACGTACGCATGAACGCTACTTTCATTTAAATTTTGTATTTAATGGAATGAAATTATAATTATATAAAGGTATATTATAATTCCAGAATAATATAATGTATGATACCATTTACTCTATCCTTTATACATCCCATATATGGCATTAACGATTCAAATCACTTTGAGGGGGCGGTAGTCCGCACTTCCTAAAATGAAATTATCGCATTTACCCATAATGGAAATAATAAATGTATGCCATAAATGAAAAATAAAGAATCATAAGGAAAAAAATAATAATATTTATCATATATAAAAATAGTGTCATCATAATGGCCACCATGAGAGGTGTTAAAAGAAGATTGAACAATCATCATTTCGTGAGGCAGTGATTCACCACCCACAGAAACAGTATGTTCTTTAATCATTTGACGAAGGTGTGTGTAAGTGTAAATAAAATCCTTCTCATAACAACACCCTAGTATATTTAAGATACTGGTTTTGTTACAAAATAAAGGAATAAAAATATTTTAGGGGGTTGGAGAAGCAAAATAAAACAAAATAACACAAGAGAAGACACTACCTTAAAATCGGGTAACTCTTTTATGATTTGAGCCAAAGGCTTCATTCGGAAGAATTATGACCAATGTGAGGCTTCAAGGAGTAAGAGATGGATCTTTATAGAGTATTTGGGCAGAGGTTTTCCAAGCCAAATGGCATGGAAGGTGTAAATAAGGTGGTAGTGGTGGGGGCCTTTTATAAGAGGAGTGGAGGGGCACTCTTGGAAAGATTGAAATGTTACTTTATTATGAAATGATTTTCGGATTCTAATGGTCCCAAAATGATATATTTCAAGTATAAGGCGACAAGGTTTCTAAATATTCTCATCCAATAGGTTTTTGACAAGTTTATTCTTTATATGTTACATTATCTTTTCATTTTATTTAAATCGTTAATTAATGAGGTAATCGTTGCATCATCATGGTGTCATAAAAAATTTAATTTATTTAATGTCTAAAAATTATAAAAAAAATATCATGATGTAGTAAATCCATTTAGATTTATAATGAATATTTTTAGTCAAAAATATGACTTGTATAACCCCATTTAAAAATTGTTTTAGTAAAACAACTCATGTTTGTGAAATTTTTATTTTAACATTAAATAAATAGTTTTTTATGTCATTTTCCTACGAAAGTGGCTCCATGGGGTCCCCAAGTTGACCCATAGATTGTCTGGGTCTGCCATGACTCATCCAATTGGGGTAGGACATGTGTAAAGGTATTTTCATATTTTTATAATGTCATTTTTACATTAAATTTCACTAATTACCTTTAATCGTGATTAATTAAACTTAAAAGTTACTATTGTCCAAAAAATAATTTTAATCCCATTGAACCAAATTTTACATCCTAATGAAAACTATGTATTTCGGATTTTTGAAAATAAAATCACAGAAGTGTTAATGTTTCATTTTAACGAAAATCAGTTTTTTGACTACAACTTAGTGGTTTCACTATTCATCAAAAATTGATGTTTTTCAGAAAAATGCCAAAATTTCACCCTAATATATAATTGATATTACGAATTCAAAAATGATGTCTATTTTACAAACTTCCTAAAATATAAGTTTCATTAATTAATTTTATAATTAATTCCCACTGTCACAACAAATAGCGTGTTTTTAAGAAACAACATATATCAAAAGATGGACAATTGTTTATGTCCAATTTAAAAGTGAAATTAATTCTAATGAACACCATTGGATAAAATGGTAAAAATATATTATAATTATACTTTAAAACCACTCAATAGTATAATTTATCACTATAAATTATTTTGATTAAAAAAGTTGTTTTTAAGTATTTTTCACTATTCATAAAAAATTGGAAGTTCTCAGAAAATTACAAAAAATTCATCTTAGGATAATTTCGATATTCCGAATCCAAAAATGAAGTCCATTTTGAAATATAAAATATATATAATTTCAAAAAAGTTGGTATTTCAATTCATAATGGCTATTTTGATTAGTCTTGGTATGTTAGAATCTCGAACTTGCGTACAATGCAAGCTATTGCATTATTGAAAGAGAAGAGTATCGTGAAATCTTAGGGTGTTACATTAATGATAATAATTTTATTATTATTATTTTGGTGTATTGAATTAATTGGTTGTTAAAATATTTAATTTTAGGATTAATGTTCTGTAACATTTAAGTTAATTGATTTTAATTGCAGGATTAATTGGGTGTAACACTTTTGTGAAATTAATGTTGATTTTTGTATCTTAATGAAATATTATAAAAAGATAATAAGTTTCATAATTATTGAAGAAGAAATATTATTAAATGGAGGTTTTGGGTTATATCATTGGATTGAGTAAAATTAACAAGATTATTATTATTATGTTTTAATAATTTTTACAATTTTTATATACGGTTGTTGTTATTGTTTTGTAACAAATAATTGTAATGCATTTGGGAGTTTTGGTTAGATTTGAAAATAAATAATTTTTTTAATAACAATAATAATGAGGATAAAATTATTTCTATTATAGATATAATTAATTAAATTCAAGGAAAAAAGATAATTTAATTAATTAGGTGAATTAAATTTTTTTGATTTATTTGAAGTCATGTGTGTTAATTAAATGGGGGGGTTTTAGATTTAATGATAAAAACATTTAATGGTGACAATAATAATAAAGGTATTACTATTATTATTATTGTTATAATAAAAATAATCCATATTAAATATTCAAATTAATTGATGGATTTTATTACATTTTTAGGTTATAGGATAGAAAATCAATTAATGGGAGGACCTATATTCCTTCCTCCCAACCTGAAGAGTGCACCACCCCTTTCTGGTGTGAGGCACATGAGGTGTTGGCTTCCTCCATGGTGAAACCCTCCTCCTCTGGACAACCTCCAGCACACCTTCATGGCTGATCCTACTTGCAGCGGCCCACATGTAGTGTGACCAACTCTCAGTCGGACCCCCTGTTGTAGCACACAACACCCGGGTAGCACCCCTATAGCAATATGACCCCCCCTATTTAGTGCACCACCCCTCCCTCGAACTACACTTTGAACATGACCATTCCTTCCAAACACTTCATGAATCTAGTCAGCCTTGCCTAGGTTAGATCGTTTTCATATAACTTGTGATTCACATAGATCATTTGACTCATATATCTCACCTTGTTTGCTCAGTCGAAACCCTAAGGCTTAGTTATAATACTATTTTTTAGTTTGTCTATTTTTAGGGTAGGTGAATGTTGACTCAGGACCCATTGGTACATAATCCAACATCCATTTCCAAGGGATATAAGATGGACTAGATTTCCATGTCCCTATTAATTCGGGTAAGGATATAAATTTTTTTCACAATGTAATTTAGTGTCTAACAATATATACGATTCCTTGGTACATTATTTGAGGTGCGTTGAGTCTTATCGTTGGGTTTTTGTGATTCTAAGTTATGCTGTAGTGGTTTTTTATCAATTTATAGGGCACACATGTGTGTGTGTATATATATATACATAAAGGAAGGTGCATGCGATTGTAGACTAGTTGCGTAGTGTTCGTCATCGTATGTCATGTCACTAAATATTGAATGGCTTCCGACCCGAGTTATGGTCAATTTCATGTCCTCACCATTAATAAATTCAATAAAAAAATTCATGGGGAACTTTTTTTGGTATTTAAATTATGCAATGAAGTATTTATATTGATTTTTTTAAAGTGAATTTAGTATGTTTGATTAAATTTCTAAATTTTATATTTGATGTGTTGATGCATTATTCAAATGTTATAAAATGACGGTTCCCACAAGAGATAAATGTGAAAATAATTATGTGTTGGTTTTAAGATTGTATTACTGAATTTGTTATTGTGACACAATTAAATAATTAAAGAGGGCTTTATTTTTTTCTAAGATAAGATAATTAATTTTTAATATTAATTATGTACATTGAAACTATATATAAAAAAATAATTAAAGGATTAATATTAATATATTGATTAAGCTGAGTCAGATATTTTATTCAAGGATTAATTGTGATATGTTGTTTTGGATAAATCAATATAAATAATGATGGATTATTTACTATCTATTAATGAATTGAAAGGTTATTCAATTATTGAATTGACTAATGGGTATGAATAAATTATTAAATTATTAAATTGATTAATTGGCATGCATTAATTTAAATGATTAATTTTTAATGCTCAATGTAATTTACCATAATGTTGATATTTGTTTTTTATTGCTGGGTTTGATTTAAAAATATTTGAATCAGAATGTGATAATTGATCTAGTAATTAATTGTGATACGTAGTTAGGGAAATGTAGAGATATTTTAATGATTTATTAAATAACGTACTTTTTAGTGATATTTTGGAGAATTAAATATCATGTTTTCAGTTAAGGATTTGGGATAATTAAATGTGGAGTGATTTATTTTTTGGACTTCATATTGATTAAGAAAAATTAATTGTAAATTAATTATTTCCTATTCAGGTGTTTAATGGTTAATTAATTGTAGAATTTTTTGATGGGAGTGTTCTGTTGCTAATTAGTTGTTGAATTAATTATTGAATTTGATTAATTAATTTATAAATTAATTAATGGATGGGTTTGTGGTGTTAGAAATGGATTTATACACCAATGATAAATATTTATGTACTATTGATAAATGGGTTGTAGGACAGGGACTAATTCTACAAATACCCACGGGGTGGAAGACATGGCGACTTACACCCAACATCCATAAAAATATTCTTTTATGGGATAGAGACTGATGCTCCCAATACCCATGGGTTTTGAGACAAGGACCGATGCTCCAAATACTCACAGGGGTTATTGACATGACGCTCTACATCCTTTAATTGACATTGGACTGTGGGTCTAATTGGTCATACATGATTGAATTAAATGGTTCCTGAAAGATTATTTGATGATTGGTTAATTGATTATGACAAAAGGTTCAGATTTTCTTACAAATTGGGTGAATCACTTTTTAGTGAAGAACCCAGAAGAGATTCACAATTTTTTGTGGACAGGCTCATACATTGTACATGAAAGATTAAATTGAAAATCATATGATTTGTTATCAAAGGCAATGAAAATTCGTGGAATTTGGTCCATACCTTGACAACATAGATGGTATTAGAGACATATATTGTGAGTGACATATATCAGGAATGTTAGGCAAAGTCCAGATCTTGAGACTTATATAATTTAATGAGGCTTGAAAAATTGATAAATGCACATGAATGTTTGATGACTGTTGGGAATTCTTGACAAATGTATAGTGTAGGTTCAGACAACAAATTAGAGCTTATTTTGGTACTTGGGTATATAGTTACTTTTTACTACTTTATTTATACATATTTTCACCATATTTTTTTTAATGTCTAGTATTAGGGTAGACACTGGTGGTATTGACCTACTGATATTTACATATAAAACCCAACATGGGATTCTGTTGCACTGAGGTACCTGAGTATATTATATTGGGATTCCGGGTTGAGTTGTTTACTTATACTTGGGATATTGGAGCAGAGGACCAATCAGGAGTTCAGAATGCTCGAGTTGCAAGCCGTAGGGCTTGGTTTTCATTAATTTCTATACTACATGATGTGTAAAGAAATTTGTATTGTTTTTTTAAACTATTTATCCATAACACGTCATGACTTTATATGCTGTATTTTTGGCATTGGCCACTTTTATAAAACGGGAACTATTTTTCTTCCCCTGCTTTGTAAATTATGTATTACGGCTTTCGCTATTGATTTATATTTACTCTGATATAAAACTGTGAAACTATGTTAAGAGGTTATAATCTCCCCAATAACTATCCTTAGACCCTCACTACTAGTCGATTTACTCTGGAATACAGGGAGACACACTTGTTGTCATGTGGTAACAGGTCTGGCCATCGGTTCGTGGGTAAGCGGGGTCAGGATGTTACAGCTGAAATTAAAACATATTTGAGACACATAAATATTACTTGGATCTTTATTATATGGTATTGTATAATGATAATTTAAAGTAAATTCAAATATGTACCTAATCCAATATAGAAAACCATTGTCACATTGTTTAATATTTTATCATTTTCCCTCCTAGTTTAGAAACATCGATACATTTAAATCACACAGATCTCAAACCTAATGTGAATGAAATAGTCTTGAAAACAATACTATTCAATGAAATTTATCATATCATAAATTGTTCACAAATTTTATAGTTTTCTATGATAAATTATATTCAAAGGTGAAATATTATCCACCTTAAAATGCATCATTTTAATTGTGAAAACACTTTTCACGAACTTTTATTGTTCCAATACAAACCACTTTAATCCCTATCTGATTTTATTATGAATCATATAGAAAAAGTTATCCAGAAACATCCTTTTCCTCATATATGGATGATACAATCGGAATAACACCTTTTTTAACTAAATATTTATTGCAAATAAATCCATATTTGCAAAATCTACTTTTTCAAAAATCAATATCCTTCTTAAACACAACTACTTTACAAACAACATTTAGAAATAGTCAAATTAGTCTATAAATGCGTCTCTATAATAATAATTTCTCTTGTTGATGAATTTATTATGGGTCCCTTATATAGAAAAATAAACTAAAAAACTTCCCATCATGAATTACATTTAATTCGTTTATAAACATACTCGACAACAAACTGTTCTTATTATGTGGCTTACACAACACAACCCACTTTTTTGTTAGTCTCTATATTACTTTATTTTGAAAATAACGACCTTTAATTGATACTTCTCATTGTGAACTCCTTTGAATGATCACCTAAAAATTAAAAACAATAATACTATTTTTATTTGTAGAGAGTAGCTAAAATTTGGTCATAATGCCTTCTCTAAAAATAATCTTATGAACTATTTTAGGTGTTATATATCCTTTTCATAAAAATGTATATTCCACATGAAATTATCTTACTTTGGAGTTCACTAAGAAAAAATTGTTCTAATCATATTTCTCAAATACACAAACCAAACCCAAAAACACTCAAAAGTCAACTAGAGGGGATTTTTGAGCAGAATATTTTTAAAAGAATCAAGAATCATATAACATTTAAATTTATGATAGAAATTCAATTCTTTCACATATTCATAAATTTAATAATACTATTCTCAATCAATCTAATATTAGTGTGAAACTTGAAGATATGTATTACAAAATTACCATTCTATCATCATTAAATAATTTCTTATATTTTTTATATATTTTGTGAAGTATCAAAATGAATCAAATATTTTTATGAAGTTAAATAATATTTACTTTATAAATAAAAATTTCAGTGAACCTAGAAAATTTAGAGAAAAAATCTCCAAATGTGAGGTGTATGACTAAATAGAGAAGAAGGAGAAGGGATTATATTCCACATTGTTTAAACAGTATATTTCCAAAAAAATTTGGTAGGATTTATATTTGTAATAAAAATTGAATTTTAATATTTATTATGATAATAATAAATCAAATAATAATATTAAATATGGATCAAATCACATTAAAAATTAATGAAATTGTAATGAAAATGGTGAACTATTAAATTTTTTTAGGTAGAGTATGATTAGTGAATAGGTGTTATATTTCAATTATTCATATTTATATATTCCCTTATAAAGAATACTTTTCTAGATTAAAATGGTATAATTAATGTAAGGTTATGTGAGGTAGTAAAATAGGTATATATTTTAGGCTAATTTTTTGATCACTCAATAACCGAATGGTAATGTGGGTTTATCCTTGTTTTATACAAGGAGGAAAGTTGAACTTCATAAAAAATGACATTTCGAAGCATTATTAATCAAAATGGATTTTATTTTAATAATAATATAAATTTCATAAGATAAAAATTATATCTCAGCCATTTTCAAAGAGTTTGTTAATGAGTTTTTTTTCTTAAAAAAATTTCCCATTATATACAGTTAGGAAGAACATATCTTACAAATAATGATGAAAAATAAGTAAATTTCTTTACTATACATGATAATAAATATCTTTAATTTAAGAAAATATTACTCTAGAATATATATATAGTATGATTTTATGTAGTATGTTATTATACATGGGAATATTGAATCCCTTTTTGGATAAAACTACTATCACATGAATTTCCCCTATTAATGATCCTATTCGAGCATAACTAGTTTTAAAACCGCATGGAAACTATGGACCAATAATCCTCCTTCATAAGATCATGTGAGAATTTTTTGATGCACTATCTACACCCATAAAAACCTGATAAATTTGAACCACAGTCTATTAAATATATATAATATTGGTTACAATATGTTATTGAGGTGTTATAAATTATTGATAAAAAAATTGGAATATTGAAAATAAATTATTAGTCATGATTTTGTGTTTAATAATTCCAGTGCATCAAATCCGACTAATGATAATAGAAAATAGTAACCCCAAAAAAAGGTATTAAGGTCCAACTGCATGACCATCAAGAGTCTCCCAGTGACATTGTCATTCTTGAACATGATATTATGATTCAAATTGATTTTGGTTGAAAATTTGAATCATACAATGAATATAAAAGTGTTAGTAATTTATATGGCCAATATAGAATATAGTTTAGTTATTCATATGACAATATTCTTGATTACAACATGTCTATATAGATTCTAATGATTTTAATATTTCTTTGAATTTATTTAATGGTTATCCACATACCTAAATATAGGATGTTAAATGTTGTGATTCCAAAATATGTATTACTATAATGAATGAAAAATTTGTTTGTATAAAAAACCCTTTAACTATTGTGTAATAGTCTATTAATGATAAATAATTTTTTTATTGTCAATCTTGAATAATCAAGAAGATAATACGATAGAATATGAAATCAAATATATATCGTGACTTTTTTTCAAGTGTTTCATGGTATGTGAGGTTTTTGATTATTGTGATAAATTCTTTCTAGTTGAATAAAAATTAATTTATTCACTTGCTACTTGATTTTTCTACATAACATTAATTTTTATCGAATAGATAGATATTAAAAAAACATTATTGTGTAGAAATTTAAGTTAAAATATTTATGTGAAACCACATGAATGATTTTGAAATAAATTGAAACCAAATGATATTTTAATTTGAGAAAAACTATATAGTGTAATGAAATAATTATTAAAGTGATATGATTAATATGATTCATTTTGGTAATGAAAAATCTTCATGGGAAAAAAATAGGAATCATGTGGTTGTTATAGATTTTTATTATAAATTTATTATATGTTTTCAATGTAAAAAACATTGTTAAGATAATTTAAGATATGAATTAGTTAAATTAATTTGTTTAAATGGCATAAAAAATGAAATGTAGATAGTGGGTATTTATAAAATAAGGTAATAATTTATTTTTTATTTTGATAAAAATTTATATCATAAATTTACTGATGTTTTATATGTTAGAAAAATTAAAACCTGTTTACAAATATTATGAATGTAATTTAATTTTTCTTTAAATCCATTAGCATTGTGTCAATCATAGAATATTTGTGTTGGATTCCTATTACTAATATTATCGGTAGAATTATATATGACATGTTCTTTTTCATGATATTTTTTTATATTTTTTATTTTTATAGTATGTATATGTGTGAGTTGACTATGGAAAAAATAACTATCAAGCAATAAAATGGATTATTAGGTACTTATCAATGTGTTTTAATTTTTTCCTATTCTATGGTCAGAATTTTGAAAACAAAAATTATTTTCATGGTCATGTTGATTTTTATTATACTAAAAATATAAATATCTACACGTCTGTAAATGGTTATGTGTTTATAAATTGTCGTTGAACCATATTGTAAAATGTAACATAGATTCTATCAATATATTATTTACTACTGAAATAGTCAAAATAGATCATAATTTAACTTATATTAAATTATTATAATATTAATTTATTGTATTATATGTAGTTTGTTTAGGATTTATCAAATTTATATGATTTTGATGATTGGTTTGTATTTATTATTATCAGATTTTGTTTTGATAAATACGTAATTTCACCTTTGATAATCTGTGTCAAAAAATTAAACATGGGAAAAAACCTAAATAAATTTTTTACTAAGGTTTCATGTATTTACGAAATGTAAATGTTAGTTAGATATTTTCAATATGTTCACAGTTAGATGCAATATGTGTAAGAATAATTTTTTTTTTATATTCTAATTATTAAGGTTGATATCTTTGAGATTATTTTATCAATTCATTTATGAATAATATATAAATTTTATTAATTTGTTAAAAAATAACATGAATAATTTTATTTATTTATTATATCATTATTAGAATGATTGAAAAAGGATTTCCTAAACCATGTCAGGTTCTTTGGGTGATAAATAGTAATTAGAACGATTAATTCAGAACACATTTTTTATCAATGTGTTGTTTCCCACATTTAAACAGAGAAATGAATTAACTTATCCAATGATTTGTATTTTCCATAATTGTGTTTATATACAATTTTATTAACATTATCAATGTTATTATATCCATTTCATTCCACTCTTATAATTTTTGTCTATTTTTTATTCCATTTTATATCAGTTTTTATTTTATTTTCTATATTTTAGAAAGATGAACAATATTATTCATGCCGAGCATATTTTTTAAAGAGGACCATTTCATGTAAAGAAACAATGTAAATAAAATTTTATATATTTTATGAGTGTGTTCCTTATTATATTTCCTATTTTCCTTGTGTTATTATCATTCTTCATAAAGTTTATTATTAATTGGTATTTTAAATTTATGAAAAAAGTAGATACATAGTAAGCCACATATGCTTTCTAATGTGGACGTAATACAAATGAAAGTGAAAACCCTCAAAAGTATTTAATTAAAAAATGAAACATTACTAGAATTGGGATTTTTGTTGGATCATGGTGTAACACCCCAAAATTCTAAAGTAAAACATTGTATTCAATGTCGTGTATGACAGGGAACAACCCTTGTAAAAAGAAAATATAACAACACTATAAATTACAACATAATTACTATCATAAATTAATAGAATATAATATATATCATTTAATGTATGAGCCACCAGTTTAGCTTTCGTTATTCAAAAGAGAGACCTTCCTCGATCGATTACATTACACACCAGATAGAGTTTCACCAAATAACAATGTATTATAAAAATTTTATTGTTTAAAATAATATGCTATGACCTAGTAATTATGTTAGTGTTTTAATATTTTTAACTAAATTATTAAATTTTAGAGTCTATATAACTATAAAATGATGTCATTGGTGTCAAGTTAACGTGAAACTAAAATAAGAACCAATTGGATATAAAAAAATATTATTATTTTTATGATTTAAAAATAAATTTGTCGTAATAAACATAATTAAATGAATTTAGATAATTATTAACTTGAAATATATTTTTTATATATTAAATAAACTATTTTTTATATTAATCCATTTGGTTTTATTGGAATAAGATAAGAACAAACCCAATTTCACACCTAAAAAAATATATTTAAATAAGGATAGTTTTACCACCTTTTAATGGAGAACCCATCTTAAATATGAATCTATAAACTAAAATTGATTTAATATTTTAAAATAAACATCTTGTTTTAACATGAAAAACAATATATTTTTTTGGTGAATTTTTGGTATTTTTAAAAAACATTTCTTTTTATAATGAATAGTTAATAATATTGAATTTTTGATCAAAATATAATTTTTATATAATTTATAAAAAAATATTATATTTTTATTTATTATAATGTTTAATTATATCATATTTTTCTCAATTAATATAATTTATTTCATTGTAATCAATTTCACATTAAAACTGGCAATAAAAACATAGAAATATTTCGTACATTTTTACTCTAAAACCATGCATTGTCATCCCGCCCGCGAGATTAAATTTAAAAAACATTATGCAAATTATATGATTTTAAATGAGATAAATTTGATTAATTTTTTTAATAATAATTAATTATAATTTCAAATAATACCAATATGGTTTTTGACTAAAATTACTAGTGAAAATTACTAAAATTAATTTCAATCATTATAAAAAAATTAAGATTAAAAAAAAGACTAAACGTTTATCTTAGGGGAAAAATTTTATACTCACTTATACGAATAAAATTGGATGGACATAAATTCTCTATTAAACTTATGTTATTTATTATTTTTGGTTTTATATTAGGTTTTTATGTAAAAATGGGGGTACACCAAACATGTATTTCAAATACAACGTGACTCCTTTTACTCCACTATAAAAGGCCAACAATTCTCCCAATTAATCACATCTCTAAAATCACTTAGGTTCTACCAAGGTCCTCCCACTTCACATCCCAAAATACATTCAATTGACCTCAAAGCCTCACTATGGGAATAAAGACATCTAAGGAATCCATTTATTATAATATAAAATGACATACCATATTTTTAAGGTAACACTTTCATATGATCTCTTCTGTTTAATTTGGTTTTCTACGACGTAATATATAATTATTCCCAGATAACATAATAAAATCTATCCAAAAAATAATAATAAATTTTTTTATTATGGTTTCTAACTACACTTACACACACTTCTATGTAATGGGTAATTAACATACTATTTCTGCGTACGATGAACTGCTGCCTCACAAAATGATGAATGTTCATTTTTCCCTTAACATCTATCATGGGTTTAATAATGAAGGAATATATATATATATATATGATATTTATCATAATTATTATTTTCATATAATTATTTATTCCTTTTATTAATAAATACCTTTAATATGGTCAATTAATATAAATGTGATTACATCATTTGAGAATGTGTGGACTACGACACCTCAAAGCTATGTGATTCGTTCACATGATACATGTAATGTGAAAAATATAATTATAATTAAATATATGAGAAAACATTTATATATTATATTCATTATATATTTACTTTTTCATATTTTTATATAATTTTCATTACTACCATTTGACACACTTAAAAAAGAAATAACATCGTTCGTGGACGTTTGGAAACCCGCCTCCTCTACAAGATGTGATTTCCTTTTAATCTAAAAAAGTATATAGATATGTATATATGAATAAATAATATTTTTTTATATAATTATAATTTATGGATGATATGGTGTTACTTACCTTCTTTCCATTAAGATAATTAAAAAATAAAAATGTTACTCATGTGTATGTTGGACATACCATACTTATGGTGGTAACGTTGATTCCTTTTTTCATAACCATATTAAAAGAGCGGTTTTAAAAGTATAATTGGGGTAAAAATATGATAATTATTCAAATATTATTATTCAATAGATATTATATACCAGCCCCTTTGAAAAAAGTGGACCTACTAATGTTGTTTCCGACACATAAACAGAATTTGGTATAAACAACCTATACAAACACAATTGAAAAATTAGTAGTATAAATGATAAAAAATAGTAAAATAAAAGTAATTATATACCCGAAAAATGTTCTCAATAAATTATAATATTAAATGTGTTTATTATATAGTAATTTAAAGGATGTTCAGCTAAAATGAAAATCTAGGTACGGGATTCTCATCACACATTTTACATCAATGAGATAAATATCACGTTCACATATTACATATTTTGTGTAGTGTATCTACTGCCCATTTTTATATATTATATCATGAATTAATTTATCTTCATGATATTTATGACTCTAATTTAATATTATTACTTCATTATGTTCAAGATCTAATATATTTCAATGTGGTATGGGACAGTTTTAGATTTTTAATGATTTTTCCCTTAATAATAAAATTATTGATCTTCTAATGGTATTTATATTAAAAAAATTATATTACTATTTATCAATAATACTTTTGATTTTACACTATTATAATAATTAATGTATTTTTTCCTATATAAGTTCATTTTTACACTCTTTGGTACTCAATTTTGTTTTGAAAATGTCTTTTAAAAACTTAAATTTGAATCTTTATTTAATCAGAGAACCTATATAAAAAACGTAATTAATTAATATGTTTTAAAATTTTTATTATAAAATTCTTTAGAAAAGTCATGTTGGCCCTTTTTTTCTTTTACTAATTTTTTTAATAGATTATTCTTGTAGCTTTCCGAACATTGAATTTTTTTAATCGTTTACAATAAAAAAGGAATGTTATATTTGCCTCACATTGTTTGTATAGATTTACCCAATGTAATTTCATTGAATCCTAATTTCAATGTTTAAACGTTTACTCTTTTGAAAAATGTTCTTTATAAGTTATTTTAAAAAGAAAATATTTTTCAAAATACATTTTAAAAGAATATGATATTTTACAAGGGAATTTTTTTAAATGATCATTTTATAATACTTCCATTCATCAATTCGAACGCCCATTTATTTTTCTCCATATGGGATATGTTATATTAATATAATTGTTATTTTTCCTTTATATTATGTTTTATTTATTTTCTAAAGGATATTATTTACATTCACATCCTCTATTTATTTTTAAAATCTTTATGAAATAGTCAATATCCTTTAATCATTGAATTTACCCTAATTATTGATATAAAAAATCATGGATATTACTTTTTCCTAAACTATATTCCATTTCACATACAATGTATTCATTTAAAATTATTTTATTAATTTGGGTAAATATTGATAATTCAGTATTATTTATTCAATATAGTTATTTGATAAAGAATATATTTTATTTTTAATAATCAATATGAGGAATGTTTTGGATTGGTACGACAGTGGTGGGGCCAAGTTAAATATAGTTACTGGATACATATATAGTCTCATGGGATGAGTCATTTGGCTACATACCTTAGATGTGTTTTCACCCGATATGTTGTAGACTATCTTTTGGAAGTTAATGATGGTAAAGGTACCATGTACCTAAGAAAATGGAATCCAATAATTAAGTATTTACCTCATATTTGTTTTAGTATTATTTATCCATGCGGATTTTCATCGATATATTTATAGATAAATTTCTTTGCGAGTTCATTAATTGAATGGATTTTGGTTTAGTTTCTTAGTAGGTCATATTTATTTTTCCTTATATAGTAATTTGAATGGAATGTGTTCTTAGTTGTTACCTTTCTATATTTTATATGCACTTACCTCTCAGTTTATTGATTTTATGGCATGTTAGTTTAGTTGTTTTCCATGTGATAATTGTTATTCTCTTGGAATCTTTATTTCTTCACCTATAGTTTTCCATTAATGAGTTTTTGAGCTCATCATTATTATGTTTCATTCCCCAAGAATCCATGTAGTTTACTATGAAATATATATTGGGATTAACTAGATAGATTAAATTTATACTAGAAGTAATCAATTTAGAAAGAAGAATGAACAAATTATATTTCAATTAGAATTTTCATTTTTAATAAAACAATCATTTATATATCAGGAAAAAATATTAACAATCAATACAATATTTCTGGAATTTATTACTTGTAATCATGCAAATGTAATTTTTACTAGACAATGCCTACGAGAAATTTAGGGTCAGGTCATTATAGTTGGTATCTAAAGAAGTTTAGTAGCAACCTTGTGAAAAATAAATAAGAAAACATAGGATTTAGAACATAAAAAAGTTATAATTTATGATTAACTAAATAATATCATCCTATGAATTTCTTATGTAGAGATTATGTGGGTCTTCCTAGAAATACACCCCTATATGGATATTATAAGTCAATGTGGTTTTGGAACAGATTTACATGGGAGTAATATATCTATCATGGTGTTCCGATCCCCACTAGGGTAACCTAGAAAATAAAAATGAGGATCACTGCAAACCTGGTTTGACACTCCCAGGTTATATGCTCAGGATAGTCCACATTTACTTTACTATCCAATATAAAGGATTTTTACTATGAATTACATTGTTCAAACCTAAGGTGTTTTAGATTTAAGAAAATGTGTCTTGTGTAGAAATACTATAAATAATGTTATCGAGAAACTATAGACTATGTATGGACATATGTGGGAGTATACAGATGAATTATTTAGGCTTCAAGGTAGAACAAAGAACCTTATTTTAAATTATATTTAGTGAGTAACCCAAATTTCTTGGATTCCCATCATAGTTATATTTTAAATTATATTGATACAGTTTAAGAAAAGAAAAACATTTAATACATGTAACATCAAATCAAATCTAGAAAGTCCACATGTATTAAAACCATAATCAAAATATGATAAGGGTTTTTCACTGACCACTGACCTACATGAAATCCTCATTAAATTTTCAATGTTTTTTTGTTAAAATTTTGACGAATAAATGTTATAGATGAACTGGTAGTGTTGATTTATAGGAATAAAAATTAATCTATTGAATGTATTATATTGGGAAAATACTTAGAGACAAATAGTTATACTTTAACCTCTATTATAGGAATTACGATCCTTTAAACGTATCTTTTAGTGCTTCAATATTAAATCAAATTCATTATTAGTAATGAATTTCTAGAAGAAAAAAATTAATTTGATTGAAGAAAAACAAAAAGTTAGGATTTTTGATATGATATAAAGTCCTATAAAGTATAAATTTTTCTTTATATTCATAAGGAATAAAATAATTACCCATCATTAAGAAAATGACTTCAAAATAAAAGTTTTTCAAAATACATTAATTTATGTTGAACTGATGGTCTATTAAATCATTACAGATTTAAGGATTTAAAGTCCTAAATATTTTTCTGATAAATCCATTTTTTTATTGAAGACCTAAATCCCTACCTATAAATATTTATACTTTTCCTCAATGTACATATGTCTATTTTACTCTAATGTTTTTCTACTTAGATACCTAGTAACATGGTAGTCAATGTGAATTTATACTTTATATTCTCTATTTTATAGAGGATGACTTATGAAACCTTATCACGGTGTGAAATTTAAAAAATATGAATTATCAAACTCTATTTCACCAATATTATGTTTAAACATCATGTTAACAATTTAATTAATGTGGGGAGAATGTAACACCATAAAATTCTAAACAGCTTTGTATTCAATGACATCTATGCCATACAAAAAAATGTTTAAAAATCGAATATAATAACATGATATATTAAAATATATTTAATATAATTAAAATATATATTATATTATATAGATTTTAATTCATGAAACATTGATTTATATTGCGTTACACGCTGGATTGACCTTCCTCGATGTCATGTGTTACAAATAAGAATGTGTTTCACTAAATTATAAAGTATTAACAAATAATTATTATTTAATATAATATGTCATAACCTTGTTATTATGTTAGTGGGTATGAATAATATTATCTATATGATGAAAATATTTGCTATATTGATATATAAAATTATTTCATTGGCAACAAATAAATGAAAAAATAAAAATAAGAACCAATTGGATATCAAATAATGTTATTATTTTTAGGCATCTAATGGAGTTTTTTCTTAATAAACATAATTAATTATAGTTATTCATTTATTTTAATGAAATATATTTTTAATTTATGTAATAAAATGTTTTTAATATTCATCCATTATATTTCATATGCATATGATAATAATAAAACCAATTTCATATAACAAACCTATATTTTTATTAATACAGTTTTGCAGTTTTTAACGAAAAACCCAACATTAAATATGAATTTTAACACATTAATTTATTTAATATGTCAAAATATATATTATATTTAAATTATAATCATAATAATTAGGTTTTGGGAATTTGGGGTATTTTTATAAAACATTTTTTTTCTTAATGGATAGTCAAAAATACTGAATTTTAGGTCAAAACATAATTTTAATATAATTTATTTATAAGGATAAATTATGTTATTAAATTTTATTAAAGTCTATTTAGATCCAAATTTTATAAATTAATTAAATTTATGTAATTTTAATCAATTTTAATTTGAGATTTATAATTAAAACATAGCAAACCTTACGTGGTTTTTACATCAAAAACTTGAGTTGTTGTCCCGCCTTCGAGAAAAAATTTAAAACTTTTTCTACCACATATATGATTGCATCATGTAAAAATGGATTCAATATTTGGTTTTATCTTAATATATAAGGGATAATATGGACATAATATGATTTGTGAATGCGATTAATATTAATTACAATCATTATGGAAAAATCAATCTTAATAAAGGACTAATTCTTTAAATTAGAGGCCCAAATGACATAGAAATTTTTCCAAACCCCAATTTATAAAAATAATTGGTCCATTAACGTTAAATTATATATTATTATTTGTTTTTGATGACTTTTTTATGTAAAAACGTGAGTACACATAACTTTATTGAAAAATACCAACTGAGTCATTTTTATAAACTATAAAAGGACATAACTTCTCCTCATTACTCAAACCTCTTAAACCATGTAGGTTTGGATAAGGTATTTTTAAATCACATCCAAGATTCCCTCCCCTAAAACTTTAAGAAACCACATTGGTATAATGGCCACCAAGGAATCCCTTCGGTATAAACCAAAAGGATTTACCGATATTAAATGGAACACTTTCCAACGATCTATTTTCTTTCATTTACTTTTCCACCACATCAAATATTATTCTCCTATGTTAATAAAATAACACCTATATATTGAATATAATTATATGTTTTTATATTAATTTTTTATCTACAGTTACACATGATTTGATTTAATGGCAAAGGAATATAATATTTTTTTGTACGGTGAACTACTACCTCACGAAACATTGATAATTCATTTTCCCTTTTCCACCTATCATAGTGGAAATTATGATGGAAATATGTATATTTATGATATATGTGATATAAATTATTTATTTAAATTTATTTAATACTTTTATTACAGAAAATCCTTTAATACATTTCATTTCATGTTTATATAATTAAAAACGATTGAGGAAGTATGTACTGTCACCCCTCAAAGCGATGTAATTTATTCACAAGATACATGGAATGCAGAAAAGGTTATTATTATTAAAAATATGATACAAATAAAATATATAATATTTATTTTATAATTACCTTTATACATATATTATTTGCTTTATTAACCATTAAAACACTTAAATAAAGTCACAATGTCATTCGTGGATGAGTAGACAATCACCTTCTCGACATGTTGGGATTCCTTTTTTATGAGAAGTGTTATTTAAATGGTTAAATGTGATTTAATAATATGGTATTTATGATATATATATCCTCATGAAATTGTATGGTGTTATTTTTTTTCTTTCCATAATAATCGTTGAAAAATAAGAACACTACTCATGTGTATGTATGACCCACCGTCACAATGATTACAATATTTATTCATTTTTCAGAACAATATTTAATTATTTTTTAAATTATCATTGAGGTTTAAATATGATAATTATCTCATAATTATTTTTATGTATATATCATATAATGATCCCTTTGACCATAGTTGACATACCAAAGTTGTTTTTGACACAAAAACTTATTTTTTTAAAACAATAGATATAAAAAAAACAATTAAATTAGTTGTATACACCATAGTAAAAAGTGAAGTAAAATTAATTATAAATATGATAACCTAATGTATAAAATTATTGTAAGTTTATGATAATTGAATTTAATGAATTATCTCTTGATTGGAAACTCATGCTAGGGGTTTCTCATCTCACATTTTACATATATGAGATAAATGTCACGTTCAATACTTAAATCTTTTGTGTGATGTATCTCTTACCCATTATTATATATTATATCATGAATTATTTTACCTTTATGCTATTTAAGACTCTCATTTAATATTATTCCTTCATGTGTTTTTTTATTTAAAATGTTTCAACGTAGTGTGAGACAATGTCAATTGATTGAAGATTATTACGCTCAAAAATAACATTAATTATATTTTAATAGATTTTCCATTAGATTAAATTATATAATAATTTTTCACTAAACCATTTAATTTCACACTCTGGTAATTCAAGAAATTTATCAAGTATTTGTACCATTTTTCCACTATTTGGTACTGATATTCTTTGGGAAATTATTTTTCTGAAAATCTGATCCGTATTTCTCTTTAGTCAGAGAACATATTTTTTTTGATAAAAACAATGTTTAATTATAATTTATTTAAAAAAATTCAATTGATTTGTTAATGAAATTTTTACCCAATTATTACCAATGTTTTCAATGTCAAATTCATGTCTCTTTCCAAACATGGAACATTTTTTGACATTTACACATGCAAAATTAAATCTTTTTTACCTCATACAACTTGTATGGAATTAACAACTATCATTTCATTGATTTTTTCTTTTAATGTTTCAATGGTTACATTTTTAAAAAAAAATCAAAAGATATATTCAAAGAAAATATTTTAAAAAAAGTTATTTAAAAAAAACATTTTTTTCTATAATTTTTTTTAATAATATGTTTTTATAATACATCCATTATTCAATGACATCAACCCTTTATTTTACTCCACTTGTGGTATGTTGTGTTGAAACCATCATTATCATTTCCTCTATATGTCACAAACCAAATATGGTTACCACCAAAACCAGCACCGAACCTAGCCCATGACAAGGCCTGAAGGGTGTTCCCGATCAGCACAGGTTGGCACAAGTGCCTAGGTATCATAAAATGATAATTGTGAATGATATAACCGAGTTTATAAACTTAAAACAATAAGAGAAACTAATAAAACTAATCTGGATTTTTAAAATAAAAAATATTTTACAAAAAATCAAAACTAAATTGCATATTTTAAAATAACTCAACTAGAAAATAAGAAAGGTATAAAACCAAAATGAAACAGCCCATAAACCCTCGTGGCACGGGGCACCGCCCTCAAGCCATATACAATAGACATCACCACCAAGGACGTGCTAGAAACCCGAACCATTAGAACTAAAAACTGTACCCATAATATGACAGCAAAAATAACAATGTGTACTTACACCCAAGGGTGTAATTAGGGTGTGATTAAATTCCCAATACGATACCACCCAATGATTCCAAAGAGCATGAAATACATTGTGAGAGCAAGCAGTTTCAATATGTAATAAAAAGAAGTGAAAACTTCCAAGAAATGGAACATTCAATTTAAAATAGTTTTCAAATTAAAATTATCATAATATTAAAACATTTAAATATAAAAGTTATCTAATGTAAAGTACATAAAAAAACCTTCAAAACAAGGTGAAATACCAAAAATACAATGAGAGACCGAATCATAAACACCCCTAGGCACTAGATAGTCTCGGGCCCCATATACCTCATACCTTAGTGTAAAGTAACCAAAGTAAAATCATTTCTCATTCAAGAGCCACTAGTAAGGAATATAACCACCACCTAGTGGTCCAAAATCATCATCCATATAGTTTAGTTAGATTTGTATTTATCCAAATCCTTAGTGAAACATGGACAAAACCCATCCGGTCCACTAGTCGTACTAGTACACATCCACCACACCTAGGTACTCGGGCTTCCCCCTTTGTGCTCAAAACATTTCAGCATTTAAGACATATCAATTTTAATATATAACACCACTAATGGTCACATACAACAAATAAAGTAGCTATCACATTTTATTCCACTTAAAACACACAAAAAAACATTGATTTTTAATAAAACAATTTCTCAAAATCTCATTTTGTTTTACACAAAAAAACCCTTAGGAACCCCACTTATACCATATTTTCACACTTTTAAGTTACCAAAACAGTAAAGGTATCCTAATACATTTGAATTAAAATAAAAAAATCAATTTTAGGGAATCCCCATGATAAACAAGAGGTGATAATTTTGTAAAACCTTTATTTTCACACAAAAGTGGAACAAAAACTTCACGTTTTTTACAATCACAATTAAAACCCATTTTCATAGCCACAACTAAAGGGGATAGACATTATTAACAGTATTTTAAGCCTTATTACAGGTCAATAAAAACAACTGAGTTTTTATAGGGCATCCCAAAATAAACCAATAAACATTTCTTTGGAAACCCCCCAATTTCACACCAAATTGGCATTTAAAATTCAATTACAATAGAAACATCATTAAACCCAATTTTTTTCAGAATAATAAATGATATAAACCTGAAAATATGATAAATACCACATGATAATACACAATTATTTCATCAACACCGGAATCACCTACCAAATCAAATGAAACCCTTGAAACACCGTGCGAAAATCAAGTCGCACCACAGTCAAAGCAAGATGGACTTATATCGAACCTAAAACCCCAATAATTGACCAATAAAAAAAATGACTAAACACTAGGTTCTAAACCCTACCCCATGGTCATTTGGAACGTAAATGAAATTGAATGAATCTTCATGGAATGATGAGGAACTAAGTAGGAGAGACAGTTACTTGAGATTATTTAAAATTACTCCACCAAATACTCCATCAAAATGGGGTTACAAAGGGGTTTTAAGTAACAAAAATGGATTCCATGGATTTTAGGTTTGAAGAGGATGAGGAAGGGTATAATTAGGAATAATAATGGAGGAATGATAGTAATAATTGAAAGAGATACAAAGGGAAGAACTTACCTCTTCAAATTCAGACGATTTGGGAAACCCCATAAAGATCTCCACCAAATTGCGATGGAAACGAGATCCAAAGAGGGGGGAAAGAGGAGGGGCAATTGGGTTCAGTGGGATTGGGTGACACTTGGAATCACCGAAACATAAGTAAAATTGATAAATTTTGTAAATAAACAAAATTGATTTTTAAAACAGGAAATGGGCTTCCGGGTGGTCCCATGCTCTTAAATAAAAACACAAATACACCTTGGTTAGGGATTTCTAAAGGATCCACATTTACATGACTATGTTAATAGGTCAGGGGAGGCCATGTATGAATTAAAATGGATGAAAATTGTTGAAAAATAAATAATATATAAAAGAATCAACATTTATTTTCAAATCTGGATTGGGATCACGGGTTTTCCCAATTAATGAAAACTCACTCGTTCCTCCATAAAAGCATGGGAAACCCACAAAACAATAAAATAATAGAAATTAAAATTAAAAAACAATAAAATTATGCTATTTATGTGAAAATTATCCCCACCATTAAAAATTTCTTCCCCGGAATGTCACTACAAGGTCAAAGAAACAACCAAACCCAACTGAAAAAATCAAGAGGTACTCCATTACCAGGTTTCTCCTACAAAAGACAAAACACCTCCAATGATCAATGAAGGAAGGAATACTCTCACAAACCAAAAAGACACCACAATACTAAAACAATCAAACACATTTAGGCTTTATCCCAAGTGAAAACTCCTCAAATACAATCTGAACAATACTCAATCAATTTACCCAAACAAACAATAACATCAATCAAGATTACACTTACCATACTCTAACTAAACCATTGGGGACTCTCCAATATCAATGTTTACTCAAGGAAGATGTAGGTTATTAGATATCTCTGAATGATAATACCTACTTCCAAGACAATACTAAGGATAAATCTGAGATACTCGTATGAAGAGACAAAAATGGGCTCCCCACCATAAGAGACAACTAAAATTTTTTCCATAGAGAGAATCATGACACTAACAGGGGGAGGCCTTAATAGACTCCTTGTACAAGGGGTATACATTCATTATAAATTTCCAAAAGAATATGAATGATACCCATTGTGGGTCTCCCCACCACAAGAACCAACTATCTTAACCGACCGGCATGGCCCGACATGAAATGACCCCAAAATTTAGGATTTGGGACGATCGCATGGTTAGTTTGCAAAGTTTGGGAAACTGTGAGATAACTGTGTCGATCCTTATATATTCATGGGTTTTTTGTCATGGTTACCAAAAACCAGGTAAAAACCATGTGCTCAACCTATCTATCCAATTTTCCAACCATTCTCCAAAGACTCAATTGAAACCAAAGGGGGAGGGAATAACATTGTGTGATGACATGGTTACAAGACCCTCTACCTATTCCCACTGAACTTGAACAACAGAAGAAATATGATGACACTAGAGGTTTAAAATCTTCTTATATTTCATAAAGAGGATAGGACATTTTACAATGGTTTAAAAACCATTATAATTCCCCTAACTACGAGCCAGGTTCTCTCCGAGACCTATGGCAAGAGCTCATGTGATTGAAGCATCTTCGGCCTCACAGATTGTCTTTGAAATCCCCTTGAATGGGAATTATTTTTTCGGTGTCACCAATAACTACACCGCAATCCCCGATAAGTTTTCCAAGACATAACACATTCTATACTCACTTTACCCTAACCCGATATTTCACTGAAATAAGTTCATAGAATATGCACACACATCCCACCTTATTTCTTCAGGTGAGAAACAATAGAAGCAAATAAAAATTATACTCACCATCCTATAAAATGGATGGTTTTTATGTTTTTCTGAGGGAGACATTCTTAAAAAAAATATAGACTCTCGTAGGATTGCATGAATTTCACCTTTATGGTCAATCGAGCACATGACATCACAAGGTGTCACCGAACATGTCCATTGCAAGTGAAATAAACTTTGCATGGAGAGGGACCTTATACAACGTCCCCAAACAACACACAATTCTAGAAAGTGGCCACAATATCTTCTCATGACCACATTTCTCACATTGGTAGTTTAACGTGAACTCCTTCTTTGAAGAGACTACGAAGGACTGAGAGGACCTCTTAGACACCATCCAGATACTCATCTAGGATAACAACCCCAATCCACTTCCACCTTTAGAAAATCAGGAATCTTAAGATGCTAAGGTATCTTTAAACCTTCCATTATCACTCTACTGCTACAAGAGGATACACAAAAACAAGAAAAGAAAGGGTGTAGACTCAATCTAAAAATCTCAAGAAAATGATTCCATATATTGATCAACAGGAGGGTCATCAAAAGGAGAAACAATATGAGTTGCACATAAATTGTGCAATAACCCTTAATGGGGCATACCTTATCCAACGATTGAACCCAAGGACCCAAACAAGATGGTCCATTGGTTATGATATAACGCAAACTAGATCCAAACACATGAATTGAACCACCTTAAAGGAATCCCAAATTTTTTTTTCAGAAGAGACCACTAACCGTCCCTACAACACAGCTTACTGACCAAACACAAACCTAAAATATAGTTCAAACAGGAAGGGTTCTTGGACTCAAAACATCCCACAACATAAAAATTTTCAGAAACCCATAATACAAATCATCCTAAACTATTCAAGAATACATCATGTTTTTCTTTAAAACCATTTCTTTGGAAACAAACGGTTCAGTGTTATGTGTATCCACCAATGGTACCCCATTGGACTCACACATGCATGTTTTTGTGCCACACCGGGCACCCTCCTCATATCTACCCGAAACACATCCAGTCATGCCATAAACCATTCATCATCCCATATAACCCCATGCATGTGGTCTCTCATAGAAATACCAAATGTTTAAACAAATATTATTTCCATTTTTCGAAAACCAAATGGTCAATCAACACATCCTTTTTCTCAAAACCGCTAACCAGGAGATCGAACCCAAATTACCACATAAAAATACTTTTCTGAAAGGCACAATAATTCCAATTAAAACTCACATTCAACTTATTTACATCAATTTAATAACATCTCATCCTATTAAAACACCTTTCAATAGTTTAAAAAACTCTTTTGGAAACACTTTTTCAAAAACAACATCAGTATAGATTCTGCTTTCAAAAGAGGTGTAAGCACATGATTTTCCATTTCAAAATAATTCTGAATATTCAGTTACACCATTTCGTAAAACAAATCATTCCATCTTTTTTTGAAAATATTTTTACAAAAAAAATTACACTTCTTAAAACAATGTCTCTTTAAAACCAAAGTTCCAAGATTTAAAAACTAAAGAACACAATACAATGTGAGAGGAAACTAGTTTCAGTGGGTGACATGAACATATGGTTTGGGGTCATATTATTATCACTTCTCTATAATAGATAGTGTTCTAGGGAATATACTTGGGTCCACATGTCTTTCCAGGCCCTGCGAGCTCACTAAAACCATTAACTCAGCTCTCTTTTCATTTCCCCTAATCACCATTAAACCAAAAAAAACAAAAGGACTCTGAAAGGTACCAACTTCCCCTAGAGACATGAATCACATCATAAAGTGTGGTGATCAGCCACACTAATCATGACATAAATTCAACGTCCTGACAATCCTAACACCAGACTATCCCGACTGTTCCCCAAGTAACATGGCCCAAAGAGAGCGAACCTCCTCTGATACCATTTTATTAGGAACCAAATCTGGTTCCCACAAAACCAGCACCAAACCCGGCCCGTGACAAGGCCCAAATGGCGTTCCGGATCCCCATAGGCTAGCACAAGTGCCTGGGTATCATAAAATGAGAGTTGGGAATAATTTACCCGAGTTTATAAACTTAAAAAAACAAGAGAATCTAATAAAATGAATCTAGATTTTACAAACCAAAAAATCTTTAAAAAAATCGGAACTGAATTACATATTTTAAAACAACTCAACAGGACTATAAGAAATGGACAAAACAAAAAGGAAATAGCACAAGAACACTCATGGAATGGGGTACCACCCTCAAGCCATCTCAACAAGACTTCGCCACCATGGACCTACTAGAAACCCAAACCACTGGAACTAAAAACATTACCCAAACTGTGAAAAAATAACCAAGTCTACTTGCACCCAAGGGTGTATGTAGGGTGTGAGGAAATTCCTAGTAGGATACCACATAATTATTCCAAAGAGCATGCAACCCATTGGGAAAAGCAAGCAGTTTTAATATGCAATGAAAAGCAGTGATAACTTTCATGAAATGATAAATTCAATTGATAATAGTTTTCAAACTAAAATTATCAGAATGATAACATATTTAAATAGAAAAGTTGTCTACAGTAATTTACTTCCAAAAACACCCTCCTTATAAGGAAAAATTGTAAAATACAATGAGCGACAAATTCGTGAACACCCCTAGGCACTAAATAGTCTCAGGCCCCATGTACCTCATACCTCATTGTAAAGTAACCATAGTAAAATCCATTCTCATGCCCAAGACACTTGTAGGGAATATAAACTTCACCTATTGGTCCACAATCATCATCCATATAGTATAGTTAGAGTTGCTGTTATCAAAATTTTTAGTGAAACAGGGACAAAACCTATCCGGTCCACTAGCTGTACTAGTACACATCCACCCCACCACGGTACTCGGGCTTCCGCCATTGTTCTCAAAAAATTTCATCATTAAACACATATCCATTTTAATGTAAAAAAATAGTACTGGTCACATACACAAAATATAGTAGCTATCACATTTTATTCCACTTAAAACACACAAAAAACACTTTGATTTTCAATAAAAAAATTTCTCAAAATCTCATGTTGTTTTGCATAAAAAACCCCTTAAAAACCCTACTTGTACACTATGTTCATAGTTTTAAGATATCAAAATAGTAATGGTATCCCAATAAATTTAAATTAAAACCAAAAATCCATTTTAGGGCATCCCCATGTTAAAAAATAAGTGATAACTTGGTGAAACCTTCATTTTCAAACAAAAGTGGAACCAAAACATCAAATTCTTTACAAACATAATTAAAACCCATTGTTGCAGCAAAAACCAAAGGGAGTAAACATTATAAAATCTATTTTAAGCCTTATTAGAGGTCAATAAAAACACCTAATTATTTATAGGGAATCCCCAAATAAACTAATAAATCATTTTTTGGAAAACCCCCAATTTCACATCAAATTGGCATTTGTAATTTAATTTCAATAGAAACATCATTAGAACCTATTTTTTCCGCAATAATAAAATGATATAAACCTTAAAAAATCATAAATACCACATTCTAATAGATAATTTTTGAATCAACATTGAAATGACCTAGAAAACCAAATGAATCCCTTGAATCACCATGTGAAAATCAAGTCACACAATAGTTACACCAAGAGGGATTTCTATCGAACCTAAAACCACAATAATTGACCAATAAAAAAACAGTTAAACCCTAGGTTCTAAACCCTACCCCTTGGTCTTTTTTAACTTCATGGAAATGTAAATAAACTTCAAGGAAAGGGAAGGAACTAAAGATGAGTGACACTTGGGATTCTATAGAGTTTTTCCACCGAGTACCCCTTCAAAATAGGGTTACAAAGAGGTTTTGATAAACATGATGGGCTACTATGGATTTTAGCATCGAAGGGGATGAGGAAGGGTTGAATTAGGAACTATAATGGAGGATATATAGTAACAATTGGAAGAGTTATGAATGGAATAACTTAACTCTTCAAATTCAGACGATTTGAGAAACCCTATGAAGTTCTACACTACATTGCGATGGAAATGAGCTCCAAAGAGAGGGAAAAGATGAGGGGCACGCAGTTGGGTTCCATGGGATTGGGTGAAACCTGGAATCAACAAAAAATATTAAAAAACGTGTAATTTATTTAACAAACAATATTGATTTTTTAAACTATAAATGGGCTTTTCGGTAGGCCCATTCCATTAAATAAAAACCCAAATACACATTGGTTATGGATTTTTAATGGATCCAAATATACATGATTATGTTAATAGGTCAGGGGTGGAAATGTATGAATTTAAATGGATGAAAAATGTTGAAAAATAAATAAGACATAAATGAAACAAAATTTATTTTCAAATCGGTAATTGGGCTCACGGTTTGGCCCAATTCATGAAAACTCACGCATTCCCCCATAAAATCATGGGAAACCCCCAAAACAAATAGATAATGGAAATTAAAATAAAAATAAATTTAAAATAAGATATGTATGTGACATTATACAGTTTTTTATTTAATATTTCAATGATGGTATTTATATTAACATCGTTGATCCATTTTTGAAATCCCCTTGAAATATTCAATCTCCTATAATTATTGAATTTCCCATAATTATACATATCATCTATCATCAATATTACTATTATATAAAATATATACCATTTTACATATGGTGTCTACTTTGAAATTTATCTTATTATTTTCGGGAAATATTGATAATTCTATATTCTTTATAAGATATAGTTATTTAATAAGGCATGTTATTTATTTTGATTTTTCAATATGAGGAATGTTTTGGACATGCATGACATTGGTGGGGCCGGATTAAATATATCCCCTTGATGCATTAGTCATCTCGTGAGATGAGTCATTTGTCTATCTCTCTTAGAAGAGGTTTTACAAGATATTTTGTAAAAAATCTTGTGAATGATCATGATGGTAAAGGTTACATGTACCTAGGAAACATGGAATCCAATAATTAATCATTTCCCTCATTTATGTTTTAGTAATTATTCATCCATGATATTTTTAATCAATATTTCTATGTATATATTTCATTTCTTTCATTGATTAAATAACATGTGTTTTAGATTCTTACATTTCTATATTTTTTAAACTACTTATTTGAATACCATGTGTTTGTAGTTATTACCTTTCCATAATTTTTATGAACATCCCTATCGTTTTATTGATTATATTCCATTTGAGTTCAGTTATTTACCATGTTATAATTATTATTATCATTGATTCTTTAATGCTTCCGCTATTTTTCCCAAACTAATAATTTTCCCTCACCCTTACTTTTTTTCTTTACCTAGGAATATAAGAAGCCTACTATTATTGTTATGCACATATTTATTAGATTGATTAGAGTAATCCTTGAAGTTATTTTTTGTAAATAAGTAGAGAAAATTATGTTTTAATTAGTGTATTCATTTTTATCACATGAATCATTTATGTATCTTGTTTACCAAGACTATTAAACTCCTTAGTCCTTTTTGGATTGATTCCTTGTAATCATGCCAATTAAATTAGTAGTAGAGAATGGATCTAGGATATCTTGTGCTAGGTATCTACACATGGTCGTATTGAAATTCCATTACTAACAAATTACTTTAATACAAAGGAAAGAAATTACAAATGAGATAAGTAATTTGTAGAATAAATATAGGAAATTATGTGATATAATAATGAAATAATTAATTTTTATCTATTAAAAGTATAAGGTAGGAATAAAACTTATAATAAAATATTTTCTCATAAAAAAATAAAATTACCATTAGAGTACTGACCTGAATGTCAAAAAATAAAATAATTATTAAGGTAATAGATGAATTAACAATACGTCTAATTTTTTCCCATGAATAAAATTAGCAGATATATGTGTACATATATACATAAATATTTATATTAAAATACCTTAAAATAATTACTCAATCAATAAAACATGATGTACGTGTTAGTATATGTTTTTAGTAATCGATTTTTTACATTATCAATTATAAGCCAATTTTTATTCTAAAATTTATTGTTGTAATTACCTAATTTAGCATCTATTGAGTAAAATGAATATAATTTTTCAAATTATCATATAATTTTATTTAGAATTGAAATATGTGTCTCTATTTTAGATCATGGTTATGATTTTGGGTTTAATTGTGTTATTGATTTTAAATAGTGTATCTCTTATAATGATATGAAAATTGTAGTTATGGATGTCTTCATTAGTTTCTTATTTCTCATTTGTGGAATTATTCGGACACAAATGTATTTTAATTTACAATTTATCTAATCAGAATAATAATATTTTCTGATTGAAAAATAATATGGTTATAGGTATTCCTAATTTAAAATAGTTATAAATGCATTTTTTCGCTGGATTAAGATCTTTTGAATCTTTGGTCCCAGACATACAATGTAATAACCAACATTTTATCAATGTAATTTCCCTTGTTAATATTATTTCATTTAGTATAATGAAAAAAATATCAAATAAATATAGAAAAAAATATTCTCAATAATAATGAATGATACATTATTCTAAAAATAAAACAAAAAATAATTAAAAATATTATAGAAGGGTAATTAATAGAAAATAAGATAATTTAAATAAGAATATTTGGATATGTTCGATCAACTGGAATGATTGTAGTCATGATCAAATATATAGAATTGAACATGATATAAAAAATAATTTTATGATGAAATATATATAAACATGATAGAAAATTGAATTGAATGAAGACTGAATAAAATTATCAGATTTTATAGAAAATAAAAAACCCACATGACTGTTTCAAATCAGACAACTTAAATAGTAATCTAGCAGTTTGAATTATGTTATGACCATCAGGAAGAGTAGTTTTTATAGAATAGTAACCTCACTATATAAATGTATGAAATAAGAATTAGGTATCTCATAAATTAAGATATGGTATATTTATATATTGCTACAAGTAAATAAATTTCATCCAAATGATAAATTAATTGTTTATATTTTAATAGAACATAAATGTTTAAAAACAATTCTATTAAACATAATGATATAAAATAAATTATTTTTACAGAAAATGGATTTTCAAATAATTATCAATTTCCATTATAATGATATGAATTTTTTTATCACATATAAAATTTTATATAAGGGTCATAAATTCGATTCTAATATTAAAATATATATTTGTCAAATAAATGATGATGTTAGATAAAAATAAAATATCCCATATTTAGAAAATTATTTTAATGAAAGGTGTTCTAATTTTTAAATAAATAAAATAACATATTTTGGGGTGAATTTTTGGAATTTTACAAAGATAATGGATTTTTATGATTAATGATATACAATAATTTTTGGCATTTAACATTTCAATCCAAATATATGGCGTTCTTAGTTACATATGATGAAAGAACCCATTATTTCAAACTCCTGTGATCAAGATACTAAAAATATTCAAAATAAACAATAATATCATTAGTATTGTTCCAAAGAAAAAAACTAATGAATATAATAATAAAAAACACCCATCTCCCACCCTTATAAATAAAACCCCACACCACCCCTTCTCGTCACACCATATAATCCATTTAGCATGAAAATATTTTTCCAAATTAATCAACCAAGAATATTACCCTCATCTTAATATTCCAGATATAACCAAAAGACCAATTCCAAATACCCTATGGATGATCTCATGGAGATAATATTCAAGTGGTAAAATCCCCCATTTCTCTATTAAATTATTTATATCTCCTACCATATATTCACCCACCTATCCAAAGATTCACAATAACTAAATTATCCTATATATAATGAATTTTATTTTTTATAAAATATCCCACATCAAATATCCCTTCTCCACCTTTTATTATTATACTTTAAATAACAGACATGATATATCGATTAATTACCTTTGTGGCGAATGAGTATTCATTTTTATTACTTCATCCATTGATGGTATAAATTATCTTATAATTGATAATAATTATGTATATATATATATATTAGATATGGTCTCCCATTATTTAATTAATATATTTAAATAATATTAAATTAAACGAAGCATTTTCGTGATGGTCGGAAAACCGCCAAAATAAACTAAGCAATTGTGACAAATGTTTTATCCAATTAATCACAATTGTACAAGAAATAAAAATGATATATCAGACCAAGTAAACATATATAATTACATAAATACTATATTATTTCACTTATATTTATTTATTTTATTTTGAAATGAATATCCATAATTATTAACATGTGAAACTATAATGAAAACATGAATCAAAGCTCTCGAAATTTAGAAACTGAACATTTTTTCTCATCGAAATGGACATAAATTAATTTAATGAAATTATATTAAATCAAATATATGTAAAATTGTTTCTTAATTTAAAATATTAATGAATCTAATTTTATTATCATTTAAATTAAATGTATGTGAAAAACAAATTTAGACATAAGGTAAGGAATCTCTCCAAACCAACATTTTTCGATGGGGTTACACTTTTATTTATTTATACAATCAAATTTACTTAGTATTAATTTATAATTATTCTAATTTATTTTTTTATATTTCCAAAATATATTTATCCAGATCAACTCATCTTTATTATATTGGTAAATACATTATCAATAAGGATCCCATAAAAATTCCCGTCAATAAGAAAGTCCAATTAAATGGAACTTCTATGTTTCATACCTATTTTCAAGTACACTCCACAAACAAGTTAAATTCATTTTATTATAAGATAACTCATTTTTTTTATGAAAACAAATTTTAGATCAATTCAGTTATTATGGTAAAAATTATTCCTTTACATTATTCAAATATTTAACACCCCAACCCATGTTCCACTTAAATTGTGCCTCGAGCCAGTGGGTCACATGACCTCAAGAACACCTCCCCACATACCAGATTAATCCTACCAGAAGTGAGGATGTAAGTGTGGTATGGTGAGGAGAATATAACCTCTTATCATAGTGGCATAACATATATATCCCTAAAAATAAAACATCTAAAGCATATATTGAAAGACATAATAATAATGTAGTGGAAGAGATAATAAATGAATAGATTAATAACAATAAAATAAACCTAAATGTTCCATATACATTGACTCAAATAATAGTGATATTCAAAAGGGGATCATGGTGTAGGCATATACATTCATTATATACAAATGAAACAATAAAAATAAAAAACTCTGCTCCACTAGCATCTTAGGGGAATGCTCGGTTCTCTTCTCTTATGCTCCATCTATAAGGAATCCTTATCAACAACCTATAATATGTAACATAAAATTAATATGTACCTACAAAAATATATGCTTCTCAGGTACCAAAGGTACACTGAGTAGGGTGTGAGATAAAATTCCAATATTCCACCACCAATGGTGTCTATAATTATTCTATGTAGAGTTGTTAACTAAGTTGTGTGCATGAATAAGTAATTAATTAACAGTGCAGAATAAATAAATAACCTCTCTCTCATGTTCCAAAAATATACCTAGAAGCTCTACCAAATTTGTCGCATGAATGAAATGGATGTTTTATCAGTCACTATAAATATATTAATTTAATATATATAGTATAATTATAAATTGAATACACCTATATGAACCAAGAACTTGTGGATGTAAGTGACCACATACCTAGAATAATAGTTGTTGGTTAGACCAGGGCACAACATATTCATCCATAAGTAGTCCAATGACCCAATAAAATCAAGAGATAGTGTGCATTCCCTATATCTCAATTTCTTCGACCGATGTTGAATCAAACATAATACATGAGAGATACATCAAAGCATAGATTATGAGTTTTGGTTGGCTAAGGGAGAAGGAAAACCAATTAATCCACAAGAAGAAGAAGGGAGATATAAAAAGGGGATATAAGGTTTAAAGAGGGAAAATTATCATTTCACATCAAAATAATATGGTAGAAGTTTTAGGTGCACAGTTTTCGTAACTATATTCAAACCATGACAGAAACTACTATCATAAGTATGTAGTTTCTCACACATCCATGCGTTTAGAGCCTCATTGTCTCAAAAAAATCACTGCATCTCCTACTGAACTTGTTATTTTCCTTACATGGTTATAGAAAAAAATGAGTCTTACACCACATGGATTCTACTAAAAAAGTGGCCGAGTATTTTGGCCACATTAAAAAACCCCAATCTCCCGAAAATCCTTGGATGATGTTGGGACCTTCCATAGGTTGTATTCAATATTTACCAAGATTATGATTAAGATTTAAATTAAAAAAAATATCAATTCCACTGTTAAATAAGGGTCGTTATATACCCCTCGTTAATGCTGCTCATCGTCGAGTTTCCCATCTGAGGGTAATGTGGTTTCAACAGTTGAGAATTCTGGTTACTGAGCTAGTATACCAACATCTTGTTTTCAATTGTTATCATGTACTCAATCATGTTTCCATATATCTTTTATGAAATGAACTGACTTAACATGGAGTGTCATCATGCTATGATAAATAGTAAGAACTAGGTACTCCTCAAATGATTAATTAACATCAAACTAAACCTCATCCAGAGAAAATACCTATGACTTGTCTATATGATACCAGAAAACATAATACATTTAAAATTCATAATTCATTGACTACAATTTATGAGGATGTTTCAACTAGTATAACACATGTCTGACATGTTACACAACATTTAAGGGTCTTTTAATCCTAAGAGAGAGATTATCCATTATCCCAATATGTCTATTACCAATCCTGGTCGAGACTCGCAAGAATCCATAGTCTCTTTACCTAAACATGACAGACCACTAGTATCTATTGGCATATATCTATAGTATAAGAAGATCTCTCACCATGGACATTATGATTTTCTAGACCTTCTTTACAGTCCATTGAATGAGAAATGGACTAAGCATAGGTTCCACCCCTACAAATTTCTAATATAGAGGTGAATGAGTATTCGGACCATATATGGTTCCAAAGGATCAATCTTGATGGTAGCATGAAAGCGGTTATAATATGTAAAATCAATTAGGGGAATAGGTTTCTCATAGTTTTTCTCATATGTATGGACACTTTCATGGATAATGCCCATATTACATGGATCACATGATCTATCTTTCCACCACTCTATGGGTGATAGGGAATGGATAGAGGCACCTATGTCCCCATAAACTTCATCAACCCCTACAATAATGGTGTTGAAAATAAAATATCTCTATATTAATTTATAGAATGAGGAGAATCAAGAAAATGTACAACCTTCTTGACATAACTCCTTCCTAGATCATCCACCAAGAAGGTCTCTTGCCTATGTGGGAATTTTTAGACCTCTTTCAAATGATCAATGGAAACCCATGTTGTATCATTTCTACAAGGTGATATGGGTTGAACTATAATGAAATCCATCACATAATATTCCCATTTCAACTTGAGAATGGAAAAGGGCTATAAAATCCTCATCAATATCTGATGCCCCACCTTCATGTAATGTTAGTTGGAACAGTTAGTGATGAAGTCTGTAATATCATGTTTCTTAATAGGACACCAATATGGTTATCATAGATCCAAATAAATTTTGGGGATACTAGGGTGAACCACCCATGACGAGGAATATATTTTCATCCATGAATCCTCTCTCGTGTCTAATGGGACTCATACACGCCTAGGAAATAGTGGAGTATCATCCCCATCTAATGTCCAAACTGATGATGTTTAATAATTTGAAATTAATTCCCTTAGAAAAGGGCCTTTGGGATCTGATATTTTCTTTATCCATACATGTTTTAGAATAGTAGAGGTCCCTCCAATGTTTGAGATGATAGTATAATGATAGTCCTCTTGAACCTCAATATGAATCACGTAGAGTAGGTCCTTGACCTTCAATTCACCACTGTATTCCTAAGCATCCTATATCTGAGTATTTCATATCAAACCATCAAATACAACAAGTCCCATATCATAAATGTAGGAAATCTTGAAATCAAATGACTTTTCATACTCGACCCACCTGGGAATCATAGGATTCATATATTGATGGATAGCGATTTACAAGAGGCTTTTATGAAATATAAATACCAAAAAACTCTCTCAAAGTAGATATTTTATCTAATAAAATATTTCTTAAACTACAGTAGCTATCATGAGGTAATGTGTTTGGTATTTTCACTCATGATTCCTCAACTGACGATACCCATATGTGACAAATCACTCATCAAACATCAAAACAACTCAAAGCCCAATACCTTATCTATCACAGTATATGGTGTAAATATTTCCTAATTATAGAAGATTTAGTATCATTTATAGTGTCAAAGGACCATTCAACTCTTGAATGGATTCATCATAGTCTTATGACTATATTAATTCCACACCATTCATTGTTTATATAGATAGTGGAATAAAAATACATGATAAATCCAAGATAAAGAGCCTATAATACCCATCTTGGCTCAATAAAAACCCAATTTCAAAGACGTTTTTGGGATGTTCCTATGAAACTAAAACTCTCACATTCGTCTACTCAAGCTCTTGACTCCAAGAAAATTTTACCCATAAAGTGTACTTTGTGGATCCAAAAGTTTCATTTTCTGAGCATAGCGTACATATGATTCTCTCTCAGTGTATTCAACATGATCCCAAGATAGATTATCATGGTCATATCAAGAGAATGAATAATGATAGATGTCATGAATATAGACTACGAAATATGAATCTAAATATGGGTGGAAAAACTAATTTTTAAGAGCCATAAAAATTTTAGGATAATTTGTGAGACTGAACGACAAGACTTGGTTATTGTAAAGACCATACCTACTATTGAATTTTTGTGAGTTATGTATGAGGAACTGAATTACACCTGATGGTATACCAATGATAGATATATATTTAAAAACAATCTATCTTCTTGTTGTTGATGAATGTGTTCTTTAATTTTTGTTTGTGTATACTGATTCATGATCATAATCTAGTTCGACCACCTGTAATCCATGAAAATACTTAGGGTACCATATTTATTCATGGAAAAAAGGACTAGTGAAGATGAAAGAGAGGTGTTGTGCATATAAATACTTTATCCTCTATATTCTAAAACTACTTGTTGATATCTATAAGCTTCATCAATTACATTCTATAAGAAGGTATGGTCTCTGGTGCTACGCCTAGAACAAATTCAAGGGTAAAATCTACCTATCATACTAGAGTCTACCTAGATATGTCATAAAAATGAATCACTAAAGGGATACATTAGATGAGGGAAAATAACTACGCATAACCTCTTGTCATCCAGGAATACATTTTCTATCTGGGTTGTCACATTACACCACCTTTGATTCTTTGTTCTAGATATAGTTTCATTGACATCTCATTATCCTTTTTGTATGGAAATAGTGAACTCTTATGGTGTAAACATCACAATTTGATGATAAAAATGAAATTAGGCTCGATATGTAAGTAACCAATCCATCTAGATGGTCACATATATGATTTTAATTTCATGGATGAAAATATTCCATATAAAGATGTTTCTACCAATCACAGGAGGACATTCCATAAATTAGTGACTCTCCTTTGAGTGGATAACAAATGGGGTAAATATTATCATAATTCCTTAAAAGTGGTAAATCTCAAGGGAAAATCATCCCATAATAATCTCAGATATAAACAAGTGATACATACCAAGGTCATATAATGAAAACACTAATTTCAAGGCTATAAGTATAGTACCACATACAATAGAAGGTCTGGAACTCTACACCTCCATTATTGGATGGACCACATATAACTACCATGTACCATGGTGTTGATTAACTACCTGAATTCCTTGAGAAACCCCACTCTCCTAGTGATAAGAATCAATGGTGTGACATAATCTCCCTTTACTACGACATCAGTAAGATCAGATGGTGGTATTCCAACTTCCTTCATGTCGTGATTCTATTGGCCTCAGTGTTGAACACAGGGTATGATTAAATCCTCAATCTCCATGTTCTGAAGGCAATGTTCTATAAAAGTGTTGGATATGTCCCATCCTTCTATATCCTCTACATTAAAGTATATCTCATAAGAACTATGGTATCACGTGTCCAGACATCCCACACCGGTGAAAAAAAAAGAATGTTTTTTGTATGAGGAGCCTGACTATTAGAACCTCCATGAGTAGCCTTAAAAAATCTCATTCTTCTAGAAGAAAGAATCATCAATAACTCAAGGTGGTGAATCACCAGAACTCATACCATCATCTTCCAACAAATTTATCTCTATGATAAGTGATCAGATGAAAATTTAGAAAATATTAGTCAACCTAAACACATTGACTTGTGATCTAATGGTGAAATCCAACCCATCATGAAGTCTCCTCATAGTCATATAAGGTCTTCACCTACTAGAGTGGGAGTTAACCACTATAGCTATGTTAAAGTGGAAGAGTATTCCATAATTTACAAACTTCCCTACTATAGGATCATGAATTCCCTATCTCTTCCACCCCTTATAGTCTAGGGAAATAAGTTTTCAAAGAAGATCATATCGAAATATGATGAGACCATATTACAATTCCAATATTCCTATGTAATAAAATCCTACCACCTCTTGGAATAATCATGTAGTATATATGCACCTAGTTTTACCCTCCTATCTGGAGGCATTCCCAGATGCTCGAATATAGAAAGGACAGCTTCAAAAAAAGACCTAATATCATGTTTCCACCATCCTCCGAAAAGGTGAGAGGATATTTCGGCTAGGACTCATAAGTTAACTATTCCATACTTAGGGAAGGTCGAAAAACACATTCATATTCTTAATCATATGTAGGAATCCTCCACATAACTAGGAATATCGTCCCATATTAAGAACATGTGGAGGTTCAATAGGTGGAACTGTAGGATGCATCACTGGAGGCATAAGGTCCACCATCTCAAGTGCAGGGTTATTGCTGAATTCATGGTGTCTAACTGGAGGACATCGTGGATGAATGATACTACAATAAAAAACCCCCAACTCAGATGAAATGACCACATTTGAGACAAAATATACATAGACTCTATGACATGTGCATAACCTTATTATATAAACCATCACAAATCTTTAACTGATTTAAAATCTTAGAATAGGTGGTATAATAGACAAAAAAGGCCATAAAATCATAATTGACACCCTACAACCCACTACTAAGGCTAGGTCTGGGACTAGTTCTCTTATTTAGATTTATATAGTATAAGAAATATTAAATTAACTTTGTTTTTCATTTTATATTTTTCCTAATTCAAAAAAATTAATATGTTTATAATTGTTGAATTAGAGGCATTATCATTTCTAATTAATAAGGGCCCATTCTCTATATGAACGAAAATATATTGTCCACTTATTCCACACCATAACATGATCAAGACCATGATACCAATGTTCCATAATTAACTGCTTAATGTGTCTTCTTTAGATTATTATTGAATACATTGTTAGGTTTAGGCATTAAATTTAAGTATAAGTTATTTTTTCCAATCCCTATAAAAATTATCATCATAATTCATTACATATTTAAGGAACTAATAATATAAAACTGGAATGTATACATTGAATGGATAAATTAAATGAAATAATGCATTTAATATTAAACCAATTATGCCTATAATGTTGCATGATCTAATACAACCCCCTAATTTAAATAGTTTATAGTAGTGAAATCTCATTCCCATCATACCAAAAATAATAGAACCATAAAACACGTGTTCTATGAAATGGTCAAGTTGTATGTACAATAATGAAAGATTAAATAACAATAATTTCCCATCCCATGAAATTTGGGATTTCCTTTTACTTGGGTTAGATACATCTTTATAGAGGGTAAATTCAAAATCCAATTAAACCCTAGTATCTTATCTATTACCCAAATAGTAGCACAATGAAAAAAATTCTTAGATACCATGTTATATTGTCATGAACTGGGGTACACATAATCTGTTCCCTGTTCTAGTGGGTCAAATGGATTCAAGCACGCCTCCCTAAATGATATACAATTCCAAATAGTAGTAAGAATTTAAATTTTGTGAGATAGGGATACTATAACATCTTATTAGAGTGTAACAATGGATAAATCCCTTAATATACAAAAGTGGAATAATATATGGACCGAGAGATTAAAAAAATAAGAGGATGAATAAATAATTAAACAACAAAATAATAATCAATGCCACAATGTAGTGTAATATAAATGGTTTCCTAGAATACTGAAATACAATAGGGTAACATGGGGTTTAATATACATTCATGCAAAAAAATAAAAATAAAAAATGTACAAAAATATGCTCCACTAGTATCTCGAGTGAATGCCCAATCCTTTTCTCATATTCTCTATCCCTAAGTAAATCATATCAACAACCTACAACAGGTCCCATTACCTTACTCATACTATAAGTCATATAGTCTTATCGGGCTCCAATAGAATCCCATGTAGGCTGTAAGATAAAATCACAATAGACCACCACCAATAAATTCCTAGAGTAATTTGAGGATTTATCATGACTAGAATGTTTGTAGGACTATGTAATTAATTTAAAGTTCTAAAAAAATAAAGAAAAACCTACTCATGTTCATAAATGACACTTATTAGCTCTAACTGGTTTAGATCATGGCACAAATCAACATCTTATTAGTCACCATTTATATTGAAAGTGTACATATATATATACAGTGTAGTTATATATTTCCTCACAAATATAAACCATGTATCAACAGATGTAGGTCGATATATAACTATATTAATAGTCAGTGGTGAGACTAGGACATAAGTTAGATGTCCATAACCAATCAAAAGAGCCTATAAGCTCATTAATAATGGTACGTTTCCTATATCCGATAATGAGTGGGAGACTTCATGCCTTTCAACCGATATGGTGAGTATTCTGTCAGGTCAAAACTCAAGTAATTGATGCATACCATAATTCCCAACATCAAATGTAGATACCCGAAGCTTGACGTATATAGAAATTACATTACTTTTGTGGAATAATTAATACATAATGAAAACCGACACACAAGGACGGTAATATTTTAGTGTCTTTGGAAACTCAGAAAATAATCTTCTAATCGTGGTGATAGATCTTCATCATCTCCCATAAATCTCTTCCCCTTTTGTTTTCTTACCTAAAACCTTTCTTTAAATCCCAGGGAAAAGAAACATAAAAAGGGTGAGCTCAAATGCTCAATAAGGGTAAGAATGGAGAACATAAAACAATTCATAAACATTTGAATGCAAAAACTTGAACATAAAATATAAACATCAAAATATTGAGCAACGACATAAATCATGGAAGTACACAAAGCATAAATCATAAAGGAACATTAGTCATGATAAAATAGCATGGTAATAAAACATGTAATTATGGCATCCATTAAGCATATGTTATGATTTCCATAGTAGCCAAGGCATTGCTGCCAAGACCATCTTAGTGGACAAGGTCCCATTCTGAATTGAGTTCACTCCTCGTTCCAGTCCTGTAACACTAAACCAGATTAACAGACCATTCCAGCCATGTCTATATAATGAGATATAAATCTTTACCCAATGCATTTGAGGGATATATAGGTTCCACACATCTCATAATGAAATCATTCTTACGTGTCCCACAACATAAACATAAATCATTCATCATAACCCAAAGAATAAAATGGGTTTCATAAACATCATTCCATCATAACATAATCCATATAAAACAAATGGATATCATTTCATCATAAGAAAAGTGAAACCATGTAAATAATAGAGACATTATACTTGAAACATACATATATGAAATAATGCCACCTTATATGGAAAATGGTTTTGATAAAACAATTGAAATGAATTCTTGATGAAAATATGCTTTCTTCATCAAAATCATTTTCTCTTCCCAGAATGCCATGAAATTTTAAAAGAAAAGGATTTTGTTGAAAAAAGTAATAAAATCTTGTAGATGAATCTTTACGAAAAAAGGCTTTATGAATCTGTAAAAATCCATTCATGTCATATAAGATAAAATAACATTCTTCTCGTACTTTTTCCGGAAAAGTCAAAAAGTACCTTGTATGGTAAACAAAAGAAATATTCCTTACAAACCTTGTGGTAAAAGTCATAAAAGGGTAAAAATGAATTAAAAAAACATTGAATAATACTAAAAATTTTATGAAAACATTTTTAGAAAACATGGACATGGATTATAAACATAACCCGAGTAAAGACTTACGAATAAACAATCTCGGATAAGAATGAGATTGGAATAATTAACCATTACCTTAGGTCCGATATACTTCGTACGTATTCAGACCTCCTGTATAATGATTTAAATAATGTCATTAACTTACTACAGAATCATATTCATTGTTATGATGTCATAAATAGTTCACTTATGACTTTATATTACTTGTTCTTTTGTAAATTGCATGTTAAAGCAGCATTTTGGGTAAAATCGTTTCATTTTTCATACGTGTTTCGACTTTTTGTTCTTGATATAATTACTTATATCATGATTTACATCATTAAAGATTGTAAAACATGATTTATATATAATATATATACATATATATATATGATAGATCGATAAATTGAATTAAATACATTGTTCTTGGAGACGGTAGGTCGTGCGTACGCATGAACACTGTTTTCGTTTCCTTATTGAATTTAATATAATTAAGTAGATGCAATACATATATATATATATAAATAAATCTAGTAGAATTATTATGTCATATATTTCATGATTAATTATTATATATATACTTTATTATCATTCTTGAATTTTTAACATGGAAAATGAATCTCATCGCGTCATGGAGACGGTAATCCGTACGTACGCACGAGCGATGATATCGGTCCCATATTTATTGAATGGAATTGGAGTGAATGATATAATATCTTATAATCCGTATGATGTTATAATAATCATATATAGTTATTTTTTACACCATTATAACCATCCAAGTAAGGTGGTGTTGGAAAAACAGATTAAACCACGCCTTGGAGACGGTATTCCGTACGTATGCACACGCGGTGATTTCTTTTTCCGTAGGATGGATAGAAAGTGAAATAGGGTTTTTTAATATTTATAATAACATATCAGTATATAATTAATGCTTATGTTATTACTTTATAATGAGACAACTAAATAAGAATAAGTAGAAGAAGAAAGAAACTTGAAAGAATCAGTAACATATATTACCTCTTCTTCGTCACCACTCTTTGAAACCTTCTCTTAGGGCACTAAAATTGGTCTTTTAAGAAGAAAAGTACCTCTAGTATGTTGCTAATGAGGTTGAGAAGGGAAATGGGAAGGGTTTGACTAGGTATAATGTCTCAAAAGGGTGTGAATGTAAGTAGGAAGGGGTTCCCTTTTTATAATGGAGAAGATGGGTACCTTTGGAAATATTAAAAATATTAATTTATAATAAATCTAAACCCACTTAAAAACCACCAAAAAAATTCATATTAGAATATTAGATGTGATATGGTTGTAATATAATAAAACAATAAAATATAGACATGTTGGGAATTTATTTTAAACATTATCAACATTATTTATCATTATTTAATCTATTAAAATTTATTTGTGATAATAAGATTCTATATTTTAAACTGTTATAACTAATAACATATGTGCTGTTAATTATCCAAAATTAGATAATTTATGAAATTTTCTACTATATAAATTTCAATTTATAATTTTTAAATATTTTTGAGATTTTAATACAATTTAATAATATGTTATTTTTATAAAATAACAGTAGTGTCAATTTTGAAACTATTAATTCATATGAATTTAAATAAAATCCAAAAAGAGGATATATTCAAACAAAAATATTAAATAGGTTCCTGACATGTCATATTAATCTATAAAATTAGTGGAGGACATTAAATAGTTTATATAATATTTATTTTACTATTTTTAAAACCATTTATTTGATATTTCTCTTAATAAAATAATTACTACAACATTTTTGTATAATTATTAAATATACTTATTTGTTGTATAAAAATTAAAAATAAATTACTAGGATTAAGATAAATCTTATATATTTTCTAATAATACATTTATTCTGATTTATCTTCTAGAAAACCCAAATTTTAAAATGTTATATTTATTAAATTATGAAGGTGACAACTTTGACATCATATAAAATAAAATAATATAAGTTTCATAATCACTTTTATAAGACTCCAAACGGTCATATATTCGGTCATTGGATGATTATGGTGTATATATATACTACCAATAAGTTTTGGTCTGGTTTTTGAGCCCTTTAATATGTATTAATGTTTCAAGAAAAACAATATTATTGATTTGTTTACTAAATAAATAATTTATGCATCATTAATGTATAAGATAATAAGGTAATTAAATATATCATAAAAATTACAAATAAATTACCATGATAAATAAAAAAAAATTATATTTTAAATGAGTATTTATAACGAAAATTATATTCTATATAGCCTTATATTATAAATAATTTAATTTTTAAAGTACGAGTGAGACATATTTCACTTTCCTGTAAATAAAATAAACTAAAGGTCTTAATCACCTCCACGTGGGTTATAATGGATTCCATTTCAAAAACAATATGACTTAGGACGAAATATAGTCATCAAATTGTATTAAGACAAGTGTTAGGGTAATTTTATAATATTATATTTACCCTTAATTACCCGATTTACCTTTTACTATGGTAAATAAAATTTACCGTAGTTACTATTCATAATGCCCAAAAATAAAAATTAGTCTATTAATATAAATTGGACCCACTAATTATAAATATGGAATCCATTTTTCAAAATTCATTACACAGAAGTTTCAGAAATTAAATTAAAATTAATCTCGTTGTCGAAAGAAAACAGATTTTTGTTTAAAACATTGCAAAAGATTGAATTTATTTAACCTACGAATTCAATATAAAATCAATGCTAATGACATAAATTATTTTAAATAGTAAAAATATATTCATTTTTATACTTTAAAACCATTCAATATTATAATTTAACTACATAAATTATTATAATGAAAAAAAGTTGTTTTTAATTAAAATATAGCGTGTTTTACTATTCATTAAAATGTGAATGTTATCAGAACAATATGAAAAATTTATCCAAAGTAAATTTTAATATCCTTATTCCAAAGAAGAATTTTATTTTTTAAAATTGAACTTATAAACATGTTAAAAACTATATTTAAAGTGGGTGCGCCATTAAAAGGCAGCAAAACTGCATTTTTTGAAAAATACTTATTTTACCCGAAAAATTTATTTTGTTCTTATACCATGTTCTATAATATGTGTAAGATGAATAATAATGTTATAAAATTAAAAGTTTTGTTAATAATTTTCAAAACGGTTAGTTCAGAATATTATAATAATATATCGTTGTTTAGTAAAACCTGGTATTGCGTACAACACATGCTATCGAGGAAGGTCGTGGTTACGTGTAATGCAAGCCACGTCAGTGTTGCGTATAGTGTACGAATCCTTTGTTGTTGGGTATAAAATAATCCAACCATATTTCATTTATACATTGAATATATTAATATATATACACTCAATGTTGCGTAGAATAACTACTTTCAAACAAACATGAAATTGTGTGGAACATGATCCAAGATTAGTGTTGCGTATACTGGAAACTAATACAGTGTTGCGTATAGTGCAAGATAATCTTGGTGTAGCGTACACCAGAAGAAATGAATGAAATTAAAAAGAATATATCTTCTAAAATATCTGGTTGTTACATTCTACCCCCCTTAAAATGAATTTCTCCCTCGAAATTCGTCAGGGTTATAAATCATTTTCTATTCATAGAAACCCACATCGTAAAAAGGCATACTAAAACATAATTTTAAAAACTAAAGTATGGAACGTAAAGATTACCCGAAGTAACTCATCATTGGGTTTCCATATAGGAGAACATAGTTTAAAATATAAATATGGATGAAAATTCTAACCATCATTTTCTGAAGGAGAGTGGTAGTGAACATGGCTATGAAAAATCCAACAATCACAAAGCCATAAATTTGTGATGTTATAAGGAACCATATGATTCATCAGATATGAGGGCATTAGGAAAACATTTTTTGGTTTTCAAGGTCATTTCCCTAATGATTAAGAATTTTAGAATCAAAAGAAATACTTAATTGATTTTGGAACAATATCACCGCTGTTCGTGCCTTGAACAATTTCCACTTCATATCCTAAAGAAATGATGTTGAATTTGTCATTCATGAAGTGTTATCAGATCATGTGATAGAATGATGAGTCATTCCATATATTTCAAACAAAAGGTTTGAAAAAGTTATCAAATATACATAAGTTCATCTATAGTGAGATTGATCATATTTGGTTCATAAATTGGACTTATACTTCATATATCAAACTAATTAATAAATTAAAACTAATTTATACTAAACCGGGACATCTTGTAGGCCAGTGATAGGCGATAAAGGTCTGTCGCACTTAGGTTGTGGGTTTACTTCCCATACCCTTGTCCGATGCGACGGGTTGTCACCCGTCTTGCAGGTTGTCCCTTTTTCTAAAATTACATTATTATAACATTCCTGAAATAATATTGAAAAAAGTTCATGACATAAACAATACCATCTCATGTCTAACATAATTCATTCCAATCATTAGGTTTATCCAAAATACTTCAGTCCAATCTCATAGTATAAAGAGAATGATTACTTGAATGGTCATATAACAGGAACGTTAATATCATCATTTATTCCCCATATATCATACGATATATCTTGTTGGTCACATTCCAAACATGTGAATACCTTAATCATGTATTCTTTTGAAACATGAATTACCATAGAACCTTAGTAAAAACATGAGTGATGTCAAAATTTAACACTTACCACATACCCAAATCCCAAAATTTCTATATACTCAATCCATGATATCACTTTGTCCTTATACAAGTCATGAGCTCATTAATACTATCAAAAAACTCATTATCTCCTTATCCTTTCATTATGCACATATCGTCTACATTCCAAAAATATTTGAATAACCTTTCATGGTTACCAGTACCATTCATCATATACATTCAAAACTCACGAAATGGAAATAGTGTAACAATGCTTAGATTTTTTCTTTATTCCATAGTACCATACATTATTCTTGATAAACATACAATCATTACACTACCTTCTTAATCCATTGGCTGAGCTTCAACAATTATTTTATCTCACATATCATTTATAGTCTCTTCATCATCATCAATATAAATACACCCCTTACATCCATGATGATTCTTTTCTTGAGACTTTCCCATAAGGCAATGGTTTTCATAATGCCCATACATTACACATGTAAAACATTTAACCATTGTTTATGTCTTAGAAATACCACTATCCTTATCCATGGGGGTTAACTAAACATTTTACTTTGCAATTACTGGATTTTTTTCCTTCTTTTCCACACCCAAAACATCTTCCAATTCCTTTGAAACATTCTCCCTGATTACTCTTCCCACATGATTTACATTAGGGGAATTGAACATTCTTTCCTCTATGATCATCATGAAACTCCATCTTTCACTTATTAGCTGAGTCAGGAAACTTACCAATGTTGAGATTATTGATCATATTATGAGATTTCTGATTAGGCATAATAACGATATGTGGACCTCCAGATCCAATTTCATTTGGTTTCTCATGAAGAATATCATACCATTGTCTATCATATCCTCCATTATCGTGAATCATACTGTTTCCAGCCATTTTCTAAAACCCAAAAAGAATAGTGTGAGAGGAAAATATCATGCTAGGAAAACAACATAATAAAGGGTGAGTAACTTCAATATCTAACATCTTAGTTTTAATTCTAAGATCGTTAGTGCAATTCTAGGACTACAATCTATATGTAAACTTAACCTTATGGACATCCCTAGACATACCTTGGAAATATCTCTAGGGATCTCACTATGTTTTTCGTATCCTAGTTTCCAAAGGTTAACTAAACCTTTCCTCTGATACCAACTGTAGAGACCCAAATCTTGACGTACATGGACATTACATTACTTTTGTAGAATACATAATACAAAATGATAACAGACACACAAGGATCATAATAGTTCAGTGTCTTTGGATACTCGGAAAATAAACTTCTTATCGTGGTGAAATATCTTTAATATCTCCCATAAAGATCTTCCCCTTTTGTTTTCTTACTTAAAACCTTTCTTTAAATATAGGGGAAAAGAAAACATAAAAACGGTGAGATCAAATGATCAGTACGGGTAAGAAAAGAGAACATAAAACAATCCATAAACATTTGAATTCAAAAACTTGATCATAAAATCTAAACATCAAAATCATGAGCAACAACATAAATCTTTGAAGTACACAAAGCATAGATCATAAAGTAACATTAGTCATGATAAAATAGCATGGTAATAAAACATGTAATTGTGGAATCCATTAAGCACATGTTATGATTTCCATAGTAGCCAAGGCATTGCTGCCAAGACCATCTTAGTGGACAAAGTCCCATTCTGAATCGTGTTCACTCCTCATTGCAGTCCTGTAACACTGAACCAGATTAACTTACCCTTCTAGCCATGTCTATATCATGAGATATAAATCGTTACCCAATGAATTGGAGGTAGATATAGGTCCCACCCATCTCATAATGAAATCATTATTACGTTTTCCACAACATAAACATAAAGCATTCATCATAACCCAAAGAATATAATGGGTTTCATAAACATCATTCCATCATAACATAATCCCTATAAAACAAATGGATATAATTTCATTATAAGAAAAGTTAAAGCATGTAAATAATAGAGGAATTATACTTGAAACATACATATATGAAATAATGTCATCTTAGATGGAAAATGATTTTGATAAAACACTTGAAATGAATTCTTGTTGAAGATATCTTTTCTTCTTCAAAATAATTTTATTTTCACAGAATTCCATGAAATTTTAAAAGGAAAATATTTTTTTGAAAACAGTCATGAAATATTATAGAGTAATCTTTTTGAAAAATAGGCTTTATGAATCCTTAAAAATACATTCATGTCGTATAAGTTTAAAAAACATTTTTCTCATACTTTTGCCAGAAATGTCAAAAAGTACCTCGTATGGTAAAAAAAAAAAATATTCCTTACAAACCTTGTGGTAAAAGTCATAAAAGGGTAAAAATGAATTTAAACAGACATAGAAGAATACTAAAAGTTTTATGAAATCATTTTTAGAAAACATGGACATGGATGATAAACATAACCCTAGTAAATACTTACGAATAAACAATCTCGGATAAGAATGAGATTGGAACAATTAACCCTTACCTTAGGATCAATATGCTTCTTACGTATCTAAACCTCCTATATAATGATTTAAATAATTTCATTTACATATTACATAATCATATTCATTGTTATGATGTCATAAATGGTTCACTTATGAGTTTATATTACCCGTTCTTTTGTAAATTCCATGTTAAAACAACGTTTTGGGTAAAATCGTTTCATTTATCGTATGTGTTTCGACTTTTTATTCTTGATATTATTACTTATATACTGATATAATTAATTTCATAATATAAAACATGATTTATATATAATATATATACATATATATATATATGCTAGATCAATAAATGGAATGAAATTCACCGTTAATGGAGACGGTAAGCCGTACGTACGCAGGAACACTGTTTTCGTTTCCTTATTGAATTGAATGTAATTAAGTATATGACATAAATATATATATACATAAATACAGTAGAATTATTATGTCATATATTTCATAATTAATTATTATATATACTTTATTATCATTCTTGAATTGTTAACATGGAATATGAATCTCATCGCTTCGTGGAGACGGTAATCCGTACGTACGCAAGAGCGATGATATCGTTCCCATATTTTTTGAATGGAATTGGAGTGAATGATATAATATCTTATAATCTTTATGATGTTATAATAATCCTATATAGTTAATCTTTACACCATTCTACCCATCCAAGAAAGGTGGTGGTGGAATAACTGATTACACCACGGCGTGGAGACGATATTCCGTACGTACGCACGCGTGGTGATTTTGTTTTCCATAGGATGGATAGAAGGTGAAATAGAGTCGTTTAATATTTATAATAACATATAAGTATATAATTAATACTGATTTTATTACTTTATAATGAGACAACTAAAGAAGAAGTATTAGAAGAAGAAAGAAACTTGGAATAATCGGTAACGGATATTACCTCTTCTTCGACACGCCTCTTTGAAACATCCTCTTAGGGCTCTAAAATTGGTCTTTAAAGAATAAAAAGACCTCTATTATGTTTCTATGGTGGTTGAGAAGGGAAATGGTCCAGGGTTGGCCGAGATTAAAGGCTCAATAGGGTGTGAAGAGAAGTGGTAAGGGGTTCTCTTTTTATAAGGGAGGAGAGGGGCACCTTTGGAAATATTAAAAACATTAATTTATAATAAATATAAGCCCACTTAAAAACCACAAAAAATAACACATATTATAATATTAAATGATATATGGTTGTAATCTCATCAACCAATATAATTTAGACATGTAGGGAATTTATTTTAAACATTATCAACTTGATTTATCCTTTTTTAATCTATTAAATTGTATTTGTGATAATAAGATTATAAATTATAAATTGTTATAAATAATTATATATGTGATGTGAATTATCCATAATTAGATAATTTATGACATTTTAGACTATAAATTTCAATTTATAATTTTTAAATATTTTTTTCATTTTTAATCAATTTATTTATATGTTATTTGTATAAAATAACAATTGTGTCAATTTTGAAACTACTCTTTTATTTGAATTTAAATAAAATCCACAAAGAGGATATATTCGAAATAAAATATTTAGTAGGTTCCTAACATGTCATATTAATCTATCAAATTAGTATATGATATTAAATAGTTCATATAATATTTATTTTACTATTTGTAAAACCATTTATTTGATATTTCTCTTAATTAAATAATTACTACAACATTTTTGTATAATTATTAAATATACATATTTGTTGTATAAAAATTAAAAATAAAATACTAGGATGAAGATAAATCTTATATCTTTCATAATAATACATTTAGTCGGATTAATATTCTAAAAAACCCAAATTTTAAAATTTTATATTTATTAAATTATGAAGGTGACAACTTTGACATCATAAAAACTAAAATAATATAAGTGTCATAATCACTTTTATAGGACTCCAAACGGTCATATATTCGGTCATTGGATGCTTATGGTGTATATATAAACTTAAAATAAGTTTTTGTCAGGTTTGTGAGCCCTTTAATATGTATTACGTTTTCAATAAAAACAATATTATTGATTTTTTTACTAAATAAATAATTTCTGCATCATTAACGTATAATCTAATAAGGAAATTAATTAACTCATAAAAATTAGAAATAAATTACCATGATAAATAAAAAAATTTTATATTTAAAATGATAATTTATAACCGAATTTATATTCTATATAACCTTATATTAGAAAAACATTAATTATTAAAGTTTGAGTGAGACATATTTCACATTCCTTTAAATGAAATAAACTAAAGGTCTTAATCACCTTCAAGTGGGTTCTAATGGATTCCATTTCAACCGAAATATGACTTAGGACGAAATATAATCATCCAATTGTAATAAGACAAGTGTTAGGGTAATTTTATAATATTATATTTACCCTTAATTACCCGATTTACCTTTTACTGTGGTAAATAAAATTTACCGTAGTTACTATTTATAATGCCCAAAAATAAAAAGTAGTCTATAAATATAATTTGGACCCACTGATTACAAATATGGAATATAGTTTTCCAAATTCATTACACAGAAGTTGTAGAAATTAAATTAAAATTAATCCCGTTGTTGAAAGAAAACGAGTTTTTTTTAAATCATTGCAAAAGATTGTATTGATTTAACCTACGAATTCAATGTAAAATCAATGATAATGACATAAATTATATTAAATGGTAAAAATAAATTCTATTTATACTTTAAAACCATTCAATATTATAATTTAACCATATAAATTATTATGATGAAAAAAGTTGTTTTTAATTAAAATATAGCGTGATTTTTACTATTCATTAAAATATGAAAGTTATCAGAACAATATGAAAAATTTATCCAAGTAAATTTTAATATCCTGATTCCAAAGAAGAATTTTATTTTGTCAAATTGAACTTATAAAAATGTTAAAAACTAGATTTAATGTGGGTGCACCATCACAAGGCTGTAAAACTACATTTTTAAAAAAATACATATTTTACCCAGAAAATTTATTTTATTCTTATACCATGTTCTAGAAAATGTGTAAGATAAATAATAATGTTATAAAATTCAATATTTAGTTAATACTATTCATAACAGCTAGTTCATAATATTATAATAATATATCATTGTTCAGTAAAACCTGGTATTGCGTGCAACACATGCTATCGAGGAAGGTCGTGATTGCGTGTAATGCAAGGCATGTCTGGTTGCGTGTAGTGAAAGACTCCTTTGTTGTTGCATATAAAAAAATCAACCATATTTCATTTATAATTTGAATATATATATATACACTCAATGTTTCATAGAATAACTACTATCAAACAAATATGAAATTGTGTGTAACACGATCCAAGTTTAATGTTGCGTATACTACAAGCTAATACGGTGTTGCGTATAGCACAATATAATATTGGTGTTGCGTAAAACAGAAGATATGAAAGAAATTAAAAACAATATATCTTATAAAATCATGGATTTTTACATCAAACTAGTGTCGATGGTGTTGGAAGTTATACTCAGCACCCCATTTAAGGGAGTGTGATACCGTAGTTCTCAACCTGACATCATTACAATACTGATTTCCTTCCATTGGTAACCATTATGTATATTCTTTATTCTTTATTATTTATGGGGAACTATATTCCTCAAAATGTAATGTTTAAATCCCCAGTATATCTCAAAAATATATTGGGTAAATTCTTTTCACAAGAGAGATTATATATTAAATCAAGGAGTAAACATAATCTGTTATGGGATTTTTCTCCCATATGATACCTTCCTTGAAGTTAGCCTTGACTCAGGTATATGTCAGGGTATTTGTTTTTTGCATATTCTTATATTAACATGATCTTATGACTACATGTTCTGATTGATATACCCCAAGATGTTTATGCTTGTTCCATGCCTATTATGTTATCACGTTACACCATTGACTCATGTTCTATGCTCCTTCTCCATTACTATTCCCATACGAATATTTTTATATCATCCCTTTTCTATTTATTTTATAGTTTATCCTATGATGTTGTTGGATCTCAAAGGAAGATAGGATTTCATTATGGAATATTAATTAAAATATATTTTATTATAATTTGTGTTTTATATTTATGTACCTAGTCTTACTAATAAACTAGACTATTTTATCCTTTACTTCTATTTAAAAAATAAATATGTTCAAAATCAAGTAATAATATTTCTAAAAGTATAGGGTCAATATTGTCAATATTAGAACATGATGTTGTTATTTCTTGGGATTAGAAAAAGATATCAAAAGTAATGAATATATAGATATTCAAATCTCTATGTAAAACTGAGATTTATACACAGGGAATTAGAAGTTTGGATATATTTTTCATTTTTATTTTTTCCTTATATGTTTATAGTCTCCATTCAATATTTGTATTAAATATGTACTCAATACCCCCAATTATATCTTTTTTTATTTAATGACAAGAAATAAGAGAACTTGTTCTAATAAAAATGTTATAGGAAATATGATTCTTCAACTATTTATATTGGTGACATGATGTGAACAAAATAATAGAACATTATGATAGTATGGGATAAACGGGCTCTTGTTACGAATAATAACATGACTCATGTTGAACACAATCCCACTCTTTATAAATATAATGTTTCGTTGGAATTATTTTATTCACAAAAGACTCATATATTTAGTGTATTGTCTAATCCTCTCATTGACAAATAATGGATTAACTACATTGAGAATATATTCTCTCTCCTATAATTCATATAAGACGAGAATATTGAGGATGATAAATATTTTTTTAGGGTTTCAGATTAGTGGTGGAAATTGATCAAAAAAATAGTTTGAATAGGAAATTTATTTCATGGAATGAGAATGAATAATGAAAAAATTTCGATAAATATTTTCCCGTAAATCATTATTTTAAAATTTAGAGGGAGATCAACAAACTAATTAAATAATAATATGAGTCAATAAGGGAATATAACAAATACAATACAAGGATTTCATGATATACCTTTAGATTTTTCATGAACAGTGAATGTAAGGTTTATTTCTTCCATAGTGAATTAAATCAAAGTATACAAAAATTGATTGAAATTAAAGACCTTTTTAACCGTGTGGATATTTCCTGACGTGCCCATAAATTTGAGAAAGGGATTGAGGACTCTTAGTGTTTTCAAAATATTAGAGATAATATGTGGAAAATAATGTTTAATATAAGAGGATCAATAGATAAATATCATGGAGGCTATAAAACAATACATCACACATGTCATAAGTGTGGGAAGAAGAATCATGGGAACCATCCAGAGGGAACCAAGAGATGTTTGAAACATGGAAAAGAGGTGCATCTAAATAATAATTTATGTATGGATTTGAGTAATCCCACAAATAAGAAATAATAGAGGATGATATGGATCAACACTCTTACAATATTATTATTTTTCAACTTCATGGAACATTGGAACTATGTGAGGAAATTCACTAATCCATGAGTTGTCGATGACAATAAATGATGAAAACTGCCAAGGATGAAAGGAAGGGAATATTCAATCACTACTATGGAGGATGATCTAGAAAATTATGTCTTCATTGGTGTGTTGGTTATTCATTCAAAAATAGAGAATATAATTCTTTATTCCAATCACACACATTCTTTTATATCCATCATGTTTAGTAATAGTATTTACTCACCAACTCAAAATATTATTGTTATGTTAAATGACAGAAAAAAAAATCTGGAGATTATCACATCCAAAGTATAAAACCCATCCCTATTAAACGTCTGTGGACTGAAACTCCCATGAAATCATCTCTTACTCACTTTTGTGTTGTTTTATTATATATTGGGCATAGATTTAATCTCATTATTTAAATCCGAAATAAACTATTAGGAAATGGAAATCACTCTTTACATACCAAGGAATATTCTAATTCTGCAAAAAAATTGAGGAGGATGGATATCATTTAGGATAACCTTCTTAGATTAAATTTTCTTATAATAAATAATATATTTCTCAAATGTTTGATCCAATAGAGAGGATCATTCTAGAATACATGACCATTTTGAGGGACAAAACAGATGTGTTCTTTGAAGAATTATTTTTTATTCATCAAGACCTTGGGGTTGATTTCTTAATTGAAAATATACCTAGATATATTACCTTTATAAATAGTCCTTATAGAATAGGAACCATTGAGTTGCAATTATTGAAAATGTATTTACAAGAGAATCTAGAAAAGTTTTTTATGTTTTTGATTGCTTTACCATAGGGTGAATCAATCCTCTTTATCAGGCATAAGGATGGATAATGAACCTATGCATTGATTACAACATGTTAAAAAATATCATGACATAGAATAAGACCACATTCCATAAATATATGAATATTTTAGTCTACTACATGGGTAAGTGTATTTCTCTTAGGTGGACTTTTGGTCAGGACAACACAAATCAATGTAGAATATGGAAGATATTCCCAAGACGTCCTTTTGAATAGGGTATTGACATTATAACTTCATAATTATGGGTTTTGGAAGCACTAATACACCACAAATATTAATAAAATTAATGAATAGAGTATTTATAGATTTCCTCAAACAAAAAATTGTTGTAGTAATTATAGATTATATTATAATCTACTCAATTAGAAAAGAGGAACAGAGATTGAATTTGAATATTGTGCTAAATTAATTACGAAATGATAATCTATATGTAATTTATAGTAAATATGAATTCTGGTTGGATGAGGTATCATTATTGAGGAATTTGTTGACCAATAAAGGGATGTGTGTGGACCCCTCTAAGACAAGTACTTTTAAAGATTGGCCCAAGACAACATCTTTAATAGAAATCTATATTTTACATTTTATATCTAGGAATTACAGATGACATGTAAATAACATATTTGGATTGTATAACACATAAACAAATATTACATGGAAGGGATAATAGTTTATCTGGATAAATGAATGTGAAGAAAACTTCAAAGGGATTAAAAAATGGATTTTCAGGGAAGTAGTATATACACTACCAATGAGTGTGGAACTAATTATGGAATAAAAAAATGCTTCAAATAAGGTATTAGGTATTTTATAGATGAAAAATGATAAATTTATAGCATACACCTCAATTCAGTTGAAATTTAATGAGAAAAACTACCACACACATAATCTGGTTTTGGCGCCTCTGATATTTTCATTAAATATATAATGGTATTATCTAAATGGGGAGAAGTTTAAGATATATATTTATCCCATGATCATCAAATATATATTCCCAAAGAATAAGAATGATATGTCCTTGTGAAGACCGTTAGAACTCATTAAGGATTGTGAATGGTCAATCAACTACCATCATGGTGAAGGAAATAAAGTGGAAGATGATCTAAATATAAATGATATTTAAACATTATTAATAAAGAGTATTTAGAAGCATACAATACTTTTAGACATACAATGGATGGACATGGTAGTCATAAGATAGGAAACATGATCATTCATTTATTAGATAATTGCTCACCCATCCCATGAAGATAAGACAATGTATGGTCAATGAAATGATGAAAAAATTATAAGAAGGAAGAATCTATAAAAAACGGGGGAATAAATAGATGTAAAAATTGGCGAGGAGGGATTTTTATGATTTGGTTCATTACCAAGTGTACCATAAAATCTTTTTATAAAGAGGTTGTTTGGAATGATACACGTAGCTCGAACTTCATGATCTACCCACGAGGAACAATGATTTACCTGGATCTCAAAGATAACTATTTGTTGAAAAATATGAAGAAATAAAATTGTATAATATATATAAAAGATCCTAGTATGTTAGAAAGTGAAGGATGTATGAAAAATTTGTAAGAGGAAGATACAACTGTTTCTCATAACTACATGGAAATGAGAAAACATCACTATAAAAATATTCACTATACATCCAAAGACAACCAATGGAAACAATTCCATATAAGATCCTAAAGCTCCTATCACAATGTAAAATCAATTTATTGTAGTTCATGAATACCTAATTCTAAATTTACAAGAACATATATTCATTGGAGAAGTGGTGAGCCTTAAATGTGTACGTATTTTTATTTTTTCTAATCATGATTTGATATTTCCCTACATGTTCTAGAAAAGTATCCAACATGCTATAAACACTTAACTGAACAATGATAAGGCATATCAAACCTATACTAATGTCAATATTGAGAAGAATATTAAATAATCAAAAGATATATTAAGAGCATGGTCAATATAACTCAAAGATGTATGAGATCATCATATCCTATAGGTCATGTTCTCTTAACACGATAGTTTCCACTGAAGAATACAAATGGATATATATGAGTCCATTTGAAGGTAATGATATAAAATAATAGAATATTAGGAATAATTAAATGAAAATAAGCTGGTAGGACTTGAAATGGTCAACGAAATGATAGAAAAGGTGAAGACCATTCAAAAGAACATCAGGGTGGACCAATGTTAACAAAAGTGATATGCAGATAATCACTGATGAAACTAGAAGGTTAACTTCAGAGAAATGGTATTCCTATATATAATTCAATGTAATCGTTTCATGAGATTTGGGAATAAGGAAAAGCTATATCCCAGGAACATTGGCCCCTTTGATATTCTTGACCGTATTTGAACTATATTATATCGACTAGAACTTTTATTAACCATGTCTCAATAAGATGTAGTTAAAATTTTCCTCATGAGGACATACATACAAAATCTCTCACATGTACTGAATTCATATGCCGTATATTTGTAAAATGGTATCTCTTACGAGGATCAAGAGATGATGATTATAGACAATGTAGATAATTTTCTATTCAAAAATAATTTGACCTTGTCAAACTACTGTAGAGGCACCCTATATAAGAATAGGAAACATGGGAATAAGAGGAAGTGATGAAGGAGAAGTGCCCTCAAAAGAATTCATCTTATTATGTAAAATATAAATTCTAGGAAGAAATTTCAAAAAGTAGGAAGAACATCACCACGCAGATTATTATCAATGTTGATTCCTTTCTTATAAATATTATTTTTAGAATAAACCATGATCATCAAATAAAGAAATCAATAAAAAATTATTCTAATAATCAAAAAATGATACATCAACAAAAAAATAAAATATTAAGAATGTAAAATATAAAATTAGGCTAATTAATAGAAAATACTATAATAAGAATATGAAAATTTAGATCTTCTTGTTCCACTATAATGACTTTACTAACCAAAAATGCTTTATAAATAAAACATAATGTTAATAATGATATATTCTTTTATAAAATGATAATATATGTAATATTGATATAATATAGAAATAAATGAATAATGAATAAAATAATAATTTTTCTTGATAATAAGAAACCTTTATTACTGTTATAAATCTGACCGTTTGAATGGTAATATGTCTATAAGAATAATTACATGACTATTATAATATTAATATGACCATTAGGAATAGTAATATGGATATTATAAAAGTAAAAACATTTATTTATGTCTGTAATAAAATTTTGGTATACTATATATTAAAATATAATATATTTATATCATGGTAGAAGTAAAGAAATCATTAAAATGATAAATTAATTAATTATATTTTTGCAAAAAATAACTTTTTAATCACACATATAAAAAATATAATGATATATAATAAATTTTTTATACATATAATGTACATAAAAATTTATATTATGTTGTATTATAATGGGGACAAATTTTTATTTAACCATAAATAATTTTTCAAAATTCCGTACAATTGATTATAAAGATAAAATGAACATTTTTCAAATAAATGATTATTTTATTTAAAAATTCAATTTCTAATAATTTGAAATTTGATTTCATAAAATTGATTTAAATTTTAAAATTTAATTAAAAAAATGGTTTGGTAAAAATGTAGGTATTTTTCTAAAATAGTTTAATTTTATTGTGGCTAGTGATATACAGTAATTTATGGTATTTATTATTTAAAGAAAAGACATGAATTTTTGAGTAATGGAAAGTCTAATCAACAATTATTTCAAAATATAAAGCACTAGTTACATTATATATTAACAAAAATCAATAATATTTACATTCTTGAGCCAAAATAAAAAACTAATGTATATAATAGTAAAATATATCCCCCCACTTAGAAATACCACACATCACCACCACTTATTATCACACCATATAAGCCTTGGAGATTATAATTATTTCAAAAAATTACATTGAAAAGTATCTTAAAATTTTCATACTGTTTTTTGTCTCACTAAATGATTAATTTCACTCCCTTATAGAGGTTCTCAAGGAGATTATATTCAAGTGGTAAAATAATCCTTCTATATCTTTTACATTTTTTATTCATTCTATCTTATCCCAATCCACTATAAAATGTCTCTTGACTACTTCAATATTATATATATACATTTAATTTTATTTATTCATTGAATATAAATTATAAAATATCTTCCCTTATTAATTTATTTTTAAAAATTAAAACATCATCCATGGTATGTTCATTCACCCCATTCGCGAATGACGAGTTTTTGTTCCCAATTAATAGATTAATTATAGGTTTAAATTCACATATAATTATTTAATATGACCTTATTATATGTGTTATATATGGAAATACATTCCAGAATTAAGATATAGTGATAATAATAAATAAAAAAGAAACTAGTAAATGATGGATAGAGAAACCAGTAAAATAAACTAAATAGTTATCATTAAAATTTTGTGAAATGAATCTTCATCATACTAGAAAAAAATGATATATGGTACCATTTAAACTTATGTTACTAAACTAATAACATATAATTTGACTTCTATAGAATATTTCAATTGTAAATGGACTTCAATAATTATATACAACTAAACCAATCATGAAACCATGAAAAAACGTTTCTTAAACAATGAAATTAGTCATTCTAACACATCGAAATAGACATAAATTAACTCAATAAAATTATATACAATAAAATATATATGGAATAGGTTATGAATTAAATTATTATTGAATAAATTTTTATTATCTAGGAAATTAAGTGCATGTGAAGAACACATTCTGTAATAAAGTGTTGGATCACTCCAAAACACAATTTTTTCAGTTAGGTTACACTATATCTCTATATACACCAATTTATTTATTCATTATTATAATATAATTATAATAAATTTTATTTATATTTTTCAAAAATATGTATCAATATCAATTCATCATTATATTAAGGGGAAATAATTTTTTTTAAACGCTATGCCCTCAATTATTTTTGATAAGAAAGCCTAATTAAAGAGAACTTCTCAATTTCCCTATAACAATGTTGTAGTGGAATGTTAATAAAATTGATCAACCAATATTTTTATGTATGAAAATATTTGGGAAATTATTATTCATTGATTATTATTATTATTATTTGTTTATTAATGTATATTAATTATTTAAATTATTTCTTTCATGGATACAATTATGATACCCTATTTGATTTTTCCTTGTGACATGTTTACAATACCTGTTTCCATCTTTGGGGAACCCTTTTGTTTATTAATTATTTTTGATTATTTATTTGGAACACATATTAATGAACATGTTATGATGGTTTACAACTAATAGTGATCCAATACATTGTGTAATGTTCTATCTCATGATATGTTATTAAAGGGATTAGGGAGTAAAACTAATACATTATAGGATTTTTCCACCAACTGATGTGATCTTGTTAGTTATCCTTAAGTCATGTTTACTTTATGTTATATATTAGGTATTTATCCCAACATTTCCATGATCATATTATCCCATGTTCAGTAATATATTCATGTACATGTTTATTCTTGTTCAATTCTGATATGTTATCTTGTTAATCCTTTGACTCGTGTGTTCTGCATCTTTTCCATGCTTATTCCATTATTGGGATTTTTAGCTCATCGCAATGTATTTTTATTTCATATTTTATCCAATATAGTTATAGGAGCTCCAGGAAAGACAATTTTATATTATGAATGATTAAAAAAAGTTTTTTTTCTGGTTTCATGTTTTCTAATTATATACCATGTCCTCTAAATACAATATTTTATTTAATAATTGACTTTTATTTAATGGATAATTATTCTAAAATTATGTAATCATATGTTTAAAATGATATGATTATTCTAAAATAGTTCATTGGATCCCCTAATTTTACCTTTTTAGTTGGTTCTGTAATATATTTATGCACTAATAAATCTCTTCATAAGACCTTTCGGTTTTCCTCCCATATTATACATTTTATTTACTCAAACCATTAATTTTTATGAATTTGGGTAATTCATGTGGTCACTATAATTTTTTAGATATTCACATGAAATATTCCATCATGCTATTTTTTCTAAGATCCATGTAAATATTAATGTACTGAAACATCTTTTGGAGTACCTATAAATTGATATTACTATAGAGTATCAGTTTTATAAATTTTTTTAATGATTAATGACTAGTAATATATCTCTTCTATATGAATGAAGGATATAATAAATATTATTCTATTCAACTCTATAATATTTCATACTCTATTATCAATATACTATTAATGTGATGAATAAGTTGTTTCACAGGTAGTGTCAAACTAAAATGTATATATATTCATTTAAATTGGGTGTAATATTACCATAATAAAATAAATGAAAATTAATATTTCAAGAAACATATAAAAATATAAATATGAAAATAATTGGATGAATATAAAATATTTAAATGATATGAATATAATCATTAAGTAATTATCCTCAAAATCTCTCCTCAAATGTTTACAGTAGTGTATAACTATATAAAAAAGTGAAAATAATAGAAATATAGAAGATATTTTGAGAAGGAAATTAAATTGAACGATAAATATTTTTTATATAAGTGTATAAGTATATATATATATAATAGGGTAATTTTATCATTATACGAATGATTGATATATATAAATTTCTATTGGGAATTTATATAAGTAAATGGTAAATTTAAATTATTTATTTAAAAATATAATCAATATTTATAAATGAATAATTTATTAAAAAAATTAAATTTGATGTGATTTATAGATATAAAATATCTATTAAAATACTAAAAAGTTAATAACAATAAAAATATAATCTTTAACTGAAAATGAAACTTTTTTATTCAAGAGAATAGTTTTTAAGGAATTTTGAATTAATGTTTTAAAACAAAATTTATTATAATTAGAGTTTGAAATTAATTAAATATATATCATATTTGGATTTTTTTTATTTTGACGTTAGGTATGTTGTCCAATTTATTTTAGGTAAAAAATACTTTGTTGGGGTGAATTGTGAATATCATCTATAAATAGTAAAAAGGTAAATTACTCTATGGTGATAAATTGTTGTATAAAATTATAAAAATAAAAATAATCTCGGTAATTTTAGTATTCTGAATCATTATAATTTTCCACTTATTTTCCACTTTCCATATAAAATAAAACTTTTTTATCCATTAAGTAATGAATATTTGAAGAAATACCATCCATAATCATCTATAAAATGACCCTTCTAATTATTATATTTTTTGTCCAATATCTATCAAAATTTCCATTTTTTAATTCAAATTCCACATTTTATAGATTTTCGAAACCATAGGGACACCTAAATCCTTTATTAAAAAATATATCCTCATAAGAGGAAGATATTTTCATCAGTGCATCTGATGAGTTCTTATATATATTTTTAATTTATTATCTCAAATTCATTTTTATTAAATCATATTCACTAATCTAAAAATTTATTATTAACATCAATATGATTTTGAAAAATGATATCTCAATAATATAACTTTATATTCTTACTAATTTATTCTTATACCTTCTTTTTTTTGACTGGTGCATCCTCCTTCCTGAACAATACTATAATATCTTTATCTTTCTCATTATGTATGAGAACTAAAACATAAATAATGATAATATTGATTATTAATTATAAAAATTAGATATGTTTCGGGTTCTATAATGCTGATATCTAAAAGAATTTTCATTATAATGTGACTCATTGTTATTATTAATGTAACCAGAAACAAGTGATTTTCATTCTTCTAAACCACAACCATACCATACACGAATTGAAAATATGGCATTAAAAGTAATTATAGAAACAAAATTATAGTACAATGACAATTATAGACATTATTTCCTTATTGAGAAAGAAAAATAATCTAAATATTTATACTAAACAATGTATAAGATAATTTATACTTCCAACAATCAATGAAAAAAACAAATATGACTAACAAAAATATATCAAATAAAATAATATAATTTTCTAAAATATCAGTTATTATATATAAATTTGGATCTAAATATTATTATCATGAACTATAAATTTATTATATTATATGTTATAACACATTTGATATAATTAAGAGAAATTTTAATGGGTATATTTAATATAACTCTTAATTGATGAAATATTTATCTTTGAAGTAAATTTTATTCGTGATGTTTATTGATGAATTTTATTTCATTATTTTTATTTCCAAGATTTATTAATGTTTCATTTGTTAAATTTTTATCAATTTTAATGGTTGAAACGGAAAAATTTTCATTCCCTTATTTTTTTCACGCGCTATCATTTTCATCTTAATATTTATGTTATTTTTTTAGAAAGATATTATATTTTTTTATTCCATGATTATTTAAAATATGTTTAATTACATTTTATTAAATAATTTATTCATAATATATTTATTTAAAAATTATTTTATAAAAATTAAGTAACATTTTATCATAACTTATTGCACAAATTATTATCATCCTTCGAAGGAAATTAGGTCGTATTAAATATATTATACTCTATTGATATTTGTTATGTTCCAATAGGGATATACTCTCATGGAATCATCCACATTACTTATTTGGATAATTTATGTTTATGACTTCTAAAAATTATGATATATTCTATTCTATTTTCATCGGTAAATTATTATATAATGGACTTATGATTTTCTATATGTTCACTTTACACCCATATGATAGGTTATTTCATTATTTAATGGGTGGTAGTAAAACTATATATAACTATAATGTATATACTAAACATTATATATAATGATAAGACTTTTATGGGATACGAGATTTTGTCCTTGTCCACTACGATTTGTTTGGTCAAGATGCGGTTAGGTCTTCCAACTATGATATGATAGTCTCAGATTATAACCTAGATATATGATAGGATTCTATATTCTTATAAAATCACCTCTTTCTTATATTTTTTCAAATATTTTTTGAGTACCCATGTTTATATTCTATTGTTATTATTCATTTCAGAATGTTTTTGTTATATAATTTATATATAACTTGATTATTTTTTCTTCCCAATATTCAAATTTTATACTCACTACTTTATGATGTTAACAATGATAACCTATATTCATACAATTGATAAATCATATGTTTTAGCCATTAATGTGTGTTATAATTCATTCTTCTCTTATGTTTTCCATTTTTAGGTAATGAATAAATGTATTTTCAATACTGTGTCTACAAGAAATGAAGTGTGATATATTTTATAGAAAAATGTTTTAATATATTTTAAAATTACATAGTTTTGTTGTTAATAACCAAATTCACTGAAATGTCAGGTTCTGGTAGTTTTATTTTTTTTTATTATTTATATTTTATAATCAATTAAAATGGAATAAAAAAATATTTATGTTGTGGTTGGGTCCTTTATGTTTTATCTCTCTTGGGTGGTCTACCATCCTTCTCCTTAGAGTTTAATGTTTTTTCAAAGGATATGGAAGGAAATCATAAAATGGATATAGATGGTCATATCATTGCAAGATTTTATTATTTCAAATTTATTGATGGAGATCATCATCAAATGTGTCTATGTATTTTACATGGTATAAACTGAATGGATCTAGTTGTGTAATTTGACTCATGGTCTCACCATAGAGTTGTAAAGCCTGACAACTAGGGTGATATCTATGATGATGTTATGAAGTTTACATTCATTAATATTCTAAAAATATATATAATATATTCTTTCTAGTTTGAGGTGGGATATAAATATAATGTTTTCAATCACTATGGATACTCAAATTGATCTTGGTTCTTTACTAAGTGTTATAATTTGAGGTATGAATCAACTAAATATGATAATGTTATCAAGGAGCTATTAAAGTATTAAAATATATATGTTACAAACCTATAATATTCTATTTTTAAAATTTTATTTTAACAAGAATTGTTTGGTGAAGGTAGATATATTTTCCACTTCACTGGAGAAGGGTTCTCAATCAACATAAACATTATATGGAAAATGGAAGAATGATTAGGAAAAAAGATTAAATAGATATCCACATATATTTATTAATTAGAATTTTATACACCCATATCTAAGTGATTTTCATTAATGGAAGGGTGGATTTGAGAATAGGACAACTACAATAGGATTTCAATGGTGTAATTCATAGAGATACGCTTGAATTTATTTCATTAAGAGTTTCTCTAGTAAATAGTGGTAAAACAATTTGTGTCATTATATGTTTTCGTTATCCAATCTAGCTGTAAAAATAGGAATGATTATATAGATTCAAAATAAGTCATTTTAAATACCTAGTTTGATGTTCACAATGGAGTTATTTATTATTTACATGTAAAATATGTTATTTGAGGAGTATTGAATTCAAAAACTCCCCTTTAATTTTATTTTTATGAATTAAATATTGATATTATAATATTTTAGTTTTAAGAAAAAAATTGGATGACCACGGGAATGATTATTTATTATAAAAAATTCATAAAAGAAATAAAATTTAATCTATCAGTATTATTTTAAACTAAAATTGGAAAGAATTATTATATGTTCAATCATGCTCATACAGATATATGTACTCTATTTTTAAGTGAAAAATGGATCCCATGATGTATATATGAAGGATTACATATATTCTTTTGTTTGTTTTTTATTTTATGCTTCTTACAACTGTATTGTATTTACATCATCCCTAAATAATAACTTTCAATAATTTTTTTAATAGAAATGGTGTATTTTAATAAAATATATAATTTTATTGAAAAGAAAACAGATGAAAAAAATTCATCCATGATGTATGGATGAGGTAGTAAAGAATCTCTTCAACCTCATATGCATAGTTTATAATACATATTCCCAAAAATCAATATAGTACAAAATATTTATTAAGGTAAAAATTTTTCTATTATTTTGTTCAAAATATGTTCTCCCCTTAATCTATATATTCCACCCTATCATTCGTTCAATATTTTTTCAAAAGTGAACTTCTTTCAAAAAATAACTATAAAAAGCTCCATAAAATTTCCAAAAAAATGTATAAATGACCTCTATTAAGACAAAATATAATTCCATCATATCCGGAGACACATATAAAATGATGTTTCTCAAAGATAAGGATAAATAGTCTTACAGGAATTCATAAATTATAACTAGTTTAATAATTGAAATTATTGTATATTTATAAAAATTAAAGTTAAATTAATTACTGATAATGATTATGTGATGATAATGTGGTCATGGTATTTCTAAAATTAAAAATAGAATATATTAGTATCATTAAATACATATAATGAACTTATTGAGATACCTTTCATGATTTGATACTTTTTTAAAAATAGTTGTAACCATAGATGTTTTTCACTTTTATAATGGAATGCACTATCTTACATTATACTTCTAGATATTATAGACTCATTAGACAATGACCATTGACCATTACCATTATACAAAAGAAACCTTTGAACTACATATTAAAAAATAAAAAAAAGGTTGATATAAACAAAATGAATCCAATAAATGAAAAATTTATGAAAATAAATGGATCATCATATATGAACTAAATATTTTTTAGGTTAAACATTTTATAATAATTAAAGAATATTTTTCCACTATTTATCGAATCATCCAATGTGACTAACAACTTGAGATAAGGGGAATCTCAAAAACAGTTCAATTCATTTTGAATTATGTTTTATATAACTATCATATATAATCCTTTCATATACATTGTATATCCCTTAGGAATTAATGTTATTTAAAATCTCTATATTTATTTGATTTTATTCATGTCTCCTGATAATCCTTATTATATTCGTTTTCCAAATAATACATAGAATGTAAGTAAAACATTTCCAAATATTTTACTTTTATATTTAACATAAATAATGCCCATTTTTTCTATTATTTATATAATTAATAAATAAAAAATATAATATATTGTTTCTCATTTATTTTATGGGTATTTACATATTTCATTATTTCATATGAACCCTTATCAATTTACTATTTTTTTCTTAAAGACTATATTTTATTGTCTTCAACTCAATTATTCATGTATTTATTAATTTACTTTTACTCCTGTAATAATTTCATAAAACAATTTAAACATACATGATCCTAATATTAGAAAATTTTATATTATTTATTCTATTATTCATTTGGGAAACAAAATCATTATTCATCAATATATTCTTTATGAAATTATTATATAAACCATTTTATTCTCCTTTGATTAAAATGTTTCTACTTAATTTATAATTATTTATATATATAGATCATATACTAAGTCATATTATGATATTATAGGTGATATTGCGATTACAAAACGTAGAATGTATTTGTAAATTATAATATATCCCGATGAACATTGTATGGTTTATAGATATTGAATCTAGTATATTATGTTGTGATGCACTGGAATTTAGCCATTTCCTATTTTATTAATTACATAAATTGTTATTGTTCCACGTTATTATGATTCTCAAATTTATATGTTTACTATTTTACTCATTATTATTCTATGTTTCAGTTAATCTTACATGTTATTTTTTAATGTCCATATTAATTATATAAATGATATCTCAGCAAGGTTATATCATTAATGGTCATTATAACCATTCTGGTAACAATTATTTTACATTAACCTCAATTTTATGCATATACCCAAGGATTAAAATGACGTTTATATGTATTATGGGATTTCTGATCTTGTCAGAAATATTGAAATAATTTAATAAGAATTATTTTTAAATTGATCTTTTATATATCTATTCTATGAAAGTCATTATAGATTACTATTATAGTTGTGTATTATTATAAATATTTCTTTTAAAAACGTTTAACTGTTATTTTAATGAGTTTCAATACATTATAAAAAACATACCGAATGTCTCCTAGATAGTTTAATGATTAATATATCATAAGAATGTTATTAAAGTCTAGTGATCCATATGTTGGGTACCATGTTGAACTCAAGTAATTGACATTAATATAAAATGTTCACACACATATATATGTGACATTTCATAAGTAATTTAACATTATATACTATATTAGATTATTATAAACAACAAGTCATAACTGTGTCTAATGATTTAATTATGTATCTTTATACCTTCCTCTACTCATGATAAGCTGAACATATTTTAGAATCCCATTCCATTCAAACATATTAATCAATGAAAGACACAACATTATTTTTTATTTAAATTTATATTTATCATTTAATTTTAATAAAAAAATCATCACATATGATTTAATAATGAGAAAAAAATTTACATTTTTGTTAAAAAATGATATATATTTATAATCCAATGATATACGTCACAAAAAAATAGCTTTGAAATTATGAAAAAGATAAATACATTACATCCTGCTCTTCATAAATAAAATAACCATGGACATTACATTATCATTAATTTTTAATGCATTATGTTTTTTAAATGATTTTTTTTATTATCCTCTATAGTCACTAAAAAAATAATTAATTCAATTATGTTAAAATTAATCATCATCATATAGTATTTAATAATGTGTTTAGTTTAATAATGAAATTTATGTTAATTTCTCAAAAAATGACTATAATTTTATAAAAAATTCTATTTATATATTATATATTCTATTAAATTTTAATTTTTTAGTAATGATATTCGTATTCAATAAAATTTATTTCACAATATCTGATACAACGATTTACTGAACGTGCATTGAAAAATAAAAAACAATAGTTAATTTAATAATGTTCAAACAAATTTCTCCACTTTTATGGTTGAAAAAATCCTTTATTTGAATTTATAATTATATTTAATAGTTTATAATCTTGCAAAGATGTAATTTTTTATTCAATGATCTATTCTCCACCTCCTTGGATTTAAATATTTCCTTTGGTATTTTTATGTACATCAAAAAATTTTGTAATAATATTTGATAACATTACACAGAATTTGATTGGTATCTATATTTTATTTTTAAACCACAATATACATCATACTGTGTAAATACCATGTCATACATTATTGACAATAATAATCAAGAATAAGTAATTTCTTTTATATATATACCTACTAAATCATTAAAAGAGAGACAATACTTTATAGGAATAACACCTTGTATCACTACTATAAAATACATGATGGAGTTCTCAATACTAAATAACAATAATAATTAATTATCATTAGTATTATATCTCAAAAAATACATCTCATTTTATCCTATAACTATAAATATTTATACAAATTCTATTAGATAATTAATATATGTAATTATTTGATATGATTTTTACCAACAAAATATTCATATACATTGATTTAGTGATATCATTTATAAGGATAAATATTTCATGCTAATACAATATAAGAAATATGACACCGATATCACCAAAAAAATTATATATGAATGATTAACTTATTATTTCAATGAAACTAAACTAATTAATATGATCAAAGAATTTAATATTCTATCTTTGAGAATCTATCTTTATCTTATCATTGGTTTTTTTTACAGCTTTTATAAAATGGTAGCACCATTGTTATCCTCAAATCATTTATATAATATCATGTACAAATACTTGAATAAATTTTCATTAGGAAAAGTAAATTTAAAATACATTTTCATGATCATGTATTCATAATATGATTTTTTGAAAAGTGTTGGTCCTACTAAGGGATGATATCCCAAGAGGATGTTGAATGAGTGTAGATTAATTTTATATAAAACCTTGTAATGATGATGTTACATTATTAGTCAAAAACATCTTATCTTTATTTAAAAATATGATAATAAATAATCAAAATGAATAAAACATTTTACCTCGTTCACCCACATTGAGATATATCAAAGGATAATAAAATGAAGATGTATCAATTTTTAAACATCCACTGATAAAAAAGGTTACATATATCTTTTTATGGACTCATTGAACACATGTATTACAACCACTCTCATACTTGAAATCTCACAACTCACTCAATTAGGAAAGGCTTATTATAAATTATGATTTAGATTTGACCAAAAAATCAAAAAAAAAGATACACTTATATTGGTAATAAGATATATCTTTATCAATGTAATGATTCACATTATTCTCCATAGAAGAGATATATTAATAGGATTCCATCTTATTTTTCATTGAATGGAGAAAAATTATAGAATCTCAATATAATTTCTCTTCTATTTTCTATCTATATTTATAGTTTTTTACACCTATTGACATTTTATTAATGGATTGGATTTATCTAAGCCATAGAAATCATTCACAATAATGAAAACAATAATTTTATATTGTTAGATAGTACAATACGTTAAATATGTTTAAAATATATTATTATATCAAAAATTTATATTTCCATATTTTATGTATTCTGAATTGTGTAAAATAGATATATTTTGAATGTATTATAGAATAATGATTTTTTTTATAAAATAATACAAAAAAACTATATCACTATAAAATTAATGTCATAGTAAATTTTTTAAATTTGAGAATTTTGGTATAACCAAACTCTTAAATATAACTGTTAACATTATTATGAAATAATTATAATTATCATGACATAATTTACACTTTATAACAATCAATTTTTAATATATGTAAAAAAATCCATTTTTTACAACTCGTTTAAGAAAAAATTTATTAGAAAACCAAAGGTTATTATTATGGTGTGATACTCATCTAATAATATCTAATATTTTTTCCATTCATTCAGACTTCAAACAATCATGGTATAATATTTTAAAATAATATATAATATATTATTTGAATTTTAAATTATATCCCTCTATCAAATATCAAGGGTTTATATCAATATTACCTTGAAAATAATTATAAAATGAAAATATGTTACCCTGTATCATACTTTTTATGAATGAATTAGTAAGGTTTTATGGTGTGACCTTAGATTCTATGATGAAAACATATCTACATTTCTCCAAACATCTCTAAAATAAAAAAAGTGATATTATAATGGTATTTTTTGACATTTTGAATGATTTTTATCATCCTTTATCAACAAACACAACCCAAAATTCTATGATGGACGATTTCTATGTGAAAAAATATTTTAATATAAAATTCATCCATGAACCACCTTTTAGGCTTTAAAATATAAATCATACTATAAACCATTTTTTATATATATTCTCCTCACATTCACATTCTTCACAAATAATAAAATGTTTTGGTACTATCCATTAAGCCATCACCCTCCATTAAATCATATAAATTCTTAAATTAACAAATTTTTATCTTTGGTATGTTTTTGAGTATCTCCACTTGTCAGTGTATAAATAAAAATATCACTTTATTCCGTGTTAAAATATCCTTAAAGGGAGTTCAGGTACCATAAACCAACTATTCAAGTGGTATGATATTTTTTATCTCTTAGATATAAATGACACCTTAGTAAACATCCATTGGATAAATCACTAAACCTAATATCTACAAATTATTCTTGAGTAAACACACAATCCAATATCAATATCTGTTCCAAAAAATTATCCCTGTTAAAGTTATATTTTATCTTGATGTGTATTTTTCTTGAATGATATTCTAGATATTTTCTATAAATTATAACACTCCAGTTATCATAATTTATTTTAATTATAAAAATAGCCTCAATGAAAATAAATTTATTTTTTATATTTGTTGATGTTTTGTAAAACCATGGGAAGGGGACATTTATGTTGTTGTAATTTTTTTCAAATGATTCAAGTGGGGGTAAATTGTGTTCTTAAAATATTCATTACATAGTGAACCAACCTCTTATATCTAAGAAAAAAAATTATTATTTCATTATCTTAAGAAACTGTTCAAAATTAAAACTAAAGGAAATCAAGATGATATATAAATCTATAGGGGTTTGTGTTATAGAAGACTCCCCCAAGTCCAGTCCCCAAACTCCGTTTTTTACCATTTTAGTGTCTTTCACTAGAAAATCCCTTTTAAAAGTAAGGATATATCCTTTTATAGGGACTACATGACTGTGTGGAAGTAGTCCACACTTGTTAGAAAAGCACATGATCATTCAGACAAGCCCTGTTAAGGTTATACATACAACTACCATTAGGTTCATTTATCTAGAACCATCAAAATGAATGATAATAACACATATAATTTATATGTGTATCACCCAATTGTAAGATACAACTAAAATAGGGATGAAATATGTAGGATATGTGATTATAAAGGAATAGATCTCATAGAGTGTCTTCTGATACAATAGTAGTAATGACCGATGTTTCACAACAATAGACCATGAAGCTTCTTCGTCTCACATAAAATTGAGCATTGTTGAAGAACATTGTTATATAATTCTATTGAATATAAGTAATATTTTTTCACATTAAATATCCCTCTTAGATGTTATGAGATATCATAATTTCTATTTTTTTAAATGAATAAAAAACAAATCCCTTAAACACAAAACTAAAAATTAATAGAATTTGGGATCAGAGACACATCCTTTTTTGAATATGACTTTTCAATTTCTCAAATCAGCTTGCACATTAAATTTTAGGGATTATGAAATCTTTGGGTATTCATAATCATACAATGATGGCCCACTTCAGATAGCATTGGACATTGATTTATTATTTCTATAGGTTCATATTTAGTTATTGGGGGTGTAACGCCCCGACCCCAGCTACCCAGAGTCGGTGCATTACTTCGTAACATTGGCATGATCACAAAAGATCAAGTCTCGAAAGACCGATTAGTTTAGTAGCCTTGGAAACACTAGATACATTCATAAATGTTACATTACATCATAATATGAAAAACTACAATAACAAAGTCTCCATAGTCCACACTCATATCATCTTCTGACTATCCCTGCAGGTCATTCATAAAATACTTCTTCACATCCTGGAAAATATTAAAACATTGAAAGGGGTGAGCTTAGATGCTCAATAAGGATAACAATATTGCGGAACCTTTCATAAATAAACATTAACATTTAAGGAAATGTATAACTAAAACCAAAGCCTTTTAAACATGAACTTCAACATAATATGGAAAAAGTAAAATGAGATAATTCCATTCACTTCTTCACATGGATATTCTACTGGTCGAATAATCACATGCAATATCAATAACCACTTTCATAATGAGGGAATGTATAATGCCAGACATTCTGAAACACTTTGTCAAGGCCTTGGCCAAGACATCTAAAATGATTAAGGCCTCGACCAAAACCATAAATCAAATTGGGAAAGGGCCTCAGCCAATTCCACGTCTATTTGTCTCATGAGACCTACCGATGCATCGAGGAGCTATAGCGGGCTCCACCCGTCACTTATTAAGTCCAATAAATTCCTCATATGAATAGGTTTAAACATATCATAAACCATAACATAATCGTATCACATAAAACATGCATAAATGAAACATAACATTTCCACATTTCAATCACAAGATATCAATACAACACATTGATATAATAAAAACGCTTTCAAAACCATTTTCAATACCAAAATAAAAGAAAGTTAAAACTTTGTATTTATTTTTCATTCAAAAAAATGATGGCTTGTAGAGAAAGCCGAAACTCAAATAATGGTCACGGCGGCAGAGAAGTCATTGTCGCCGCATAAGTACGGAAAGAAAAACATTCCCTTTTTTCGTTTAGCAAAACGCTTCGTATAAAAAAATATTCCTTTTGAATAAAAGTAAAAGTCAAAGGGGTTTATACACCGTATAAAAGAAAGTTGTGTATAAAACCAAATATGCCTCAATGAAAGGGGATTGAGACTAAGTCCTTAAAAAGATCATTTTTTTAAATAAAGTACATCTATAATGTGTATTCACTATAATTACACATAATGAATGTAAAAATACAAGATAGGACATAATAATATCATGACATAACTTGAAAGTAGGAGATTAACCCAAAGAATAGAAATTTGGTTAAGAAGTTCCCTTACCTCGTGTCTGACTTGACTCAACCGTTCTTTAACCTCCGGAATAATAAACTAGAGTTAATATATACCTTATTAAGAACCATTTTCAATTTCATTATCCTTTTTATATCACTTATTACAATGTTATGAACATTATGTAATTATTTAAGTTAATAACGGTCGTTTTGTCGATCTTTGGTACTTGAGTCAACAATAAAATTCTTATAATTACAAGTTGTTTATGTGGTAGAAATATCCATTATATCCAAAATTATATTCATGATTTAGATATCATATATATCATATATATCCAGTATATACATTCATTCATAATATTACGTAACATTTAGAGGTAAGAAATGAAATGCACCGTTCATGGAGACGGTAAGCCGTACGTACGCATGAACGCTACTTTCATTTCTATTTCGTATTTAATGGAATGAAATAATAATGATATAAATGTATAATATAATTCCAGTATAATATAGTGTATAATACCATTTACTCCATCCTTTATACATCCCACATATGGCATTAACGATTCAAATCACTTTGAGGGGGCGGTAGTCCGCACTTCCTAAAATGAAATTATCGCGTTTACCCATAATGGAAATCATAAAGTATGCCATAAATGAGAAATACAGAAGCATAAGTAAAACATAAACATATTATATTTCATATATAAATATAGTGACATATTAATGTCCACCTTTTAAGGTGTTATATGAGTGTTGAACAATCATCGTTTCGTGAGGCAGAAATTCGCCTTCCACAGAAACCGTATGTTCATTAACCATTAGATGTAGGTGTGTGTAAGTGTAGCTCTAATCCTTCTTATAAAAACATCCTAGTATATTGAGGATACTGTTTTTGTTACAAAATAGATGAATAAAAAGAGTTTAGGGGGTTGGGGAAGAAAAATAAAACAAAATAACATTAGAGAAGACATTACCTCAAAATCGGGTAACTCTTTTTTTATTTGAGCCAGAGGCTTTCTTGGGAAGCGTTCTGCCCAAATTGAGGCTTCTAGGAGTAAGGGAGGGAAGTTGGGTGAGTATTTGGGCAGAGTTTGGCCGATCCAAATGGCTTGAAAGTGTGAATGAGGTGGTAGAGATGGGGGCCTTTTATAAGAGGAGAGGAGGGGCACTCTTGGAAAGTAAGAAAATTTTACATTATTATACAATGCTTTTCGGATTCTAAAGGTCCCACACTTATATAATTCGTGGCTAAGGTGATAAGGGTTATAAATATACCCATACAATAGTCTTTGGACAAGTGTAAGCCTTGGATTGTACATTATCTTTTCATTTTATTAAAATCGTTAAATAATGAGGTCATCGCTGCATCATAATGATGTCATAAATAATTTAATTTATTTAATGTCTATAAATTATAAAAAAAATACTATATTGTAGGAAATCTTTTTATATTTCAAATTACTATTTAGAGTCAAAAATATGACTTGTATAACCCCATGTAAAAATTGTTTTAGTAAAACATTTCATGTTTGTGTCATTTTTTACTTTAACATTAAATACAAGGTATTTATGTCATTTTCCAACTAAAGTGGATCCATGGGGTCCCCAAGTTGACCCATGGGTTTTCATGGTCGGCCATGACTCATCCAATAGGAGTAGGACAAGTGTGAAGCTCATCTCAAATTATTAAAACATTATTTTTACCTTAAACTACACTAATTACCTCTAATCGCGATTAAGAACTTAAAAGTTACTATTCACCAAAAAAATTATTTTAATCTAATTGAACCACATTTTACTTCCTAATGACAACCATGTATGTCGGATTTTTGAAAATAAAATCACAAAAGTGGTAATATTTCATTTAAACGAAAAATCAGTTATTTAATTACCACTTAGTGGTTTCACTATTCATCAAAAATTGAAGTTTTTCAGAACAATGCCAAAATTTTACCCTAAGCTATAATTGATATTATGAATTCAAAAATGATGTCTATTTTATGAAATTCCAAACATATAAGTTGCATTAATTAATTAATTCTCACTGTCACAACAAATAGCGTGTTTTTAAGAAATAATTTATATCAAAAGATTGGCAATTGTTTATATCCAATTTCAATGTTAAATTAATTCTAAAGACCACCATTGGATAAAATGGTAAAAATATATTCTAATTATACTCTAAAACCACTAAATAGTATAATTTATCACTATAAATTATTTTGATTAAAAAAGTTGTTTTTAAGTATTTTTCACTATTCATAAAAATTTGGAAGTTCTCATAAAATTACAAAAAATTCAACATAGGCTAATTTAAATATTAGGAATACAAAAATAAATTCCATTTTGAAATATAAAATTTCTATAATTTTAAAAAGTGTGTATTACTATTCATAACGGCTACTTTGATTAGTCGCGGTGTGTTAGAACTCGAACTTGCGTAAAATGCAAGCTATTGCATTATTGAAAAAGAGGCGTATCGTGAATGCTTGGGGTGTTACATTTTCCCCTCCTTCAATAAATTGCGTCCTCGCAATTTGAAATTTTTCTTTGAAAATAAAAGGTTGAAAATAGAAAATACCTTTGTGGAAAACCCAATCAGAAATAAGATTAATAAAATTTAGACTTAATAAGAGGGAAAGGGAAATGAAAAAGTCACCACCCAATTATGATCTTGATTAGGAGAACATTGGTGGAAATTAGAGACATATAATTGGAGGAAAACGTAAATATTTGTAGGGAGTGATTGAGGTCATCAATCACAATCAACTGTCAAATTGAGGGCCTCAAAGCCTTCAATCTATGTTGATTTAGAATATCATCAGTTCAACAAGACATAAGGTATTAGGATAACACATTTTTTTGTTTTAATATCCCTTTACTAAAGTTTATGAATTAATTCATTCATTGAATAACAGATAGGTTTATATATATTTATGCTTGACAATTAGAGTTTCAACCATCAACTCATCTTTCACTCAAAAAGATAATAGAACTCAAAAATATTATACTTATCCTAATTGTATAAGGTTCCAAATGTTAACACATACCATTTAGATTAGTAAAATTATTTTGTAATAACCAGGGACTTCCTGTAGTCTAGTGGTAGGAAATAAAGGCATGTCGCACTATGGTTGTGGCTTCGATTCCTGCACCTTTGTCCGACGCGATGGGTTATGCCCCACCCTGAAGGTTGTCCTTTTCCTAAAACTATAGTATTATATTATTCCAAAAATAATCTTCAGAAATGTTTTAACCTTAAAAAATACTATCCAAAGATCAACTTAATCCATTCCAACCTTTATTGTTATCCAAAACACCTCCGTCAAGACTTTCTCTAAAAGGTCTCTAAATTCCAAAATCAATTGTAACCTCAGATTCCCCAAACAAAGTAAAGTTTTTATTATTGTCACATATTAAAAATATGATTACCTTCATCATATTAAATCCTTAATGAAAACAACATGTACTACAGTACAATCCTTATATATATATCACATTATTCTAATAACCAGAATATAGTCCATGAGTCCAAAAGCATCAATACATTAATTATTCCACTTCAACTGTAGTCACAGAATAAGATTGTCCTTGATCCCTTGGCCTTTTCTGAGGTAAGTTTCCCCGACGCTTAGGACATTCATTTTCATAATGCCCCATTTCCCTACAATTGTAGCATTCAACATTGATAACCTCTTTCTTTCCTTGCAATCACGCGCCTGGTGACCTTTTTCTCCACATTTGTAACAAACTCCCATTCCCTTTAGGCAAGTACCAGGGTGATTCTTCCCACAATTATCACATAATGGAAAATCCTTCTTTCCCTTTTTCCCTTTATCTGTCTCTTGTTCCACCGTTCTCTTCTTCTCTTGCTTTACTTTGTTGTCATAAGACTTAGAAAATTCCTTTTCTGTCTTGATAGCACATGAGACAATATCTTCGTATGTTGAGAACGATTGTGATACTAAAGCTCGACGGAGAAATGGTTTTAACCCATCAAAGAAACGATCAGTCTTACTTCTTGGGTTACGTATGTAATCTGCAGCATACTTCGCTAACCTTGTAAAGTTATCCTTATACTTTGCGACATTCTCATCCTCCTTCTTCCTCAGACTCAGAAATTTCCTTTCCATATCCGCTCGATGGTCTCGAGGAAAGTATTTTTCAAGAACAGCTCTTTGAACTCCTACCATTCCATGTTTTTTAATTCATCATCTCCTTTTGTGTTTTGAATTAGTGACCACCATTGATCGACATCTCCAGTGAGGCGGTAAACAGCCATGAAAACTTTCTCCCTTTCACTACTCCCCAAGGCATGGAATATTTTCTCTAAGGAATTTATCCATTGCTCACCAACTAACGGATTTGTACCCCCATTAAATGTTGGTGGTTGTTTCCTCATGAAGCGGTCTAACATTGATCCTCCACGTTGCGGATCAGGGTGCTCCATACGAGTAAGGTTATTATTCATAACCTGAGTGAGTTGTCCCAGTATGGTAATAAGTTGATCAGCACCAGTTGTATCTCCAGCTCCCCAATAATTATCTTGAGCAGGAGGGAAATCCCTACACAGAGTGCGTGCATTGATATGGTTTCCATTCCTTCCACTAGGCGCCATTTCTAAACAATGGCATAAACTATTTTAGTTTATGAATCAAAATACATAATTCCATACTTGTATGATACTTAACATAAATTGAACTATTTATGGATATGATCCATAAAAATGTTTTCTTTGAGGAATTATATACTCATAACCCTTCAGAGTGGTTTGTAAAGAAAATGAGAATTATCCTAAGCATATCCCCCGAGAGTGTCGTAACTAAGAGTGCAGCAAGGCCCGTTGTCGTGCACCATTTCCCGTTCGAGTCTAGATCAAAGCGGTGTTTTCAGGTTTTACCCCTAGGTACATCTATGCCAGAGCCGCCTCTACCTGCTCGTATCCAGACAGGGATGTATTGCTCGGAAATCTCACAACATCTCTACAATACCAAAATTCTAGGATGTTCTTCTATACTAATCCTCAAAGTCTATCTTCGGGCTATGTGATCTAATCAGAGTTTATCTAAATCTAGCTTACAAGGTTAGTACTAAACTGCCTTTGATACCAACTGTAACGCCCCGACCCCAGCTACCCAGAGTCGGTGCATTACTTCTTAAAATTGGCATGATCACAAAAGATCAAGTCTCGAAAGGCCGATTAGTTTAGTAGCCTTGGAAACACTAGATACATTCATAAATGTTACATTACATCATAAGATGAAAAAATACAATAACAAAGTCTCCATAGTCCACACTCATATCCTCTTCTGACTATCCTTGCAGGTCATTCATAAAATACTTCTTCACATCCTGGGAAATATTAAAACATTGAAAGGGGTGAGCTCAGATGCTCAGTAAGGATAACAATATTGCGAAAGCTTTCATAAATAAACATTAACATTTAAGGAAATTTATAACTAAAACAAAAGCCTTTTAAACATGAACTTCAACATAATATGGAAAAAGTAAAATGAGATAATGCCATTCACTTCTTCACATGGATATTCTATTGGTCGAATAATCACATGCAATATCAATAACCACTTTCATAATGAGGGAATGTATAATGCCAGAAATTCTGAAACACTTTGTCAAGGCCTCGACCACGACGTCTAAAATGATTAAGGCCTCGGCCAAAACCATAAATCAAATTGGGAAAGGGCCTCAGCCAATTCCACGTCTATTTGTCTCATGAGACCTACCGATGCATCGAGGAGCTATAGCGGGCTCCACCCGTCACTTATTAAGTCCAATACATTCCTCATATGAATAGGTTTAAACATATCATAAACCATAACATAATCGTATCACATAAAACATGCATAAAGGAAACATAACATTTCCACATTTCAATCACAAGATATCAATACAACACATTGATATAATAAAAACGCTTTCAAAACCATTTTCAATACCAAAACAAAAGAAAGTTAAAAACTTTGTATTTATTTTTCATTCAAAAAAATGATGGCTTGTAGAGAAAGCCGAAACTCAAATAATGGTCACGGCGGCGGAGAAGTCATTGTCGCCGCATAAGTATGGAAAGAAAAACATTCCCTTTTGTCGTATAGAAAAACGCTTCATATAAAAAATGATTCCTTTTGAATAAACGTAAAAGTCAAAGGGGTTTATACACCGTATAAAAGAAAGTTGTGTATAAAACCAAATATGCCTCAATGAAAGGGGATTGATACGAAGTCCTTAAAAAGAACATTTTTTTAAATAAAGTACATCTATAATGTTTATTCACTATAAGTACACATAAATAATGTAAAAATACAAGATAGGACATAATAATATCATGACATAATTTGAAAGTAGGAGATTAACCCAAAGAATAGAAATTGGGTTAAGAAGTTCCCTTACCTCGTGTCTGACTTGACTCAACCGTTCTTTAACCTCCTGAATAATAAACTAGATTTAATATATACCTTATTAAGAACCATTTTCAATTTCATTATCCTTTTTATATCACTTATTACAATGTTATGAACATTATGTAATTATTTAAGTTAATAAGGGTCGTTTTGTCGATCTTTGGTACTTGAGTCAACAATAAACTTCTTATAATTACAAGTTGTTTATGTGGTAGAAATATCCATTATATCCAGAATTATATTCATGATGTAGATGTCATATATATCATATATATCCATTATATACATTCATCAATAATATTACGTAACATTTAGAGGTAAGAAATGAAATGCACCGTTCATGGAGACGGTAAGCCGTACGTACGCATGAATGCTACTTTCATTTCTATTTCGTATTTAATGGAATGAAATCATAATGATATAAATGTATAATATAATTCCAGTATAATATAGTGTATAATACCATTTAATCCATCCTTTATACATCCCACATATGGCATTAACGATTCAAATCACTTTGAGGGGGCGGTAGTCCGCACTTCCTAAAATGAAATTATCGCGTTTACCCATAATGGAAATGATAAAGTATGCCATAAATGAGAAATACAGAAGCATAAGTAAAACATAAACATATTATATATCATATATAAATATAGTTACATCTTAATGGCTACCATTGAAGGTGTTATATGAGTGTTGAACAGTCATCGTTTCATGAGGCAGAAATTCGCCATCCACAGAAACCGTATGTTCATTAACCATTAGATGTAGGTGTGTGTATGTGTAGCTCTAATAATTCTTATAACAACATCCTAGTATATTGAGATTACTTTTGTTTTTACAAAAGAAATGAATAAAAAGAGTTTATGGGGTTGGAGAAGAAAAATAAAACAAAACAACATTAGAGAAGACATTACCTCAAAATCGGGTAAATCTTTTTTATTTGAGCCAAAGGCTTCCTTGGAAGGAGTTCTGCCCAAAGTGAGGCTTCGAGGAGTAAGGGAGGGAAGTTGGGAGAGTATTTGGGCAGAGGTTGGCCGAGCCAAATGGCTTGAATGTGTGAATGAGGTGGTAGATATGGGGGCCTTTTATAAGAGGAGAGGAGGGGCACTCTTGGAAAGTAAGAAAATTGTACATTGTTATACAATGATTTTCGGATTCTAAAGGTCCCACACTTATATAATTCGTGGATAAGGTGATAATGGTTATAAATATACCCATACAATAGTCTTTGGACAAGTTTAAGCCTTGAATTGTACATTATCTTTTCATTTTATTAAAATCGTTAAATTATGAGGACATCGCTGCATCATAATGATGTCATAAATAATTTAATTTATTTAATGTCTATAAATTATAAAAAAATAATATGTTGTAGGAAACGTTTTTAGCTTTCCAATGACTATTTATAGTCAAAAATATGACTTGTATAACCCCATGTAAAAATTGTTTTAGTAAAAAATTTCATGTTTGTGTCATTTTTTACTTTAACATTAAATACAAGGTATTTATGTCATTTTCCAAAAAAAGTGGCTTCATGGGGTCCCCAAGTTGACCCATGGGTTGTCTTGGTCGGCCATGACTCATCCAATAGGAGTAGGACAAGTGTCAAGCTCATCTCATATTATTAAAACATTATTTTTACCTTAAACTACACTAATTACCTCTAATCGCGATTAAGAACTTAAAAGTTACTATTCACCAAAAAATTATTTTAATCTCATTGAACCACATTTTACTTCTTAATGAAAACCATGTATGTCGGATTTTTGAAAATCAAATCATAGAAGTGGTAATATTTCATTTAAATGAAAAATCAGTTATTTAATTACCACTTAGTGGTTTCACTATTCATCAAAAATTGAAGTTTTTCAGAATAATGCCAAAATTTCACCCTAAGCTATAATTGATATTCAGAATTCAAAAATGATGTCTATTTTATGAAATTCCAAACATATAAGTTTCATCAATTAATTAATTCCTGCTTTCACAACAAATAGCGTGTTTTTAAGAAATAATTTATATCAAAAGATTGGCAATTGTTTATGTCCAATTTTAATGTTAAATTAATTCTAAAGACCACCATTGGATAAAATTGTAAAAATATATTCTAATTAAACTTTAAAACCACTAAATAGTATAATTTATCACTATAAATTATTTTGATTAAAAAAGTTTTTTTAAGTATTTTTCGCTATTCATAAAAATTTGGAAGTTCTCAGAAAATTACAAAATATTCAACATAGGCTAATTTAAATATTAGAAATACAAAAATGAATTACATTTTGAAATATAAAATTTCTATAATTTTAAAAAGTGGGTATTACTATTCATAACGGCTACTTTGATTAGTCGCGGTGTGTTAGAACTCGAACTTGCGTAAAATGCAAGCTATTGCATTATTGAAAGAGAGGTGTATCGTGAAAGCTCGGGGTGTTACATGGGGTCTATAGGAATATGTCACTAATGGAATCCTTGATAAATGACACATAATAATTCATTTTTCTCCAACATACGACATGATCATTACATAGTCAAAATCCCCCAAAACCTAAAATGAGAGTTTATTCTTCTTATTATGATGGTCTTAGGATGTCCACATGAAATGAGATGCCCCTACTTTGGTATTTTGGTTATGATATCCATATATTTAACTACATTTCCAAAACCCCTCACTTATTTTCATTCATGGTAACATAGTTGGACAATATTTGTGTTTTTTTAGTAGAAAATTAATTTTCATCCACCTGATATCCTTTCTAATTTTTATTCATGTAGATATTTTAAATCTATTGGTAGAGTGTGTGTTGATAATGGATGGGGAATAATTTTACTTCAAATAAATTGTGATATTTGAGTCATCTACAAACAATTTCTTATTCGGTAAATGTTAAGGTCAACAATTATCAACACCATGTGACATATGCCAAGATAAACATTGAGTGATGGAATGTATAAATTGACATATGTTAGGGACAAATAATTTAGATTCCACCATATAGGATCAATAGGTAGTTGAGGATAAAATAATTCATTATAGATCAAGACATATGAAAGACCATTGAATTCTGATCTGATAGATGTGGATGTCATTGTAAAATTGAAAAGTTTTCTGGTTGACAATAATTCTACAATACATTACCCATATCGGTTAGAGGGCACTAAGGGGGTGCATGCTACAGGTTATTAAGAACAAAAAAATCAACTAACCAAAACATTCAACCTAGGATAAGGTAGTTCTTCATAGAGAACAACCAATAAATTAGGTGGGGTGATACAATATAAATACGATGGATGATTATCAAGATACACGATATATGAGAATATGAATCTAAAAATTGATATACAGAAATGCAGATGAAATTAGTTATATATCAATGTCTTTAGAGGAACATGTCGACTATTAATGTCATGAATAAATATAGAATCTATAAATAAATGTCTTAGTTTGGGATCAAGGGGATTCATAATGAGTATAAATCCACACAAAAGGGAAATACATAGAGAGAGATAAGTTAGAAGATGAGATATTGATCCATTTATTTATTGATAGTGAAGATGAATGTCATGGTAAAGGACTTAATATCACTAGGAGAAAGATGAAACATAAGGGAGACATGGATATGGGGTGTTTCATTGTGCTCATGATGAAATATAAAAAGTATAAGGATTACACTCTCTTACCTAGACAAATGGAAATAAGATATATGAAAATTTTCTGGTCAAGGTGATGGATCATTAACACACTAATTATTTCCATAAATGGAAGAAGGATTTAAATACTAATATTGAAAACAATATGGATGAATATATGGATTCATGGGAACAATAGTAGGTTAGAGGTATGGTGGATGTTCTATCTCAATTGTAGGGATTCTCTATGGCTATGAATAGTACAATCATTGATTCCATAAATTGTATAGTTGAACCCACTAAGGATATATGAGTATTTTTATGGATAGAGGTCGGTAAAAAGTCTGGGAAAAAAGAAAAAACTATGGATCTTAATTTTCACTCCAAGGAGGAAATTAGGGATGAGTATTTGATGATTAATGCTTTTAATAAGCATGTTGAAAGGACGAAATAAACAATGATTCACATGGATACAAATTAATATCAGTGTGCATGGATAATTTTTCAAGATATTAATTAGTCAAGAGGGATAAAGGAAAGGAAGAGAAACATAGAGGAGTACATTAATACTTTGGAAAATATGTCTTATCGTTTTGATGACCTCATTATGGTTGATACATAGAAAAAGGTAACTCCTCCTAACTGAATATTATATTTGGGAAATATTTCAAGAATTTTAATACTATATTTCATTGATTTGGTTTGTTTTTTTGGTATTAGATATTCTCTATCATGGAATAGTGAGTTTATCCACTTTCCATTATAAGTTATTTCAAAATAAATATTTTATTTTCAATCAATATGACACATACTATTCATATAAAATAACTCATCAATATTATAAAAAAATAAAATATCCTTTTACTTATTTTATATCTAGATGAATGGCTTTTATTATAACAACTTTTACTATATTGAGGTAATACACCATTTTATGAATATATAAAAACATGAAAATCTCAGATATGTGATTTAATAGTAATAATATCATATTCTTGTAGGATATAACCTCTTGAAGAACATCACATACTATATTTTAATAGTTGAATACCCGTAGTTGGTTTGAATGATGTAACTAAATTCTTATGGGGATTCTTCATTTAGCAGATTTCAATCACATAACTAATTTTTTGTCATAGCCAAAATGAAATTTCTATTTTTAATTACATAAATTATTTCACCACATATCTGATTAACAAAAATAATTGATCATTATAGAAAATTATTCACATCGATGATCTCATTGATCTAGGAAATTTCCACAATGGTGATTTCATGATATAGCTGACTGACATAAGTTTTTCGTTAATGAAGTCATTTTATGTACCCAAATGCTAACATAATCATTTCACCACATAATTTTTTTCATATATAAGAATATTTTGGAAAAAACATCTAGACTGTAGTCTTAATAAAATTAATAGTAAAATCTGTTAAATGCAAGATATAACCGAATGAAAACGATAAAATACAATACATTTTAAAAAAGTAAAATTTATGTAATATTGTTAAATCTTAAATTTCATGGGATATATCGACACAACATTGTGTTTATTTTATTATACACCTCTTGATGATCAAAAAACCCATTCAAAAATAAATGTGAAATTTTAAAAGGACTGGTCCAACTTTTCACAAAAGGATAATATATAAATATATATTCTTATCAAAATATTGTGTTTATGTTTTTTGTATATTGCATATTAACACATATCTCCAATTATTGGAAGACTTATACCAATTTTTTTTGAAAGTTATAAACTTTTGACCTGTTTTATGTCATTAAAATAGAAGAAATATATGATGAAAATTATATTTATTATATCAATTCCAATGAATTGGAATATTTGATTATTATAATAATATTTTAATGTGAATAATGAAAAATTTAAATTCAGTAAAAAAATAAAGAGTTTGAAATCATGAAATATAAACAACTTTTAGAAAAAATATAATAAATGACTAAATAGAATTAGATGATAAATTTACTAATAAATAACATCAAATGAAAATAATCACTAAGAAAAATATTGTATACCTATAAATAGGTATTTTATTAATTTTTATAATTTTTTAATATACATTCATTACACAAATAATAAATAAAAATAATTGATTATTAAGAAGACATGGTCTTATGATTTGTGTCAAACAGATATGGTGGTTTTTTTTGAGGTAACATGAATGTACATTCAGCAATTGAGGATGTTGGAGTTAAAAATGAAGATGGCATTGAATACTTCTAATCCACTTATAATTGGTCCCATTTTTGTTCCAAAAGTATCGTTGATATGTAGATTTGGAATAGAATTACTGCATATATTTTCTAGGTTACATTGAAATTGACTAAAATTATATGTTCCTTCATCATAAATAGTTACTTTCTTAAAAGTCTCTTTAAAGAGGATTCTTCCATAGAATTCTAGGTATCTAAATCTATATCACACTTTGATTTCACATTCTAATAGATTGATAATGGATCAAAACCCACATCAATTTTCTATCTAGCACCCTTATAGGATTATGTAGTATTAGGGGAAAGAACCCTTCTTCTTCTCATTTAGAATAATGATTCAACACACTTATCTATCCTCAATATTTTTTTCAATTATATAATTATATTATAATGATTTAGGATATCTTATGAATATGATAAATAGAAGAAATTATAATCATAATAATCTCATTAATAGATTAATGTTATCCTTATGTGAATTTTAATGTATAACCACCATCTTAAGGATTGTTAATATGATCAATTTATGAATAATTGAGAGTTAATAGAAAATATAATAAAATATTTTTCAGGATATATCTAAAAAACTCTACATGTTAAACATTATACCATTTAATAATTTAATAATTATATAAATTCATTCTAATTGGCCTTTAAAAATCTAAAAAAATTACCACAGAGAATAGAAATAATTTTTTTTTTCTTGAGAACTAACATTATGGGGCTCAGGTTCAACTCAAACTAATAATACAGGAACAGGTGAAACTGATTCCAAAAAATAAAATGTCCATTGATCTTTATAAAAAGCTATATATTTTCTGTAACTGAAACATGCACTTTGAGAGTTTCTTTTTATTCTGAACATGATTCACCTAATAATTAATCATAGCTCGGTTTCAATGCTACAATATGGATCTATTTTTGTCTCTTAAATAAAATTTGAGTGTACTCATTCATAGTTTTAATAGATGATGTGAAATTTTGTGGGTTCACTCAAATGAATTGTGATATTTTTTGGTACTTGGGTGCATCAGAGTGTGTAACCATGGTCATCTCTTAAAGGAGGAAGTAAACTAAAAAAACATTTTAATGGTGTTATAAAAATAAAATAAAAGATAATACTAACACTTCTCAAAATAATAATGGTTTTTTATTATTTATAATACAATAATATGTTTTATAGATTAAGATAGAATTTTATTTTATTTTTAATATTGCAATGATGTTCGATTAAAAAGATTCAATAAGAATATTTTTTAGATTATATTTTAAAAAGAGTAATCGATCAAACTCTAACTCTTCAATCAATTATTTACAATTATTTTTTAACTAATATTCACATAATTTTGATCCCTTAATTTTTTAATTCCTAAAACCTATGAGAAATAACTTTACCACAAATTTGAAGTGAATTTTACCTTATGCTAATTTTGGAACATGAAATTTCCGCACAATGCTTTGATTAATGTTCTAAGGTTATATTATATTCAATGGTAAATTAAGGAAGATTTATTATATAGAAATTAAAATTAATTGAGTTTTAGTATTACATATGAACACTATAAATTGATCATGTATGGTTTTGTATCACTGATTAAGTTCTCACTCTCACAATTTACACTCTATATCTTCCTCATGTGTTTTTGTGTTAATGGATCAATTTCATGATTAGATTAAATTAAATTATAAAATAAATTTATTGATTATATAATTTGAATTCCAGTATATCATTTATTCAAAATATATTAATGATGAAGGATAGAGGTCCATTGATTACTAAAAAAACAACTCTCACATGGGTGGTGTAGTCATCGTAGAAATGTTATGCAAGTGAAATGGTTTAGACAAGGTATAACCCAATCTTATTCTACTCTTGAAATGCATCCCAATGAGGAATATTAATAGAAGAATAAAATTTAAAATAACAGAATAATTAAAAGATAAACTATGATATTATCAAAAGCACAAAAACATTACCATAAAAAAGCAGAAAAAATAACATTTTGGAGGAGATCATAGCTTTGTAGCTTCTATCCTCCAATTGGGAATTGAAATGGTGTACATCCAATTATCATCTTCTCCTTATCTCCTAATGCATGTCCTAAACCATGCAAATGAAAAAATCACTGATTTATAGAGTGGTGGAGAGGCTTGGTTCAAAATGGTTTCATGTGTGAATGGAGAATCCCGACCATGGGTTTTAATCCCACTTGAACCTCCCATTTTACCACCAAAATGCATGAATCAACTGTCCTTACAGAACAATGATTTTTTTGAAAATGGGTCCTCGATTTCCCCCCAATATTTGGGCCTAATCCAAGCACTATAGAAAATGTATGGCCCAAATGATGAACCCATGTCTAATCTATCGAGTCCAGCCTAACTCTAACTTCATGGCCCATTTTCACAATCCAAATTCATGATTTTTCTTTAATGTACTAAATGACATTTGTATCCCATTATGTGAGGAATATATTTACAAAATTGTAATTAAAAAAATGAAAATCAAAAAATTTATGTCTGAAATGCTATTAGATAACACCCCAAGATTTCATAGAATGTTATTTTCATTAAAGAAATTCAATAGCTTGTGCTCCACGCAACACTAAGTTTGAGCACACCACGACTTACCAAATTAGTTGTTCAAAAGAGTTTATGAATAGTATTAACTAAAATTTGAATTTAATATACTCATATAATTTTAGAATCCATATTACGTGTTTCTTATGCATAATATAAGAAGAAATTTATTTTTTCAAATAAAAGAAGTATTTTTCAAAAAATGAAATTTTACCTCCTTTTTAATGGGAAAAACTTATAAAAACAATATTTAACTCTTTTATATATTAAATTTAATGAAATTAAATTATCAATTATGATATAGAATGAAAAATTTATTTTGAATAAATGTTTGGTACTTTTTTGATAGCTTTCATATTTTAATGAATACAGAAAAATACTGAATTTTAATTGAAAACAAATTTTTAATGTAAATAATTTATGGGGATAAATTATGAATTTTAATGATTTGTAAGTATTATTAGATTATAAATTTGTCATTTAATACAATTTATGTCATAATAAGTAATTTCACAGTTAAATTTGACATAAACACATGTCAATATTTCGATAATTTTTACTTTTTAAAAACACGCTTTTTGGTTTTAACAACAGAAATTAATTTAAAATTAAATAATGGAAGTTCTATGCTTTAAATTCGGTAAAATAGAATTCAATTTTGAAATCTATCGATCAAATTTATCTTAGAGTGATTTTTTTGGTATTTTTCTGAAAACATTCAATTTTTGATGAATAGTGAGAAACACTACATTAATGTTTAAAACTGACATTTTATTTAAATAATTATTTATTTTATTTAATTCTATTTTAAGTAAAAATAGATATATAATACCTATATAAGTTCAATGTAATTCATTGGAGTCTTTTTATTATAATATTTGATGTATCATTTTTTTAACTTTTTACCTTCTTTTACCCACCTTCTAGGAGCATTTGCAAATTTTCAGAAAACATAATTTTGCAGCTAATGTGAGTTGAATACAAAAACATGAGAGATATAGTTGAAATCAGTATGTAAAATGTGATTCAATATAGTGATAATAATTTTTGGTGATTAGTAACTTTTGACTTTTATTTACCACAGTTAAAAGTAAATAGGTTAATTAAGGGTAAAAATCATATTATAATCACTATAACACATGTCGTAATTCTATTGGATAAGTGTAATTAGACCGAATAAACCATAGAAATAATATATGATCCTTTTCCAAACACAAGGATTAGATAAAGACATTTATTATTGTTTTATTTAAAGAATAGTTAAACGAGATGAATGCAATGTTTAATAACTAAATCATTTTTAATATAGGGTTATACAAAAGGTAAATTCAACTATAAATATTCATTAGAAAGCTGAAACGATATCCTACGTAATTATATTCTATTTATTATTTTTATACATTAAATAATTAAATTTATTTATGACACAATGATGATGTAGTAAATACCTTATTAATGAATGATTAAAATAATAGATATTATAAATATCCAAATAAATGTAATTTAATAATTTTGATAAATTAAACTAATTTTATAGGTTAATATGACATTTTAGGGTTGATTAAATAATTTTTTTTATAATTAATCATTATTTTATGATTTTCACAAAAACCAAATACTAAATAATATCAAGATGGACATAAATGAGTTTTTAAAACAAATACTATATTATTGGTAGATATAATATTTCTAAAAATCATAGGATTGGCCCAAGGGCTTAAATAATGTTATATTTGTCAATAATTAACCACTTGAGGTTTTCATGAGATTTTAGTGTATGTTTATTAACCATATAGTGTAATAATACAATAAGACATGGTAAAAGTTAAACTAATTAACTAAAAGTTAAATCTAAAAGATACAGTTAAAATGGTTACATAAACATGTCTAAAACCTATTGTTTGATAGTGTTTAGACCCATACCCACCATTTCATTGAAATAAATCATTTTAGAGCCATTTTTTACAGAAAATGATTGTATTATAAAATAATATTTCAAAGTTTTCCTAAAGTGACTCTCACCACTCTTATAAAAGGGTACTTCCCCTTCTATTAATTTCACACCTCCAAAGCCAATTGTATCAGCCAAAACCTGCCTAAATATCCTCCCATATTCCACAAAATTATCCTATAGTCCTAAATTGGATCATAAATCCATCTTAAAGAACCCTTTGATCAACTCAAAAGGAAACACTTGGGGAAGAGGAATAATTTCAGCACCCCCTTTCAAGTTATTTTCTTCTTCCACTTCCTCTTTATTTTTTGTTTACATACCAAAATAATCACTCCAATACCTTCTAAATAATGTGATTTTATTATAAATATGGTACAACCATATTCTTTATTCTATCCATCCAATAAATAAAAAGTTCAACATACGTTCGTACGTACGGCTTATAGTCTCCACGTCGTGGTGTAGTTTGTTATTCAAACACATTATTTGTTGGATGGGTATAATAATGAGTATAACTGATTTAAATAAAAAATTTATCATGATAATTATTATTTAGATATTATATACCATCCAATTAAATATGATTTCACCATCAATATAATGATATTTCCCCTCATACGTACGTACGGATTATCGTCTCCACGAATGCGATTAGATTCATTCCCCATAGTAATAATTCAAAAATATTTTTTATTTTATGATTAAAAAAAGTTAATAATAACATAATATAATATTTTATTTGAATAATGTATATCATATTCATAAAAACATGGATTATGAAACCAAGCATATAAAGGAAAAAGATTCAGTTAACACCCGAAACGAAGATACTTCTGAAATATTATTAACAAAGAAATATTAGAAGATCATATATCATATTTATATATTTTGTTCTTGTATAATTTAATAACAATTATTTCACCATTATAATGGAGGTTAACATAACCTATACTAAGTAATAGTACAAGGTAAGGGGTTTCTTATTTAACATTTAATTATCTGAGATTTCTATTATTCGCCACTAATTTATTGCATGCGGTGTATTGTGTACTGTCATATGATATATATTATCATGATTCTCTTTATATTAATGGTATTATGTGATTAATTTTGTGGTTATTAACTTTTGGTCATATTACTCGATTTATTACAACACGGTAAGTGGTTTTCATGTCACTTCTTATTTCTATTAGGTTCATGATATATTGCCGCTATTTCGTGTCGTGTGGTGTATGTACTGACCATGATTGTATTAAATATGTAATAAAAATTAATTTATGGGTATATAAATATTCATTGTATAATCCTTCTTTATTGGGTTTTATGGTTTGAATGTCACTAAATCAGTAAGGGAGTTTCTAATTTCTATTTCCACTCCTTCGGTATTACACAAACTTCATTGATTATTTTACTCCAATATTATGTGTGAAATCACTATTTATTTATTTATGTAGTAATTTCCACTCCCCTTTTTGTGGATATTTTTTTTGATAAAAATAATCATTCCAATGATAAACTCTCATAATCATTGATATGAACTTGATAAGAGTAATCTTAACTCAATTTTCATTTACTGAGATAAATGTCCAAGTCAATTATGTGGTTGGTACAAGAATATGTGTGATTGTCTTATAATTATTTTACACATATTATCCAATCATATTTTGTGTATATATAATTTTCACACATAATTATGTAATTTATTTATCCTTAACCTAATGATACATTCTTTTAATGGATTTCATCACAACTTACATTTCATTGAGACATCTTTGTGGTTATGCCCCAATTCACTTTTATTTGGTGTATATAGAGAATTTTGACATAATATATCATGAATACATTTATTCTCATAATATTATTAATTTTTATTACATCAATTATTTGTATTCTAGCATCTCAAATTTGGATAGGTACTCTAATTAAAATATTATTTGAAATGTTTTATTATTTAAATCTTCAAATTCTTTCTCAATAATGTCGATGTTTTAAAAAAGGTTTTATGGATTTATTTAGATGAACAATAATGTTTTAAAATTAAAATACGTTTTAAAAGTTTCAATGTGATATGGGTCTCTTTGATTTAAAAATATATTTTAAACTTATTCTTGATAAATAGTGATACTTTTAATTGTTTTCAATAAAAAGGTTGAAATTTCTTTCAAATAGTTTTTATTTTATCTATTTCAATATCCATTATTGGATTTTACACTTATTTGAATTTAATTCATTATGATACAAATATTCCATATTTTATTGAATGTTTTTGGATATGTTTGACTGTGGATGTGTTATTTTTAAACCATTCATGGATTATGGATTAAGTATTAACATTTCGTATGATAGTTTAAATATGAATGTTTATGTTATGTTTCATCCTTTAATATGAGGAATGAAATGAACATAGTAAGGGACGGGTGGATCCCGCTACAACTCCTCGATGCCTTTGTTGGTTTCATTAGACAAACTAGTTCCTTGGCACAAGGCCTTGAAAAAATATTATTTTTATTCTAGGAAAAAGGCCTTGAATATGTGGTTATGATGTCTGGAATTATGCATTCTATCATTATGAAATTGGATATTGATATTACATGTGATTATTAGACTAGTAGAATATCCCTCTGAACAAGTAAATGACATTATTTGACTTATCATTTCCATAATATGTCGAAGTTTAAGTTTAAAAGGCTTGTGTACTAGACTTATACATTTCCTTAAATTTTTGTTCTTATTTATGACATGTTTGGTTGTATTGTTATCATTACTAAGCATCCTAGCTCACCCCATTCTTATGTATTATTTTTTCCAGGATGCAATGAAATATATTACAATTAACCTTCAATAATACATTATGGGATACAAGAGTGTTCAATGGAGACACAATGTTGTTTTTTATTTTATGATGTAATATAAAACTTCTGTTTGTATATATTACTTCCAAGGAAACTAAACTGATCGGTATTTTGGCACATTATACCTTGTATCATGCCAATGTTATGTAATAAAGCACCAATTCTGAAACTAGGGTCGAGGCGTGACATTTGGTATCAGAGGATGTTTAGTACAAAACTTTGAAGATATGAAAAAAATTAGGTTATAAAACACTACCCAAAGATCTACATTGAGGATTAGTATAGGAGAACATCCTAAAATTTTTTTAATGTAAATATTATGTGGGTTTCCCAAGAAATACATCCCTATCTAGATACAAGCAGGTAGAGGAGGCTCTAATACATATGTACCAAGGAGTTAAAACTCTGACAAAGAGTTTCGGGCTTGACCCGGGTTATCCTGGTACATGACAACATGCCTTGCTGCACACTTCGTTACGGTACTCTTTGCAGATATGGTTTGGATAATTCAAATTTTAATTATAAACTGATTTGAAGGGTTTTAATATAAGTTGAGAATAAATTAACATGGTTAATCCAAAGGTGTTTTAGATTGTAAATATGGTTTTGTGATATTATCTAAATAATTTTATGACTCACATTATTCTTTCATGTGTTAGTCAATGGTTGGATTCCTTGGAATTCATATTAACATTTAACATGATGTACAAGGTGAGCACGATGGTGGAAATGAGCAACGAAATAGATTGTTGATAGGTGTAAAAGATATTGTGTTCATGCCAAATCAAATTTCCAAAAATATGATCAACAACATATATATTAAATAACTCCCAGACTCAACATTGATGGGAAAGGTGATGAATGATAAGATCTCCAGTAATGGAGACCATGGATGAAAGAAAGACGATTTTCCATCATGAAGGAATTACGGAAGAAGACACCTAGGAATGTGTCTCAATGGAACAAATAAATATTTATGTGTGGGAAAGAAGGAAATAAAGTAAAGAATCACTGAGGAAAAATGAATAGTACTATAGAAAGAAATAAAAATGATCCCAAGAATCCATTTACATTAACTTTCCATTAATATAGGGGACCTGGGCATTACCTGAGTGAATGCCCTATTCTTTAGGATAGCCTCTCGGTCAAGGAAGAACCTCTGTGGAAATAAATGGATGGAAGAATGTTTAAAACTATTAGTTCTTTTTGTTGAAGGGATTAAATTGTAATACTATTATCTTGTATGTGTAATCCTACTGTTTTTTATGTGAGAATTATTTTTTAGGTAGAATTATCCTTTCTATTATTGATATATTTATAAATAACCATTTGGGTTTATATGATCCTTGAATTTAAGGAAATTAAATGTTATTATATTTTGGAATGTTAATGCGAGGTATGAGAAAACATTTTTGGTTAAATTATATTATGGTTATTTTGAATTTTTTTTCTTATTTTGGGAATGTTATAAAATATTGTTTTTGAAAATTGACAACATGCAGACCATGTGACAACCCGTCATGTCAGACAATGTTTCGGGATTTGAACCCACAACCAGAGTGCAATTGAGATTTATCACCTACCACTGGACAACGTGAAGTCCCTGGTTAGTGAGACTAATTATTTTTAGTTAAATGATTTTATTGATCATTAATATGTTACATTGGGATATCATGTTATATAAAATGGATATCCTTAGTATAGGAAAATGATTTGGTGATTAAGTGATAAATGTCAATTCTGAAGACATTCGCTCTGTTGGGAACACTATATGCCTAAGGAAAATAGAATACTATGATATTTCATTTGAAGAATAATGGTGGTTTTTTATTTTTAGAGATTTAGATTATTTCTGGAAATGATTAACCTATCATAGAGAATATGTGACTAGGTAAATTACATTATGTATGTGACTTTAATAGTAGTCTATGTTTTTTGGAAATACAGTTTAACATGGAAGACTACGTAATCAAACTAATGGTCATTTATCCTATCACAAGTTGTGGTTTTATTATTTTTAAATATCTATAGATCATGTTTTCAATTACTCTCCATCAAAACTTAACACTTCATTTATCATTAATATCCATATTTACTTACATGGAATCCTAGTATGTGTTATGTCAGGTGACCCTTGTACTTCTCTTTGTTTCTTTTAAAGTGATTATTTTATTGAATCTTTTTACGATGTGGGACTTTCAAGGAAGTTCCCAAGCCCAATTTTGAATTTTCTATGATGGAATTTCCTAAAGGGGGTAAGAATGTAACACCCAACGATTTAATAGTAAGTTATCTTCTTTAAAGTAATTCCGCAGCATGCCCTACCCGCAACACCCTGCTTGAGCACACCACGAATTACCAAACTAGTCATTCAAAAGAGTGCATGAATAATATTAAATGAATATTGTATTTTTTGTACTCTATGTAATTTTAGAATCCATATTATGTGTTTTTTAGACATAATATAAGAACAAATTCATTTTTTCAATTAAAAGATGCATTTTTCAGAAAATGCAATTTTACTATCTTTTAATGGAGAACCCTTTTTATAAAAAATATTTGACACTTTTATATATTAAATTTAATATAATTAAATTCTTATTTAAAAGAGAGACATAAAAAATTATTTTGAATATATTTTTTCAACATTTCTAATAACTTTCATATTTTGATGAATACTACAAAATACTAAATTTTAACTGATAACAACGTTTTTAATAAAAATAATTTATAGGGTTAAATTATTCAGTTGAATGGTTTGGAAGTATAATTATATTATACATTTGTTATTTAATACAATTTTGGTCACTATAAGTGAATTTACTTTTATATTTCACATAAACACATGCCAATCTTTTGATAATTTTTACTTTTTAAAAACCCACTTTTCGACTTCAACAACGGGAGTTAATGTTTAATTAATTAATGAAAATTTTATGTTTTTAATTTGGTAAAATAGACATCAATTTTGAATTCATAATATCAAATTTATCTTAGGGTGAATTTTTGGTAATTTTTTGAGAACATTCAATTTTTTATGAATAGTGAAAACACTGCGTTATAGTTTAAAACCGTCATTTTATTTAAATTATTATTTATTTTATTTAAATCTATTTCTAGTCAAAACAGATATATAATTACTATATATTTTCTATTTAATTCATTGAATTAATTTTATAATAAAATTAGATGTATAAAATTTTATTGAACTTTTTACCTTCTTTTACTCACATTATAAGAGCATTTGAAAAATTGCATAAAACATATTTTTACCACTTCTATGAGTTGAATTACAAAAATACAAGAGACACGGCTAACATAAATAAGTGAAATTTTTTCCTAGAAGCTGAAAAAAATTTCTAGTGAATTGTAACTTTTTACTTTTATTTGCCACAATTAAAATTAAATAGGGTAATGAAGGGTAACAATGATATTATAATTACTCTAACGCATTTCCTAATTATATTGGATAAATTTAATTCGACCAAAAAAAACATTATAAATAAATTATAATCATTTTTTTCCACTTGGATTAGATTAAGACATTTTAATTTATTTATTTAAAAAAAGAGTTAAAAGAGTTAAATTAAATGTTTAATTACTAAGAAATTTTTAATATAAGGATATAGATAAGATAAACATGACTATAAATATGCCTTAGAAAGATAAATTTATTTCCTAAATAATTGTATTTTATTTATAATTTTTATACATAAAGTAATTAAATTTATTTCTCACACAATCATGATGAAATAATTACCTTATTAATGAAGGATTTAAATAATTGATATTATAAATATCATAATAAATGTAATATGATACTTTTGATGTGTCACAATAATTTTAAAGGTTATTATTACATTTTAGGGTTGATTAAATAATTTTTTTTGGATTAATCATGCTGTTATGGTTTTAACAAATACCAAATACTAAATTATGTCAAAATTGACATAAATGTGTCCTTAAAAAAATACTATATTAGTGGTTGATATAATATTCCTAAAAATAAAAGTATCAGAAAAAGGGATTAAATAATATTATATATGTCATTAATGAACCACTTGTGGTTCCCTTGGATGATTATAGTATTCTTATTAATCATATAGTGTAAAATATAATAAGACCTGGTAAACATTGAACTAATTAACTAAGAGTTAAATATAAACGATAATGTTAAAATGGTAAAAAAAACATGTATAAAACCTATTGCCTGAAAGGTTTTATACCCATCCTAACCTTATCTTTTAAATGAATCATTTTTGAGCCATATAAACCGAAAAGTATTTTTTTATAAAATAATATTTCAAGGTTTTCCTAAAGTGACCATAACCTCTCTAATAAAAGGGAACTTCCCTCCACATAATTTCACACCTCCAAAGAAATTTTTCTTGGCAATAACCTGACAAAATATCCTTCAAAATTCCATAAAATCAACCTAGAGTCCTTACATTGATCATAAATCCAACCTATGGAGCCCTTTTCATCATCTCAAAAGGAAACACCTCAGGAAGATGTAATAATTTGACCACCCTCTTTAAAGTTCTTTTCTTCTTACACTTCCTCATTCTTTTTGGTTTCAATAGAAAAATAATAAATTCAATAAAATCTATATAATATGATGTTATTATAAATATTTTACAACTATATTCATTATTCTATACACCATATAAATGACAAATTCACCAAATGTGCGTACGTACAGCTTACCGTCTCCACATCATGGTGTAGTTTGTTATTAAAACAATTTATTATTTGGATGGGTATAATAATTAGTATTACTAATTTAAATAATAAATATAACATGATAATTATCTTGTAGATACTATATACCATCCAAATACCTATTATTTCACCAATAATATAATGATATTTTCCCTTGTGCGTATATACGGATTATCATATCCACGAACAAGATTAGATTCATTCCCTATAGAAATAATTCAAGAATAATTTTCATTTTACGATTAATAATAATGATTAATAACATAATATTATTCTTTATGTGAAAAAAATACATCATACCCATAAACAATGGCTTACGTAAACAAGCATATAAAGGAAAACGAATTAATTAACACCAGAAACGATGATACTACTGAAATATTATTAACAAAGAAATATTAGAAGATCATATATGATATCATATTTATGTATGTGGTTCTTGTATAATTAAATAACAATGATTTCACCATTTTACAGGATTTTAAGATACCATATACTAATTAAAAGTACAAGGTAATGGGTTTCTTATCTCGCTATTAATTCTGTTAGATTTCCATTGTTCACCACTTATTTATTGTTTGTGGTGTATTTTGAACAAAAATTTGATATATATTATCTATATTATATTTATATTCATGGTATTATGTTATTTATTTGGTGGTTATTATCTTTTGGTCATACAACTCGATTGATTAGAACATGATAAGGGGTTTTCATCTCAATTCTTATTTCTATGAGATTCATGTTATATTGCCACTATTTTCTTTTTTGTGCTGTATATAATTCCTTTTATTGTATTAATTATTTAATATAATTTAATTTTTGGGTATTTACATATTAATTTTATGTTCCTTCTTTCATGGGGTGTATGTTTCATAAGTCACCATTCTGTAAGGTAATTTCTAATTTCGATTTCCACTCACTAGGTTTTACACAAACTTCATTAATTATATTACTCCAAGATTATGTGTAAAATCACTATTTATTTATTTAGGTAGTAATTTCCACTACCCTTTGTGTGTATATTATTTTTATAAACATAATCACTCCCTTAATATATTCTCTTGTCATCGATATGAACTTGATAAGAGTAATCTTAACTCAATTTTCATTCATTTAGTTAATCATCCATGTCATTGGTGTTGCTATAACAAGAATATGTGCGATGATCCTATGATTTTTTTAAACACAAAATCCAATCATATTTAGTATATTTATATTTTTCACACAAAATTATGTCATTTATTTATCCTTAACCTAAGGATATTGCCTTTATATGTGATTTCATCTCAACTTACATTCCATTGAAACTTCTTTGTTGTTATGCGCCAATACACTTTTATTTGGTCTATATAATATAATTTTACATAAAATATCATTAATAACTTTATTATTTTGATATTATTAAGTATTCACTACCTCAATTATTTGTATTCAAGCGTCTATCATTTGGTAAGGAACTATAACTAAAATATCATTTTAAATCTTTTAAAAATATAATCTTCAAAATCGTTCTCATTAATGTCCATGTTTTAAAAATGGTTTTAAGGATTTATTTATATGGTCATTAATGTTTTGAAATTAAAATTCACTTTAAATGATTCAAAGTGGTATGGGTCAATTTGATACAAAAAAAGTCTTTTTTAAACAGCTTCTTAATAAATAAATATACTTTTAAAAATTTTCAAGAAAAACGGAGATATTTCTCTCAAATAGTTAAGATTTCATCTATGTAATCATCCTTTGATAGTTTCTACAATTTTTTTAGGTTGATTAATTGTGATACAAATATTCCATATTGTAATGAAGGTTTTTTGATCTGTTTGACTGTGGATGTGTTATTTTTATACCATTTCTTATTTATGGTTTAAGAATTAACATTCTATCTGCTAGTTTTAATATGAGTGTCTATGTTATGTTTAAACATTTCATATGAGGAATGCATTGGAATTAGTATGTGATGGGTGGAAACTACTATAACTCCTCGATGCATCAATAGGTTTCATAAAACAAACTATCTTAGTAGAAGGCCCGTACAAAATCTTATTTGTAGTATTGGAACAAGGCCTTGACTTTGTGGTTATGAAGTTTAGCATTATGCATTCCATCATTATGAAATTGGATATTGATATTACATGTGATTATTTGACTAGTATAATATCCATGTGAATAAGTAAATGGAATTATTTAATTTATCTTTTCCCTATCATGTAGCTGTTTATGTTTAGAAGCCTTGTGTTCTAGTCTTAGAGATTGACTTAAATGATTGTTCTTATTTATGACAGTTTTCGCTATATTATTATCCTTAATGAGTATATGAGCTCACCCCTTTCTTATGTTTTAATTTTCCCAGGATGCAAGGATGTATATTACGATTTACCTATAGGAATAGGCTAAGGGATATAAGAGTGTTCAAAGGGGGAAAATGTTGTTTTTTTATTTCATGATGTAATGTAAAACATCTAAATGTATCCAGTACTTCCAAGGCTACTAACCTGATCTCTCTTTAGGGACATGATTCTTTTTATCATGCCAATTTTATTTTATAATGCACCGATTCTGGGAAACTGGGGTTGGGGCGTTACATATATTGAATTTATAAAGGGTAAAACTAGAATTTTAAAAAAAATTTCAAATGAATTATATAATCCAAAATATTTTATAAATTAACACATTTACCACAATTTGATGAATTTATATCATTTATTACCAATTAAATATTCAATAAAAATGTGTCTTATCAATTCCCCCAAACATTCCATTTTGCGCTCCAGGGAAAACAGTCATATCTTGTATTCAATTATTTTTTTTTGACAAAATATGCATATTCAAATTTCTCAATCAGCAGTGAAAAATATTGGAAATGTAAAAGTCCCATCAAGAGTCAATATAAATAAATTTTATATTCTTTGTCTCGTAAATTGTGTCAAATCCAAATCCAAAGATATTGATAACACTAATCATAGCGAAACAAGTCATGGGTCTACCATGTCACTAATTCTCCACGTGTGTGTTCCAAGAATTCTTAGATCATAAATCCACACTTTATTCAGTATATTCAGGTCATGTAAAACAATTCTTATTTCCTGGTTTATTTCACCAAACCTGTTCTACATTCCTTTATAATCGAATTTCATGACCCACCCACATAGGAATTCTCGAAAGTCAAACTTTAAACTCCCGACCTACATATCATCGGAGGTTGTAAATTTCATCACTCTCCTCATTGATTTTTAATTTTTATATGTTGCAGTTACAACAAGTCTCACACTCAACTCTCAAAAAAAATTTATCTCCTCACAACACTAATTGTAATTGTTGCAACAAGATCAAATGTTGATTAAATAGTTCTTTTTAACCTATCCAAGTCCCAACCCATGTTTTTTGAGGGAGTAAAATAGTTGGATGATAGGTATACAGGTAAACGACAATTTAGTAAAGTAATGATACTAATCAGATGAGAAAAAATTGTATGGATCAACCAATGAATTTGTATACCTAACTTGACTATAACTTTAATTGAGTATGAAAATTTTTTCAAGTCATGGGTGAGTGGAAATTTTTGTGGAGATATCAATGAACCAGTTTACCATGAAAATATATATCAAATAATGATGTTAAAATCTAAATAGATTTATAATAACAAAACCACTCCAACCATCGACCAATTTAATTTTTATAAAAATACACCCTTGATGATGAAATCTTAATCATTCTTATAATTATACAAATGAATTTTGAAAACATGAATTTTAAATATGTTTTTAATGATAATGTTATATAATATATTTAGTTTTTACCAATTTGTTTTTTTTGATTTTTTATTGTGTTTGTAAAAGTTTAACAAAAAACATAATAGAATGTACACAAAAAACATACAAATGAAAATACTAAATATCTACCCCAAAATGTTGTCCCCTCCCCCAAACTTAAAATATTTCATTGTCCTCAATGTGAACCTATGAGACCATATATTTACATAAAATGTATAATTATAAATATGAAAAATAATATAAAAGTGAAATGGTTAGGAACAACCCGATACACTCAAGTGATGAGGTGGTCATGTGGTGTGATTAAATCAACTGCATAATTTGGAAGTCCCTAAATGAATTTCTTCAAACGTTTCCCATTGAATGTAAAGCATCTTAATGTTTCCTCTTATGTGATATCCAATGCACCATATAGATTTTTTTTGATAAAACATAGGGAACCAACCATTCTGAACACAACTTACAAGGCATGTTCTTCAGTCGTGAACTATACAGATAGACATTCACTCCAACATGAGTCTCCCTTTTTTGGAAAATTCTCTCATGATATACCATTGATAAATACTTACATAGCCATGAGTTCTCATATTAGGAAAATTGAATCGCCTCGTTCCCTTTAATTTGCAGCTTCTATTGAATTCTAGATTGGGCCAAATCCATATTTCATTTTTTATAGCCAAATATCCCTGATTCTCTACTTCCACAGGGAGATGGAAGGCCTTCCCAAAGATAATCTGAAATGGGGAAATACCATAGGGAGTCTTGTATGCTGTCCTATAATCCTAGAATTCATCATCCACGTTCTTTTTCCAATCCTTCCTATTCAGCTGCACTGTTTTCTCCAATATTTGTTTTAATTATCGATTGGAATCATCTACCTGGACATTTGTTTGGGGTTGGTATGGTGTTTATGTTTTTTGCGTCACCCCATACTTTCGAAGTAGGGAAGCCAAATTCCGATTGTAGAAGTTTGTCCCTTGGTCACTGATGTTGTACTTTGGTTCTCCAAAACTACAAAAAATCATGGTCTTGAAAAAGTCGATTACAACATGAGAATCATCAGCCCCTATAGCCCTATCCTCCACCCATTTACTCACATAATAATAAGAATCCAAAAGAAAAAAAACCAAATTAACTAAGAAAATTACCCATAAAATCAATGCCCCATACCTTAAAAAATCTCACATAATATTATGGGTTGTTGGGGTATCTCATGTCTCCTAGAAATGCTCCATGTGTGATGGAAATGGGAGAATGACTTACAAAACACATGAGCATAATGGAATATTCTAGGCCCATATAATCCAGAGTCAAATACTTTTATAACTGTCTGTTGAGGTCCAAAGTGTCCACCACAAAAAAGTTTATGGAATAAATGTAGAATAGACCCAAAATCATGATCCAGTAAACACCCCCTAATAAATTGATCACTCAACATGCACCAAAGGAATGGATCATAACAAATATTAAATCTTGACTCCCCCATTAATTTTTTTTTGGATGTTTAATTACATTTCCAAGGATTTCATAGGCAACAAAGAAGTTAACTAAATCTTTCAACCAATTCATACCTGATATGGCATAAAGATGCTTATCATGAAAAGTTTCTCGAAGTGGTACATGGTCCAAGGTGTCATCCTCTGGTGTGTGAGTAATCTTATTGATGTGTTCCACCACCATGTTCTCGGACCCATTCTTTTCCATTATCTTAATGTAAAATTCGTGAAGAAGGATCATCCATCAGATTAGTCTGGGCTACACATCCGACTTCTTCAATAGGTACATCAGATATGCATTGTCAGAAAAAAAAACTTCTTTGGAGCCCAATAAGTATGAATGGAATTTATCTAAAGAAAATATGATAGCAAGAAACTCATTTTCCATGGTTGAGTAATTTTATTAGGCCGAATCCAATGTCCTCAAAGCATAGAAGATCACATGTGGTCATCCCTCCAACCTATGAGATAAGACATCTCTAACCACAATGTTGGATGCATCACACATAATCTCAAAAGGAATTTCCCACCTTGGAGGCTGTATGATCAGAGGAGTAGTCATACAGTTCTTTATCTCATCATAGAAATTCCATCAAGAATCATCAAACACAAAATCAAAATCTTTTGGAAGTAATCATGTCCTTGGAAGAGAAATCTTACGAAAATCTATGATGAAGCACTGGTAAAGTCATGAATTCCCTATGAAATATCTAACATCACACACACATGAAGGATATGGTAAGGATGAAACAATAACTACCTTATATCTATAAACCTATATCCCAGGTTTTTACACAACATGGATAAAGAAAATGCCATTCTCTACCAGGAAATGACACTTTTCAAAGATCAAAGATAGATTCTTCTGAATACAATGATTCAACACCTTTCCTGAACTACATATAAATTCATCAAATGAGTATCCATACACTGTAATGTCATCCATAAATAACTCCATGCATGTCCCCATAAAATCAGAAAAAATACTCACCATGCACCTCTGGAAGGTACCCATGGCATTGCAATGTCTAAATGGAATCCTATGGTAGGAAAATGTGCCAAATGAAAAAGTGAATATTGTATTAATATAATCCATCAGAGAAATAAGAACGTAAAAATATCCAAAAAATCCATCCAAGAAACAATAGTCTATTTTCCCAGGTAGTCTCTCAAGCATCTGATCAATGAATGGGAGGGGGAAAAGTCCCTTGTGAGTAGATTGATTTAGTTTCATTTAATCAATACACAAACCACAACTATTTTTCACCCTAATTGTAACTAACTCATCTTTCCAATTTTAAACATAATTAACCCCACTTTTCTTAGGCACAACTGAAACATGACACACCCAATGTGAATCTAAAATGAGATATATTATACCTGCTTCGTGCAATTTTAAAACCACCTTTTCACATCCTCAAAAAATTTGTGTTCTATTTTCTTTTTTTGGATACCTAATCGGCTTAGCCCCAACCTCCAAAAGAATCTAATGAATGCAAATAGAGGGGCTAATATCTGATATTTCACCAAAGGTTCACCTGATTGCCTTAATGTTGTCCCTAAAAAGATTGAAATGTTTTTCCTCATGTTCAAAATATATATCTTTAGCAATTATAACAAGTAATTTTACACCACTTAACATGTATGAGTATTTGAGAATCTGTTTAAATGGTTTGAGTTCTAATGTAGGGGTGATGTATGGTTGTAGAAATTGAAGGAACTGAAATATGTGAACAATGAACATCATTATCAAAATATACATCATCAAAGTCAGAGAATAAAGAATCAAATAAATAAGAATACTCAATACCCATATCATAATCAGAGTTCACATGATCAAAATAAGAATATGAATCCATTTAAAAATCATATCTAATAAATTATTGTGCATTAAAAATAGGTGTAGAAGTACTCTTAGACATCAAACTAGATCCAATAATCATAATCTCCCTAAGAATAGGAAAATAAAATTCCATGGGGTTTTTATTTAGTGGTTCAAAATGGGAGATAACAAATATATAATGGACCTCTGAGGGGTACAATATGGATTCCATAACATTAAATATAACAAATTCCTCCCCAAACTCCATGGAAAGTGTAACCTCAATGACATTTATGATAGATTTTGTAGTTTTGATGAGAGGTCTACTGAAAATAATGGGATCATGAGAACTTAAATAATCTTCATCCATTATATGCATGTAAAAATATTCTAGAAAGGTCGTGTCTCTTACACGGACATGTATATCCTAATGGACTCCCAAAGGATATGTTGTAGCTCTATTTTCCAACTACACGACTACCCTCGTTGGCTTCAACTCACTAACTTGTAGAGAAGATAATAGTGAGAGAGTCATCAAATTTATAGAATCACTTAAATCACAAGGAGCATCCAAAAAGTCAAACTCTTATATGGTGCATGGGATAGTGAATGTCCCTGGATCCTTTTACTTTATTGGAATTTCTATATTTAGTGTAATGAGTGCTGAAACACTACTTCAAAGATTGATCCTCTAATTTTCTTTTGATCCCTCTTTGATTGGTATAATGTTCATTTTATGAATTTATCATAACTTGGGATTTGGTTGATGGCTTCAAGTAGATATATGCTGATATCCTCACGCTTTAATGTATCCCAAACTTCTGTTTAATTCACCTCTTCATCCAAATTCATTATTTTTACAACCCTGTTTGAAAAGGGAATGGGCTTAGGAGGAACATCATTAATCATTTTAAAAACATTATCTTTCTCTTTGGTTTCTCATCAGCTGGTTATGAATTGTTCTTCTTTAGAGTTGAGGTGAATCCCAGTGGAACGATATGTGAAAATTTATCAGTTGTTTTCTTCCCACATCTCAATGTCATGGCACTAAAATTCACCTTTGTATTTTGAGTATGTTGGGAATGTAGATTTCCATAATTCTAACTTACCAGTTCATGGAGGGTGGTGGCAATTTGTCTCATTTGAGTCTTAAACTCCCTCACCTCCAACCTTGAAACTTCATCTCATTCTATTGATTAAGAAGAATTAGTTTGAAAAGATCATAAGAATTAGAATCTATCATTGGTTGAGAATTCCCTTTTTGTTGACCTATTAATTCTTGAGCTTCAAATCACCATTGGGGTTGCTGGAAACCCTGTTGTTATGGTGGAGGCTACTGGATGTCTTGATGAAACGGCGGCCTTTATTGCTATCTAGAGCCACACCACATGTCTAATTTATACTTACACCCTTGTTTTTATGTTGGTTAAAAGGAATCATACTTATTTTATGGATGTGGCTGTTGTTGTTGTAGATATGGTCTCTTAGGAAACATTACTACACAATCTTCTATTTGATGTATTTGGGGGCAACAATCAATTGGGTGGCTTGTCTTAGTGGAAATTACACTACTCCTTGAAGGAGTGTAACACCCTAAGCTTCCATGGTACGTTTCCCTTTGAATAATGAAATAGCATGCATTGTATGCAACATCGAGATTCTAACACACCGAGTCCAATCAAACTAGACATTATTAACTGTAATAATCACATTTCGAAATTTTATAAGTTTTATTTTTGAAAATGGACTTCTTTTTTTAATTCTAAATATCGAAATTAGAATAGAGTGACTTTTTGGTATTTTTTTTTCAAACTTTCAATTTTTGATTCATAGTGAAAAATACTACGTTGATGGTTAAAACCGAGTTTTTATTTAAATAATTATTTATTTTATTTAAATTCATTTTTGGTCAAAATATATAAATATTACCTATATATGTTCAATGTAATTCATTGGACCGATTTTATAATATTTTTAGTTATATAAAAATTTTATTTAATATTTTATCGTCTTTTACACACCTCCTAGAGGCATTTTCAAATTTTCATAAATCATATTTTTACTGCTTTTGTGAGTTAAATCTCAAAAATAAATGAGAAACAGTTTATATTAGTAAGTAAAATGTTGTTCAATAATATGAAAATAGTTTCTGGTTGTTAGTAATGTTTGAATTTTTTTACAACAGTTTAATGTAAATATTGTAATTAAGGGTAATGATGATATCATAATTACCCTAAAACATGTCCTAATTATATTTTATAAGTATAATTAGACCAAAATCAACCTAGTAATAATATATTATTCTATTTGGTCCAATTGGATAATATTAGGTCATTTATTATCATTTTATTTAAAAAAGAGTTAAATGAGTTAAATTCAATTTTTAATAACTAAAACATTTTTAATATAATGTTACACGCAATATTAATTTATCTATAAATATTCATTAGAAATATAAAATAATTTCCTACATAATATTATTTTATTTATAATTTTTAGACATTACGTAATTTAATTTATTTATGACACAATGATGATACAATAATTACCTTTTTAAAGAAATATTAAAATAATTGATATTGTAAATATCTAAAAAATGTAAATTGAGACATTTGATGAATTCTAATAATTTTATATGTATATATGACATTTTATGATTGGTTAAATAAATATTTTTCTAAATAAAAATGTTTTTATGGTTTCGAAAAAAACAAATTCTAAATAGTTTCAAATTTGACATAATTGAGTTTTTAAAACAAATACTAAATTATTAATTAATATTAAAATCTTGGAAATAAAATTTGAGGACAAAGGTCTTAGATAAGGTTATAGATATTAATAATTAACATCATGGGGTTCCCTTTTCTTATTATAGCATGTTTATAAACTATACAATGTTAAAATAAAAAGAGACATAATAAATATCAAAATATTTAACTATGAATTAAATCTAAACTATAAGGTTATTATGATGACCAAAACCTATCTAAAAACTATTGGTTGAGTGTTTTTCGACCCATACCATATTTTGACTCTAAATAATTCATTTGTTAGCCATAAAAATTTAAAAATGAATTTATTATTAAATAATATTTCAATGTTTTCTTAAAGAGACCAACACCACTCTTATAAAAGAAAAATTCTCTTTATCGTAATTTCACACCTCCAAAATTTTTTCCTCAGACATACCCTACCCAAATATCCTCTCAACTATCCTCCCTTCAACCGATATTCTTTAATTCGAAAAGAATGCCAACCTATGGATCCTTTTTGATAAAATCAAAAGGAATAACACGAAGAATTGGTAAATATTTCATCACCTCTTTCGTGTTCTTTTCTTCTTCCACTTCATCTTTATTTGTTGTTTCTATTCTCAAATAATAAATACAGGATATTCTATATAATGTAATTTTATTAAAAAGGTACAAAAAGTTTCATTATTCTAATCATCATATGAATGAAAAAGTCACCATACGTGCGTACGTACGGATCACCGTCTCCACGTCATGGTGTAGTTAGTTATTCATACACTTCATCAATTTGATGGGTATAATAATGAGTATAACTGATGTAAATAATTAATATAACATGTTAATGGTTATTTATATATGATATACCATTCAATTTCATACAATTTGACCATAAATATAATGATATTGTCGCTCGTGCGTACGTACGGATTACTGTCTCCACGAACGTGATGAGATTCATTTTCCACCATAATCATTCAAATATTATTTTTATTGTATGATTAAAAATATGGTCTAAGAACTTAGTTTCAGTATGTATATGAATAAAATAAATCCTATCCACAACAAACATGGAATACGTAACCTATCATATAATAGAAAATAGATCAATTAACACGAGAAATGAAGATACTACTAAAATATTATTAACAAAGAAATATTAGAGGATCATATATGATATCATATTTATGTATATAGTTCTTGTATAAATTAAAAAAATGATTTAAATATCATATGAGAGGTTAATTTCACCTCGACCAAGGAAATGTACAAGGTAAGGGTTTATTCCACAATCACTTTATTATATGAGGTTGTTTTTACGTAAGTATCTACTGGGACCTTATTATCATCCACATCCGAGTTTTCTTAATAATGTATTTAAAAAAATTACTATTTTTTAGAAAATGGGTTAAAGTCATATATACCCTTATTTGACCATAACTTTTTGTAAAGGAATAATTCCATTGTTTTCCAAACAATGTACTTTATGACCTTTTCGACAAAATTAAGGTAAGAATATTTTTTAACTTATAAAACATGTGCAGTTATTTTCTGCTTTTATAACATTGTAAAAGCTTCCCTTACAAGATTATAAGAATATTTTCAAAATAAATGTTTTATTTTATAATTATATGACTTTTAAATTAATTCAAAATAAAAAGTGATATTTCTATAATTTTTTTGATTTCATCTATGTCAACATCACTTCGATGGATTTTAAGCTTGTTTGAAGTTGATTTATTATGATAGGAATCTTCAATATTTTATTCAAGGTTTTGTGATATGTTGGACTATGGATGTGTTATTCTTATACCATTCATGGATTATGGAAAAATTATTTACATTTCATATGATAGTTTTAATATGAATTTTTAGGTTATGGTTAAACCTTTTTATATGAGGAATGCATTGGACTTAGTAAGTGACGGGTGGAGCCCACTATCGTTCCTTGATATATTGGTATGTCTCATGAGACAAACTAGTGTCTTGTCACAATGCCTTGAAAAAATCTTATTTTTAGTCTTCGTAGAAGGCCTTGACTATGTGGTTATGATGTATGTCGTTATGGATTCCATCATTATAGAAGTGGCTATTGATATTGCATGTGATTATTCAACTAGATTAATAACCATGTCAAAAATCAAATTGAATTATTTGATTTTATCTTTTTTATATTATGCTGATGTTTATGTTTAAAAGGATTTTGTTTTAGTCTAATACATTTTATTAAATGTTTCTTCTTATTTATTCAAGATTCTACTATATTGTTATCTTTACTGAGCATCTGAGCTCACCACTTATTATGTTTTATATTTCATAGGATTTGAAGATGTATTCCATGGTTGGAATTCAGGGATAGTCTAAGAATATATTTCTGTTTAAAATGGGACGAAATGATGTTGAATTTTTTATTTCAGGATATAATGTAAAACTTATGAATGCATCTGGTACTTCTAAGGTTTCTAAATGGATCAGTTTTTCAGGACAAGATTACATGTATCATGCCAATGTTATGTAATAATGCACTGAATCTGGATAACTAGGGTTAGGGAATTATAGTTGGTATCCGAGAATGATTAGTACGAACCTTGGAAATTAGATTTATAAAAACTCTTATTAGACAACACTACCCTATGATAGACTTTGAGGATTAGTGTAGAAGAACTGCCTAGAATTTTTGTGTTGTATAGATTTTGTGAGTTTTTCAAGAAATACATTCCTGTGTGGATATGAGAAGGTAGAGGCAGCTCTGGATCAGATGTACGTAGGGGTATATCACAAAAACAATGCTTTCAGCTAGACTCGAATGAGAATTGGTGCATGACAATGGGCCTTGATGCACTCTTGGTTATGACACTCCTAGGGGAAAGGCGTAGGATAATTATAATTTTATTTACAAACCATTTGGAATGGTTTATGAGTATTCACCATCTCAAAGAAAATATTTTTATGATTATGAGTTATATCAACAAACAGTTCAATTTATGTGGTGAGTTTTAGATGTTTGAAATTATGTATTTCGATTCATAAACTAATATAATGTATGCCATTGTTTAGAAATGGTTCCTAATGGAAGTAATTTAATCCATATCAACGCATGTAATACATGTATGTATTTTTATCCTACTAATGATAATTATTGTAGAGCTAGTGATGGAACTGCTTCTGATCAGCTTATCTCCATACTAAGACAACACACTATGGTTATGAATAATAACCTTACCTATATGGAGTACCCTGATCCACAATATAGAGGATCAATGTTAGACTACTTCATGAGTAAAAAACCACCAACATTCAATGGGATTACAAATCCTTTAGTAGTTGAGAAATGGATAATTTCCTTAGTAAAAATATATCATGCTTTGTGGAGGGGAAAAATGGGAAAAAGTTGTCATCGCAGTTTATCACCTTACTAGAGATGCATATCAAGGGTGTTTATTGATTGAAAACACAAATCAAGAGGAAGAAGTATGAAACATGTAAGTGAGGGATTTTAAAGGGATTTTATTAGAAAAATACTATCGTCATGACCATCGATAGGATATGGAAAGATTATTTCTGAGTCTAAAGAAAAATGTGGATGAGAATGTCGCAAAGTATGAGGATAACTTTACAAGGATAGCAAGGCATGATGAAAATAATATACATAACCCAAGGAGTAATATTGATCGATTATTTGATGGATTAAAACAATTTCTCCAGTGAGCATTAGTCTTACAGTTTTTCTTATCATACATAGATATTGTCTTATGTGATATCAAGACAGAAAAATAATCCTCTAAACCATATGAATTTAAAGCAAAGTAATAGAAGAAGAGATCTAATTAAAACTCTATAAATGGGAAAATTTGAAGAAGGGAAAATTTTAATATCCATCCTGCGGTAATTGTGGGAAGAAACACCTCATTTCATGCCTGAAGGGAATGATAGTGTGTTACAAGTGTGGTGAAAAATGCCAACAAAATCGTTATTACAAGGGAATGAAAGAGGCTGTCATTATTGAATGCTAAAATTGTAGACAAAAGGGGCATTATGAAAATAAATGTCCTATGCCCAAAGGAAACTTACCTTAGAAAAGGCCAAGGGAGAAATTCCAAGATTCTTCCATCACTAATGCTGAGGTTAAAGCTCTAAATGTCGTGGTGGCAGGTAAATTAATGGTATCCCCATGATTATCTGATTATTTATTTTATTCTTTATCACCACATAATTTCATATCTACCTAGTTTGATAAGAAAATTATATATTTCCAATTTGATTTAACTATGGAGTTTTTAGTCAAAACATCTAAGGGAAGTATCATTGAAAAAAAGTTTTGTGAATCGGTTCCCATTAGGGAATATAAATGTTTTATATATGCTGATCTCATCATCATACCCATGATTGAATTTGATATAATCCTTTGTATGGATTGGATTTCCAACCATGATACGGAAATTTATTTTAAGAAAAAGGTGGTTACAATTCTGGATGATGATGATAAAGAGTACCATATCTGTAGAGTAGAAAGAACACGATCTGATTCTTATATATATCCACCACCTATATCTCTACTAAATTCAATTATTTGGGAGGATGAGAATGAAATTATTATGGGTGAGGAAAATAATGTTTGAATAGAGGACTTACCTATTGTGCAATAATATGTTGTTGTGTTTCCAGAGGATTTTCCTTGACATCCTCCATAACGAGAAATTGATATTTTTATTGATTTAATTCCCGATTCATGGACTATATCAAACACCCCTTATAGAATATTAAATTTTTAATTAGTGGCACTAAAGAAAAAACTAGTGTAACTGAGTTATAAGGTATCTATTCCCCCTAGTGTTTCCCCATGGGGATCCCCTTTAATTTTTGTTAAGAAGAAAGACATATCTATGAGGATGTGCATTGAATCCAGGGAGATCAATGATATAACAATAAACAACTAGTATCCCCTACCTCACATTGATGATTTATTCGACCAATTTCATGGAGCTCAATTTTTTTCAATGATTTACCTTCGATCTGGATGTCATCAGTTGTGTGTGAAAAAGGGTGAAATTCCGAAAACATCATTTTGAACTAGGTACATGCATTTGGAGTTTAAATTAATTCCTTATGGATTGACTAATGCACCTTCTATCTTCATGGATCCAATGAATAGTGTTTTCAAGGAATATCTTGATGATTTGTAGTGGTATTTATTGATGATATCTGGGTATACATCAAAAGATACGAAGATCATGAAAATCACATGCACATTATTCTGAAGACTCTAAGAAGAAATGAATTATATAAGAAGTTTTGGAAGTGAGAATTCTGGATTCAAGAGATTTCATTTCATGGCTATATTTTCTCTAATGATGAAATCTATCTTTATCCTTCAATGACCAAGGCCATCCATGAATAGTTAGCACTGACGAGTATAACTAAGGTATGTAGTTTTATTCGTTTAGAAGGTTATTATCGGCATTTTTTCTAGATTTTTTCTCGATTGGATAACCCATTAACCAAGTTCACTCGTAAAGGGGTTAAATTTGTTTGAAAAAGAAGATTTTGAAGAATGTTTTGATGATATGAATTTAAAATTAGTTAATTCTATTATATTGACTCTACCATAGGGTAATTATGAGTTTGTTATTTATAGTGATGCATCAAAAAAAGGACATTGTTGTGTCCTTTTGAAGAATGATAGAGTTATTGCCTATGCATCATGGAAGCTAAAAACGCATGATAAAAAATATCTCACTCATGATATTGTGTTATCAGCTGTAATATTTTCTCTAAAAATATACAAACACTATCTCTATGGTGAAAATGTGAGATTTATACTGATCACAAGAGTTTTAAGTATATTTTCTCAAAAAAAGAACTAAACATGAGGCAAAGGAGATGTCTTGAACTACTCAAGAATTATTATTGCACAATAAACTACCACCTGAGGATGGAAAATAAGGTGGATGATGATTTGAGTATAAAGGATCATGGAGTTATGAAAAAGATTAGAGTTGAAAGGGATCATATTTTCATAGATCTAGTAATGATGGATATCAGAATAACCTTGGAAGGTGAAACAACATTAAATTTTCAAATGGGTTCTAATGAATATTATTTAGAAAGGATAAAAAGTTATCACACTGATGATAAGGAATTTCAAAAGAATATTAACGATGTAAACGATGGTAGATTGATAAAATTTGTATATAAAGATGGAATTTTGATATTTGGGAAGATAATTTGTGTTACCGATATACCTGTTCAAAAAATTGAATTTTATGATGATGATCATAGATCAAATTTCTCTATACACTATGGTAGAATAATGTTGTTTAGAGATTTGAAAGAATATTTTTGGTGGGACAACATGAAGTGGGAGATATTTGATTTTGTGTCAAGAAGTATAGTTTGTGAACAAGTGAAAGCTGGAAGGAAATAACCTGGAGGATACATGCAACCTCTTCTTATACCTGAGTGTTAAAGAAATAATGTTATATTTGACATTTTCATGTGCCTACCAAAGACTCTTAGAAGGAGTGATACAATATGGGTCATTGTTGATCTTCTTTCCAAGTCAGCACATTTTTTTCTATAAAAGAAGATTTACTACTTGAAGGTCTAGCAAGACTATATATTAATGAAGTTGTAAGACACCATGGTGTACCCCTATCGATTGTTTATGATCATGATCCCCATTTTACATCATGATTCTGGAATAGTCTTTAGAAGTCCATCGATACTGAACTTTGTTTAAGCACTACCTACCACCCTCAAACTGATGGATAATCATAATGGAATATTCAAACATTAGAAGATATGTTGATATATTTCTCACATGACTTTCATGGTATGTGGGATCAATATTCACCTGTGGTAAAATTTTCTGATAGAAATAGATTCCATTCAAGTATTCATATGGAACCATATAAAAGCATTATATGAAAAGAGATGTCACACACCATCTTGTTGGGATGATTTGGGTGAATGAAAACTCATAGGCACATAAATTGTTGAGGAAACGGTCGAAAATGTGATAGTTATCAAAACCCACAGCAAAGTAGCTCAAAGTAGGAAAAAGAGGTATGCCATTAACAAATGGATGGATTTATACTTTCAGGTAGGAGATCATGTTTTCTTGAAGGTATCTATATGGAAGGGTGTTATACATTTTTTTAATAAGGTTAAATTTAGTCCCTGGAACATCGGACCTTTCGAAATTCTAGAATGAATTAGGGTTGTGGTTTATCGTTTGGAAATGCCTCCAAGACTCTCCAAAGATCATGATGCGTTGCACATATCACTATTGAAAAAATACATTCCCTACCCAACACATGTACTCACCTCTGTGGAAATTTAACTTTAACCTGATATGTCTTATTGTGAAGAGCCTATCAGATTTCTTGGTACAAGAGAACAAGTTCTGAGAAATCGGATGACTTGTGTAGTAAATGTTCTATGGAGAAACCATATGAAGGAAGAGACAACATGGAAAACATAGAAACTTATGATGAAGAACCACCCTAATATTTTCATGTGGTAGTATTATAGAAATTTTTATGATGAAATTATTTGAAGGACAAAATAATGTAACACCCTAAACTTCCATGGTATGTTTCTCTTTGAATAATTCAATAGCTTGCACTATACAGAAATTCGAGATTCTAACACACCACGACCAATCAAAGTATCCATTTTAAAAAGTAATACCCAATTTTTGATATTTTATAAATTTGATTTTTCAATATGGACTTTATTATTGAATTTGGAATATCTAAATTAGATTAGGGTGAATATTTGGTATTTCTCTAAAAACATTCAATTTATGATAAATTGTGAAAAACACTACGTCATAGGTTAAAAATTACTTTATTATTTAAATAAATATTTATTTTATTTAAATTTTTTTTGAGGTAAAATTTGATACATAATACCTTTAAAAATACAATGTAATTCATTGGATTCATTTTATAGAAAGTTTAGATATATAAAAAGGTTATTAAACTTTTTACCGTCTATTACCCACCTCCTAAGAGCATTTGCAAATTTTCATAAAACATAATTTTACCTCTTCTATGAGTTGAAATTCAAAAATCCAATATATACAGTTAATATCAGTAAGTAAAATATGGTTCAATAAGATGAAAATATTTATTGGTGAATAATATCTTTTGAATTTTATTTACCACAGTTAAAAGTAAATATGGTAATTAAGGGATAAAATGAATACATACTTACCCAAACACATTTCCTAATTCTATTGGATAAGTGTAATTCAACCAAAAACAACCATATAAATAAAATATGATCCTTTTTGGTCCACTTGGGTTAGATTAGGACATTTATTATTATTTTATTTAAAGAAGAGTTAAAAGATTTAAATTCAATGTTTAATAACTAAACCATTTTTTATATTGAGTTACACAGAATATAAATTCAACTATAAATATTCATTAGAAAGATATAACTATTCCCTACATAATAGTATTTTATTTATAAATTTTAGACATTAAACAATTTTATATAATTATGACACAATGATGATGCATTAATTATATTATTAATGAAATATTTAATTAAATTGATTATTAATATATAAATAAATGTAAATTGAGACTTCTGAATAATTACACTCATTTTAGAGGTTAAAATGACATGTTAGGATTGGTTAAATATATTTTATTTGAAGTTATAATGATTTCATGGATTTCAAAAAAATTCTAAATAGTTTCAAAGTTGACATAATTGAGTTTTTAAAATAAATATAATATTATTAATTGATATAATATTCAAAAAAAATTTATGGTTCAGAAAATGGACATAGATACGTTTATATATATTAATAATTGACCACATGGGGTTATCTTATCATTTCATAGTATATTTATTAACCATATAATATACAAATACAAAGAAACCTGGTAAATGTCAAACTATTTAACTAAGATTTAAATGTAAATGATAATGTTAATATGATGAACTAAAACTATATAAAAACTACTGTTTGAGAGGTTTTAGACCCATACCCACCTTATCCTTGAAATAATTTATTTTTGAGTAACTAAAAACTGAATATGATTTTATTATAAAATAATATTTCAAGCTTTTCCTAATGAGACACTCACATCTCTAATAAAAGGCCACTTCCCCTTCACTTAATTTCACACATCCAAAGCCTTTTGGATCAGCCAACCCCTACCCAAATATCCTCTCAACTATCCTCCCTTTAATCTAGAGGCCTTACCTACATCATAAATACAACCTATGGAGCCCTTTTGATCAAATCAAAAAGAAAGAACCCGAAGAAGAGGTAAATATTTCATCACCATTTTCATGTTCTTTTTTTCTTGCACATCCTCTTTATTTGTTGTTTACATTATAAAAAAAATAACATCAATACATTTTATATAATGTGATGTTATTAAAATGGTACAACCATATTCATTATTCTATACATCATATGATTGGAAAAGTCCACATATGTGCTTAGGTACAGCTTACTGTCTACACGTCGTGGTGTAGTTTGTTATTCAAACACATAATTATTTGGATGAGTATAATAATGAGTATAACTAGTGTAAATAATAAATATAATATGTTAATGATTCTCTATATATGATATAACACCCAATTAAATACGATTTCACAATCAATATAATGATATTGTCGCTCGGGACAACGTACAGATTACCGTCTCTACGAATGCGATGAGATTAATTCCCCATAATAATATATATAGAATAATATTCATTTTATGATTAAAAATAATATCAAAGAAATTAATATAATTCTGGATATGAATAAAAAAAATTCTATCCACAACTAACATGGCTTACGTAACTGAGCATATAATGGAAAACAGATCAGTTAACACTGAAAACAATACTATTAAAATATTACTAGCAAAGAAATATTAATGGATCATACATGATATCATATTTATGTATGTAGTTCCTGTATGATTTAAAAATACTCATTTAACAATAATACAAGAGGTTAACTAATCCTCAACCAACAAAAAGTACAAGGTAAGGTTTAATTTCACAATATTATTATTATCCGAGGTTGTTTTTATAAAAGTATCTACTGGGACCTCTTTATCATCCACATCCTTGTTTTGTAAAAAATGTATTTCAATACAATTTTAAAATTGACTAGACAATGGGTTAAAGTAATTTATACCCTTATTTGACCATATATGTTTTGAAAGGAATCTTTCTGTCATTTTCCAAATAAGGTAATTTATGACCTTTTTGACAAAATTAATGTAAGAATGGTTTTTACCTTATACGACGAGTGTGGATATTTTATGCCGTTATAACATCATCAAATATTCCCTTATAATCTTATAAGAATTTTTTTCTAAATAAATGTTTTCTTTTATAATTATATGTCTTTTAAATGATTTTGAAATATAAATAGATAATTCTCTACAAAATGTTTTGATTTCATCTATTTCAACATCCTTTTGATGGATTTTAATCTTGTTTGATGTTGATTTATTATGATACAAATATTCCAAATTGTATTGAAGGTTTTGAAATATTTTTGAATGTGGATGTTTTATTATTATACTATTCATGGTTTATGGATAAATTATTGAAATTTCATATGCTAGTTTTAATATGAATTTTTATGTTATGTTTAACCATTTTCTACTGAAAAATGAATTGGACATAGTATGTGATAAGTGGATCCCACTATCGTTCCTCAATACATCAGTATGTATCACAAGAAAAACTAGGGTCTTGATACAAGGCCATGACAAAATCTTATTTTTAGTCTTGGAACAAGGATTTTTCTAGGTGGTTGTGAAGTATGGAATTATGCATTTCATCATTATGAATGTGGCTATTGGTATTGCATGTGATTATTAGACTAGTAGAATATACATTTCAATATTTAAATGGAATTATTTGATTTTATCTTTTCAATATTATGCTTATGTTGAGGTTGAACCGGCTTTTATTTTAGTCTAATACATTTCCATAAATGTTTATTCCTTTTTACGAAACATTTCGCTATATTGTTATCCTTATTGTGCATCTGAGCACACCCCTTTCTATGTTTTATTTTTCCCATGATGTGAAGAAGTATTTTTTAGTTGACCTACAAAGATTGGATAAGGATATAAGTGTGTTAAAAAGGGGACACAATGTTGTTTATGTTTTTATTTCCTTATGTAATGTAAAACTTATTTATGTATCTAATGCATCCAAGGCTACTAAACTGATCGACCTTTCAGGACATGATTCCTTGTATCATGCCAATGTTATGTAATAATGCACTGACTCTGGATAACTGGGGTCAGGGCATTAAAAATAGGGGGTTGCGATGTCTTATGAGTCAAATCAATCCGCCTTACCATTGTTTTCAATTATTCTGACATAATATCTATCAAATGATTTTCATGAGGGAAGGACATACCTAATATACTCCTCTAACATATAGTGTACCTCGATTGTGAAATTTTTGGTTGTTTTTACCCATCATTCTGATCAACGGACATGCAACTACTAGTGCTTTGACAACCAATGATCCTATGGCTATAATATCCACCATGCTCTTCTCCATAGGTGTGAGTCCTTCATATATTTTTTGGATGAAGAGTTTCTCACTTATTTGGTGATGTGGCCAGCTTTCACCCAACTTCTTTAATCACTCCAAGTAATCATACATTGTATTCCTTTGGACTTGCTTGATCCTAGAGAACTATTTATGAATTTATGTTTTCCATGATGCTAGAAAACACTCTATTGGAAAAGAAATTCAAAATCGTTCCAACATGTGATATCTTCCGGTTGTAAATAATACATCTAATATTTTTACAGCTATATAAATTGAAAATGGAAATTTGCTTATTTTTATTTAATCTCATGATACATTACTTGGTTTAAGGGTTTATAAAACCACATTAAATTATTTAATTTTTTTTGGATCCTCACCATATAATACATGAATCATTGGAAGAAGGTGAATTTATCTAGATTTTAGTTCAATGTCTGATTCAAGATTTTATTATGTAATGAAATTTGGCTGATAATTAATATCACGTGTATCCCATTCTTGAATGCTTATATTAATTTCATTTCTATTATTTTCAGATATTGGATCTTTTTTTATGTTTTATTTAAAAGTTTTTCCAATTTCAATGTTCTTGGATAGGAGTAATTCTCTAACTGGTTGAATGTTGAAACATCTCGTTGACTGAGAATGTCTGATTCAAGCTCGAATGATACGTTCAATCTCAGGGTCAAGATCTATGATATATTTTGGATTAGTTATTTTCATAAATCAAACATAATTCAAAAATGTAAAGAGGACTAGAGTAATATAAAAATGATAATTTTGAGTTTATGGTTCAAAATTAAGAAGTACAAAATAGAAGACAAAGATGAAAGAGAAAAAAACCATATTAGGTAAAGAAGAAAAAATAAAGAGAAGAAGAGAATAAAATGTAAAATAAATTAAATACCTATAATTGGTTGAAATAATTAATTCCCTCCCTAAAAACGACGCCAATTTGATTAGTGTTGTCGTGGGTGCTCGCAAATGAAGTGTGATTTTTTTGGGTACATGGGTGCAACATAGTGGCTAACCAAGGTCATCTCTCAATTAAGGATGTAAATCAAAATTACTTATTAAAGTTATTATAAAAATAAAATAAAATAGAATAAAAACAGTACTTGAAATTAAAGTGGTTATTTATTATTTATAAAATACGAAAAATAATTCTACAAGAAGATTTCTTTTTTTTTTAATTTTAAAATGAAGTTTGATTAAAAATATGAAACACAAAGATGTTTTTTAGAAAATATTTTAAAAGGCGTAATTGATATAACTCTACCTCGTAAATCAATTATTTATCATTATCATTTAAATTAAAATTTACTTAATTATGATCCCATAATTTTTGAAACCCCTAACCCTACTATAATTAACAATACCACAAAGATGAAGTGAATGTTACCCTAAGTTAACTGAGGAACATGAAATCACATCACCCTGATTTGATTAATATTCTAGGGTTATCCTATTCTCAGTGGTAAATTAAGGCACATTTCATCTCTGAAAATTATAATTGATTGAGTTTGGGGATTGTATTAAAACACTAAAAAATGATCCCGTATGGTTTTGTATTATAGATTAAGTTTGCACTCTCACAATTTACAAAAATCTCATCCTCGAGTGTTTTTGTGTTTATTGTTCAATTTCATGATTATTTAAAATTAAATTAAAAACACAATTAATTGATTAAATTATTTTAATTATATTATATCATTGATTAAAAATAAATTAATGAATAAATAATTAGGTTGATCAATTACTAAAAGAACTACACTTCCATTGGCGTTGTTGTCATCGTAGAAATGTTAAGAAAGTGCAATGGTTTAGAAAGGGTATAACCAAATCATATTTCTACTCTTGAATTATAGCACAATGAGGATGATTAAGAGAATAAGAAAATTGAAAATAACAGAAGAATTGGAAGAGAAATTAAGAGTTTATTGAAATCCTAAAAACATTACAACAATGAAGAGAAAAAGAAGAGGCTTTTGGAGGAGATCCAAGATTAGTATCTTCCCTCCTCCAACTGTCAATTGAAAGGAGTAGAACTACTTATACTCTTCCACCAAAATATTTCAGAATTTCTCAACCCATCACAATGATAAAAACACATATTTATAGAGTTTTGGGTAGGCTTGGTTTAACGTGGTTTCATGTGTGAATGAGGAATCTCGGATAAATATTTTGAGCCAATGTGAACCGCATATTTGACCACCAAAAACATGAATCATTTGTCCTTAAAGTTGGTTGATTTTTTTCAAAAATTATGCCAAGAGATACTCTAAATATTGGGTTCTAATCCAAGTATGGATGATGATTTTATGGCCCAAATACAGAACCCATGTCCAATCTGGCAAGTACATCCCATCTTTATCTTCATAGACCATTTGAGCCAACCAAATGCATGATTTAACTCTAATGTCATAAATAAAAGTAGTATACCATTACATCAAGAATATATTTGATGAATTTTATGTTCAAATAAAACATAAAAAAAATGTTTATGCCCAAAATTTAAGAGTGGGTTATTAAATGGTAAAAGTAGAATTTTTCTCAAATTTTCAAACGAATGATCTAATCCAAAATATTTCATAATTTGAAAATTTTACCACAATTCGGAGATATAATATCATTTATTATCAATAAAATGTTTAATAAAAATGTGTTTTATCAATGGATAATTATACCACAATCCCTTACTTCATATATACTCTTATGATTTCTTATATCATACACCAACATATTCATTGACATATCTAATTTGATCAGTCCTGATTATATCAATTCCAATTATGAGATTCCTTACCACTTATTTTTTATCTTGAAACACTCAATAAATAACATTATTTAATTATTAAAATATAACTAATGTTATTAGATAATGAAGCTCACAATGAAGATATTAGAATGATTAACATTATTTTGACATCGCTTGATCAATTCCACTCTAAAATTTTTTATCTGAAGGTTATGAGGGAGATGAAGCTACATGTTGAAACATCATTATGAATTAAAACTAGATTAGAAATACACTTACAAATTTATTCCTATTTTATTTCATCTCTATCATAATGGACATAAAATCACCAATTACATCATGAGATAAATTAGACAGCACCACTGGATGATTCCAAAACACATATATTTGAGATGAAACTATTTAACTAAGCTCATTTTAATCATTCGTGGTAGAAGAAACACCCTTCAAAACTCATCCAAGATATTTTAACACTTCATGTCACAAAAAAAATATTTCAGAACTAGAATAATGATGAACATGATGAATATATTGAATATTATTTATCAATTATATTCGGGAATCTAAAAGTCCATCATGATTATAAAAATAAGATTTATAAATAGAGGACTATTTTATTTATCGAGTATTATCTTTATGAGAGACACTAAAGAAAATTAAATCATAATAATATGATAGATAATTTTGAACTCATCTTTCATATTAGAAAAAAATATGGCATTCCAAATAATTATGAGCTCTTTACTAGAGAGAACATCATCATGAACAAATATTTTTTATGATGGTTTATTAGTTGTATGTGGTTTATTTGTAGGACCCATAACCACATAATCAACATGATATTCACAAGAATGTGATTAAGAATATATCTACTGTTGGAGCTTCTTCCAGAACCACATACTGGCCTTGAACATCATAAACTACATGCACAATTTTAATAGGACTTTGTGTTGGAACCAAGGCTGTTCTTTACTAGAAATGGAGTATGTTTTGTTCTCATTTTAAAAAATCACATAGAATATCTGGTTGTTTTTATGTAAGGATATCATATAGTATAATATAGCTATAGTATTGAAATAGGCATCGTTTAAAAACGTTTCTCCATTTTTGGGTCAAAAATCTGGAAGAAGAGGAAAGAATCATGAAAGGTAGTTTGAAGGGGCTAGAATCCTGAGGGTTATTTTAATGGAATCAAATATTCAAAAAAAAAGGTAAAGTCATGGGTTTTGGGAGGACTAGGAAGATTTTTGTGAAGATGAGGAGCATCACCAATGGTGACAGTGATCTCAACATCTATGAAAATTAGAGCATCGCTAGTGCATGATGGTTTAATAGAGGGATTCATGAAATTGTAAAATATAAATGGATCTTAACCATGATTACATGTCTTCTAGATATTCATTAAAGAACTAATGTTTTTAAATAAAGGACTATTATTACATTGACCATCATAAACTGTGCATTTCCATAGATCTTCGCAAAAGGAGGAGAACAATGATTATTTTTTTTAATGATCCAAAAAGTGCACTAAGAGGTGGTGGAGAATCGATAATGACCGAGCCTATAAATATGAGGCTACACCCATTTTTTGTAAAATTTAATTTTGAATGGAAAATTAGGAGTCACTCTAATTGTATGAAGCCAAGGGAGGTCCAAAAAACTTAAATTCCATGTAATATTAAAAATAATAAAAAGACTAAAGAGTATTAACTAATGACATTGATTTTGATTAATTAGTGTTACAGAATTATGGGATATTCTAAATTGACTCATTGATTTTAATAAAGGTATCATTTTTCATGAATGTATTCAGTCTAACAAGGTTAGCGATCTGCATAAAGGAGATTTATGAAAGGCATAATTGATAATCAAATTTAATTGTACAGTGATTTTAGAGTGCCTCAACTCAAGGAAATGATAAATAAAGAGACTCATAGTATGAATATACACGAAAATTAATTCCAATCCCTTAAAGTGACCTTTATTTCAATAAATTGAGTTAAACATCTTTCAAAGTATTGAGGTAGGGGGAGTCAATGGAAGTGTTCTGTGGGAGAGATTGTGTTATCACAAAAATCTTGTAATGAAATTGTGCATGAAATAGAGAGACTGTGTATGAACTGTTCTTTTCAAAAAAAATTGATGATTAATGGATTTGAGAATGAATAACATAATATTAGTGTATGCTGCTTAAAATACCCGTTAGTGGTGAACCAAGCAAAATTAATGTGTGATCTATTTAAAAATGGTAATTTTTTTTCATCGCATTCCCTTCAAACAGGTTGAATTATTTACTACAAAAATGGGAACAAGATTCTTAACTTTTGATGAAACATTTGACTCCCTGATTCACCCATCACATGATAGGGTGTTCTGGGGTCCATCAAGTGGTATCAGATCAAGGTTTCTGGTGTTAAATTTTTCTTTATTTGCTAATATGGAGAACAAATTTAATTTCCATAGAGTCCCCCTCATTGATGGATGAAACATCTAGATTAGGAAGAATAGAATGTTATATAATCTAATATATCTTGGAATATATGTACTAATTGATACCGCACAAGGTGTTTAGGTAAATAATGTGATAAGACTATCTATGACTCAAGAAGACATGAAAATACTTGATGCAGATGCCAATTCACAAAAGTTTCACACTACTGCAATGTATTATCAAATCTAACCAGAGCTAATGAGTTTTACCTAATTTTTTTTTATTTGTGAATGAAATAAAATATATATGTACGTGACAAAAATTATAGGAGGCCAAATATTAATTGTTGTATAAAAGGATTGATGAACTAAATATGTATCTTTATGAATATATTGATACCTTTATCAATTGAATTACTGATGTCATATAGTAAATAAGAGTTATTGGGGAAGAGATTAAAGACATTTAATTATAAAGAAAATCACGATAAGACTCCCACTATAAAGACCCGAAAATTCCATGTAATTTTTTTTAATTATATGGGTATTTTTTGAGTCCTCAAAAATTGTTGGCGCGTGATTTAGAGGCCCGGTGTGCCTAGAATAAATTTTTTGTTTTTTTGGTTCATCCAGTAAATGGAGGAGTGGGTTTTTGTAACTTTTAAACTGGTGCTTGGAATTGAAATCTAGGGGCACCTTTGAACTCGCAATGCAGATGATCGCTTAAGGAGATCTTCACCTCAACTGTAGTAGGTTGAGGGTGAAAAATATTTTTTTTCGTGGAAATGAAAATAAAATAAAGTAAACTTTAATTTTATTTTTAATAAAACCTCCCACATGAATTATAATGAGGTCGGGGCCACCTGAACTAAAAACTCCATTTTCAAATAAACTGTGGGGACCACCCAAACCCTCTTAAACTGGACAATCTCATTTCAACTACCCATATTATTTGTTGGAGCCATAATAAATTAATTAAATGTGTCAAAATTTAATTATGCAAAAATAAATTAATCTACTTAATTTAATTTATTTTGGAACCTCTTTTTTTAGTGGATTGGTTGGCGAAGTGTGGAGAAATCCTACCTCTCCAACGAAGTACTTCTCCTAAAAATGAATAATGTCATCAAAGAACGTTATTTTGAATCAAGGAAGAGGACAACGCACATGTCGACTTCAGAAGCATGATTGTAGAAGCGACGATCATTGGAACCCTCTTTACCTTCATCATTCTTCAACGTGGAACACATAAACGAACATTAGAGGTAGGGTTTTTTTTGTTTTTCATGGTTTGTGTAGAATTAATCCTATTGATCTATGTGTTATTGAACTAATGCGGAGTTTATGGGCCAAACCGACACATTCTGATCCTTCCAATATTCTTCATGGATATTGTATTCTTCACGGCGGAGAAAGGAGGCGACTGCCTCCCAGGATAGTGACATGTAACTAGGGAGGAACGCGCCCATGGCTTTGGTAGAGGAAGAGATCACATGGAGGCCAGAGGGTGGCCGACTATCACCGGCAGCGGCAGTGGACAGAGGGCGGCCTACGTTCGGCCGACCGCGGAGGGTAGGAGCACGATGTGCTGCCATCAGAGAAAAGAAATGTGGCCATACTGGTTGTGGTGGATGGTGGAAGGCGGCCGGTGTTCGGCCTGCCATAGAGGGTCGGCGTCGAACGTGCCGACTGGAGGACAAGGGCTGGCTGTTACATCTGGCCGAGCTAGATTGAGTGAGACCCGAACGGGTCCCGCATGATATTGGCAACTGAACTTCCGCAGGCTATTCGGAGTTTGGGGCGGGGGGAACGCGACTACTCCCGCATGCACCAGGTCGGTCGGCCCAGTGCGGGTCGAGCTGGACCCAATGATCCAAGCTAAACCCAGCAGATAGGGATGACCTTAACCACGTCGGGTCGAACCAGGTTGGGTCAGACCAGAACCAAACCAACTTCAACCCATTACGTTTTTTCATCCATAACATTGTCCCCAGTTGTCTATTTGACAAATCGTTTGTGGCACTGGAATCCTTGGTGAAAGATATCCATTTTGGTATACTGCACATGATATTTGGATAATGTTGGGGTACAGTCGGGTTGGATCGATCACGAATCTAACTGGGTCCTCGAGACTAAAAAGATAATAACTTATAGATCAGGTGTCTGATTGATGCACCGTCTATTATTTTGAGACCCCTTTTTACATGGATGTCCATTTGGGTATATATTTGTGGGACATCGTGGCTGTTGGAGTATCGAACGGTAGCTTGAGGAGAGGACTCTCTCAGAGACGAGAAAGCTTAGTGTGGGAACCCTATAGCTGGCTCTATCGATGTACTAGGATCCTGTGTGGGTATTCTGATGTACTGGGATCTTGTGTGGGTATAAAGATGTACTGGGATCCTGTGTGGGTCTGACGATGTACTGGGATCCTGTGTGGGTCTGACGATGTACTCATATCCTGTGTGATTCTGACGATGTACAAGGATCTTGTGTGGGTCTTAGGATTTACTGACAATGTACTAACGATGTACTGAGATCCTGTGTGGGTCTGACAATGTACTGACGATGTACTAGGATCCGGTGTGGGTCTAGCTATGTACGAACAATGTACTAGGATCTTGTGTGGGTCTGAAGATGTACTGACAATGTACTAGTATCTTGTGTGGGTCTGAAGATGTACAGACGATGTTCTAGGATCCTGTGTAGGTCTGAAATTTGGGAGCTTTCATGGGTTTTCCTCTTAACAGAATAAGAGGATTCATTACTTACATTTAATCATCTCTACTAATTTACCAAGAATAACTCGTGATGTGAACTGAGTCTGTACTTGTGAGGTACTTTCCTTTGTGGTAATACCATGGCTGTATTCATCCATGTGGTGTACCTGTATGGTACCTACCTTCGTGGTATTCTTTCCTTTGTGGATCAGTAGAGCTTTGGGATTTTGGGTTGGACCATTTTTTTTCATGATTGTTATGGGTATACTTGATAACATAGGTATATTTATGGCCATATACATAACTAGGGTTGTCACTGGTTTTCATTATTTATGATTTATCCTTTGTGGATTTTGTGAGACCATGAGGGTCTCGGGGTCCGTACTGAGTATCATTATACTCAACCCTACATGGGCTTCGCCCGCACCTTGTTGTGTTTGGTACAGACTACGGACAACGCAGATCGATGATGAGGGTACCATGACTGTACAGTGCCTAGAGGTGGACCATACGACGTGTCGTTACGTAGAGGAGACGGTCAGATGTGGGGTGCTAAAGAGGCGATATGTACCTAACCTTTTGGTAGGAACCATGGATCACAACCCATTAGCTGTATTTATCTTTCTTCAGTGGTATTGAATTCTCAGTTGTATTTGTTCCTTTAATGATGGTCTTGTATTCTGGCCCCTCTTACATTCAACACTCCTTTTGTTACACAGTTTACTTTTGTTTGTTTCTTGAAGTGTTCTTGGTTGAGTGTCTTTATAGGATATAAAGGCAATGCCTTCCAGGTTTTAGGGGATACGCCTTTTGGTGCTCGTCACCAGCCCTTGGCCTATAGAAGGCAGGCTTGGGTAGTCATGGTACTCGCCCCGAGGAATGGGTCATGACAAATTTGTATCAGAGGAGTCGGTTTTGCAGTAGAATAGTGGACTCCAATATTTTTAACGACAATAGTTTTAAGTGTAATGAATGTGGTTATCAGTTTAATGAATCTAGTGTTTGTGCAAATATCGGCGTATCCATACACCAGGGCCATGAATTTTGATTTCCGACTCAATGAACGAAAACAATGATTGCGTGTGTTTTTTCAAGAGTTGTCTTTGTGATCTATTTGAGTCAGTGCACCAGATAAAACTTATTGAATTTGGTGCACCTGTTTATTTTCAGGATGACTCTACATAGACAACAAGATAGGGTTCCACACTGATAGCCCACCGAGCGATAAGGCCTTGGTGCAGTGCCCTCTTCCATTAGTGGCACGAGCAGAGGAACCAGTGGTACCATTACCCATTGAACAATTGATGCTACTAGACCAGGCAGAATAATGTGTAGCCGCCTGAATTCATTGAAGGAGTTCCAGTGTGCGAGGCCACCCATGTTCATGGGTGAGATAGACCCACAATCATCTGCAGATTGGATGGACGCTGTGGTGAGAGTATTTCAACTCGAAGGGACACCCGTTGATTTCAGGGTGATCCTTACCTCCAGTCTTCTATAGGCAGTAGAAGGCAGGGGGTGGAGCTTGATGCCCTAGGTTCACGATGATGTAACACTTTTCTGGTCATATTTTGAGAATCTGTTTCAGGCGGAGATTTTCCAAGCGACTCTTCACGAAATGCACATTTAGGTGCTTCTTCATCTACAACAGGGCAGCATGACTGTGGATCAGTACTCAGCGAGGTTCAACGACCTCTCATGCTACTCCACTGATATGGTGTGGGACCCATTCTTCAGGGCCTAAAAATTTGAGCAAGGACTCAGGATGTACATCAGGGCTTCGATGATTTCTCTCATCATCCTGACGCATGCAGGGGCGTCAGACAAATCCCTCTTATTGGGGAGTTTCCTTGATGAGTAGTCACCAGCAGTGAGACCCACAATAGACATCACGTAGCATATTCTTCTACAACTGGAAGCAGATAGATGTCAAAGTGGTCTAGGTGGACCAGACCTATAGGTCGATGACCGCATGACTCCGGATCGGTTGTGTAGGGTACCGGAGACAAAGCCAGTCATGCAATGAACATGTAGTGTTTTAAATGCGATGGGAAGGGTCACATGGCTCATGAATGTGTGAACCTCCATACAGATGATTTGAATATGGTCGAAGGACCACACAATCAAATATAGAGGTTCAACCAAAGAGGTTCGTAGGGAGCAGGTGGACATGACAGAGGAGCTGGCGGTCGACGACGATTCGATGTGTTACTGCCACCACCACCTGGTGGTCCACCCTGACAAAAGGGAGTAGGTAGACAGGGGAAAGCTCAGCTATTGGTAGCTGGGACCCACAACCATGGTTCTCTAGATATTATATGAGGTATGATATGTGTCTAATCCAGCATAGCTTTAGTACTTATAGACATAGGTTCCTGTCATTCTTTTATTTCCACTACCATCATTCAGAGCTCAGAGATTCTAATGGATCCATTGGCTCGATCCTTATGGCTAGATACCCCTACGGGAGCAGATTCTCCAATTACGCATTGGTGCCGACAGTGCGAGCATACTCTAGGAGGGGAGATTTTTGACTGTGATCTCTTAGTAGCAGCGTCGAGGTCTTACGATGTTATCTCGGGTATGGACTGGTTATCTACAATCCATGATTAGATTAACTGTATTAGTTGAAAAGTGAAGTGTGTCCACACATATGGGACCAGGTTTAGATTCTCAAGCGATAAGGGAGACTTTGCATCACATAATTGTATTACCCGGAGGAGAGTTCATCTGATCACTCCTCAGCTGGCTATCCTTACCCTCGAAGCTATTGATGTGGAGAGTCCAAGCTATCCAGTATTGGTGGACCAGTATGTGGATGTTTTTCCTGACTATGTTCCGGGTCTACCTCCTTGCATAATGGTGGACTATTACATAAATGTTTGCCCTGAGATGGAACTGATATCTACACCAGCGTATCGAAAGGCTCCTGTGGAGCTTCGTGAGCTGCGGGTACAGCTAGAGGACTTAGAGGGTAAGAGATTCATTTGGCCTAGTCTTTCTCCGTGGGTAGCCATGATTTTGCTCTCCATGAAGGTGGATAGGAGCCTGAGGCTTTTGTGTTGACTATCAGTGCCTGAACAAGGTGACCGTGAAGAACAAGTACCCACTACCAGATATTTGTACCAGATTTCTCCAGATTTTCCAAACCTTTATCAGTGTTGTTGAAGAAGGGGAAACCCTTCGTGCTGTCAAAGAGATGCCAGTGGAGTTTTCAAGAGGTGAGGCAGAGGTTGACTAGTGTCCTCAACATGAGGCTATCAAATGTGGGCTTAGGGTACGTGGTCTAATACAATGCATCAGGGACCAGGCTCAGATGTGTCGTGATGCATGAGCAAGCAGTGATCGCATATGGTTCTCGATAGTTGAGAAAACATGAGAAGTAGTACGCTACCCATGACCTGGAGTTAGCAGCAGTGGTCTTATCCATGATGTTGTGGCGACATTACTTGATGGGTGAGCATTTTATAGTCTTCTCAGATCACAAGAGACTCAGGTATGTCTTCTCTCAAAGGTATCTAAACCTGAGACATCGGCTTTGGATTGAGTTCATCTTGGACTATGGCATCGAGATAGTCTATACTAATGGGAAGTGGACCATTTTACAGATGCACTTAGGAAGAGATATGATATAAAACTGCTAGGTGAGGTGATGGAGCTGCTAGCCACATTACAGATATCCCTTGTGGATCGGGATAGAGCAGCTTTTCATTAGTCTCTTATAGTCACTCACCCACTCCTTCAGTGAGTCAGGGAGGCGCAGCGCAGGGACACTGACTGCGAGGCTCAACGTTATTAGATATATACAGGATAAACAACTGATGGATTTCTTGAATTGGGGAGCATGTCATTATTTTCAGAGAAAGTACCATAGTACCAGTGTCACTTTGAGAGGAAGTGTTGAGGGAGTTCCACACATACCCATTATCGATACATCCAACAGTGGAGAAGATGTACCAGGATATGCAAAGACAACATTGGTGGCCGAGAATGAAGAATGTCGTAGCAGAATTTTTCTCTCGATGTCTCAATTGTCAGCAAGTGAAGGAAGAGCATCAGGTACCAGCAGGCATAGTGGAGCCTTTAAAGGTTCCAGAGTGGAATTTGGAGGGGATATCCATGGAATTCCTAAGAGGAATACCATGTATATCCAGGGGTCATGATTTTATCTAGGTGATTGTCGATCGACTCAATAAGTCAGTCCACTTACTACCGATCAGATAGCAGGGTTCAGTAGATAACATGGGAAATATATATATGCAAGAGAAAGTGAGGCTACAATGTGTACCCTCAACGATTGTCTCCAATCGTGATGTAAGTTTTACTTCTCGGATATGTAAGGGGTTACAGGAGGCATTCGGGACGCATCTTCGTTTGAGAACCACCTTCCCTCCTCAGACGGATGACCATACTGAGTGGACCATTCAGACCCTCGAGAACATGTTGTGTGCTTGAGTCCTCGACTTCAGTTGCAGTTGGGAAGATGAATTTAATTTGGTAGAGTTTTCATAGAATAACATCTATCCCTCCACCATTAGGATGACACATTTCAATGCTTTGTACAACCGACCTTTTAGATCGCCTTTGTGCTGGAATGACCCAGGCGAGTCAACACATGTGGGACCAATGATGGTATGGGCTACCACAGAGAATGTTCACATCATCCAAGAGTGGATGAAGACTATACAGAGCGGGCATAAGTCTTATGCCGACAGGAGACAAAGACCTCCAGAGTTCAATGATGGTGACCATGCCTTTTTACAGGTCTCACTTTGATGAGGATTGTGGATATCTGGATGGGGCAGAAAGTTATCTCCGTGGTTTATTGGAGCATTCCAGGTCCTCATCAGAGTTGGTGAGGTGGCTTACCACATCGATTTTCCACCTTAGTTTCATCAGGTACACGACATCTTCCATGAATCCCAGTTGAGGAGATACGTGTATGACCCATCCCATGTCATCGACCTTGGAGAGATGGACATCAACAATGGGGCGATGTTTAAGGAGGATCTAGTAGAGATTGAGGATCGACATGAGCAATTCCTTTATGGTGGTCGATACATCTAGTGATCGTTCGCTGGAAACACGAGAACCTCCAAGAGAGCACATGGGAGTGGGAGTCTCAGATACGTTCTCATTACCCCCAATTTTTTCCATAGTATGTGTTGTGGATTACAGGGACATAAAGCCATGAGGAGGGGAGAATGTAATGACCTGAAAATTACATGTAATTTCATTTAATTATATGGGAATATTACGAGCCCGCTAAAATTGAGAGCATGTGATTCCGAGGCCCGGTGTCCCCGGAATGAATTTTTGATCATGTTTTCAAGTAACTTTGGTAAACGTAGTAGCAGGTTTTTGTTACATTTAAATAGGTTCTCTAAATTTAATTCCAAGGGCACCGTTGAACTCGCAGTGCTGGTGTTTGCATAAGGAGACCTTCACCTCGACCGTAGTGGGTCTTAGGTGAACGACAGATTATGTATATTTTGTGGAAATGAAAATAAAATTAAATAATCATTTATTATATTTATAATAAAACCTCCAATGTGAATTTTAAATTGGTGGGGAAAACTTGAACTAAAACATCAATTTTGAAATTAAATGAGTGGACCACCTGAAACCACTTTAATGTGAGAAACCCCTTTCAATTCCCAATTTTATTTGTTAGACCAACTTAAATTAATTAAATGTGTCAAAATTTAATTATGCCAACATAAATTAATCAACATAATTTTATTTATATTGGAACCTCTTTTTTGAGAGGATTGGTTGGCGATGTGTGGAGAAATCATACCTCTCCATTGAAGAACATTACCTCAAAATAAAGAATTACATTAACGAACATTGTTTGGAATCCTGGAAGAGGATGAAGCACGTGCCGACTTCGGAAGCATGCTTTCAGATGTGACGGTCGTTGGAACCCTCTTCTCTTTTATCGTTCTTCATCATGTGACACATCAACGAAGCATAGAGGTAGGGGTTTTGTTGTTTTTTATGGATTGGGATGAATTAATCCTCTTGATCTGCCTGCTACTGAACTAATGCGGAGTTTACGACCCAAAAAAACATGGCCAGATCCCTCTTCTATTCTTCATGGATGTTGTATTCATCAAGGCGTAGAAAGGAGGTGATTGCCTCCTGGAAAAGTCACATGGAACCAGGGTGGCATGCACCCATGCCGCCAGTAGAGGAAGAGAGTGCACAGAGGATGGAGGGCACCCAGCTATTGCCTTCTATGGTGGTGGAAAGAGGGTTGTCGGCGTTCAGCCGGCCGCGGAGGGGCGATGCACGACGTGCCACCATCGGAGCAAGGGGACACAACCCAGCTGGCCAAAGCGGATGGTAGAAGGCATCCAAGGTTCGTTCTGCCGTGGAGTGGCAGCACATGACACGCCACTAGGAAGACAAAGGCCTAACGTTTTAGATGGCTACGCTAGACCGACTGAGACCCAAGTGGATCTCATGTGCTGGTGGTGACCTAACGGTGGAAGGACATTTGGTGTTTGGGGTGGGGGGAAAGAAAAATTCCCCCCACATGCACCATGGTGGGTCAGGCAGCACCTAGTGGGCCCAGTTGGACCCATTGGGCTAGGCTAGACCCAGTGGACTGGGTCAGTCCGACCAAGTCGGACCGGACCCAGACCAACTTCGACCCATTACATTCTTTTTTTCATATCATTGGCACCGTGTGTCCATTTGATAAACCGTTTATGGCACCAGAATCTTTGGAGTGAGACGGTCCTTTTCGTATACCCCAAATGAGGGTTGGATAAAGTTCAGGTACAGTCAGGTTGGATCGAGAAAGAACCAACTAGGTTTTTAGGACTAAAAGGATAATAACATATAGATATAGCATCCGATTGGTGCAATGTCTATTTCGTTCAGACCCCTTTTTATATGGCAGTCCATTGAGATACTTCTTAATGGGAATTTGTGGATATTGGAGTATCTACTTGTAGATTGAGGAGAGGAGTATCCCAACGACGAGAAAGCATAGTGCGAGAACCCTATAGTTGGCTCTGATGATGTACTAGGATCCTATGGGGGTATGATGATGTACTAGGATCTTGTGTGGGTATGACGATGTACTAGAATCATGTATGGGTCTGAAGATATACTAGGATCCTTTATGGGCCTGACGATGTACTATGATCTTGTGTGGGTCTGATGATGTACTGACGATGTACTGATGATGTAATAGGATCATGTGTGGGTTTGACAATGTACTGACGATGTACTAGGATCATGTGTGGGTGTCACTAGGTACTGATGATGTACTAGGATCTTGTGTGGGTCTGACGATGTACTAACAATGTACTAGGAACCTGTGTGGGTCTGGCTATGTACTGAAACTGTTTTAAGATCTTGTGTGGGTCTCAAAATTGAGATCCATCATGGGTACACCACTTAACAAAGTAAGATGATTCATTAGTTACATTTAATAATCTCTAATATTGTACCTAGAATAAATCCTAGAGTGAATTAAGTCTGTACCTATGTGGTACATTACTTCATGGTAACACCTTGGTGGTATTCTTCTATGTGGCATACATGTATTTTACCTACCTTTATGGTATTATTTCCATTGTGGAACAGTCGATCTTTGGGTTTTTGGGTTGGACCCTTTGTTTCCTCATGATTTAGATGGGTATACTTGATAACATAGGTATATGTATGGGAATATACCTAAGTAGGGTTGTCACCAGTTTACATACATTGTGATTTATCCTTTGTTGATTTTGTGAGACTAGGAGGGTCTCGTGGTCCCTACTAAGTATCATTATTCTCACCCCTACATCGGATTCACCCACACCTTGTTGTGTTTGCTTCAGATGATGAACAACACTGATTGAGACTGAGGTTACAAGGACAGTATGGTGCCTAGAGGTGGACCATACGGTGTGTCAGTACGCCAAGGAGTCGGGCAAATGTGGAGTGGTGAGGAGGCAATATGTACCGACCCTTCATGTAGGAACCTCGAAGGATGGCCCATTACCTATATATCTCTTTCTTTAATTGTATTGTATTATTATTTGAACATGTAACTTTAGTATTAGTCTTTTATTAAATCCCCTCTTAATTTCAGCACATGTTTTGTTATACAGTTTACTTGTGTTCATATCTTGTTGCGGGCTTGGTTGAGTGTGTTTACCGGATATAATGGCAATGCCTTCCCAGTTTTAGGGGATACAGCTTTCAGTGATAGACACCATCCCCTGGCCTATGAAAGGTGGACATGGGGTAGTCACGACATGGGCCTTGTGGAATGGTTCATGACACCAACCTATTTATAATCAAAATGTATTATCCTTTATGTAATGGTATCTTTAAAAAATTTCCTTGGATGATCTGCTAAGCAGTTTTGTGGCATATGAAATGAGAGTAAAAATAGAAGATGAAACAACTCATCTTATCAAGGAGATGAAATTAAAATCCATGTAATGCATGAGATTTTAAGAGAAACTATAAATGAAGGTAATGAGGAAGATGGAGAAAGTTCCCTATTTGTTAAGAAATTCAATAGGGTAAACGGAAAATTCTATAGAAAGCAACCGTTTTCTTGTTTTTGTTATGGATGAGTTGGGTACATTACATATCAATGCTCCAGGAAGTACAATTATGATGTAGGTAAATTAAGAAACATGTAGAAACCCCAGAAAAGGTTTTCTCAGAAGGGATACTTCAAATATAGGAATATGTTATAGAGAATGTGTTTTTATATAAAGAAGATGATTATGAAAATGAATATTTTGAGGAAGAAGACCCAGATTATAAATCTGGAACCCAAGAATCTATGATGGCTATGTTGAATACTCAGATCCATCAAATGATAAATCTAGAGATAATAAGTTGATTTCATATGGTGATCTGAAGATGAAAGTTGAGGATTGTCTTGTTGAGCTTGCGATTCAAAGAAAAAAAACAAAATAATCGAGAAAAGTTGTGGAAGATTCATCATTATATTTTGGTGGAAAATAAGAATAAATTAATTGATTAGAAGTGGTAAAACAATCGACATATTATAAAATAAAATAAGATATAGAAAAACCAAAGATCCGAATTTAAGAATAGAAAAAGGATATCAATGAACTTTTATGCAGACTAGAAGATATCTCCCAAACTATTGAAGAAATAGAAGAAGAAGTTGTTACTCTTAGGTATGAACTAGAGAGTGATTTAATCTAATAAAACAAATAAGTAAATAATGATTGATATATTATCATATATAGAGCTAATAATGAGAGCTAATAATAGTACTGAAGTTGTAGATTTTTCATTGAATGGCCAAAGATCGACATTAATAGGAAATGTGTAATTGGATGTGATGATGAAACATAAAATCCTAGAAATAAAATAGACCCAAATAAATCCAAGATACAAGTTGGATATAATGGAACGTCACCTGATGTCCTAACAAACAAAGCCTCAGGTAAAAATAAAAGGAGAAATTAATAATAACCCCAACTATCCAAAAATTTATCGACAATCAAAATATATTCCAATGAAATCCATCATGATGAGGAATACACGTGAGAAGGCGTTTCCTCTTTTAGAATGTCGGTTTTACAATTATATCTTTCACACCATGTCATACTCTGAAGAGGTAAGGTGAAATTTAAATTTGTAAGATATAGGAAGTCAATAAAGGATAAATAATTATTTTCCAACATCTTATTGAAGAAATATATTTTATGTATATTTATTTCACTACTCAAACATTGTACATAATGTTAATCATTTTAGGAAGTGGAAATAAGGTAATGATACCTACAAAACTCAGTGAAAAGTCAACAATCACCAAAAACATAGTGTTGCTCCTATAAAAATGTTTTATCCACTGGGAAACAAATATGACCATGATGGACCAATGCACATCGAAAATATATTTTAAATAACATATTTATCTTCTAGTCAATTTATTATTTCATGGATGGAAAAGAAGAATGTCAAGAAATCCCATACTGTAGATGTCCCTCCCAAAGCTACAAAGAATAGTAACACCTGGATTCTTGATTGCATATTCTCTTCCCATATGATGGGAAATAAATACCTATTAAAAAATGTTAATAAAACGGTTGATGGAACATTATTATTTGGTAATAATGGTGGTTTAATGATCAATGGTAGTGGATTCATATAACTGGTTAATGGCGAGCTGATGAAAAATGAATTTCTCTATGTGGGTAGACTTAAGAATAATATAATGAGTGTGAGTCAACTATGTGACATGATGATATTGGTGAAATTTAATCTAAATAGGTGCACCAGTAGGGGAAAGATAATTAATTCTCTTATGAAATTTTTCACAATAGAAGGGAATTTATACTAGATGACAGTACAGAAAACATTTTCAAGATGATAGTTTTTGGAGAAAACAACACTTAGAAAAATAGGTAGGGTCATATTAATTAACAAGACATAGAAACAATATCTAAGGTAAATATAATCATGGATATCTCCAATTGGAAGCATTAATAGGAAATGAATTGGGATATTTTCATACGAGGGAAGTTGGTCTATAGTTCATATTATCCAAATAAGAAAAGGGCCTAAAATCATCTTGATCTCATCTATAGAGATGTACGTGGTCCGATAAATTTTGTTGGAACGTATAGAGAATGTTAATTAGTTCTTTATTTGATTATTATATTATAATGTATTATGTGATGGTTATACACAAGAAACAAAAGGTTATTTATTAGATAATAAAGTATCGATGAATAACAGAGAATGATACTGAAAAAACAATCATTGGTCAACTGTCCGATAATGGAGGGGAATAAAAATACATTAAGTGTGAAAATTTCATAGAGAAACATATAATACAACAAGAGGTGGATTATTTAATAACCCTATAGAAAAATGGAGTTGTTGAGCACATTAATTGACATGTGAAGAATATGGTGAGATGTTTGTTAAATGATAACCATATCCCTCTCCATTATACGAAAGAGGTTGTTCAAGCTGTAGTGTATACTAAAAATCAAACAAGTCTTAATATGGGATACACCAAGGCAACATATGGGTTGATTCACGGAAGGAATCCCTCTTCAAAGTATTTTTTTTGTTTTTAGATGAAAATAGTTCATTCGAAACAAATAATGAAATCCGGGGAAGTATAGTGACACTATAGTGATAGAATATTCCTCAAATATTCAATGATAAGATAATACTTCAAATGTTTCAATAAAATTTTCAAAATAATTGTGGAAAAAAGTAATGTCATTATAAATGAATATAAGACCACAAATACATTTTGCGGTTCTTATGCTGATGTTATTGAAGATGTAGACGATAGTTGACATGGAATAGATTCATATGATGAAGTAGATAAAGGAGTTCAAAACATTCCGAGGTCATATCACAATGTTGATTCAAATGATGAATCAGAGTAGGAATCAATGGATAATGAAAATTTGTTTGGTCCACATAAGAGAAATTGGTGATATTAAATTGATTAAGTCAACATCATTGGTTATTGAAAAAAACCCACAAATATAATCAGAATGTGGAATAATAAAAAATATTTCATATAATCAGTTGGTCAACCAACATCATTGGACAAATCAGAAATTGATAGTTCATGGGTCAAATTCAAGAATGAGGTATTATATTAGATTGACAAGAACCCGACATGGGGTCTTGTTGAGAGACTTTAAATTCACAATGTGATTGGTAAAAAATTTATTTTCAAGAAAAAATTAGACGATGATGTTAATGTGATCCTAAATAAGGCATGATTAGTGTGAATAGGATATTCAACTATTTAAGGTGTTGATGTTGAATAAACCTTTCCTCCAGTATCTAGACTGGATTTATTCATACATTCTCTTGACATGATAATTCAATGATGATAGAATGTGTGTCAAATGGGGGAAGATAATAATTCATTAAAACTGTTCATGATGAAGAGTATACATTGAAGAAACATCTTGTTCTATTCCTTGTAATTATGAAATCATGCTTTTCATATTAATTAATGATCTATCTGGTCTGAAACAGGCACCACATGTATGATTGTCTTGGATGAATTATTATCAAAAGAATATTGAATTTAAAAGAGGAGGGGTGGATCATAATATATGTGTGATGAATTTTCATAATGAACATTTCATGATATTTGTATTCATAGATTATATTATATTTCAAGTAATAAATATGGGACCAATGGAAGAATTTCACAATCAAATGAAAATATAACTGTAAATATCTATGATTGGTGAATTGACATACTTTTTTGGGGATGCAACTAATTCATAGGGAAGAAAAATATTTTATTTCTCTGTAAAATTATGCCAGAGGGTTTCTAAAGAAATTCAACATGCATATCCCCAAGCCAATTTAGACTTTGACGGTGGATGAGAAACAACTAGGTGAGAATTAGGATAAAACATCTATTTATCCCAAAATGTACAAGATAATCATAGTAATCTTATTGTTCCTAACAACGACGTGGATAAATATTGTCTTTTCAATAAGTAATTATAAAGAATAATATATGGATGTACTGAAAACAATCCAAAGTAATATACATGGTACTAATAATATAATTATTATACTTTTTTTCCAGAAGAGATAGTATACTATCAATTTTTTCTGATTCTAACTATGCTAGAGATGTTTTTGATATAAAGTCCACCAGTGATGGAGATTTCTATATTAGAAATAAATGTGTGGGCTAGTTGACTAAGAAAAAAAATTACATCTCTTAGTATAGCTGATGCTTTGTATATCTCTACTAAAATGTCATTCACTTGAGTATTATGGATGAAGAAAAAACTGACTAATATTGGTGCTGAGGTGAAACAACCAATGGTGACTCACTGTGATTACATGAGTGTGATCCATCTTAGGAAAAATCTTCTTCAACATTCTATAATGAAACATATTCCAATTAGATATCACTTATTTATGGAAAAATTTAAAAAAAATCATGACTAAAATGGATTATATTTGAACTGATGAACAAGTGGCTATAAGTTTAACCATGATGTTGCTAGAACATGTGTCTGAGAAAAATCTGTTGATACTCGTTGTTTAGCCACCACCCAAAGCATAGAAGGTAATGATTTTTCACCACTATATAATTTCTTTATTTTTTTTAATCACTTTTTGGATTTAAATTAGGTTTATGTGGGATATAGAATCTAGGGGGAGTGTGTTTTCATGCTCAAAAAATATAAAATCATGTTATTTTGTTTTATTTCCAAAGTGGTAGAATAATGAATTGGAGAAATTTGAAATAGTTATAAAGGGGGGGGATGGGAATGGGGATAAAGTTTTCTATTATGAGGAATGACTCATAGTTTATCTTGGATATCCATAGGAATTATAATACCTGATAACCCAATTAAAACATCCCATCTTGTTTTCTACACAAATATTTTCTAACGTATAATTAGATTGTTGGATGTTTTTTTTCTCATGTATCATGTATTGATTACGGTAAATGCTTCCTTGAATTTAACTGATGATTTACAACAAACCAAAAGGGGGATATTGTTGGAACCAAGGATAATATTTGTTTCAAATTATGTATGTTTTGACGGAAGGCTTCACGAAAACATCCAATTTTTCAGGATCTTCTCTTCGATGATTTGTTTGGTGTATCATTGTGATGGTGATGATGTTTTTTCTGAAATAAAAAATATTATGATAAACATCACGAACTATTAATTTCCATGGATATTCATAACAAGAGATGCACCAAAATGATATTTTTGAATGATACAAGAAAATACAATGAGAGTTAGTGGAGCATAGTGAATGGTCGCGCCTATAAATATGAGCATACCCCAACATTGTGTAATTTCTTTCCAAAGAATATTAGGAATAACTTTCATTTCACGATTCCAATGGAGCACAATGAAATTGACATTCCATCTGTGCTAGAGAAATGTGAAAAGATTTGTTCTGTATTAACTAATTCAAATGCTAATAATTAATAAGAGAATCATGGTGACGGTTTATTCCACATTGAATTAGTGAGCTTCGTGAAGGTAGTTTGTGCTGTGATGGAAGTTAGCTTTACCAAGATAGTGAGCATCAATGTCAAGATTTATGAATGAACTTTGTGAAAGAGAAAATGGTGTATCATATTCATATGAACAATGATTTCACATTGCATCACCTTAGGTCATCAATTGAAGAAGTGTCTCATGGATGAAAGGGAAAAATATTTAATTCAAATCAATTGAGTATGCTCTATGTCTATAAACATAGTTTTAATTCTCTTAATGAAGTTAGCTAAGGCGATTCAACATAAATGTTAAATGTGATGTGGTGTGTTATCGCTAAAATCTTTTGAATATAGTGGGAAAGGCACAAAGATATTCTCTATGAAATATTTTATTCCACATCAAGTGAATATTAGTTGATTTAGGTACAACCGAAATATTATTAGTGTATTCTCCTTGGACTATCCATTAGTGGTGAACCGTGTAAAAAATTTTGTGATATTATTGAAAATGGATATTTTTGTTTTTACCAATCCGATCAGATAGGCCTAGTTGGTTTATACTAGTATTGTAACAATATTTGTCACTTTTGAACAAAAATTAGATAGCCCAATTCACACCTCCAATCTTAGGGTGCTCACGGGTCCTTCACTTTTCTATAAATTAATAACAGTTTTCTAAAATATAATATTTTCACAATGTAATGATCTAATTATAAAGATTAAATAACATTATTATTTCATATCTAAATAGCCTCTTTCTATTCATTAATAGGTTCATCCATAGTAGGATATATAAATTATACATAAGGATCAAATATGTAATGTAATAAATCCTCTACTTCTATAAGATGAACCAACTCTATAGGTTATTCATCCATTGGTAGTGAGGCTTTATATAAATCTCCTTGAGCCAAACATTTTTGATCAATTTTCATAAAGTAATTTTAACCATGATCCAAAAAATAACTAATTGTCTTAAAAAATATGAAAAACTTATACATTGTTATAGTTTTGGGCATCTGTATAATTTAGATAGACTTTCTTATTCTTGAAATTCAGGTTGATCAAATTACCATAACGATAGTCATAGAGAATACCCTTGTTCTTTTTAATAATTATGCATGGAATTCATCATATATCCTGGAAAAATAAATTTTAGGATTTTGATCAGAATGTATATGAAATATATATCCTAAAAACGTTCTATCTATATCTCACCTACCCTACAAGATATCATAATATGAACCAATTTGAAAAACATTATGTTCTTATTTAAATCATTCACATGATTCTTTTCTACGGAAGGGGTATCGAACAAAAAAATGAACAACTCTGATAGACCAACGAAACATGTATCCCCAAGGTCTTACTACAGGTAAAATCCCCATCATGGGAATAATGAAACATTTCATCCATTTGGACAGATGAAACAATATCTGTATTCCCATTATCATTAAAAAAACTACATACTCTTTTTAATTTAACTAAAAATCTACATTACACAAAAAACATAGGAAATTGTTCCACAAGAATATATCTAAACCTTCTTCCACAAAAAAATACTCTAAAAATTGGAACATAAAAACATTCTTCAATAATATCGTTGTTGATTTTATGAGTGCCTTTTTAATGGATTTCCCAGTATGTACTCGTTGAGACACATTTCCATTGTATTTCTTAGATGAAAAGTAACATCCTTTTTAAATGCACTTCTACATTCCAATGGATGATAGTTTCAGTTGAATTTCGATAGATGCATAGAAATGTTAAAGAATACTAGAGATGGATCAATTTTGAGAAGATATAATGAATTTAAATGGATAATGGGTTTGTTTTCATGTATATTTTAGGTCACAAAGTCATATCACAAAATGATTATGTACAAGAATGAGATTTATAATTGGTATCAACTAGTTGATTCATAAAATAAATAAAATCTAAAATAAGTAATTTATATTTTCTAAATACAAAATACCTACATTAATGAAATATAATATACTAATTAAAAATTTTTATATAATTGAATTACATATTAACAAAGAATGAAAATATAAATTTTAATGATACAAATTAAATTAAGAATATTTAAATAAAAAATGTAATTCCCTTTTGATAATGTCAATACTCTTCCACGCATGGGGATTGGTAACAAAAATTTTCAACTGATTATTATTAGAGATAAATTCAAGAGTTATGTCTCCTTTTTTTTGTGCGATCTCTCATAAAATTATTCCATAAATATATATTATTTATTCACTAATGACTTATAAGATTCATTGAAATTTGATATGACTAGTGTTATGAAATTCAATTAAAACATGATTATTTGAATCCAAAATACATTAATATGTGTTTCATCCACAATACTCTTGAACATGAACAAACAAGAAAAATATATTCATCTCCAGCCGTAGAACATACATCATAGTGTTGTTTCTTATGAGACTAGGATACCAGGGTTCTTCCTAGGAAATGGAATGTTCCTAATGTACTCTTTCTATGTAGTCTATGAAAAACATTATTATCATCTGACTTATAATTTTAATTAATATAAAAAATATCTAGAAAAATTAATAAAAGTGAAATTGTTACATTTTAATAACTTAATATTATTTTGTTGGAATTTAAATTATATTCTATAGGGTTTGAATTTAATCTAGCTTGTTGACATACTAAAACAATAATATTTTGTCTACTTTTTTTCAAATATAGTAAACATATAATTATTTATTTTTATATATTTTTCTTAACTGGTTTCTTAGCTTTATCCAAGTAAATATTTTCATTAGAACTCAACTGTGTTTTATCTACTTTAATAATTTTGATTCAAAATATTTTAATTAAGTCAGATATGTATTTTATCTTATTCAACACCAGAGAAAGTGATTCGATATATATGAAAACAAATTAAATAATCTAACTCACCCAAAATGCATATTTAATTTTTTTCAAGACTTTTAATAATTAATGGCATAATTTTATATTTGTAGAACCAATTATTACACCATCAACATATATATAAACTAATAAAATATATTAAGATGATGATTTCAAAAATAATGTTAGATCTAACATACATATTGAATACAAATTTGACCAAAAAAGTTAAAATTTGTGTTTATTACAAGACATAAGTGTTTGCTTAAGTCCATAATGATCTCTGTTATATTTATAATCAAAATTAAGAAAAATTGTAATTTTTAAAACCAAGAGTTGTTTAACAAAAATTCAATCATAAAAAAACTATGTAGAAAATCATTTTTTACATCCATATGATAAAATTTGAAATTCATATTTGATGAATAGGCTAGGAGGACCCTAAAACATTCTAATATAGATATAGGTGGAATGGTATCCTTGTTATCAATACATCCTTCTTGATTATTACATTTATGGGATAACCTGTCATTACTCAGTCTAATGACAACATGATAACCCTATTTGTTCTAATAAACTCATTTTTTATTATAACAGGATTAGTAAAGGGTGTACTGACTAATTCAGGATCCTTCTATATTTTAAACTCATTTAATTTTTCTTATATTTCTTCAACCCCACTACCATTTAATAAGAAATGTTTTATAGAAACATGATCTATTAGAGATAAAAATGTAGAAATATTAACACGGATTGTAATACTCCTTATAGTTTTAATTCCATTATCTAATATACCAACAACTATTTATATGGTATGGTTCATAAGGTTTCAATGTTATCAAGGATTAAAATTTTCAGGTTAACTTGTATTTTACATTTCAAGATTTGGTTTTGTAAAATCAAGATCCAATACATAAGGAATTTTACTACTAAAGTGTATTTAGGACTCTTGCTTTTAATATAACCACTTACATTATCAATTTGAGTTAATTCTTTTTATAAAAATGTTCAGTTTCATAAAATTTCACATTTTTTAATTCATCAACAACCATATAACTTTTTTTCTTCAAAAATCTATATTCCATACATGTAGTACAATGTTAAAGAAATATTCATTAATTATCTTTTGGAAAAACAATACTAATATTGTTCTTGGTGTTAAGAATATAAATTATGCATCTAAAGACCATAATGTCTCTAAATTTCTAATTTCTAGTATTGAATATATCATTTTTATTTTTATTTCAAATAGGCCTTATTAGATATAGGTTTATGAAATTACATGTTATATTGATAGCTTTAGCCCAAAATTTAGTAGGTATGGTATGTTTATATAATTCTATTCTTTAAATTTCATACAATGTATTTTTTCACCTCTAAAAAAGGGCATTTTTTTGAGTTATCAAGGGGGAAGAAAAAGTAGGTATGATACAAATTATTGAATAATATGCATTGAACTGATGTTTATTAAACTCTCCTCCATAATAAATTCGAAATGATAAAATTTAGGAAAATTTCTATTTTTCAATGATTTTTAAAAAAATTATAAAAATAGAAAAGGCATCACTCTTAAAAAATAAAAAATAAATCCCAAGTAAATATATTGAAATTATCAAAAAAAGTAAAAAAATATATTTCCCTCAATGTCACAGGAATCTAGATGGACAAAAAATCATATGGATTCATTCTTGAGATCTATATGTGGTAACAACTATAATTAGTTTAAAATATGTCATGTTTTACATTATAATTATCTAAGCGTCACATAATTGTTTTATATTAATTCTATAATGAGGTAAAATAAATATAAGTTCTATTTTCAAAATTTTCTCAAAAAAATATTATAATGTTCCAACATTCTATTTTATATCCATGATTCATATGTTTTATAATTTCAATTGATAAATTTTTGTATAGTCATTTATTTTAATTTCTATATTATAGACATAATCTATTTTAGTTTCACTGAATTTAATAATTGGATCATTAAAGGATGAAAATAAATTATTTTAAAAATAAAAAAAATCCTTCATTAGAAAGTCTAAAAACACTTATCATGTTATTATTTTATCCTTCCACAAAGACAACGTTTTTGATGAGGGCTATGTTTTTATTTTCCCACTCATCCAACACCGATATTTTTTCATTGATAACATTCACCAAAAGTGACCAACCCCCCATAAACATTTAACACTGAGGGGAAATTAGATAAATCCCCACTCATATGTCTTAAATTTTCAATGTGTATCTAGAAATTAAGATTTATTCTATTCTACATTTTCAATATAAAGTTAAATAGAATAAGAATTTTTTTTGGTACCCAACCTTTTATGTTTCCAACAATGCTAGAAACTACATATTTGGGAACCCAAATTTATTTGCAGTTTACCAAAATTTTGGAACTATGTTTTAAAGAACCTTTTGAAAGAAAATAATTCTTAAATTTACCGAATTGATGTATTTATAATACACATTTGTAATAATTACATCCAAACTCTCCCAATTGAATGAAATTATTGTTTGAAAGGTTCTTGTTTTAAGAACAAGGCAAAAAATAGTTTTATTAAATAAACATTTTTTCTACATGGATTCAAATTCCAAATTTGTTTTTATGAGTTTTATTATTTCTAATGATCTTATTTAAAAAATTTATCCTTTAGGGAAATTTATGAATTCATATTTGACAATTTTAACTTCATTCTGTTAATTTTTAATGTCCATACCATGAATAACACATCATAAAAAAATTTCAATCTTGTTTTTTATTATGAATTCAGATATTCATGTACTAATTTTAATTAGTCAGGTCATCATAATACCTTTTAAGATATATTTTTTTTATTTTTAAAAGAATCATACATAGTTTCCATCATGGTACATTAATAATTTTATTCTTCATAAGAATATACTTCATTATAAGAGATTGCTTCATTCATAGTATAATGATATTCATGTGTCTTGAGAGAGTATTATAAAATTTAGATATTAGGCTATTTGTTTGAGTGTTCATTTTCCAATTTTAAGATTAAACATCACTACAAACCCCATATGACCTCCATGATGCCTTCATGGATTTCTGGGATTTTTCTTTTTATCCAAATGTTTTGAAATAATAATTTGGTAGCTTCAAGTTGTATTGTAGTTTTTGGTAGTCCACATAGATATTTATAAGCTTCTAGTATTCATAATATATTACTTGAATATAATTTCTCTCATATTTCATATAATTATTGAACATTTTCCTTAAACCTCTTCACTTATTAATTAACTTTCTAAATTTCCTCACAAATTTAGAAAGATCACTATAATAATAATAAAACATTTACGTTTATTCCTCATATGAATCTATTTTTTTTTAATTTGTTTGTACTTATTATTATATTTTCAAATTGAGGATTTCATAGAAGAATTATCTTTCTTAACTATACTATGATAACTAACATTATATTATAGCTCTGACGCATATATCATAAGTGATTTAATTAGATAGTTTATTTTAAAATTATTGAGCTATATAGATTTATGAATTGAAGTAGAAATTCCAATCCATATGGTTGGTAATATTATTATAACTTTTTGGGCTTCATGTGGCTCAGTAAATAATTTTTCATAGGAATGAAATACTTTTAAAAATCTCTTTGATCCATCTATTTAATTGGGTGAATCAATCTCTATCCAAAAATTTTAATGAATCAAAATTTATTTATGTTGTTTCATGTTGGATTTATCATACATTATTTGTTCCGTCATAAGCATATAATATGAAACTCAACATATCATGGGATATATGACACTGAGATACTCTATTGAAATCATTTGGATGTAGACCACAATTTATAACATTAATTTCCATAGAATTAAAATCATAACTAGAATGGGTATCTAAATTATATGTTTCTTATTGAGTTTTATTATTTTATATGGATTTATGGATTTTTGAATAACTATTAATCTAAGGTTCTTAAATAAATTATTATCCATAACATTTGATAATGATAATTATTACAATTAAATGAGGGTTCACCTACCATAAACATGCCTTCTTTATTATCAATCTTTGAAGACATTCATAGAAATATCATTTTACTTCAACATCTAACAGCTGATAAATCATGTTTCATGATTTACCTTTTTTGGTCCCAATTATTTTTTTAAATACTTCAACAGTGGGAGAAGATTGAGTTCTAAATGTTTTATACATTCAAAGAACAACACTTTTATTTCTAATACTAAATTACATGATATTCCTTTTCATAATAAGATATATTAAATTAAAATTAAATGAAACGAAAGTGACACAGATATTTATAGTGGTTCAAGAAATAAAAATCCCGTAGTCTACATTAAAAACCCTCTTCTTTATGAGTTTTTTGATTTTAAATAGACTAGTACTTTTACAAGGAATTATTATTCCACTTTCTAGGGACTGTGGTATTGAGTTTGAGTAGTCGACACTTTTTAAAAAATAACATGTGAATTTAATGAGGAACTAGAAAGGATTTATAGAAATATCCATTTAAGTTATTTTAATATGATCATTTACAATGAATGATCAAAAAATAGATATTTTATAGGTGAAACACATAGTTCGAAGAAACAACGTACAAAATAATGAAATATCATGGATATATGTTTTAAAAGGAATAAGACTTGAGGAGAGTTTTGTAAAATGGCATTGGGATGAATGTTGTAGACTAACTATATATCATGGATCATAATATTCTTCTTATATACGATAGAAGAGTGTTAATGTGCTTTGAGATAGATTTCTTGAATATATGGATACTCTTCTATGTTTTTTTATATATCCTTCCAAATTTCTTATGAGAGATCATTCTTTATCTTTTTAGAAACTCATACAAAATTTATCACAAAAAAGTACAACACATGATCTGTACAATAGAATTAAAATGTCATACAGCTTCTTCAATGGTAGTAAATATATGTTTCAATATGATGTAGCCGATTTGTGATCATCATGTAGACGAATTTAAAAGTATAATACACATATTGGATTTGAATGAAGTACATGAATTCAGGTAGGCCTTCTTCTTAAAGATTATTTCTATCACATATCCAAATTTTCCATGTATCTAACACTGGCATACCCATTTTGATTGATATAAAAAATTCCACCAGATATTTAATTCTCATAGCCAAGGGATCTACATGGAGATTTCTCAAGTAGGTGATCTCACCAATGTATGTGATTTACACATAGATAATGTAGCCGATTGATATATATGAATCCTTCATATAATGGGATTAAATTTCCAAAATGATAATGTAGCCATTTATCCATTTAGATAAATGTCTCATGTGGATATTTTCTCTATAATAAGGTTTATTTTTTGTAATAAATTACCCAAAATAAAAAATTTATGAAATTAATAACCAAAACACAAAAAATAGGATAAAAAATGATGATGAGACTTAAAAATAATGTTCATAGATAATAATAAAGGGTACATGATATCATCAAAACCTTAAGTAAAAGGTATATATTTTCCACATCATTATTAATCCAAAATTTTATTTATCTACTACTTTTTTCAATGATGTTAAATATTACCCTTTGTCAGCTAAAAAGTAAATAATTCTCAAAGATAGAATGACCCTCCAAGTGACTGATTCTAATAGAAAATTCTTTCAAAATCATCATATGTTCATCCTAATAAGTCATATTTTAAGGTTTAATTAAATAAATATACATAAATCCTATATTAATATAGATAATTTTTATTCAACTTTGTCATTTGTATTCAATTTTGAAAAAATTATATGATTCTGTGGTCATGAATGAGAAATAATAATAAAAATTTCTTCTTTTATGAAAAAAAATTTCAATAATTTCTTTGAATGTTTACATTGAGACATCAATGTCCCATGCAATCCTTATGTCACATGTAAACATCAAAAAACATTAATTCATTAATCAAAGAATATTATAACTAACTCCTTATAAATTTACATAAAACCTTAATTTATGTTATATTTAATCATCCAAAAAATATTTTATCTATAAATTTTTTTATCATTATACTTTGATCACTATCTTTCTAGAAATTGAGATTATGATCAATTTCACTACATAGAAATCTATGTTTTTCAGATATAGATCAGACCTAGAATATGTATGTCATAGTGTTTTATTTATGTCATATAGTACCCCTATAAGTTGGTACCTATTATTTAAATATTCACGTGTCAGAAAATAATCTAGTTATTTTAGGTATAATTTATATTTATAAATTCTATTAAGAAATGATGATTTTATATCCAACTAAAATATATCAAATTTATTTTTCACTAGTTTTCATGTAAATAATATTGTCAAAAATAATTATTATATTTTTTTAAATAGTTCATATACATAAATTTCTTTAATTTGGGTGTATCTTTGGAACATAATTAGTTAATTTTTTTGAATAACTATGCCTTTTTAATTCAATTTTTTAAGGAAAACCCACTTTATTCTGGTAATATTTTATATTATGGATTTAATAAGACATAAAATATTTGATTATTCTTAATTTGGTTAAGATATATATTTTTATCACTAATAAATGTCTTATATTTTGTATACTCACGATAATTGTTATGTTTTACTACACATGTATCCATTTTTTTATTTAGAGTCACCACTTTTAATTATTTCATTGGTGGAAAAAATAAAAATATTATTCATAAATTTATGATGTATTCCAGGATTTTTTATGGTTAATAGATATTATATATCATCCTTATAATTATTTCATTAATATGATGCAACATCATCACATTATTCTTTCATTGAGATGATTAACAATATTGATACCAGGATTTGTTCTAGTTTATGTGGAAATATAATTTTTTTAACCCTGTGGAGATTTTTGTGGCAGATGAAGTGTTTTTTGAAATAAAATATTCAATAAAGTATTCCATTTATAGTTGATTATATATAGAAAACATGATAGGTGAAGTTAATTTAATATAAAGTTTTTTAATATTTAATTTTTTTCAACACATAAATAAAATTTAATCTTGTATAAATTAATATTTATTATGAGTGGTGATGGTAGTTTAGAAATATGGAGGTGTTTTAAAGATTTATTTAGGCGTTTTAATAATGTAAAGATATGTTCATTGTTGATATGATTAGTTCATGGAAATTATAATAGTAATCAATATGTAAGGGTAATTTTTCACAATAATAATGTTCTAAATTAATCCATACCAATGTTACTTTTTTACATAAATAATGGTCAAATTTATGAATAAATAATTTTAATACATAAGAATCACTTTAGTGAATAATGAATCATATAAAAATTATAAATTACTAACTATATAGGAGTCTTCACATTGATATATGAGGTTACTCTTGGGAGATATGTAAAGGATATTCATGTGTTGAGAAGTGGAATGTTCAATATCGGGAAATTCATCAAAAGTAAGGGTACATATGTAAGGGAATCAGATATTTTAATATGATATATAAGGGTTGATATATGGAAAATTAATATATAAAGGTTTAATTTCATGGTATGAAAGGTTTTATCTAATGTAAAAGAAATATGTAATGGTTTATTTTCATTGCATGTTAGGATTGATCTGATAAAAATAAAATATATAAAGATTTATTTATATAGAATGTAATGATAGATCAAAATAAAATGAAATAAATAATAGTTATACCTATGATAAATATCGGTTATGTGATGTTTTTATCAGAAAAATAGTGTCACTATATAGTAATAATTTATATAAATCGTTACTTGATATCTAAGGTCTCTAAACCATTCAAAAAATAAATTGTGATGAATAAAAGAAAAAGTTTACAAGTATCTTCTTGGAATAAATTTAATTAATATCTAGATGAATAATATGGAATCATAGATTATTAAAAAATAAATTATGTATATCAATGGTTATTAAATTGGTTTGGATGATCTGAGGTCTCAAATATTAATGATGATAAATTAAAGAGTAGTTGATGGTAGTACTTGTTTTAATTCAAAATTTGAAATTTTAATTTGAAGGGGGGAAGATTGTAATTTTTGTGGGAGAATATATTTTCTATTAATATTAAATCATAATTAGAGTTTCAATATATATTATTTTAAAAAATATTGATAAATAGATAATTGTACTTGAATTTTGGAAAGTATAAGATATATAAGATGGAGAAAAATAAGAACCATTACCACACCATGAGTAAATTATATCTAGGTTGAGGTATATATAATAATTTTAAATTAGATTATATATTTATTTTATGTTAGAGTACTTTACACAAGTTGGGATAAATTTAAATATATCCTCATTTCAAGGAATCTTCCGGCCCATTCTATCCAATGTGATGATCCTTCCAGATCTTGTGATGATGTGTTTTAATGGATAAAAATATGGATGTAACTAATTATTTATAGTTGGAAGCTGAAAAAAACATTATTTTTTCGTCAATTTTTGAGCTTTGGTTTGTAGGATAGTGATTAATTCATTCACATTAATTAGCATCAAATGTTATTTTTAATGAAACGTAAAAAGGAAAATTGAATACATTAATTTACCACTCTTAATTAATTTTAATTGATCTTCTAGATCCTTTTTAAGTTAGTATAGATTTATAAGGTTTCCTTCAATGTCAATCAGCTGTTTGGAGTTTATGGTGAAAAATATTAATTTGATTATGATGTGTAATTCCCTATATTTATATTGTAAACTAGGACAATATTAATTTATTAATATGTAATGTTATTACCACTTTCAATGTAATGAGCTATTAAATATGGAAACATCATATGCTTATATACTTGTTATAAAAGAGTTTAGATGTTTTTTTGACTTTTACAAATGGTATTGTTCTTCATGATAAAGATAAAACTATGAAATAAATATATAGAAATATTTTAGAGAATGACTTTCAGGCTGAAAATTCAATATTAACATATATTTCATAAAATGAGTATGTAAAAATGAATGGAATAAATAAAAATAACATAATTTCAGATAAACTATAAAAATAATATCAATAAAATGAAAATGTGAAGCCATATAGAATGATGGTTTGGAGGTTTTGTTAACTAGTTTAGGGGTTGGTGATATGTTATAGAATTTTATGACTTTTAAGAATATTTTATGTATTATTATATATAGGTTTGATACAAAGGTCTAAATGCTCGAAACCATGATCTTAGTAAAAAAATATTTGTATGATTTGTATTAAATTGTGATTGGATATAAAAAAATATTGGTAGATGGCTTCAAAATGAAGCGTAAGGATGACATTGAAATTTCTATTCAACATTTTAGTAAAGAAAATAATTAGAAAGTATTTTTATTGGATGAGGATGATTTTGATAAAGAAGATGTTTTCAAAGTGAAATTTGAAAAACTAAGGCCATTCATTTCATAATGCGTGATAATTAAAAAAGATTTATTTGGGGAAATATAATTTTTATGTGTTTCAAATTTGAATCTTTGGAAATATTTTTGTTGAAAATTATTTTACTTTTAGTGGATAAGGAGATTATATTGATGGATATAAATTAACAATGATTCTCTCAGAGGCAATAAATTAAATTTTATAAGTACATTTTTTCATTAATTAGTAATTGTAAGAACTATATAAAAGTGAAGATAAATTTATTATAAAAACTTAATTTATATTATAGGAGGTGGGTTGAAATGGGACATATGACTTTCAATTAATTTAATGGAAAATTGTTTCCAAATATATTCAATGATGAAATGTTCACTAGTGATAGATGTAGTTATTCTAAAAGTATTGAATATATAGAAATAGAGTAAATCTTACAGAGAAAAATTATTTAATATATTTTAAATATATAAAAATTTTGTGAGGTGAACATAAATTTACAGAACAAAAAATAATCAATAAGAATCAATGAGTGTATTCTTGTTGAAGAAGATTCAGATATGAGGAAGGATATTGTAGATATAATATATTTTCTCACTAAAAAGATGATATTTAATTTTGAAATAGATTTTTTTTAAATAAAAGTAAAATTATATTGAACATTTTTAACATAAATTGTTATAGGGTTCAATGTAATATAAGGAATTTAAATTCTATATAAAAAAATTTTGTGGATGATGTTTAAGAAATCTCAACGGATAATATTTTCTAAATATTTTAAGATGAAAGGATGGATACTATTTATGTAGAACCAAAAATATAACATAAAAAGGGCTAAATAATTTTTAAAGTGTTTGTAAAAATGTTCATTAAATTCATCAAGTGAATGAAATTAAATTTCTTCAAAATAAACTGAATTATCTTAAATCTAAATATTACAATAACACAGATTTTAATGTAAAGACTAATATAAATGATGATTTAAAAAATTAATGTAAAAATTATTTAACTAATTTCAATATTTTAATATTCTATTAATATTTTTAAATGAAAAAGGACCGAATATTGATTTTCAAAAATTATATGTTGTATAGGTGTGAACATCTAAACACAGTGATTTTTATAAAGGAATGTATTAATTCTTTAGATATTTAATGTATTATGGTGTTTTTGGGAATTTTTTAATATAGGATTTGTATTTAATTAAATATATTTATATAATCATACAATATTTAAGAATGAAATTTTTATTGGGAGTGAATCTACTCAATGAAATAATGTTTATATGAAATATAAAAATTATGAACTGAAGGTTGAGAAAATATTCCAAACATAGAATTTCAATTATAGAATATGTTATTATTCAAATTAATTTTTTAATGCCTCCCCAATATAACTATTGAATTGATTGTGAATTTTAATACCTCAAAAAAATCAAAATATTAAAGAAAATTGATAATCAAAGGAATTAGATATTTATGTTTTAATCATAGCATCCAAAAATAATGTTCACGGTTTATAAATATTGGAAATTATTTATACATTATAGGAGATTTAAATATATTTATACATTGTTTTTTGTGAAGTTACTTCTCAGTGAATTTTTAAAAATATGGGTCACATAATATCAAAGGATTCTGAATGTCCCTGATTGGAAGAGATAGATTGAATTCCAATAATTTGATATTTTTTAATCGACTAAATCCTATTATTTAACGATACTTTTTCTTTGTGATGAAGATGATAATGTAGTTTTTTATAATGAAGGGTTATTAGTGAATCAATTGAATTATGTTTTTCTATTGATGATAAAAAAATGAACATGTGGCAATTTTTTTTGTTTGGTGGTGCTAAAGATCTATGCTACGTGAACATAAAGGTGGAAAATAAATTATCAAATTGAAGTCTTAGGCATATAGGTAAAAAGAGTATGAAAAAAATTATTTGAGGGAATCATTTTATTGATGTTGAAATTATAAAGAGTGATATAAATTAAATGTTATTAATATATAAAAGGGGGTTGATTGTCAAATATTTACATAAGAATGTGTATATTCAAATATATCACTCATTGGAGCGTAATCATTTTGATATTAATTTCCATATTAGAATGATATAAATAATTAATGATAATTATATTATTTATTCAATAGATTAATTCTCTAATATTTGACACATTTTGTTCATAAAACACAATCTAAAAGATTTAAAGATGATTACGTATTTTAGGAGTGTTGGGAAGGAAAATTTCCCCTCCTTAATGAAAATACAAATAAATAACACTCTTTAATATAATAGTGGAATATAGAAATTATATATTGAGAATAATGTTATTGATAATTAAATTATTACACTGAACAATATATAAAATATTGATTTATTGTGTGGAATAATTGGAATTTTTTTGAGATAGATAATATATTTTTGATTGAGCATATTAATTCTCATTATTTCTAGAGATATGAAATTGGGACAATGATTCATATTTATATAAAATTTTATCAAATATATTCATATATGTCACTATGTGGGATATTTTATAAGAATTCACAAGTCCGGAAATACACAAGGGTCTTTTGAATCCACTTAATTATCAAATAGAATAGGGAAATCAATAGGAAATTTTGTAGAGATATGTTGATGGTATGTTATTAAGAAATTATCTAAATAGAATAATATATCATAGATATAATAAATATATAGGAAAGATTTTGTAATCTATGGATGTAAATATGTTGAAATAATCAAAAAAGAAACAAAAAATTTTAAATATAGTTCCCTAAGTGAGAATAATGATTCTATTTTTTAAGAAATGGGTGAAGTTTACGAAGATAATTATAAATAATTTTACTTCTAGACTAAATATATTTATTTAGTCAATTAATGTAAAAATAATAATTTTCAAACCCATCTATTTCTTATAATGATATTAGATTTCTAAAAAATCATAGGGGATCAATGTAAGATAGTTTATACAAGGATAACATTAAGGCTATCAACACATACCTCATTTTCATATTTCAATCCAATAGATGTTAAAGGGGATTTGGAGTATTGTGAGTGTATCAATTCTATAAAAAAATTAAATTTTATTGATATGAATGATAATTGGGAGTTGATACCCTAACTATAAATTAGTAATTTTATTTGAACAAAGTGGGTGTTTTATAATAATATGAATGAAATAAGGGATTTGTGGAGTGATAGGGAAACAATTGTGGGAAATGGGTATTGTCATATTTAATGAATTATTTTTATGAGAATTTCACACTGGCTACTTGGATTAAGTCTATTATGGTATTTTTTTCTAATATGGAACAAATGAAATATAAGATATTATTATGGATATCAATCAAAAATTTGTTAATGGATACTTATATCTATAAGTTTACATTGAGAAACAAGATTGTATATTTCTAACAGAATATGAACAATGTGTTTATTTGCTAACGAAGGCTATACATGGGTCACTAAAATCCCCAAAATGAATATTACTCCATGTTAAACACAATAATAATGTTTTAAAATTTTATGAATGGAATGCTGGAAAACATGATCTAAATTAATTATGATAAAGATGTGTTAAAAATTTTCATTTCCTGTTTTAATGATATTATATTTTCATGAAATTAAGAATGAGTGTGTAAGAAGAATTCTATTGAGATGAAAATGATTTGTGATATTTCTTGTGATTTGAAAAATCTAGTACCTTATGTGATTACAAGTTTATCAACATGAAGTACATATGATACATTCTCAAGAGTATGATATTTTAGAACATCATATGATATTTTATATGAATGACATAAATCTCATTTCTAAGATAATTCTATCATATACCTAATATCTAAGTGCATTAAAATGATATTATATGATTACTGTAAAGAGAATTATTAGGTATATGAAGGTAATAATTGATTATATATTGATATATCTCATGAATAGAGAACTAAATATATTTTAATATATAGATATGGTTTGGGATAAAAATAAATATTATATAAGATACTCTATGGGTGAATTTTTATTAAGAGAAACAAGTATATATTTCCACAAAAAGATGGAAATTTCAATAACCTTGAGTAATGAAAAATTATAACATTCTTTTCTAACCCAAAAACAACCCGATCAATTGAAGTGAACACTCAATTATGATATATCAAGGTGGATTCGATGTTACCATTTTTAGTAGGCTTTGATAAATTTTTTTTGATGATTTTATTAAGAAATCCAGTTCAATATTCTTGATCAAAGAACAATGATATAAAATTCTTATTTATCCATGAGTTGGTTGGGTAGATAGTTCAAATTGTAGAATTTTTTTCTTCCACAGTGTATATTGATTATTTATTAACAATTCCAATTCCATCAGAATAATTTCATATATTGAGGTTTATTATTGGTGTTTAACATCATTTCCATCAAGTATAAGATATGGTGAATATTTCTCCTCTATCACATATTCAATAGATATTTTTTTCTAATGGAGGTAATGAAAATATAAACTATGTTATGTTTTACACTAATGTATTCAAAAAGGATGAGATAAATAGTATAATGGGGGAATCTAATGATATTTGTTAAATATAGTGGGGTAGAGATCTGTTATATATGATTGAATTATATTATAATTATTATAACTAAATATAAATGGGAATATTATTGGGACTAATCGTTATGTTAGTAGATGTTTAAATTTGAGGTTGTTGTGACACTGAGGAGATTGTTGTGAAATATAGTGGGATTTCAAGAATAAAATGTTAAATAATAATCCCTTTCATGATTATTTATAAAAGTTAAGAAGATATGTAATGAGAATAATGTGAATTTGATTATTTTTTATAATTTTTTCAATATTTAAATTATGTTAAAACTAAAATAAAATTATGTTTTTATATGATGTGATGGTTATTTAGAATTCCATAGGTGTTTGATCAAAGTCTAGAGGTTTCTAGGTAATTCCATGGGATATTTGGTAATTAACAGACTTGGTCTTAATATTTTTAAAAATACACACTATGAAAGAAGTTACATTGATTAAAATGTATGTTTTAATTTACTCAATTTAAAAGAGTTACTTATCTCAATAAGAAAATGTTACATTATTAAATACATATGGTTCATATATATGGGTTACTCTAGTGTTGTGGAAACCGTTCAAAAAAATTATGTACTCATTATATTGGATTCTTCATGTTGATATGTAATGGTTACTCTGTACTGATTGTTAAAAAATAGTTTAATGTTGTGTAAAAAAGAATGAAATTTTTTTCATTCCTTGATAAAAAAATTGAATTAGAAGGTCACATGAATATTTTAATTGGTATATAAGGGTTCATCGAGAGTGATGAGAATATGTGATGAATTTTTTAAATAGTATCTATGTTTTGATATGAGGTCAAGAAAATATGAAAATGATTATTTTAATGGAATTAAATGTTTATTTCAGGAAATTGAAATTTATTAAGGTAGAATTTCAGGTTATGTAATGGTTGGACAAATAAAATGAAAACATATTATTATTATCCCCAAAATAGGGGTTATAAAAATCATCCCATGTTTATGTAAGTGATTATATATATTATAGAGGGATATGTAATGATACAAGATATGAAATTGTTTTGGACGTTTCTATAAAAACATGCATTGTACTGAGGAAGAAGTTAAATATTAACAACTTATAAATATATCTTTATCGTCTATTTGGATCAAATGGGATCAAAACACATCCATAATGTATCTTATATAAATAAAACGTGATTAAAAATACTAAGAACATCCTATAACTCATCTTTGAATGAGTAGAAGTTGAGGACCTGCATAAGTAAGTTACTTTTCTGAAATTTGAATTTTTAATTTGAATTTTTTGATGGGTTATTTTTATTATAGATATATAATATATTTAATAATTCCATAAAAATATAAATTATAATTGAAAAAATATAGTTAAAAAGGATAGATACATATAGAATTTTAGTTTATGATTTTCAAGTATAGGATGAAGAAGAAGAAGAATAAGGGAGGAGGAAAAATATTAATGGAAACATGATCAAAGTATAACATTATAGAATACCCTATTATTGTTGACAAAAAATTAATATAATTTTTATGGGGGAACATTACACATATTAGGAGACATTTTTTATTATGAGTTCACGGATAAAGCCTAATAGTTATATCTCACAAATTTATTCTAGTGGATTGTGTTATCATAAATTTTACTAAATCATTCCTAGGATGTAGCTATTTATTTTAAGTGATGAATTTTATAAAAATCAGTTATTCCTACTATTCTTTTTATTTTGAGTCTGTGATAATGAAATAGTCATTATTTTTTAGAAATTTATGGTTTTTAATAAAATTGTGAAATGGAAATAAAATGACTAATTCAGAGCCTCTCTGTGAATTCTCCTTGATATTATAGATCTGTTTCAAACTATAAAGACCTTTTTTCTATAAAATCATTACTATTTTATTATGAATAAAACAATTATATATAATAGTGTTATTTGGATATTTAAAAAAATTAAAACTTTTTATAATATTTTCATACTTTTCTATTTGATGAGTAGTTATGGATCCCCTCATCGAGATTAAAACATTTAGTGGCTATTCTTTTTTTTCAAATAAAACATTTACATTTAATGAAAAAAATCACTGTTGGAATATTTCCATGCCACACTTCAAATGAGGTCCTCTCATATAGCAATAATATGGTGTATAAATTATAATAATGTTCTACATCAATAAAATTATTGTTCTTATTCCTGAAGGATTTATTTCTTCATGTGTATCTTCCAATACAACTTTTATGTTAATTATGTTATATAATCATCATATAAATGGAAACTATGTGCATCCTGGACTGGAAGAGTCTACACATTACATCTTTCAAGAATACATGTATTCTTGGGGTCTTGGACGAGCAGTTAGGGTTTATGGTATTGTCATGATAAGAATATACCCCAATACCAAAGTATTAAATAATATATATAAAAACATAGCATCATCCAAAAAAATAACAATTGATTTATACTAAATGAATGAACATACACATTAATAAAAAATCCCATATAGAAATAAGAAGTCATAAAAACTCATGAGCATACAAATCTAATAACAATTAACCTATAATGATAAATAATATATAGAAATTAAAAAAATAGAAAGGAATAGATCGAGGTTCAATTTCTATATCTAAGCATCATTTCATTATTATACGTAATCAGATATGTGTTATCATTCATAATTAGTAGAGACCAAGCCTCTACCAAACCTCAATCTATAGACAGTGAAATTTACTTAGGTACCAATGTGACATGGCCTTCTGAGAGGGGTGTGAGTATAACTCAGTATGATAACACCTATTTTCTCTGAAATATAACTATTAAATTTACTGTATATATGTGATATGAAAATAAATAAATAAAATAGTGTGGAATTATAAATAAATAAACAATATTGATCCTTTATTTCTATCATTGAGCTCGGGTTCAACCAAAACCTACTAAGGACAGTGTTGGGGTGTCTTTAAGTTCATTAGAAAACCAATCCAAACAAAATCATCAGATGGAGCCTATAAATAACCACACCCAACTCAAAAAACCAAATATTGAAATATTTTATAATACCCCATATAATCAATCACTTTAAAGTAATGAATAATCTACCTTAAATTCTATTTCTCGATTCTAGTAGTTTCTCTCCCTACTAGGAATAACATTATCTCAAGAGAAGGTGTGCTTTTTAGATGTCAATCACCTATGGAATTGTCCTATCATTCATGGAATATAGTTTCTTGAATGTTGGGGGATACACTGCTTTGAAGCCATTAACATGATGAAGGGTGTACCCTTAGATATGTTACCTCTTCTGAGTATTAGGAAGTAACTCCCTCTACAATACATCAAATCATCTTTGTCCATTTGTGTGGTTACCCCTATCAGATATCACATTAGTGGTCTATATATCCCACCATACAGATCCAAGGATTCAATCTATGGAATTGTAATCCCTTCTAAAATTTTGTGGAATCATCTATTAGGAATCCTATATTATATGATCTTTTGGTGTGACTGTCCCATATTTACTTCACATTGTCCATGTCTAGACATATTTTTCTCAATGCGAGGCATCATACCTTCATGGATTGTACCTCCATGCATGTGGGTCTATGTACTGAATCCATGAAATCTCATACCATATGGAACTATCAAGCTCAATATTCACGACATAGGATCATGTTATATGTATACCATGTTACTATATATATCATATTGTTCAATGCATCCCACAAAAACTATCCCATACAATGCATGCCATTAGTGTCAACCTCCTTCCAATCCAATCCAAAACATGAGGTCATCTACACTATTGCGTGAATTATTATCATCATAGATGGAAAATTTTCATCATTGAATTAGGTTCAAAGGTAAAAATCACAATAGTCACTACCTAATCTCTAAACACCCTCTCCTTAGGTTTAATATCTCATAAGGGAATCCTTTGGGGTTACCCTATTTTCACCATATAGATACTCCGTCCACATGTTATCTCTTATTAATATGATAACATCAACCAACACTCATCACATAAATGGAATAAAATACCTTGATATCATAAACGTAAAATGGATGCCTCACAAGTCTCATTGATACGTCTTGCCAAACCCCTCTTGGGAGAATTCTCAAATCCATAATAAATTGCTAAGCCACCCATGTTTCAGTATGAACCCCTGACATATATGTTAAAAACCACAAGGACTATACTCTAAGGTAATAAAAAATTAGTGGGGAATGATAATTAACACTAAAGTCATCTCAAATATCCAAAATGATCTAATTATTCTAAGGTCCTGACATAGCATACATGTTCCCATTATTCTCAATTATCACTCATCCCTTCCTAGAGGTAACTAATGGATCCTATCACTTGGGAAGCTATATCCTCATCATTTTATTTTTTTAAATTTAAACACACAATAGTTTATATAGCATAGGGAATGAATATATAATCATGTAATGACCATCAGGTCCTGAGGAAATCATGCCAGTGCAGAAGGATCTAATGTAACCCTTAACCGTATATTAAATTCCTTAATTTCATTTAATAGAACCATTCAATTTAAATAAAATATTAATCACCTTAACATTTTAGAACTCATATAAAAATCTATAAATAAAATACATAATTCCATGGATCTTGAATGAGAGACCAAATTACCCATGTATATAACCACATCCTTTATAATTAACAGCTCTATAGCTCTGGCTATGCATATCAATGTGTTGTCCAGGTCAAACCATTCATCATCCAGGCACCGTAGGCCCTATCTTACACTAAGAATCACAAATAATCTAATTATTATAAATTATATTAGATTAAAAAATTAATCAAATTAGGAAAAATTTATAAATTCGCACCACGTGATACACTCTCCCCAAAACTGAGTGATAAAAACTCCAGACACACCCTCCAAAAATAGGACTGGTTAAGTACCTCAACTGAAACAATGTGTAAGAACCACCTTAGGATGTCATCTACCCAAACCAAGTATAATCACAATCCATATAATTAGATTCCAATAATATTTCAAAGAATTGCAAATAAAACCCTAAAAAATCAATTAAAATTAGTAGTTTTAAGGGAAACCAAATATAGATGAGATTAATAACCTATATTTGTTAAAAAAAATAAACCATGTACTACCGAATAACAAGGGTTAAATAATTGAGGATATTAATTTATATTTAGTACCTCCCACATGATCCTTTTAATTGGAAAGAATAAGGGAAATCCCCTTTTGGAAATTAAAAAAACTACCCCAAATAGATTCATAGTTCAGTAAAATGTATTTTACATCAACACAAATTTTATAGGGGTTTACTAATTTTTTTTATAAAATTAAAAATGTTAATTCCCACTGCATGTTATGAATGACCTGTAAATGAGAAATTTTAGTAGCCTTACTATTCATAATTCCTCTAATTCTTCCTTAAACCCTTATGTCATCCAAAAATTCTTAATCCCCATTCAGAAATATATATTTTATACCTTTAAAATCAGTATATCTCATTAAAATTCTTTATTCTCAAAATAATACTTCAACCAAATCTATAATGGACATTCCCATTCCATTTTATAACCCATCCATACATGGGTTATTATAAAAAACACCTTCATCATTGGCCTATTTTCTAACACTATTCCATATAATTTATTATTTTTTAATAATATTTATAAATAACTCTTCACCATGGTGATTCTAATATTTAATATCTTATTAATCTAATTAAAATGAGTTTTCGCACTGTTATGAATGAAATTTATTCTTCTTAAGGAAATTATATATGGTGATTTTCATTGGATTCATAAATATAAGTGATTTTTAGGAGTTATTATTTTATTTATCATCTCTGAACATTTTAGGATACTAAATAGTGTGTTTAAAAACTCTTTATCATTGAATAAATGTGACTGTATTTTTTATTAACTATTCATTTTCCACATATTAATATTGAGATTGGAAAAGAAAAAATATAACCAGCATCATTATATTCTATATTATCTTGAATAGTGTTCATCTTCATTAACGTGATTGAAACATTCCAGGACATAACTTATACACATAAAATCATCCATGATAGATATCATATAATAGAATATAATATTACAGTGTAGTTGGTCAAATTTGATGTTCTTGAAGTTGTGTTGTGATCATATATCATAGTCATTGAAATATTTTGATTGATCTAATATGAAAACCCTAAAATATTAACATCACAATATTGAAATATTGACGTACTTTTTCATGTCTATTCATTTCATCCATACTCATATTCCTCAATAAATGAATTCATCAATTTATTTACACGATTTCATCACCAAATTCAACCTTTTCTTCACAGTAATTTTTTCATTTTTCTTCTCCAACATTTTTTGTTCCTTGAAATATAATTTTTTTCATAATAAATATGAAGATTAAAATAATTTTCCAAATTTATTTTGTTGAAAATTCTTTTCTGAGATCATTAAAATAATATACATAGACATATTATTCTTTTAGATTACATATTTATTGAGATCCATCATCGTTAATGAGTAAAATTTGATACATTATATATGTACACACATTTATATCATGTAATAAAACGTTGTGTTCCATCTAATATAGAAATAGTTAAATATTATATCTAATACAGAATGAAATATTCATGTGATTACAATACTATTAAAAATCACCTAAAGTGAGAAATCATATTGGTAAGGGAATTTTTTTTGAAATCACCTCCAATCTAAAATTTCCTACTTTAATATTACTTGGTTGTCCCTCTATATGATGATACATTGATGGTGTGGGTTGGGGTGGGTGTTGTGGTGGGTCATGTTATGTGATTTAAAATACCCTTATAGTGTTCTTATTCAAAAATATTATAGAAAACTAATATAATTTTTATTAAATAAAAATACACAAAATGAGGAATATATGATATTACAAGGTTGATATATATAAGGATATATCCAAGGAACTTACAAAAATGGTGAATTGATGTTCCAAATTCACTAAATTTATATCTAGTACATGTTTTATAAGGGAATCACTTTCTATATGTGTTAAATATATTCATAATATTTAAATATCATTTCATTCACCCAAATAGAATACATATTTTTACTCATGAATGCAAATTTGATCATAATTTTTAAAAATCAATTGTCACATCACTCTTGGAATTTCAATAGGATTATTCTTCATTAACACAATGGTTTTCTTTCTTTACATTTGTATATGTTTTTCTATTAGATAAAAATAACCTTAACATTATAGATAATATTATCACATAATCATTATTTTATTTCACATATAAATTCTATTAACTCTATATTTGTTCATCTCAAATTGTTATTTGGTATATACATAGGATCTATTAAGGTGACCCTATTTTTAAAATTCATTTTAGATGGGATTTTAGACTTCTTGGTTTATATTTATTCAGGTAGAGTTTTTTCATGCTTATTTACCTTTCTTTTACCTAAATTCTATTATTTTGAATTCATTTTAGTTTTAATTGTGGAGTTGTTATGGTAGAACATAAAAATGTTCTTGGAGTTACATAGGAAAAATTAACACATTACATAAATTTACGATGAAATATTTGTATTAAGGATAATTTATCCAAGGTATTTTTTTCACATATATCTGGAAACAATATGTAGTAGTTTTAAAATAAACAATTATTAAAGAAGTTACATGGAGACAAACATAGTATGTAGAGAGTTTTTTATTTGAATATGTAACAGAAGTGGTTTGAGAACCATGAAGGAAGGATGTGAGTGGGATCATGAATGATTTTAGGGAAAAAAAATATTCATAGCTGAATCATTCATATAACCCTTAAGGGAAATTATTTATTGAATGGATTTAAAAAATGAGATACATTGTCAGATTTTTATTTACAAAACGTTATAGTTTCCATGGAATATGAAGGTAATGTTATCCAAGGTTGATTTCTCAAACGGACAAATGTTAATATTTTTATTAGTTATTTTAAAAGGTATTATTGTGTATAGAAGTTCTCATGGTCAATTAATTATAAAATTTGTGGAAATAAAATAATATTAATAACTTTTCTTATGAGTTATGGAAACATAAATGGAGTTTTTGAGGTCCACATAGTTCATTCCTGAAGAAATATTTAATGAAGAACCCATGTAAAGAATTAGTTCTTAATTAACATACACAATGATAGTTAATAAAGATATTATGTGAATAAATTTCACAAAGGAAAATCCATTAAGGATTACTGTGAATGAAAGTTCAAGAAGGATGAAGTCTATAAATGAATTCCATGTGATGAATATTTTACTCGATAAAGAGGAAGAAGTGTGATTATTAATAACAGAATATCATGGAATACTATTATAATTATTAATAATTTAAGATTATATTTAAATCATCCAAAAACTATTTTATAGTAGTATTGTGTTCATTTTGTTTTAGATATAAGTGAATTCCTAGAATTAAGAATAGTTATAAAATAGGGGTGTTAGTGATTCCACTCCAAATAGAGTAAACAACAGTGCACATTATTTATTTTAGCACCTCATCACATTTATATCATTTTCCCACTATATTACCCTGGTTTGGGTGAATGATGTAAAATTATTGTGTCTCTTTAATTTGTTTATTTCATATATATTTATATGAGATAAAGAGAGTATAGTTGTTTATTTTTCAATTACGAATGTTCACAAGCTGATTTTTTTAATCTATATTTCCTAGATTAACCACCCTATTCAATTATTTAACCACGTGTGGGACCACAAGTTGTATAAGAGTCACAATATTGTTAGTGTAATTCACTCTAAGTGGAAATAATGAGATAATTTAATCGTAAATGGATTTTGATATTTGAATGAAATAGCTTTCAACTATTGAATTAGTAGATGAAACACATTTTTTATCCTTAGAAATATATTTTATATAACATCAGTACATGGAATTTAAATTATTAGAAAAAAAATCATGATAAGTAGATGAACATAAATAAATGGATGGTTATTGAAGAGGAATAATTTATTTAGGCAGAGGCTTATCCAACACTGTCTATATGAGTATTATGTAATGCAAATCCTCACAACACATGTGATAAAATATTATTGACATATATAAATGACACAAAAAATTTTAAGTAGTTAAATTTTAGTTAATATTTATGAGGGATTGAGTATAAACCCGATTGAATTTTTCTAATGTATCATCTAATCAAGAAAATATTATTATAGAGGATATCTATGGCCTCTGGGAAAACATCAATGATGTGAAAATAATCATGTCTATTATCAAGAGGTTTCCACCTATAATTATTCCCAAATTAGTTATTTTATAGTATAACAATGAAGAGGATATGACAGTAGGTTTTCTACGTAGTGTTGTTCTCTCATATGAAATGAGTAATAATAATCATGATGATTTGGATAAGGGGAAGTCAAAAGAGGTCTAATTAAAGGATATAAAGAATACCAACCTTAATTATGGTTAGTAAATGAAGTGTTTAATGATTTCTTGTTATTCCATTCATTGAATATAATAATGTAAAAGTAAATGTTCTATAGAAAACATCCATTATTGTGATTTTTGTGTAAAAGTGTTTGGAACCATATAGAAATAAAATCTCAAAATAATTCAAGATGAAGATGAGGATGAAGAATTTTCCATGAGTAAATCATTGAATAATGTCAAAGGTAAAAATATAATAAATAAAAACTAATTTTAGAAGAATAAACTACTTTCATAGGAGGATAATATTTATTTTCAAAAATGTGAATTTCAATGACCTTTAAATAATTTATTTATGTATATTCTAAATAACTCAAATATGAAATAAGATAATGATAATGTAGAAGTAAAGAAAGTATGTATTGATGGTATCATTGAATAATTAAAATATTCCATTGAATAGAAAGACATTTAGGGGTAAAAGATAAATAAATCAAAAATAGTGTTTGATGATAGAAAACATTTTATGTAGCAAGAATGTGATATGTTCACGATTAAGATAGAGATTAAAAACCCCAAATCAAAAAATCTATAAATATAGAGGTGGGTTTTCTATTAAAATATAAGGAATAAATATGATTTCCAAGTTATCAATATTTTTACTAATTAAATTAATGATTGATTTAACCATATCTATGTTCTTTAGGGACAAGTTATCAATCTATGGTGAATAATAGAATATATGGAAAGGTTCTTGACTACTTGTGTGACATTCAGATGTCACATTGAATATGCTATTGATAATATGATGAAAAATAATGTAAGTTCAATATTATAGTGATAATATAATATAATGAATAAATAGAATCATAAACAGCAGGTAAAAATAAATTTTTATCAATTTATTCCATGCTACAAGCATCAATTTTAATTATAATGGTTGATTTGGGTGTGAAAACAAATATCAAAAAATTCTATGAACCAATAGGAAAACCAGTATTATAGAGAGGACATTCAGGATTACTCTATGAATTTAGGGATATTATTATATAAATAATGGACATTCTCTATAGATGTACTCTATATCTAAGAGTTAATAATGTGAATAATGGTCATTAATGAGACCAAATATTGTTTCAAATCACATGTATGCTTTAGATGTCCACTATTTTTGGTGTGAAGGATATGGTTATATAACTAAATATTTCTCATTGATGATTAAAAGGAGTGTACCTATAGAGACAAGATAAGGTCATGCATAGAAGCTCAAGGATTCATCAATTCATCTGAAAACATTGAATAAATTTGTTTCATATTAAGATGAAGTTGGTTTATTACATTTATATGAGGATATAAAAGTTATCCCTTGACGTGAAGTCCAAAACATAGATCATGAATATTTTATCTATGAGGTAACCTATTTCATATACTTCACTAGTAGAATATAATAGTTCCATTATACATATATTCGATATTGGATGCACTTCCCATATTATTAAAAATAAGGATCATTCCTTGGAAAGCAAGGAATAGATAGAATACAATATAAAAGTTGATAATTATGTAGCCTTTATGATTAATGGGAAGATATTTTATGAAATCATATTTGATGATTACCACTGGATATATTTAAAACCATGAGATTTTATGAAATATTTTTTTCAAATATATTAAATAACTCTGATAGATTGTGTTATAATATAATCCATGGTTTAAGAAAGCAAAATATTCATTTAATATTATTATTCAAACACGAATTATACAACCGTGAAATTAATTTTTGTTATACGGATATGATTTTTTTTAAAATAATTATAAATGTTTTATAGAAGAAGTTATATTTATAATTAATTACTTAATTTGAAGTAATATCTTTATATACTTCACAAATACTTTTTTCATAAAATATTATTTATAATGATTTGTGTTGAAAAATTATAAAACTACTTTATAAAAATTTTAGAAAATAAATTTGGAAACATTAATTATAATTTATTTATTTGTCATGTAGTAATTAGAAAAGGAATAATAATATAATATTTTCTAAATATATTATATTTTGGGTGTATAGTGAAAAAATAATAATTTTTATTAAAACATCCAACTCGTTTAAAGAAGTTAAAAGGTTTAATATTTTTAAAAAAGAGTAAAAGTAATATAAGTTCAATATTATAGTAATTAATTTTTTTTTATAATTCTTAACAATTTTTTTGTTGATTTTTTATATTAAATACATTTATAAAAATGGAAATTAAATATTGAGAAAGACAACTTTTTCATCATATATGTGGGTTTTATTTTAATTTAGAAATTTCCAATTTTTTCAATGTAATATGGAGAAAATGGTTTGAATATTTATAATCAGAATAAAAATATTATATAATATGTTCAACTTATGTCTTGGTTCAAATGATACATAAAAATTAATTTATGTGTTTATGGTTAAAAGGAGTTTACACATTGTTAAACTAAAAAATAAGTCATTTAATGACAAATAAATTTTTTGAAATACTTCTATATTAAATTATTTAGACCTCATCTCCAATATTATTTTATAATGATCCATTTTTAAAACTTATTCCATGTAAAAAATTATGTTTCACATTATATATTTCAAAAAATCTATGTGTATCCTCATCCCAACTTATAAAAGTCCACCCCTTATACCCTCCTATTAACACTACAAAAAACATTTTCTTGAACAATATCTATCTAAATCAATTGCTCCATTAAATTTACAATTCATATAACAATTGTTTTTATTAGGAATCCATCCTATGAAGTATTAAGGTGTAAAACTAAAGGGGTTCTCTGAAAACATGTACAGTCCTTAACCATGCGATTTCATTTTATTTCATCCTCTAATTAATTGAAATATTATTCTAACCTGATGATATAATAACATATATATCTACGAATTAATTAAATGTCATTATATTAATTTAATTATCTAATTCTCTCTCCTCTTCCATAAAGTTGAAAATGAACCCATGGATTGTGTGTGGTGGACTACCACCTCACGAACCTAAAAAAATATTATTCGATCAATACCACTCTTGAGTAGATATAATGGTATAATTAAGAAATTTATATGCTATTCAGAAAATAATTATAATTTTTTAATTATAAAATCACATATAACATCTTAATTTCAATTCCATTGGAATATGATAACATCATTCGTGTGTGTGATAGATTATCACCTTGCGAAGCGATGTGATTCTTTATTCACAAACAATTTACATGGAAATTAATAATGATACATTTAATAAATATATGGTATATATATTAATCAAAAATTATTCTTTTAGGGTTATATAATTTTTATATTTCAATAGATTTTTCCCTTTTGAAAATTGAAACAACCTTTGTGCGTATGTACGATCTACCATATCCATTAACAGTGTGATCCATTTTTTATATATAACATTTATGGACTACTATTAATATATAAATAATGGATAAACATGATATTTATATAGTATATTAAATTATTGAGTTGATATAACCATTATAAAAGTAAAATTACCAAAATTACCATGCCAAAACATATAAGAAAAATGAATTAGTTATTACCTAAAACATAATTTTTTAATAAGGAAATGTTATAGAAAGTGTTATAAAAGGTCATAAGTAAATTATACAAGGTAAGATACATTTTATAATGGTTAAATAACATTTTAATAATAAAAATATATTTATTATATTGGATATTGATACATGTTTTATGGAAATTGAGACTTACGATAAGAGATTCCATGTCTTTATTTTATTTCCATGTCACATTTTCCATTTTCACTACTCATTTATTTTTTGTGGTGTATATACTGAACATTAATGTATTATATAATGAAATTTATGAATTAAATAAGGATTTAAATACCCCTATATAATTATTTCTATTATTGGGCTTACAATTCAAATGCTACTGATGTTGATACGATTTTATGCCATAATCACATTGCTTTTCAAGATTTCTTATGATTAGGCTTCCAACGTTGAAATATTGAGATCCATATATCAGTAAAATCCCTTAAATTATTTTACTATTTTAATGACTTTATAATTCAGGTTAATATTTAATTTTTCTCTTTCATTAAATCAATATATTAAAATATGGATTTTTTAAAGAGAAGATACATTATTTCTCTCGTATGTCAAAAATACATTTACATCTAGGTCCATGTATTCTGAAAATAGTTTAAATAATTTTTATATATTCTACAATTATATTTTAAAGGTCTTTTTAGAAATTTTATTATTTTTTAGATAAATTAAAATGAATTTCTGCATTATTTTCCAATCATTGTTTTTTTATTTTAACAAAAATGTGAAAGTAATATTTATTTTAACACAAACATCAGGAAAATAATTTACTTCCATCTCAACTAATACATTTTTTAAGGATTCTTTTATAAAAATAAAATGTTATTTTTAATGAAAATTATTTTTGAATTTTTTTTAAAATTTTTTTTATATGAGATTTTCAATTTATTTTTATTTTCCTCAAGAAATATTCCATGTGAAGATTAAAATTTACTTTTCATTTAAGATTACATCCTTTGATGATACATAAGAATTACTATGTGTATGACCCAATTATAGCATTTTTATTATGTATTTGTATAGTTTATGAATATGATGAAGATATTCATATAGAACACATTCAATTTCTATTGGTTATTTGATGAGAAATTAATGAATGTTTAATGAAACACATTTCCTTTCATGGGATTTATTACGAGGGATATTTTATATTATTATGGAATTCCTATATTTTTTTTCATTATTTTTCATGGATATATTATAAAAAAGGATGTATTTTATGTTATAAACAAGGTTGGTAGAAAGATTATAACTAAGGATAGTGATTAATTTATACACCAAGATGGTATTCATGTTATAAACAAATATAGATAAGACATACATCTCCCTCAAATAATTTTTTTGAATTGATTCATAGCTCATGAGAAAAAAATAAATAGAATAGAGAGTGAATATTGTTTAGTAAGGTAATTTTATACTATGATATCCTTGTGAGTGAACCTTGAATACTTCCATGGATTAGATAGTTAACCCATTCCACCATGATATCCTTGGAGATGCTCCTTGACTACTATGAAAATGATTTTTTTTTGATTTTGTGTATTCCAAAAACCTAGGATAATGCCTTGGATATGGTATCATGGATTACGCTCTTTAATTAATTTATGATTCATTTGATATAAAATATCATGGTTTATTACACATGTTATGTTTATTATATATGATATACATGATATGATTTGAAAATGTTATGTTGATGTTCTCAGCCCATTATACTCATGTTATTGTTATGTGTTAATTGATGCATACCTTGTTAACCTATATTGAGAATCTGATCTCACCCTTTCTCATGTTTCCTATCCCTAGGTTTTAATGGAGTTTATTATTCTTGATATTTCAAAGAAGGTTTATAGTTATGATTTACTAATTCAGAGATGATATAAATCTCTAATAAATGTGAAGTTTATATATCCATGTATCTAATGGAATATGACAATAATTTTTTTTCATGGATCATTAAGTTATGTAATAAATATTCAACTATTAATATGACATATATATATATATATGTATATATATGAAATTATTAGTTCATTATAGTTGGTATTAGATTAATTTTCAGTTAACATATAGAGACTAGGATGATAAAACATTAGTGGAAACCCTTATGAAAATTCGATGTATAGGAAAAAATTAAAATGTTTTGGTAATGAGATTATTAAGTTGTTTACCAGAAAATTCATCCTTCTATGACTATTATGTATTGATGCTTCTTTGGAAGAGATAATACTAATTGTAATAACACCAAAAAATTCCATTTGGATTGTCTTGACCATTACCTAGTATATAAAAACATGGAATAATATGCACCTAGTTTCACCCATCCATGGTATATAAAATGGTTAATTCATATTGATTATGAATTCCCTAGTTTAAACATAAGGTGTAATATATTTAAAACAAGGTTTCATGATTTAAACATAATATAAATGATTTTTCTTTCTTATATGGTTCCACCATTATGATTAGTGTGTCTAACACTATGAATTTATATTTTAGTTAATTCATGTACCCAGTGGAATCAAAGTAATGCTACATTAGATAGAAAATACAATTATTTCCCACTAGATAAACAAAATTTCATTGAAGCTGATATAGAAAATATCACAACTATATTTACGCAATTTTCTCAAGAAATATATCATGTTGATCTTACAAATTATTATAGTAGGGAACAAAATTCTATTTATTACTTTTTAAGGAATCATCTAGCTTCATTTAGCAGGTCTACTAATCCACTAGTCATCAAGAAATGGATAAGTACCACTAAAATTGTATTTTTTGTTTTACACTGTTTGGAATATGATAATAATATTATGGGTTTTAATGCCTTTGATTGTGAAGAAAATAATTAGAGGAATCATATTAAAAATACTATTATAGTTGATGAAATTGAATACATTAGATGGGATGAGTTTAACTGAATATTTTATAGTAAGTACTTACCTCTTATTATTTTCACTAGGATAGATATAAAATTTATTCAACTCATGAAGAATGATTATTAATATATTGTTACATAAGAACAAAATTTTACAAGCCTATCATGGAATGATTCTAATATATTCATCATACCTAAAAGAAAAATTATTTTATTCTTTAGTGGATTAAAAAAGAATTCAAAAGGTTTTGGCTATAAGAGACATTTTTTTTCTATGAATAAAATATTTGAAGTGATCTTAAGGTATAATATGAAACAAAAGATTCCCACTATTTCCATGATTTTGTAAAAAAATGATCATGTATCATGATAAATTGAATAAATCATATGGTGGAAATAAATTATATTTCATTATATTCAACAAAATTGGGAAGAAAAATCGTGGGAATTACTTGAGTGAAACTTGGATCTGTTATAAATGATGGAAGGATGGTCCCAGAGCTAGTGAATTTTATATAGTGTTAAAAATACTACATGGGACAATTGAAGAATGGAAGGAACCAACTCATTCGCTACCCACTCTCCAAACTATAATAAAATTAATATTTTTAATTATTTTAACAATTCCATGAATTCAAATTATTTTTATTATTAGATTCAATAGACACCTAAACTCAACGAAAAATGTGCATTCAATCGATCACAACTATGTATGTAGGTAATGAGGATGAAATGGTCAAAGGGTCACTTATCATCCAATCATGAACTACTAATGTTTGGTTTGATTCTATATCATCCCACACGTTTTAATCTGATGATTTTTAAAGGGTGACAAATTAATATCTCAAATTTTAGTTGTTATTTTAGTTGTGAAATCAGTTAATGGTATGGAGATCACATTAAATACAAATGATTCTTCCCTAGTAAATTATGATAAAAATGTGCTTCCTGAAAACCATGCTATTCTTCCTCTGGTGTAATTTTATATTATTATAATAATGGATTGAATATCTCTATAAAATTACCACATTGATTTAAATGTATGTATAGATAATTCTAATATTAAAAACATAACTGTTATTATATATCAATGTGATGATAAGTATGAACGTCTAATAGAAATAACATCCATTTTATGGGTATTGATTTATAATCAAAAGGGGATGTTTATTTAAGATATTTGGAGTGAAATTCAACATCAATGACATGCCTATTGTTCAATTTTTTAATGTCATTATAGAAGAGTTGTGTAGTCTTCCAAAACATCATGAATATTACTTACTATTTGACCACATACTTGGTGCCACAACTATTTCAAATAATCCATGTGGTATGTCCATGATTGAGTTATATAAATTGAGGAAAGAATTCTAGGCTAACCTAGAGAAGGGTGTAATTCAGCCATGTGTGTATCCTTTGGGTGTAATAGTTATTTTTATGAAGAAGAAATATAGATCAATGAAACTCTTCATTGAATATTAGAAACTGAATAAGATCTCAATCAAGATCAACTATCCTCTACCATGTATTGATGGAATTATTGATTTAATACATAATTTCGGATAATATTATATGATTATCCTTCATTATGTATACCATAAGTTGAGGTTCAAGAATGAGGATACACCCATTATAGCATTCCATACATGGTATGTACACTATAGGTGTATAATGATGCCATTTATTCATTCTAATTCAACTACTATCTTCATGGATTTTTTGAATAATGTTTTTTAGATTACATTGATCATTTTTTAGTCTTCATAAAAGATATTATAATATATTCATAAAGAATTTAAGAGCATGATGATAATTTTTGGAATATGTAAAAACCCATTAGGATGAATAAAATATATATAAAATTTACCAAGTTAACTTTGGATAAAAACGGTTTCATGTTTGGGACATATAATCTCACGACAGGGTATATCGGTGGACCAATCAAAGACAGAGGATATTGAATGTTATCCCAAACTAACCACTTTAACTTACACCTAATGTTTAAAATGTTTTGATCGATATTATCAATGATTTATAGAGAATTGTTTCTCACTATCTAATACACTCATGAAGAAAACTCAGATGGGAGCTATGTTCTTATGGATAAATGAATGTGAGGAAAATTTAATTGTATTGAAGATAATATTAGTTAGTTCACATATAATCTCGTCAACCAATAATAGAGAATGGTTTTTATTCTATAGTGTTTTATCCAAAAATATATTGGGATGCATCCTCATGAAATATTACTTGGTTATAGCTTATTTCTCAAAACAATGAAGGTTCATATAAAAAAATACACGAAATAATATCTGGAGTTAGCTTAATAAATTTTTATACTAAATATATAGAAGAATTATATTTATGTATATAAGATTGATATATATACTAATATAAAAATTTGATGTATTTATTTACATAGGAGTAAAATATGCTCCATAGAAGTTGGTTGGTGCTGATTAAAGATTATAACAGATCAATTCAATACCTCTTTTGGAAAGTGAATAAGGTGGATGATTCTTTGATTTTAAAGGGTTATTCTAGCCTATCTATGATGAAGATTAAAAGATATCAATTTTGTTTATTTTAATGGATATATATGAAAATACTAATAGAAGGGGAGAAAAATTATCTTTCGCAATTGACATTGAAACCATTAAGACAAGTGAATATAAAAAAGGTAAAAATGTAGATATAGGGTCACACAATATTGTGAGAAATTTTCTTCAGTTTAAACTTGACTCTGATGAAATGGCATAGTCTGGTAATGTTTTATGTATTCCATCCATACTAGATTTATAGAAGGTGCTGTTATTGGAGGCTCATAGTTATTAATTCTCTATTCATCTGGGAAGTAAAATGATGTATATATATTTTATAAGTATTTATGTTGGGAAGGGATTAAGATATATATTTCATAGTTTTTATCTTGTTTCATAGTATTTCATCATATTAGGTTTGATTCAAAAAATTATAAGGGCATGTTACAACTATTAACCATGCCAGAATGGAAATGAGAAATTTCCGGAATTTATTTTTTCATGGGACTCCAAAAACATCTAATGAAAACAATTATATTTGGGTTATAATAAATCAACAAAAAAATTAAACATAAATAATTGATATCATATAAAATTAATCATTCAACTACCTTTCTTAGATATTCAATAAGAAATTGGTATCTTTGCATGCAGTGTGACTTCTTATTTGACCTGTTTTGGATATGAAGATTACAATGATGTTATAGAAAATTGTAATGTATACCATGGGTATAGAGACATGTTTAAGCACCTCACATGATCCTCATATATACGTTTAGTATGAGAGAAAACAAGAAACCATATATGATATTATATGATTTTGTTATATGGATTTAAAATGTTTTTGTGATTAATGACTTGATCTAGTTTTTTTTATTTTGAAAATAGATTGCCCTCAACCATTCAGAATGATCCTTGTTGATCCCATTTAAGAAATAATTTTAAAACTACCACATGTGGGAATGGTGTTGGATAGAGAAACCAAATGGGACATGAGAAAGATAATGAAATAAATATTAGTTTATATCCATTCAGTATCACAAAAAGGTGACAAAAAATCATCTGAAAAGAAAGGCATATAATTGTTGACATTATCTGGAATTTTATGTTGATGAGAAGTTCATTCTTGTAATATCACCTTGTAATAAATACATGTGATTTAGAAACAATGGAAATCTCACCCCTCGGTATATCAATTTCATTTAAAATCGTGATTGTATCGCGATCTTATCTTATCACTCCATGCTTCCACCAAATATCACTTTGGTATAAAATGTCTTCAATGTATCTCTACAATAGATACATAGGCGTATATTACATATAGATGAAATATTTTTTGTGAATATAAAATAAATTACACAATCACACACATAATGAATCTAACAGTATTTTATCTCTAGAGATTTGGTATATAGTAGTCAAATTTTTGTGACGTGTATTCACCATATCCCATAAATGATATTCCCCTTTATTACTATTCACAAACCTACGCTCCTTGAAATCCTTACCTAGAAAATTGGGAAATGAATAAAAAATTGTGGAATTCTATGCTCATAAATAGTAAACAAGAGATATACATAAGAATTACATGAACATAAGTGTATGATACATGATCATAGCATTTGGAAACCATAACATTCATATAAAAACAATAATATTGCCTCAGGACATAATGATTTGTATTTCATAAGATATGAATCATAAAAAAATCAATGAACATGAGCCATGATAAAATAAAATTTTGAGAGGGCATAGATATGTTGTAAACCCATAATAATAGTATATCTTAAGTCAAAGAAACTAAACATGAAATTCATAACATGTTAGGGTTGTGATAAACATATGTGTACCATCTTCGATTATGGGTTAACCATTAGGGTACCCTATGATTATAGCTTGGTATATCCACGGGAATACCCTCTTTTCTGGATTGGTCTAACCACCCACATTCTCTATGACCTAGTAGAACATTTTTCATTATATAATGCATTAGATGGAGATATATGTCACACCCATCACAAAATTAAGATCATACATATGTAATCAAATATATCATAAAAAATTCATCATATCATAACATATGAAATTAAAGTGAGTTTCACAAAAACTTCATCATATCACAACCTATGGAAAATATGAAGGTTTCGTAATCAATTAATCAATTAATCAATTAATCATTTTAAAAATGAATAACCTATGTAAAGAAGCATCTATACTATGAAATTTATTATGGAGTAAACTATGGGAGAGAAAAGGATTTTGTAAACATTTTGTAATCATAAACCATTTAGAGAATAAAAAATAATGGTATCCATTGTTTATACACTGAGAAAAAATGTAATAGAAAAAGATTCCATCATATATGGAAAAATATTTTGAAAGATCCAAACAAGTTTTTTTAGTGAATCACTTTTTAAATGTATTATTCTTCTAAAATTGAATATATTATTAAAGACACCAACCACTAAGATGATGTGTGATTCTGAGGCCTATTGTTCTTAGAATAAAAGATTGAAATATATTAAATATTTTAAATTGCTCAATCATGTATGTTTCCAAAAAGTGGAATAATTTCTAAAAAGATACAAGGATCGGAAATTTGGGGTGCCACTGAGTTGAGAACAAAAATATTAACCAATGAATAACATTATCTTTGTCAAAATTGGGTGTTTTTTGGAATTAAATCATGTACATGGAATTAATAAAAAAATAAAATAATTGTTTTACTAATTTTGTTGGGGAAACAAATGGATATTCATTAATTAAACTATTATGATAAATATCCAGGGTTAGTCACATACCCATGGAGATACATGAGAGTAGTTGGAGTGTACATTGGAAGATCATTATATGACGAAGTGAAATATGATTGTAGATCGTTTACATGAAGAAAAAAAGATTCAAGATGTCACCAATAAAAATGAACCTATATTTTTTCTTCTTCATAAATTTATCCATATTGCAGTCGTACGTTTGATTGATTTGGATTCTTTCCCCATTCATAATTTATATGAAGAACACAAGTCATTCAACCAAAATATTGATCCATGGATTCCTCATATTTTAGTATGGGTATATTTATATGGAATTTTATCAGATTAATTTAGATGTCATATTTGATTCTTCATTGTAATTCTTTAGGCGATGGATCGTGGTTATCTTAAGCATTATTATGGGTCCATTATTCATGTTTAGGCATTTTTATTTCTTCCCCTTTCATTATTTATTATAGAAAATATTAATTTGTCTCATGTATCCACATTAAATGAGAAATAAATATTTACATACGTGTTTCTTGGCACAATTCTTCAATATCATATATCTAGGATAGTTATGACACGATGTTGGTAAGATGAATAAAGTAGATACATATAAAATTATTTTAGATACTTGATTTAATGTTATTTGGAATCAAAAATGTAAAATGTTAAATGGTGTTTTATGAATTTATTTGATGGATAAAAATTGTTGTTCATTGATTTCAAGAATTATCCGAATCATATCCATGACTTTCTGGAAAGTCAAATAGAAAGATAAATAATTGGAGGAACAAAAATGAATGTGGAATCCAGATCTGATATTCATAAAAATTTTACACTGCAAGGATTTTAATATATAGCCACATACCATGTGGGAACCACTTAATGGAATCGAGCGATTTAACAAAGAGATAAGTATCACACATTGTGTGCACTCTCCCCTATGGCTCGTCTTGTGCCTCAGAGGGCATAGGGGCACGATATGGAGTACACATGCATGGGGTTGTCGTGTACTACCACACGAAGATAGGCTGAGAAAATGTACATTGTATAGGCCAAGTACTAGAACATTGGTATATTACATGGGAAAAATACATGTCATGTAATGCTACAAGGATATGGATATTGGTAGTTGTCCTTTTACACAAGTAAGACTGATGGTTAAAGGGACATGGCGTGTTACCCTACTACACTCTATCTACTCCTAAAATCTTGTCTTAGAGCCCTTATCTTCTGTATCTAGGACATGTTTTGTTAGATTTTGTTCTCCATATCCATTACCTGATTTTTAGTATGAAATAACCACATACACGTAGAAAATTTATCACTTTAGAAGGAAAGCATAGGTAGAGTTGTTGGAATCCATCATTCATGCCTTCAGTGGGATTCCCTATTAATCATCATACCTTAGGTGGTTTTCTATGTATAATCATGACTAACTCTACATGGGTGATGATACTATACTTATTGGGAAAATACATTTTGTTTTTTTACCATAAATACTTGGATGTCATCCTCTTTTTTTATAGCTTATGTTTATACAATCAACATTTATTTGAAATGGTGAGACCCCATAATGAATTATCCAACATACAATCATAATTAGTGCTATCAATATAACGACTGTGTTCTCATGGAAAATTTATTTATGGTACCTTCGAACTTGAATCCTAGGATGGAATTAAGGTTGTGACTTTGATTTATAATGTGTGTCTTTGTTTAGTATATCAAGATATTCATGATATATTTGTTACATAAATATATTAGTGTATATCTGACTATATTATATATTTTTTTGCTTTTTGGATTTGGGGATTCCTACTTGGTATTATTATATTCATCCTTGACTGAGATATTCTAACACGTGGTGTCTCTTATAAAGATGATCGACCTATATATGGAATCCTAGATATATATGACCAGATGGTACATAGTGATATTGGATAACATGACGTGTGTTAATGCGGTATCTTGACTACAATCCAAAAATTTACAATCATGATGTACCTGATTTCATACATGTTATGGTGAGAATGTATTTTTCAATGTTTACTTTCCACTATTTCCTACTATACATTGGTTCTATGATTTAGATGTATACATACATGATGTATTTGTTGTTTTTACAATTTATCAATGTATGGGATTTGAGATGTGTGTAGGAACATGTACATAGGCTAAATAATACCATGTTAGTCATATACCAACTCAGTGCTACTCTAGATCCACTAAACTATTGGAGAGAGTATTGGGGAGGCACATCATGATCACCTTTGGGATGGGTTGTGACAATTTACCAATGAAAATAAATTATTTTGAAATTTATTTTTTAAACATAATACATGTTAAAAATTATTTTCTTTAAAAATAAGATTTAAAACATATAAAGTAAGCTTTAAAATAATTAAACCATTTCATGAGTAAAATATACTTTTTTAATTGAAAATCAATTTTTAATAAATAAAATCATTTGAATATAAATTTCATTTAGAAACCATTTAATTAAAGTATAAAAAATATCAAATTTAGGATTTTTTTAAAGAATGTTGAAACATGAAAGGGAATCGTGAGAGGTTATGAAATATTGAAATAATGTTCATGACCTACATTTTATAAACAATGATTCTTGTAACATTTTTTGTAATATAAAAAGGAATATTTTTTAAAAAAAATAGAAGATGATACTTTTTATAATTTTTTAATTAAAAATAAAAATGTGTAAAAATGACTTCATTTAATCATTTAATTAATTTCTAATTATTTTTTAGAAAATTGGAATAAAAAGTGTTTTCGACAAAAAAGTATAATTTTTCATAAAAATAATATTATGAACAATTGAGTTTATAAAAAGACAAAAATTAATGGAAAACATGTATTCTAGTGAAATAAAAAAAGGATAAGAAATTTATTAACTATCACGAAAGGTGGATCATTATATTCTATTATTTGAAACATATTAAAAAATAATCTTGATTAATGATGAGACTCTAACATAAAATCACTACCACATTGGTAACATTGAAATGTATGCCCCATGAAGACATGTCGTTAAATGAAACACAAAAAATCATGCGGATAAATAATTTAAATATATTAATTGTAAAAGGGGATTTATATACACATAGTAAAAGAATAAAGTTTCATAAAATTAAATTAACATCCAATAAAAAAAATTTAGAAAAAAATATCTCACATATTTAATAATATTTTGAGTCATAATCCTCCAATAAATCCTAACATCAGGTACCTACTCCTCTTCAAGAATGTTTCTTATGATTTCCCCAAAATCGTTTCTATGATAGATTTATATCCAAAATAAGTATCTTTGGATGAGATAAGGGATATTGTAACACGATTTATGGTGGTATTTGATGAACCAAAAGGGTATGAATGTGTGAATAAGTGAGGGGAGGGGTGTCCATTTAATGTTAGGGGAGTGGAACAATAGTTAATTATTTGGAATGAAAAGGCTTACCCATGTTTTTCACATTCCAAAATGGTCTAAATGGACCATATTAGAAACTTAGTCATGATGAGGTAGATCTATGGATAGAAAAAATATTTTTTAAAAGTTTATAGGTCATATCAACCCATATCTTTTTAGTTTAACCCATGGCAAAACAATTTTTTACCATAATTGTGATAAATAAGATTTACTGATTTTACTATTAATTTGGTCAAAAAATAATTTGATGTTATTCAATAATATATATTTTTATGATTCAAAATATGTAACTAATTTAGTAAAATTTCAATCAAATAAGTAGAATATTTTAATTAAAATTAATCATGTAGGACCGACGAGAAATAAAGTTTTTTAAGAATTTGTTTTTGAATCATTATGATGTTTTTATATGAAAATTAAATATTAAAATTATTAAAATGAAATAAATTTAATTATTATATTTATAAGTTATATCATTATATTTTAATACAAATTTTAAATGAAATTTAAATTTAAAATTAATTCCAACAATAAAGAATTTTAGAATTATAATTTATTATTTTTCAGTATTCTTAAAAAAATTAATATATATATATAAATCCTAGAAATTCATCATAATATTATTTTAAAAGTATGAATTAATAAATAATGATTATTTTTGGAAATATATATTTTTAGTGTTTCAATATTTATTTTGAAAAAAAATGTTCCCAAAATCTGACAAAATTGAGTTTTTAGAAAAAATATAATTTTTAATCATAAAAATAGATTTGTTATTAACTCTTCTCTATAAATAAATACGGGGAATTTGACTTAGTTTATTCAATATATAATATATATCTAAATATATCATTAAAATAATTCCCAATGATTTGTTTTTTGTTTACTGAGGTAAAATTACTTTTCAACATAAAAATCGTTTATTAAAAAATTATTTCCATTGCTTTTAAGTAGTTTTAAATTTAATTTTAATTCATTTTATATTAAATAATTCATTATATATACATGATTAAACAATATATTTTTATAGTTTAGTTAATCATATTCATATCCTTAAATCAAACGTCAACGGGGTTACTACGATATAATAATAATTTAATAATATGATGTGTTTCCTTTAAAAGGCAGTACTATGTGTAATTGATGAATATATATGTGTTTCATTTAATGAAAAATATCAAATATGTTAAATTAAATTAAAATAAATTTATTTCACTAAATCTCAAGGGGTTACATTCTAACCTTTTATAAAAAACTCTTTCAAAATGTATCTCGATCCCCAATGGTTTACCATATATAAATTACTTTATAGAAACTGACATTATAAACAGCGTTAATAAAACATCCTATAGTTAAATAAAAATGTATGTGTGATATTCATATGTAATAACACATACTAGGTTTACAAATATGATTAAATTGGTGGGATTTTATACCTAGATATAGAAGACAAAACTAACACTCAAATAATGACGGAGACCAAGAGAGAATACTAATCACAAGAATGTGGGTGATATAATGAATGTTAATGAATACAAATACATAAAAATAAATTTACATGAAAACAATAATTAATATAATCAAAATTATTGAAAAAGGATTTTTTTTTATTTTAATGTATTTATATTAATGTTTTGTAACACCCATTTCATATAGACTAAGAATATTTAAAAATAAACCTAATTGATATCTTATTATTTCCTTAGAAGGAATTTCTCTTCTGGTTGCGCCTTGATCAATTTTTAACATCATATATTACCCTATGAGATATTTTTTTCATGTCTGATGTAATATATATGATCCCTAAAAGAATGATAAGCTATCCATTCTGTCCCTCATTAATATGAGTTTCTCTTCTTATCCAATAAAGTTAAATAATTAAATAGTGATGTAATATGTTAAACTATAAAACCTCATTAAAATTTAAAACTAAACCAATATATAAGTGGTTAAACTTATGAGTCTTATATAATTAAAAATTAATAAACAATCTAACCAAATTTATAAAAAAATATTATTATTAATCCTCCAAATATCATTAATAATTTCTTAATTATGAAATGAAAAATATTATAATAACTTAGTTATATAATCACCAAAATACTATTAAGAAGAAGATTCTTATAAAAAATGCAATGTAAACATTCATTGTTCCACATTCCATGAATAAATCCGTATTTTATTAAATATATTATAAACATCCAATAATTATGTAAACTCCATCAATGATAATATAAATCACATTATCAACAAATCCATAAATATTCCATGATTCAAATTATATAATCCTTGAATTCCAATTAATAAATACTTCACTTATGGCACTTCCTTTTCAATCCACAAACTATGATTTATATACTTATTTTAGAAGACTTTTTTCATATGTTATTTGTTTTCACATAATAATTAGAAAAAGAGTCTTTATAGGTACCACCTTGATTATTATTTTCAGGAGTTTTCCACCTAGGACATTGATTTTTATAAGGCGCATACTCTCCTAACATAAAAAATGAATCCAATTAAAATAACATAGGGAGTCCAATATTACCATCCATTGTGTTAACAAAAATTTTCATTTTTTCCTTTGAAGTTACATTATTTCTATCCTTCATTTCAACACGAAAAATATATTCTCATCACACTAAGACATTCATATGAGTGATCCATACCACATTCATGATGTATAAGGAAACTGATTTTTTTTCATGTATGGTCTCCACTCTCTAAAAAAACATTCAATTCTATCATTTTATTATTTAGTGAGTTTGAGATATCATTATGGTACATAGTTTTTATCAATTTCTTTCATAAAAAATTAAGAAGAATAAAAATATCATTCCCTATATTCATCACTCATTTGTCTACACATCATCAAATTTTACATCATAATAAATGTAAAACTAGTTATCTGGTCACCCATCATTTAATTAAACAAAAAATCATAGTAAAAGAAACAATAATAATCATAGAACACAACATAATCATAAAAAAAACTTATAGGATATCAAAATAATGAAACCAAATATTCAATATATAACACCTTAGGTTTACAATAGTCTATTAATTTTGACCATTTATTTAAATCATTCATGATGGTTCATAATGTTTTTTAATTCCTAAAGAATATCCCATCGGAGATTAAATTTAGGTGTACAGTAAGGATCATTTTCAAACACCAGTGGATAATCTGGTCTAGACTAATGTTCTATTTTCAGTGTTACTACTCATAGGCACATTTTTTTGAGATCCATATACACATAAAGTTTCAATAAATGTTTGAAATTCCATAGAAACCAATCACTCCATCTTTACCAAAAAATTTAGTAAATTTCACTATTCTATAACACATCTTTATTGTTATCCATATACATATTCCTATTCATAGACATAGATATATCACTAGTGATTTCAATAATTATTTCACAACCAATTTTATGAAGGATAACTAAACCCTTTTTTGATTCTATTTATAGTCACCCATGATTATCATACATAGTTATTACATCTCTTTAGATAAATATTCTATTCATTACACAAATGTGTCCTGATGGGCTTTAATAGTGTATTGTAAATATATAATAGGTACATAATATCCTCATTCTGTTCAATTTTTTTGAAGATATACCATAAAAATCTTCCATTTTATTTATATTCACAAAAGTATTATACTAAAAACATGTATTCATAGCCTAGAGAATGAAAAAATATGAAAGGGTGAGATGAGATGCTCAGTAAGGATAAAAAAGGGAGATGATTATACATTACATAAAAACATGTGTATGAGAAATGATCATAACACTTGACGACCACACCCAATATATCAAAGACTAAAATCTTGATTCATAACAAAGAAAATTGGTAGTTAATTAGACATGAATAATAAATAAATCAATTAAAATGAGAGAATAGATCAAAATATTATAATTAAGAAAGAAAATGTGGAATACATATTAATATTTATAATATAATTTTAAGGAAACCAACTAAGACATTTATAACATGTTTGTCTTTGGCGAACTAACTATGTATCTAGTATAGGCTTCGGAAGACCACCCATTTACCAAACATTTTTTTCTTAGCCTATCCACCTATGTATATATTTTTAATTATTGGTCTAAGAACCCATGTACCTTTTATGATCGTAGAACATTTATTATTACCCAATGCATTATTTGTAGATAAAGGTTCCACCCATTACATAATTAATATAATATATATATATATATGATATATGATCATAAAACATTCATCATATCATAACACTGGAACTAAAAAATTTTTACCTAAAAATTTCCACATATCATTACGTAGGAAAATAGATAAGTATAATAATCATTTCATTATTCTCACATAGCATAACTGGTAAACAAAGAGGGTTTCAAAAAAAAATTATCACGGTATAACCTGGGGAATATGAATGGGTTTTATAAACATATTGGTATCAAAAAACATTCATTGGGAGAATAATAATTGTATCATTATCCAAGATCTCTATAAAAGGATAATTCACACTAAAGGATGTCATATTTATATGAAAAATTATTTTGAAATACCATTTAAATCATTTCCAAAGGAAAATATAATTTTATTCAAAATCATTTCTTACAACATAGAACATTTTCAAAATAACATTCTTTGAAAATAAAAATGAGAATTTATAAATCAATTTTAAATAATTATTTAAAACATTTTTTGAGCAAAATATACTCTAATATTTGAAAAACAATTTTTAAAAAATAAAAATTTTAAAAATCCCTTTCCAATTTGAATTAATTTATTTAAAATGTAAAATTCCCAAATTTTAAGGAAATAAATATCATTAAAATGAAATTGAAAACATTCAATGTAGTATTTATATCATTGAGTGTTTATGATTGTATAAAATATCATTCATGTCGCATATGTTAAAATAATGTTTCTATTCACAATTTTCGTAAAAGATTAATGAGAAATGTTTTTGAAATTAAAATGATGATTAATTTCAAATGATTCTATAAAAATTCAAAAATGTGTAGAAATTTATTTAATAAATAATTTTATTAATGATAAAAAAATTTAAAACATTTTTAGAAAACAATTTTTTGGAAGAAATGGTTTTTTCGACTGAAACGAAAATTTTTCATAAAAATGATCTTTTTGAACTCTTGAGTACACATAGAGAGTAAAATAATGAGAAATATGTATTAATAATAAATATATAATGGAGAATAATATTCCTTAGTTTAATGGGATATTGATCATTATATTATATCATGGGAAACATAATAATAGTTAGACCAAATAAATGGTGTGACAATAACATAAAATAATTATCAAATTTTTATCATGAACCATAATCCCCATGAAGGAATATCAATAAATGAATATTAAAATATCACAAGTATATATAATTACATTATATTAAATGAGAAACTACATTTTATACAAACCCCATAGAAGAATATATCATTATAACAGGACATAAGTCTCAATCAAGGAAATTTGAGAAAAAAGTCTCTTACCGCTTTAGAAATTTTTTGAATAATTATACTAAATAAAGAATAAATTCAAATGAAACATTAAATATAATTAAAATAATTGGATTCATGATAAAAAATTGAAAAGTTCAAATATAAACACCATATTATTTATAATAGTGGATAATTTTCATAAGTCTCGATGATATAAAAGAGAGACTCGAAATACCATACCTTCAGTCTCAACATCCTTTAAACACATCCAAACCTCCCATTCTTTATGAATCATCCTTATGTTATCAAAAAATTGTTCTAGGAAGGATTTATATTCAAAATAAGTTTCTATGATTAGAGGTGAGATTTTGGGAAGGGAATGGTTGAACAATAATGATTTCAAGGCCTGAAGTAGAGTGGATAGGGGGTGGCCTTTTATAATTGAGGTGAGTGGTGCACTTGTAATTTTTTGAAATGAAAATGTGTACCACTGTTTTTCAAATGGCTAAACTGTCCAAAATAATTATAATTAGATCCTCAAAAAATGATAATTTAAAAATATTTATTTCTAATATATTTTATACTAGTGTATTGTATATTTAAACACATACCATTTTAGTTTAACTCATGGAAAAGTCATTTATACATGAACCGTATAAAATTTTTTTCTTCTTATTTTAATATTATTTTCAGAAAAAAGTTATGTTAAAAGTTTAAGATAATATATATTTAACTAATATCAAATATGGAATAAATTTTTTAAATTATATTCACATATATGGAAAAAATTAATTTAAAAGTTATCTCACCAACGCAAAAAGAATGTTGGTTATCAAAAAGTTAATTTTGAAAAGATTAATAGGTTTTCATATCAATGATCAATATTAAATTTATTAAAATAAGCTAAATCATATTAATAGATGTGTAATTGACCAAATTTTATTTTCAAAAGAATTATATTTGTTACTTAACTTTGAAAATTATTTTATCAAAATGGTATTTTAAATTAAAATTCAGTATTTTTCACTATTCTAAAAAAATTAATCTTTTTAGAAAAAAATATACTAAACATATGATAATTTGCACATTTTGTATTGAAAATGATTTTATTTTATCAATTAAATTTTATAAATGTGTAAAAAATTATTTTTATCGATAATTTCAAAAAATGTGAATAACTACTTTTTGAGAAAATAATTATTATTTTAATCACAAAATACATTTTATCATAATATATTCTATAAAACACACAAAAGATGAATATTAATATGTTAATTGAAGATATTTTATATATATCTCCTTAAAATAATTCACCAACAGTGTTTTGATTAATTAATTGAGGGAAAATGTGCTTGTTTTCATAAAAATAGTTTTTTTTTCTAAAAACGATTACCTTTATTTCCAAATAGTCATGTTTTCCAATTTTATTTAATTGTTCATTGAATAATTCAGTCTATATGAATTTTTAAACCATATTTTTCCATAATTTAGGGAATTCTATTCATACCCAAAATTCCTACAGCTATGTGGTATCTATCATATAATAAAATTTTAATAATTAGACACATTTCATCTAAACTGAGTATTGTGTATCAAAGATGATAAAATCATTATTCATGTAATGAAAATATAAAAAATATAAAATTTAATGGAAAAAACAAAATATTTCATAAAATATTGGGATGTTAAATATACTATGTAAGTAGATAACTAATACATCGCATTATTGAACAAATAAGTTGTATTGTTGGTGCTTGATCATTTTGATGAGGAACAACTATTTATATTCTGCATAAAATAGATAATATTCTATAGATTAATACCACTCATCTGGTCAATTTTGTTCTGGAAAATCCTCCATCTTCAGAAATCTGTACATGATCTTGAAGAGGAAGAGGTTCACAAGTTTCTTTATTTTTTTTATAATAAAGTGAAAATTTATTAAGGTGATATTAGATTTATTTGTTATATAATTTTATGACCTAATATTTTCTGTAATTATTATTATTTCAATAGATTTACTCTTCATGACATCTTTTGTTACATAAAACACTGAGTTTTTACTAATGAAGATATATTATTAATATTATTATTTAAACATTACTATTATAACATAGACATTAAATTTGGAAGTACGAATAAAAATAACATAAATTTTAAAATTAGTTATAAAATTTTGGATAAAAAATATTATTTATAAATTAATACTCAATTTTCCATAATGACTTTATATTCTTCAAAGGTACACTTTTTCTCAAAAAAAATATTTATATTAATTTTTGTGAAAAAAATTATTTAATTTTTATATTTCTATAAAATGTATTACAAAATTTTAAATATACTTTTTGATTCTATATTTAAAAAATAACTTTGTATGATTTTATAGAATTTACTTAATTGTTTAGTTTTTCTTTGAATATTAAAATATAGTGATTTTGTTTAAATTTCCTCTGTATTTAGTTAAATTAAAATGTTACACATTAAAAAAAAGTTTTAATGGTAATTTTTTTTTCAATTTTACACATATTAATCCAATTAATGTAATTTTAATTATTTTTAAATTGATTTTTCATATTGAAGCGTTCAATACATATGAAACGTTTCGTGCTAGAAAACTACTTTTTAGATGCATCCATTAGTTTAATTTTGAAAATAATTAACACTTATATGAATGAAAATAAAAAAATAGATTATATATTCTTAATTACAATAATATATATAATATCGTATTTTAGAATTATTTTGGGCTGAATGAATTGTAAAAACAATAAAAATTAATTACCACTCTTAATGATAAAACAGGTTTATCGAGGTGTTAAACTAAGAATATAATGGAAAAAAAACCAATAACCTAATCCAACTCCAATTTTATAGAAATAGTATTACATTATAACCTATAATTTTAATAAATTACCAATTTATGATACTTTTTTATGGTGAAAAATGTGGTTACACATTGTTATTTTCAAAAAATCCATGTGTGTCCTCTCCCCCACTTATAAAATCTTACATACTCTCTTCACTATTCAAACATACAAATATTTTTTGTCCAAAAAATACCTATAAAAATATTAATTATGTTTTTTTACACTCAATTTGTTTGTTAGTATTTTTTGAAAACCATCCTATGAACGATTAAGGTGCAAACCAAAACAGGTTCACTATAGAAAAGGTATTGTCTTTAACCACGCGTTTTAATTTTATTACATCCCTTTAATTATTTAAAATATTATTCTATTATAATTATATAAAAATATAAATGGAAAATATATACTGAGATTTTATTATTATAATTTCATTACCTATATCTATATCATATTCCATCAGATGGTAAATGAAACTGTTGATCACGTTTACAACAGACTATCACCTCGTGAATTGATGTAATTAGTCTTCCATAATAACATCTTAAAACTAGAAATAATAATGTTTTTAATAAATTTATATTATATTCATGACATAAATATACTTATTTAATTATAAAATAACATATATATTCTTAGGGTTCATTATTTTGGAATACGATAACATTTCTCGTGTATACAACAAACTGTTACCTCACGAAGTGACATGATTTTTTCTTTATAGAAGATTAACATGGAAATTAAAAAGGATATTTTTATGATAAATAACTTACAAATATAAAAGAACAAGTATACTAGAATGGTAATAAATTTTATTCATTTATTTCATTTTATCCTTTGAAAAAACTGAAACAATGTTCTTGCGTTAGTATGGTATATCAACTATAGGGAAGGTGTGATTCATTTTATGTCTCCAAATTTTGTGGATTACCATGAGTATATATTTATTTAATTAATATTATATTTATATGATGATTTATATTTTTTTATGATGGAACCATGATCAAAGTTATAGAATAAAAATAACAATCTAAGATATACAAGGAAATTGAAGTTGTTATTATAAAAAAAAGTTTTTTTAACAAGGGGTTATTAATATAAGGGTTATAAAAAGTCATAAATAAATCATATATGGTATGAAAAATATATGTGTTATGATATTATAGATTTATAATAATCATATATTTATTATATGAGATATTTGAATTTGTACGAATGTTCCATTGACTTATGGAAGAAGATTTGTTGTCTTGTTTTTCTTTCTAGGGGACATATGTAAGATTCATCAACAGTTTCTATTACATGGTTTATATAATGGAAATTAATGTGTTTGATTATTATTATTTTTAATTTAATGCGGATTTATATATATTTTTATTATTTTTATATCATGGATTTTATGATTAAATTTCCATCATTGTGGTATTGATTTTAACCTATATTGTCATCATTTATCATGATTATTTCTGATTATGATTTCTGGGAAAAAAATATAATGATATATCTCCCAAGAAACTTTTTTTCTATATAATATATAATTTAATTTTGGAAAAATATGATTTTTATTCATTTAAATTTTCTAATAACTCAAGTGAATGAATGACATTATTCCAATGGAAATCAATTTTATTTTTTCCTTTGGTAGAAAACCCTTTTTAATTCATGTATATGTTTTCAAAATATGTTTTAATTAATTTTTTTTAATATTCTAAATTGATTTTTAAATTAATTTTTCCACATATTTTAATTTTTTAAAAAATTAAGATGAATCATCCGGTCATTTTCCAAAATAGTTATGTTTTAATTATTCCAAAAAACAAGAAATGAATTATTGTTTTACCATGTATGACATAAAAACAGTTTCCCACTATCATGAAATATTAATGTTCTAAATGTTCATTTATGTGTTTCAATGATTATTTATAATAAAAAACATTTTAAAAATATTCATTTAATATGTAGTTTTAAAAATGTGAATGTCAACGAATGATTATTTTCTTCTATAAATGTTCCAACTAATCATTCAAAGTAATTTTCCTTGTAAGATGACATCCAGTGATGTTCCATAATATTTAATATGGATATGATCAAATGTTTAGATACTTATTATTTATAAGGATGGTTTATTTTTACGATGATGGGATTTTGATGAAACACATTTCTTTTCAAATGGTTATTCCATTATAAATAAGAGAATATTTTATGACACCACTTTATTTTAATAGATTTTGTTATGAGAATTGTTTTACAATATTGAGGAACAAATATATATGTTTTTCACTATATGATGGTGGTTACGTAACAAACATGGAAACCATATACAATATATCCAAGGATAATGGTGATGAGAAAACCACAGATGGTGGCTATGTTATAACAATGGATTATGGCCATGTTACAACAAAGTATTGGTGGGACCAATAACTCCCTCCAATTAATTAGGAAATGATTTATATCGCATGAGATAAACATGATTGGAATAGGTAGTTAATCCTTTAAATTATGGAACTTTATTTGCTATGATTGTATTGACAGTGAACCTTGACTACAACACTAGATTGGTGAGTGCTCACATCCCAATATAATTTCCATGGAAATGAGCCGTGACTACTACGGAAATGATTATTAATGTTTAATTTTATGCCAATAACATATGATTTGTTTTTATGATATGATATTATTGATTATATTGTTTAATTCCAATATGATTATTGTCTTAAAAATACTAATGATTTGTTCTATGACTAAATTTTATGATCTATGATATTCATTGAATGGTTTATAAATGTTATGCTAACATTCTCATACCCTTTTCCCATTTTATAATTATTAGACCATTAATATCTCAATTATTTACCCTTACTAAGAATCTTATATCACCCATTCTCATGACTACATTCCCTATGTTATAAAGAAGTGTACTATGTTTGATATGTCCATGAAGGGTTCTAGATATGAGTAACTAAGTAGAATATTGAGTAAAACTCTTATTAACTTGTTGATAATGTTTCCATGTTTCCCAAGGCATTATATATAAATGGTTCTATCATGGATAATTATGTTATGTAATGAATATGAATTTATTAATATGTTATATCAAGGTATAAAAAATTTACGCCATTAAAATAGAATGGTTTATAGTCATTAATCACAAGTTTATTGTGTTCAAATTAATTAAATAATAAATGTGGTAGGAAAAATAGGTACTTACAAATAAAATTATGAAATTATAGAACTATATTGTAACATAGATTACCATCAAACTTTTGGAAGATTATCGTCAGAAATATGGTATAGGAAATGAAATCATAGTTGTGAAAACCGCTTAAGAAAATGGATTATATGGGAGAAGAAAAAACATCATAATCTACATAGAGAGAATTATTGTTTTTGAAAAATTCCTATCAGATATTGTTTTGCAATGAGTTTATAGTAATAGGGATTTAAATTTGAAATAGAGATTCATTCACTATGGATATAGTTTTGAAATAATAAAAGTATTAAATACATTATAATCTATGTATTTCTGTGTTTTATTCTCAGTAATTAGAAACAAATGAAGTTTGAATATCAAGGAGATTATATAATTTCCATTGTATACTAATTCAAAATTACAACATAGAAGTTATTTCATAAATTTATAATAAATAGTCATTAAAATAGTACGCAAATGTAGTTGGTAATGAATATAATATTTAATAAAACTATGACCCAATTATATATGAATTCGATGAGGATTTGGTTTTATTAGGGTGAGATTAAGGTGTTAATTCAGATTTATAAGAATAAAGACATGAATATAAGAATTAAGTAAGACCCATTTCAACACGAAATCCAAAAAGAAATCAATATTTTTTCGACTAATATTTCCATAGTGACTAAAAAATTGGTAAAAAGGTGAACAATGGCTCTGAAAAAATTTCACACTTATATCAGGTAAAAAATGTATTTTGATGATGTTGAAAATAAAGGGAAATCTAATTAATCAATTTAAGAGGACATTATATTAATTGAATATAATACTTTTAATAGTATCTCAAGGATACAAATTAAGAATTTCATTTTGACCAAAAGGATTTTCCATATAATACAAAATGAAGATGGCATGCTGATATGATGATATGAAATAAGGTACAATTGGGTTGAATGTGATACCCTTACATTAAAGGTATTGATAGAGATTATATAATTTATCTTGTGTCTAGGTTGAGTTCAATTAAATTATTCATTGTTATAGTAGTGAAAATGGGATTCATGGGTTTTTAGATCACTATCAAATTATACATTATATATGATATTCATAAATATTGTTTTTATATATTGTATAGAAATAACTTTTTTAAATTAATTCTAACAACCCATTCTCAGTCTAGATAAGGATATTTATTAACTACATCCGGAACCAAAGGGATAATATTCTATATTGGACCCATGGTTGAAGAATATTGTGTTTTTGTGTAGTGAAGTATGTCATAATCTATAAATCAAATTGGATAGTGATCAAAATATGATGTTACTAGTATATGTTAATGAAATAATACTTGGTGAATCGTTTCATGAAAAAATTATAGAAGATTGATTAATTTATAAGGTGAGTGTTTAATATGTTTTTGAGTGTGGAGTTTGTGTTTTAACTGGGCTTACATGTGATACATGGAATTTTCGGAGCAGTCATATCCTAATTTAAATAATCCCAGGTGGTTTTTAGAAGATTTTTAATAGTGGATTCCATGGTAATAAAATAACTGGTTACTGCATGAATTAAATAATCAAGGGTCAAGGATAGAAAAGTGTTTTATAAAAAATCAAACATTTACAACCATGAATTTATTTTTGAATACATAAATTTTTTATTTGGAAGTCTTATAATAGAAACCACATATACTGTATTTTTTTTTTATTTAGGGCCATTATTATATATGTAAATAATTTTTCAATGAGGAATATTAGACTATTAATCATAAAATAATTAATAATATAACCAATCTCAAGTGAATATTAGGACTAAAATATATTAATGGTTATGATTCCTTCTAATTGTCATAAATAGATGATGTAATGGCCTCGATTTGTAAGAGTTACCCTATAAGGGAAACTTATACAAGATTTAATGTGAGATAGAATGGATTTAAAATTTTCATGACCATGACAAAACTGAAATTAAATAACCAAAACATGAGTGAAACCATTTACATAATAATTTCAAGCATATGAAGATCATGAAGAAAATCATGTTCACTGAACCAACTTTAATATATAACAACCCATGCACACCATACCCATTGGGATTACACTGGTGTAATAACATGTTATGCATCTAGACTATAACATTATGTATTATCATATTTTCTATTAAATAAAATAGTAATTATATTTATCCATTTATTATTATTATTATATGTTTGTATCTGATTAATTAATGAGATTAATAAATATAATATTTTTATACTAATATACAAAAATTAGTTTTTTTCACAATTTATATTTTAAATTAAAAACACTTTTTTATAAATTCAATATTTTTTTAAGAAATAAATTCTCAAAAATGTTATTATTAGATAATATATGTTTAAATATAATTGATAAAATAATTTAATTAAGTGTAATAAAAAATTTTAAAGATCGAAAAGTGGTTACTGTATTAAAAACTAGTATTATCCAATAAATTATAATTTTAATTTAAATGTTAATACAATTATATTTGGAAAATTGTTTTGGTAAGATAAATATGATTTTTGAGATCACCATTTCTAAATTAAAGTAATAAATATTTTTTATAATCTTATGGGATCGTTTAGTTTTTTAGTAAAAATTAAATACAATATAAATATATAGTATATATTATGATATCATAAAATCCCAAATGTAATTTTATAAATACTATAAAGGGAATGTAAAAAATATATATATTTCCCTTTTAAAATAAAGTGTTTTTATGATATATGATTAATATTTCAATACATTAATGAATCTTCCAAAACCTGTATTATATTTAATGGTTTTGAAATCAATTCATTATAAAAATGAAACACATCCTCATAATCATTGGTATTATTTTAAAGAGGTTGGTAATTATTCTAAAAAATTATTCAAAAACACTTTTCCTTGATAGAAACCATTAGAAAATACCATGGTAACTTTTTTATTTTTTATTATTTTATCACTTAATACTCCAACACCTATGGTTAGAAATTAATTAAGAATTATCTTCTCTTTTGATATATATATATATATATATATATACACGGAACATACCATTCCTCTTCACTAAAAATTAATTGAAAAATAATTTCATCTCCTTATCTCTCTCTAAATCCAACCCTAGGTGTCCATATGCTCTTAAGAATTTCTACCCATGCATTAAGAAGCACCCTCTCAAAGGAAGGGATTATTTCCACCATATTTTAATTCTTTTATTTCATTTCTATTTATTCATCTTAATGTCAATGCATTATGTTTCAACATGTTTATTATTATTACATTAATTTCTACTTGATTATCTAATAAGTATAAACTCTTTATCACCTCTCACAAATAACCTTTATCAATCATGTTCCTATATTGATGTAAGAGATTATATCTTCATCCTTTTAATTCATGAAATTTCTTTATAACAAGAATTTTTATCCACTGATCAGGTTTTATTTTGTTTTACATATCCCTTCGATGTCATTATGATTCTTAGGTAATTAATTTCCACCATTTAATATTATTAAACCCTTACCTGAACCATTATGTAGACCTGTTATGCTTCCAAAATAATATTATGATTTTACGTACTATAAATTTTGTACTGGGGATTCCATAACCATTTTGACTCCAAGGTACTCAAATAAATGGTCATATCCATCATTGGTGTTAAATAACATGTATTTAACACACACAACTCGCTCAATGGGATTGAAATTGAAGGAATATTTTCATATATTGTATGATCTATGTGGAACAAAAATGAATATATATAATATGAATATGAATGGTTGGCCAAGAATTATATATCTCTAGAATTCATTAGGTAATCTTTTTATGTCATGAAATTCCACGTATGGTTCATACATTATGGACACTATGTTATGATGGCTCAAATGTTTTCCTTTATTGTGTATATGATTTAATGTTTTGTGTTGTTTCAAAATTATTATATTTCCTTGATGTTATAATCTTATATCCTAATTAATTGTAACAATTTATTATTCTAAAACAATTATTTATCATTGATATACCTCATGAATCTCATGTATAACCTTTACCACATTATTAATTGACCACTCCTTTAATATTTTTTATAGCTCACCCATTTCTTATGCATGTCTAAAGGTTATCCAATGAAATTTATGGTAGATAAATGAAATTATACGGGAAATTTTTGGAGTTTTATATAATTTCATTATGTTCCTATTAAAATTTATTAGGATATGTATCTACATAACAAGAGATATTTGGCCACTTATTATTTTGATATTTTATTATGTGTATCATTATGTAATAAATCACGAGATAAAGGTTTATAATGGTTTTTCGTTTCCATTATTGGTATGCAAGGAATGAATAGATAGTTTTGAAGATTATGATTATAATATTTAGTGAAAACCATGTGGAAAATACAAAACAGGTGAAAAAATCCCTAAACATCATTAAATATTAGATAGGTTGTTATCTATGTAACAATATCTCTTCTTGAATACTACAAGTGGATGTATATCGGTGGTGATTTTACCTAGGGGAAAGGACCCCAAAAAAGGGAACATTGGGTATTAAATTTATCATCAACTGTTGCATGACCAAGAGACCATACTACAAACCTGGTTTGACACTCTTAGGGGATACGAAATTTACTATTATGAAATATACCATGGTTTAATTATAATAAAACATATAAATTAATATGTTTACGAATATATGCCATTTATGAGGAATAGTTTCAATTTGAATTTTTGTCCTTTTATGTGTTTTATTTTTATAAAATTCTGATACATAATCGTTTCATTATTTTATTCAATGTAGAGAATTAGAAGAAACCATGTGAAAAAATATCGTCATGGGAAATGTCATGAATGAACAAATGGGATTCTCCACTTAATGTGAGAATAAATCATGAAATTCAGACCTAAATTTAGTCAAACAACTCATTTTATGAATAAAAACATGAATCATGGGGAAAACTACATCCCCATAGTAATGATAATGTTACAATTTTTCTTTCATGTGAAAAAGGACTTTGAATATAATTGGATCATTTGATCCCTTGATCATGGAATAATGGATCAAATCAATTTAAAATATATTATCCTTCTTTCAAGGACCGTACAACTTATTTATTACATAGAGGGAGAAGATGATCGATGGTGGATATTGATCAGCAGTATGAAGCGTAATGAATAGATCTTTTAATTATTGTGGAATTATTGTAGAATTTTGTTGATAAATATTTTCCTCACACTCTCTAAATTAAAATGTTTTGGTAGTTCCTTATTCATATTAGAAGGATGTTTAATCCATTAGAATGAATGAAGAAAAAATAAGAATATTTTCATGATATGCCCCCACGATTTCCATTAAAACTAAAAGTAAAGACGATGACAAATTAAATCGGATAAAGACAAATCTATGAAAATAATGTGTTATTTGAGACATTAACATCAATTAAAAAATTTCATATATACCATTAAATTTGAAATATAGGATAGGAAATCATAGTGGATTCATGGGTCTGAAGATAGTATGTGGAAAATATTTTTTTATTTTTGTTGGGTGATAGAGTAATCTTAAGGTGATAAGAAAGTATAATATCCCACATGTCAAAATTTTAAAAATCAAAATCCCAAAAAATTGTAAATGGGGACAATGAAATTATTTTTGTGCATGAATGAAGGGAACATGTTGAGATAATGTTGATGATAGACACCCACCATTATGATGGATAAAAATAATTCCATTTTCAAATATCTACATATTATCCCATGATACAACTATAATGGGTAACAAAACTATATTAACAGATGTGCTGGGAAATGAGTTATTGAAGAATAAACGTTAAAAAACTCCAATGACTAGAGATAAAGGGTGAAATTATTCTATCACAACTATTGAGGTGGATCCCTAAAATGAAGTTGATATGGGAAAAATAGTTATTAATTCCAGGATACAAAAGGTACTATTTTATTTTGATTTTACAAATTATATTTTATTATGGATTTTTTGTATAAGTATTCAAACACCACCACAAAACATGGAATTCAAGTTATCATTAAAATTGATAAATGTGGAAATTATTTCATCCCAAGTATATTTCTAATAAATTATCATTTTTTGGGACGAATTAACTAAAAAAATTATGATACTCCATTTAGTGTAATGTTATGATATTCATTGTGTGTACTGGCCTTCGTTGTATTTGTCCAACATAAATTTCTAGGAGATGGAAATTTACTTATGTATCATAGATCAACCTCTATTTCTATACAAGTGTAAAGAGGAGGATGCATCATAATTGGAATCATTATCATAAGTATTGAAATTATTTCCTTATGATCTATAATATCTTTATTAAATGATGGATTCGGAGGAAAATATAATCCTTCCCGACATTCCCATTATAAAAAAATATATTGATGTGTTTCCCAATTAATTACATTGTATTCCTCTTACTCTATAGGTTTAGTTATCGATAAAACATACTAAAGGAGATTCATAAATATCCATGACTCCCTATAGAATAAACTCTCTTGACCATTAATGGATGAATATTAAATTTCAATATAATTTTGATTAGGGGTTTATACACCAATGTGAATCATCATGGGGTTAACCAGACATTTTCATCAATAAGAAACATCAGTCGACACACCTCTTAATTGATTATCAAGAGCTAAAAAACAACATGATTATGAAAAATTATACTCTACCATGGATTAATGACTTCATAGATATGATCAGTGGATACTAGTTCTTCTTTAAGGGGGTGGGGGTCCTTAGATGATATAATATCAAGTAAAAGTGAAGAAGGTGAACATTCCAAAGACAAATTTTAAAATAAGGTATGAGAACTCTGAGTTTATAGGGATTCCCTTTAGGCTCAATAATTCACCACCTATCTTCATATTCAAAATGAATTGAGTCTTTAAAAATTACATCAATAAATTTTTTGTAGTATTTATAAAACATATTCTTTTATACACAAAAAACAAGGAGGAATATGATAATAAATTTAATATTATTTTGAAGACATTGTAGATAGAAAATTTATATGAGAATAACGAAAAATTAGTGTCCTTGATGGATAATGTGACATTCACATTAAATGGTATTACTAGTAATGATATATATGTGAATATATTGAAAGTAGATGCAATTAAATAATGTTCATGACCTACATTTATTACAATTTTGTAATGATTACTTGAATAATATTTGTACTAGCATTGATTTTCAAGAAACGTTTCATAATTTCAATTCCTATTAACCAATATAAATTAGAAGGGAGTGATGTTTCTTCTGAATGATGAATATGAGGATATATTGAAACTATAATATAAGAGTCTAATCATTATACCTCTTCTCGCATTACCCAACAGAGGGAGGATTTTTGGTATACAACAATGCATCCAAAATTGGATTGGGTTGTGTAATCATATAAGATGATAAAGGTATAACTGATATATTTACCCAATTAATGTTAAATGAGTAATAAAACCCAAAAATGTTATAAAATTGGTTGTATTGATCTTTATATTGAATATTTTTCAATTTATCTATCAGGATATGTGTTATATATATGTATATGGATTATAAAAAAATCAAGTATATATTCATACCAATGGAGCTCAATGTACCTCAATGAATGTGATTTTATCATTTCATGGATAATGACTATCCGATCATTTACTATATGATAATGAAAAATAAAGTGGAAGGTGCTCCATAAAGAATAGATATGAAAACTATATTCAGGACGACGATTGAATGAGATACTATATTATTTAACCTGAAAATGATATAAATGTTAACCCAAAAAGGAACATCACCCAACCATGGTAAATTAACTTATCATCTCTACATTTTTTAGATATTAGTAATGTAAATATGAGATGGATATATTGGGGATGCTAGAGAATTTTCCAGAGTTCAACCATTCTAGCAATGGAGTTATACAGTTTAAAAACCGTATGTTTGTCTCTTTAAAACTATAAATGAAGAGGGAACCTATAGATTATATGCATGTTACAACCTTCTGTATTCATCCATAAATAGCTATTTCATATAGTGATATGAATGAAAAAATGATGTGGGATATCCTGAATATAGAGATAACACAATTTTCATCTCGATTCAGGGTATTAAAACTTGTAAAAAATAACGGAAATAAGACAATGTACATAATAAAACAATTTCATATACCAGTATTGAAATGGGAAAACATAACCATCGGATTTTTTTTTTCAAATGGCTCCCCGTGACATGGAAATGAAATAGATCTATATGAGAAATTATCAATTTCATTACAATGTCGTTGCATTTCGTTATTTTTAAGAAAGTTTTATCGATTTAACAACATTCTATGATATACATAGGATTAGTGGTAAGACCACATTTAGTAAAATTGTCCATTATATCTAATCATAATCAAAAGAATATGTTTATGTTTTGTAGAATCATTCAACAATAACTATTTATAGAGGTGTGATTTAGTACTACTTATCACCATTGGATGGATGTAAATTTATAGATTAAAATTCAATATCTATAGGTAATATTGAGAGATTATTCAATAAAATTCCCGGGATGTTAGGATCAGCACCTTCCCCTAGTTGAGTTTTAAAATAAAAACTATTTATAATCTAGAATTTAAATGGAACCATATGTGTCTTTTTATGGGAAAAGGTTGTGTACACTAACAAAATATGATGGTTTTAGCGATAGAAAGTTGATGAGAACTAGTATTACCCAAAATATGACAGATAAGGTTTAAACTATTCAACACCATACCAAATCTATGAAATTTTCACATAAACTATAAAAAAGAAATCATTGATGCGAACAATATTTTATAGTAGGATCAATGGTGATCCTTTTAATTTAAACAACTAATAAATTCATGAGGAATGGGAGTATGAAAAAGCTCAGTCCTAGATATATCATCCCAATTTAGATCACTGGTAACATCAAAGCTATGGAATATTTACTAGCTCTCACATCTAACCCATCTCAGGTAAATGGTGTGTTCGATATATCTCCCCTTTTAAAAAACATATAGGACTCATCACATATACTAAATCTATAAAAGGTGGATCATAAAATGGTATTGAATAATAGTAGAAGATGGTAATGATCTTATATATTTGCAGAAAATTAATATGAAAAGAGTCAACTCTACTAGTCAATGTACTATAGAATAACCACATGTTTGTTGAGGAAACATGAGATGTAGTATAGGTGAGGATAGAAAATTACCCTCATATGTTTTATTGTAAAAAATGATATTTTTCGAAATTTTTTTAATGGGGAAATACGATAATGACCAAAAAATTTAGAAATATAATTTAATTTTTGAATGATTAAATTCATTATTAAGAAGTTTAGTTATACAAAAAAATACACTAAATTGTTTTTCATTTTGGAACTTTATAAAAATATGACAATAATTTTTCTTTCGGACTTAATATTTTTTTGTCTTTAATAACCACTGATTTTATACCCATTCTAAAGTGATCATTTAGATTTGTATATATTAAGGGTAACGATAATGTCTAATTATAACATAATGAAGAATTGATGTACTTGACTAGTTGGATCATAACCTAGGAAATTATTAAGTAGGGCTTCTGAGGGAGACATAATCACTAGGCTTTACAAATGATCAAGGTCAATATAAGATTGAAAAAATAAAACTTGAGTGTAACCATTTAGGGAGAAGCTCGAGAATATCAAGATCATGACCCAAACCATTTATGTTCATCCACCCCATTAGAGTACCACAATTTTTCACAACTCTCATATGGTGAAAGAATATGTAATAATAAATTATTTATATTTACCAAAATATTTTAAATTATTATATTTTTGTTTTAATATATTGATAATTATATTTCTAAATTTTTAATTATTATTATATATAAGATTAAATAATCAGTTTCAGAAAAATTAGATTTTTATTCGATGAAATTGCCGTTAGTTTTTTTGGAAATATATAGTTTCAATTAAGTTATACTTCTTCATATACTCAATAATTATTAAAATAATTCAATTTTGCTGATGAATTAGTAGTAAATAAAATTTATTTAAATGTATATGATTATATAATTTAACGATGTCCAATGTAACTTTCATTAGGGGTCAAAACATGGTTAGATTCATTAGAAAAATCATTTTACATAAAATAAATATTTTTAATAAAAATATTAAATTCTAATAAAATGGAATTTAATTTGGTAAAATAAATATTATATTTTTATATCAGGACAACAAAAATAGACAATGTTTATGTATTCATATCTTTTTGTGATAGTCATATTTTTTGTAAAAAAATATAGTATAGGTATACAGTAAGTATTATGACATCATAATATAAGAAAATTTATGTCACAAATACTATAAATTAAATCCATGTACGAAAAATTGATTTTCCTTTAAAATAATGTATTTTTTAATTTATATGATTAATTTTACAAGCCATTAATGAAAACTCTGAACCCAATATTACATTTTTATAGTTTTAAAATGAATTATTTATAAAAAAGTCTCAATTTAAATCATAAATGTTATTATTTAATGAATTTTTGTTATTAAAATATAAAATATCGAAAACTAATCTTATTTTGAAGAATTCATCATAAAAATGGGAGCTTTTTGGTATTGATTATTTTTCACTTATAGTTTAAAACCGTTGTATTGAAATTATTAACGAATCAACCAATAATTTTTTATAAATGCCCCACCATATTTGCATTACACTACACTTGAAATCCATTTATAACGAATCTCTTCTATATCTCCCCCAGTAAAACATCCCATGTTTTCCCACGTGTATGAACTCGGTGTTTCACTCTAAGACATTGAAATATTTCAATGAATATTTTTGAATCCAATCCCTATGTCAATGTGGACATTTCAAGGATAAAAAATCCCAAGTATGGGGATTTTAAAATACTTAATATATTATATCACTCATAGGAAATTTCCCTTAAAATTTTGAATTATCCTCATTTAGAGACTCTGATTGGAAATCTAAGGCCACAGTTGAGTTAAGAAAGTGGTGTAAACCCAAAGAGTGACATAAAATTCATTCATGTTGGGTGCTCGGCTGATGGTTTTTGGGTGGGTGAGTTTGTGATATTAGATCATTGAAAGATAACTAGTATTCTTTCCCATCCCCTTCTCATGTGATGAAAATGGAGTTTAGGAGGATCTTTCATGATGATAGTTAGACTTGAGGCTGAATCAAGGATTTGTGGAACCATCGAGCTATGTTTTTGGAACTATTTATCATTGGGTGATGATACAATAGATCCGAAGAATCGATCTAACCATGAATAATTGTTATTTATATAAAAGATATATTTGTTGGAGTCTTATGTTATGATTATATTTTTCATTGTTTTATGAATTTATAGCCCTTAGAAATATTCTTGGGGAGACGTGGTGGTCGATCTATGGGTTTTGGTCAAAAATAGGGAATTTCAAGTCACTAGAAGGGAATTCTAATTCCAAATTCTAGATCACATATCTTATAGTTCAGTGAAATACACCATGTATTCATCTCGTTTGTGGTAGATGTCTTTTAGATTGTACATGTCAGGTACAAGTGTTACATTCCATGGGGTGATCCCATGTCGTGTTTCTCTGGTACATAGTCAGGGAAGCCATGTTAAGGGACATGGCTAGGAAAGCCATGTTAAGATACATGGACATGACATTGTACATGGACAGAGTTCATGGACATGATTTGTAAGTCACGTGAATGGAAAAATGACATAGAAAAGTGATTTCTTAGCTGAGACACATCGGGTACCCATGGTACATGTTCTGTGTAGTGAATTGGCTGGTAGATCTGTGTGAAGAGAAACATGGATAAGGTCCGAGGGTGAGACATCACACACTATGTAATACAAGTACATGAAGTGGTAGCTTACATGGATATCAAGGCATTGTAGTAAGGGAAAACACAAGGTGTTCAATTGGTTTCATATGCCATGTGGATATCAGAACACGCCATGTAATATTCTTAACGACTTCCACATTGCATATATAATTTTTCTGGACATAGACGGGGTTCCAATAGTAGAATATCATATGTATTTTTTCAAATAAAATTTTTCGGTGGACGTAGTATCTACCTTTGCGTTGTGATGTGAGTTTATATTTTGGGTCGCTTCTATTTGGGATTTTTGGACCAGTAGTGATTGGGTGAGCCCATTGTTAAATACTTTTGAAGGAATAACTTGTTATTATGTACTCAATATTCGATTTTTCTCTACTCGATAGGTTGAGAATAGGGAAAGCTATTCCATCCTTCTTATAAGGTCATATTGGGATCCTATATCATATTGTTTCACCTTTATTGGGTTCATGGTATCATCATGACCAACACTACACAGAGGGGGATCCCTAATATAATATTATTTCCTAGTAGGGTTTGTGGAATCATTGGTTATATGATACAGTATGTAGCTGGTAGTATTAGTAGGGTTTTTGGTATCGTTGGGGATATAATCCCATAATTAGATGATGGTTCCATTAGGTTTGTGGTATAGTCAGTAGTACGATCCCATACTTCATGAGTGGTAATAATTGGGGCTTGTGTAATGGTCTTGAGAAACACAAAATAGAATTCAATCCCCAAACTAAGCGATATGATCTTAGGAATTTCATATTTGGTTTTTTTTTGACCCCAAATGGCACTAGTTGTGTTCCCCTTTATATGATATATTTGAGTTATTGGATTCCATTCATTTTGTTACACATCACTCTTGGGAGTGATCTTCTATCTGAGGACATGTCGTCTTTAGTGTTCCATATTTGGTTTGTGGTGTCCCCGACATGATTTGTGGGTGATCCTATCTTTTATTTAAGAGGCCATTTTGGGTTTTGTTAGGATTAGTGTGATCCCTCATAAGGGATGGGTGACATCCCGAATCTATGTATCAAGATTTACTAGTTCCGAGTGTGACTTCCTATATAGAAATATTAGATGAGTTTGTTCCCTCAGGTGTATTCCATATAAGATGGAAGGGATGTCATATGGGCCTATTATTCTTAATGGTGTGGTACCTCTCAGATGAGACATCGGGGATGTAAATGTTTTTATTGATGAAGTGTATCTCTCAAATGAGTATCATCTGGGGTGATGGAACTTTGGGTGTGTGTTATCCTAAATGAATGTCACCATTATGCCTCAAGTAAAATCTTGTAGCATTCAATGTGGCTGAGACCTCTTGAATCCTTTTTTCAGATATGATTATATCAAGGTGATTCTATGATTTTTTGTGGTATTTTTACATAATGTGAATGACACACAATTTATTTTATGATAACTGGTCATGTATTTTTTAGAATGGTCAAGATGGGGTTTCTCACACATATGGGTTTTCATTGTCTAGGATGAGTTGAATATTTCATTTTCATTTGATTATATTTCGTTTGGGGATTCGGGAAGCCTATTGGGTATTTTTATTCTCACACATTCATGGGACACTCCAACACATGTTATGTATTATGCAGATGATTTTACTTTCAACAAAGTCCTAGCAGGACTCAAAGTAGGTGGAGCCTAGTGATATGGATCGACCATATTGTTTTTTTGTGCATGGAGAAGGATCATTACAATAGTTTCATTTTCCATCATTTTCCTCCATCTATGAAATTTGGATGCATCAATATCTTTTGGTTGGCTTGTATTTTATCCCATATTGTACTTCTATTCTAATATGTTGTAAATATGTTTTCATACATATTTGGATTAATTTTTATTATTATCCCATTATTTCATGCATATGTATGTGTTTTTGTGAGTATATGTGCTATATGATAAGGTATTCTATGTGTGTGATATGCCTATTTTGATTTAGTGACGAGCCCCTGGCCTCTGAAGGCTGGCTTGGGGACCCTAGTGGGTCGGGCCACGATAGAGAGTTATTAAAGGAGGAAATTTCTATGGATTATCTGGATTTAGTTTATCTAGTTTTGACCATGTTTTTTTTGTTTTATTTCAACAATGTTAATGTTTTATATGTTCTTCCTTCAGGCCAGAGACTCTAGTGTTGGTGTGGCTATTCATGTATCCATTCACCCGTACTCTGATATCCTTCTGGTTGACTCAATATATTAGATAACCGTTTGTACGTAAATGTTGGAACATGCATCTTATTGGACTATGTTACGAAATCCTAGTCATTATTGTTTCAGCTCCCCAGATACACTCATTGTCATTGGTGTGTCTTGATTATATTTTAGGATACCACCAAAACTGTAAATACCACAAATTTCCATAATTTTTTTCTAAAATTATTTTGGATTATTACGAGCCTGTGAAAACTGACGGTACGTGATTATAAGGCCCAGAGAGCCCAAAACAGATTTTGGAACTTTTTGAAAGTACCTTCATTAAAAATGCATGAAAAAATTTCCATATTTTGAATCTGTCCTGGGATTAAAAATCTGAAGGCACCATTGAATTTGCAGCATCGAGTTTTCCTATGTAAAGCTATACTTTGACCGACTATGGTCAGAACCAATTGTTAATATTTGGAATTTACAAAAATATAATAAAATAACACCATGAGTTATTTTATTTGTTTTTATAACCTTGGAGCGATGGTGGTAGGACCACAAAGTTGGTCGTTCATTTTAACATAGTCATTGGAATGGGTTTTCAGAACCACAAGAGATCTCTTGGTGAAGTGCTGGCGATGCCTTCCTCCAACGAAGAACAGAGAATTTGGTGATACCAATGAGGATTCGATTTGGAGATCGAAAAATGCCAATGAACACCCTTAAAACATAGGTATTACTTTCCTCATCTGTAGCACTGGCCAACAAGTTCCATTTAGGGGGGGTTTTAAGAGTTTTTAGGACTCGTATACCCTTGTTGATGTTGAAATCTTCCCATCCGATAATGCTAATGTGGAGGGCGCAGACGAACCAAAAAAGTCCTAGACCATTTGACAAACTTGGTAATATTTTCCTTATTTGTGGACGACTGACCAATATGGTGGAAAGACCAAAATGAGAGACATAGAGTGATGACAACATCTAAGGAGGCCTGTTGGAGCAGTTAGAAAAGAAAATAGACCTCCAGAGCTTCACGAGAAGCCCGTAAAAGATCTTCTGGAACATCGGTGCTGACGACTGGATAAAGATGTTGTCGTCTCTTGCCAGTAGTGGGGAGGATGTGGCATTTGAGGGTTCCACAGAGGACAGTGGGTGTCCTACAGATGCCAGCCACATTGATGGAGGCATTGCACCACATAGGAGGTGTCATTGCACCAACTACAACTGCATGTCCCATACAAGACCGGTCTACTAGACCGGTCAGTTGGAGGGACGCATCGCCAGCCGGACACCACCGGATTGAAAAACTAAATGAGATGTAGTCAGTTCAAGAGGGGAGAAGACCCGCACGCCTAGCTGTCAGGCCATGCCCAGCCTGCAGTCCTGGTTTTTATAGTGGCCTGACGTGCCTCGCCTAGCTATTTCCTTGACCAAGCGGTCCGAGAATGCTTCCCCACAAGCTGGACTGGGCTGGGCCCAGTGGGCCGTGTTGGGTCTGGTCAACCAGGTTCGGACCTGGACCCATTTAGGTCCAGTATCTCTTAATGGAGAATATCTCTTAAATCAAATTTCCATTTCATGAACCATATACGACACTAGAATTCTTAGGAGAAAGGGTTCCTTTTGAGATAATCCATTTTAGGTTTGAATAATGTTGGGGTATGGCTGGGTTGGATTGAACCTGAATCCAATGAGGCCCTCTGCACTTAGATGCCTATAACATACAGTTCGGGTATCCGATTGACGTGTAGACTATTGCATAGGAATACTAATGAAAAGGAATTTTTTCGAGTTACTCTTTCATGGTAATTTGTGGAGGTTGAGGTAGGACCTATGGCTTGAGGAGGGGATTCTCCAAAAATCAGGTGTGCTATTTGCAAGAACACAGTGGCTAGTTGTGATGTGATGAGGCACCTAGTGATCCTCTATGGGTCAGTACATAGGGATCCTCTGTGGGTAAGCACATAGCAATACTTTGTGGGTTAGTAGTTAGAAATAAAATGTGGGTCAACACGGAGAGATCCTCTATGGGTTAGTAGTTAGAGATCCTCCGTCGGTCAGCACCTAGCAATCCTATGTGTATCAGCACCTAGAGATCCTCTGCGGGTCAACACATAGCGATTATCTGTGGGTCAACACCTAGAGATCTTCTGTGGGTCAGCCCGTAGAGATCCTCTATGGTTCAACACCTAGCGACCTTGTGTGGTCTTGTATCAAAATCCTCTTAAAATAATAATATGATCAAGCTTTAAGACTAATCACCTTTATTCATGTTCATTATGTGGAATACCTCATTTGAGTAGAGTCTTTTACTTTTGATTTTTCATAGAGATCATTCTTTGTAATTTTTACATTGTGGGATATTGGGAGACCTTCAAGAGCCTCAGGGTGTTTACTGAGTATTATTATAATCACCCCTACATAGGCTTCACCCACACCTTATTGTTTCTTGTACAGACGACGAGTAGCACTGACTGAGACTTGGGAGCCTAGACTAGACAGTTTACGGAAGTGACTGATTGGCATGGTGAGCCGTAGAGACGGGATGTACATACCATTTATGTAGGATACATGGATGATAACCATAAAAGATACTTTTCATTTTCATTACTTTTTTCTGGTTGGACTTGAAAATGACCCATTTTAATAGTAGTACTTTTAATTTCTGTAGTTATACTATGTGGAATGATTTCATTGTATACCCAGTATATATCTGTATAGGTTTACAGAAAATTCCTTCCCATTTTAGGGATATCCCTTTCTGGTGTTAGTCACCAACCCATGGCCTATGGAAGGTGGTCTTGGGGTAGTCACAACACGGTCCCTGAGGGATGGGTTGTGACAATGTGGTATCAGAGGAGTCGACTCTACCAACGTACTAAGACTGTGATATTTTCAATAGGGGAATAGTGTTATGTGTTTTGAGTATGGTTTTTAGTTCATGGAGTCCAGTGTTGGTGCAGTGGATGACATATCTACACACAAGAACCTTAAAATTATATTTCTGACTTAGTATCAAAAACCACTGATTGTGTGTGTTTCTGAAATGTTTATATTTTGATCTTTTTTGACTCAGCTCAACAGCTATAAATTATTGACCATGACACATTAGTTTTTTATTATAATTCCACTATATAGACAGCCATCCAAGATTCCAGAGTGAGTTTTCAGTGACGGCCCACTAAGCGGTGAGGCTTCGGTGTAAGGCCCTATTACATTAATGGTAGCTTTAGGTGGTGTACTAGCAGCACCACTACACATAGGGTAGAAGTTTTACCCAGCCCCACCACAAAAAAGTGCACGCTGACTTAATGTGTTGCATGAGTTCCAGTATCAGAGGCCTCCAAGGTGTTAAGGCAATATAGATTCCCAGGTAGCTGAGGACTAACAGGAGGTTGTGGCATTGGTTTTTCACTTGGTTGAGACACCAACAGACCAGATGATGATCCCCGATGCTATAATCTTCCATGGTACAATATGGATATGGGGGATATTGAAACTCTAGAAACCCGAGGAGGTGACACTCTCCTGGTTGGACTTTGAGGTCCTTTTCACAGTTGAATTCATAACAACGACTTTACGGTCAGTGCGTATTAAGGAGCTACTACAGATACAGCAGGGTAGCCTGATAGTGGCCTAGTACTCTGTGAGATTCACTAAACACTATCACTACACCACAAAATTGGTACCTGAACCAGTCATTAGGTCCTAGACATTTTATAAGGGTATTTGATAGGAGATCATAGCATCGATGATATCGCTCAACATACCAATGTAGGATGGAGTGATTTAGAGAGAACTATTGTTAGATAGATTCTTTGTCCCCGCTTCCCACGAGAGAGCTCCCCGAACACGCCGAAGGTAGCTGGAAAATAAAGAGAAGTTCCGTGAATCCGCTCTGCTAGAAGATGGGGATCCCAAGACCGCTAATCACACATCATAGGATTAGAACCCTGCCCACCCATTACCATATTATGGGAGCGGCAGTAGCAGTTACGAAGGTCCTCCCCGCAGTATTGCTACCACCTTCTCTGAAGGTCCTCCCCAGAGCACTCGTGGGGGCCTCCCCCAAGGGAATATAATTACCAATCATGAGAGTTCCACTTTTGATGCGAGTAACGTAAATCCTCAACGTGACCGGAAGATCGAGCAACAAATAGGTCCTCCACTTGTTGCGGTCCACCCAGAAGATCCTCCCCAGGGTATAAGTTGCAAACACTCTCCATGAAGTGGGACCACAGATTATGATAGTAGTCCTCACAATCATAGTCGCAACTGCAGAGGCCCTCCCCACAACGACGTCTCATCATGAAAAGAATGCCCTCCCCTTATCATGGCCTGCCCTAAAGGTCATCCCTAGGGGTTACGTTGCAACAACACTCCGCGCAACCAGGCATCCGATCATAGTGGTAGTCCTTTCCACCCTGATAACGAAGGTCCTCCCCATAGAGACATCAAGCAACAAGAATGCGCTCCCCTCATTGTGGCACATTCTGAAGGCCCTCCCTAGGGTGTTCCCCACAGATATTCACCCTACAACATCTATAATGGTAGTCCTCACCATTGTAGTAGTTGTGATGGTAGTCCTCACCACCACCTTTGCCATTGAGAAGGTCCTCCTTGTAGTGGCCCCACGAAACAAGAAGGTCCTCCCTTTCTCACGGTGTGTCTTGAAGGTCCTCCGAAGGATGCACACCAAACTTTAAACAATGATGGTCATCCTCACCATGATGGCAGTTGTTGCGAAGGCCCTCCCCGTAACAACTCTACGTAGCCAGAAGGTCCTCCCCTTACTATGTCATTCCTTGGAGGTCCTCTCCAGGGTATGCACAACAAAAATCTTCTATACAGTGAGGCGTCAAGCTGTGATGCCAGTCTTTTCCATTGCCATCACCCTTGCGAAGGTCCTCCCCGCAATGACAAATAATATCGACAGGAAGTCCATCCCCCTTCCGAATCAAGCATAGAAAAGCCCTCGTATGCCGAGGCACTCAGAAGGACGGGATCAAGAATGTCAGATTCCTAGTTAGTTTCCAACAACATCTTTTTCAAATTGGGAGATGTTTCAGGACCACGTTTATCATCTGAACCACCACAGAATCTCACACATGAGCATTTAGAACCTACCAGTCCCACTGCCTCTGATCACACTATCAACGGGTGTCTACGATAGGCTGACCAGGTAGAGGAATCACTGGAAGAGGAGTACGCCGACATGTTGCACCTTAGGAAACAACTGGATATGGATGATATACCAGTTATGTTTTGTCCTACGACCACCTCTCAGTTTGACATACCAAGATAGTTGTCGGAAGAATGCGTGCAAGGCATCCAACACAATATATAGATGACCCTTCTCTGGCTGAAATCATGTTTCCAGCCCTACGACGGGTATGTAGACCACATCAAGACAATTGGAGACCTCTTGCGTCACATCGACCTGGAAGCTATTCCATTGGTGCGACAACAGCGACCCATGAGGCGCAAAGGGAACATAGAGATAGCATGCCTCCATACGCTGCACTAGTTGCACCGCCTCATCGATGACGCTCTGATGGGAGTCCATACCAGAGGATGGGGGGAAGATGGAGCTTTTCATTTCAATCTGATCCCTGCATAGAAGAACCCGTTCGACATGGGGTCTTGCAACTTCATCACTTCAAGATGACAATCGGGTGGTATCCCTGTTCGTGAAAGGCAATACACCAAATAGAGCTGGGCATTGAGTAAGTCCCAGAAGCGCTAGGCCCGAGGGGAAGAAACTATTCCAGAACATCTAAATCAGGCCACCGAGAGTATACAACATGCTTCTTTCCTAATAGAGGCCAATCAACGATCTTTTCCTACCTCCCTAGAAGGGATTGATTCACAGAAGAACTCGGCACCAGACCCAGTTCTCCCCCGAATGGGGTCATGCAAGATCAGGTAGGTATCAATAGCTGCAGCCACTGCTGCAATCTAGGGTCAACCCCAGTCTGGAGGATTGGGGGCATTTTTAACAACAAATTCCCCCGTAAGAGAAATAAAAATGGGAAGAGACCCAGTGTCTGGAGAACAAAGCCACCCCCAGCCCTCAGGGCTGGGGGAATTAATACCCCCTCAACAACAATATCCCCCATGAGAGTAATTATTCTCTCGTCAAGGGAGGAAAATCAAAAGAGGAGGTTCTCATCCTATCCCATCATTTGAATCATCATTCCCTCCGAGAGGAAGGCGCACAGTAAGGTCTCATCAATGAAATCTCCGCGTCACCCATATTCAAGAAGTTAGAAGGCGATCCCGGCACATGAAAGGGATGGCTAGTAAAAGATACAGGAGATCCTCTTCCTATTTGGAATATGACATCTTCCCCACCCTACGATATTCATCTATCAACATAATAGAGGTTAAACCCACAGGTGACACCAGAGATGATGCGAATCGGGATGGATCGGGAGATGATGGTTCCCGTCAGCCTGCAACCCACAACAAACCCCCAGGTGTGCACACTCAAAACTAGAGGGTTGCTCTAAATATGGACATCCCTTCAAATAACCTTCCTACTCTTACCCTATGAGCTTCCAATAAGGATATGAACAAAGGACCATTTACCCTTAATCCATCTCCTTCTCCCGACAAAAACGAGCCACTCGCGCTCAAAGAGAGGTTCACTCAACAGGATGAGGAAATGAAATAATTGAGGCGGCTTAACGCCGAGCTACTCTAGAGGAACTGTCTTATTGAAATGACTTCCCAAGAGGAGCCAAATCATGCACCTCAAAGTCCGAGGTTTACCCTGGAAAATGAAGCGTGGTTAGAGCTCCTGCCCAACGAGGCACCTGGTCCGTCCAACTACCTAAATGTGTTTATGGATGAATACCAAGACTTCCCTCCACTTAGGAAGCAACCAGAGCATGTGCGCCCAAAACTTCCGAGGGTGTCCCGAATGACTTATGCACCCTTGGTACTAGCTGAGCCGGGTCCCCAAGCAATGCCTCATGCTGCACCTGCCCGGGACCGGGCCCAACAAGATGTAAACCAATTACTCACTATCACCATCGAGGCACTAACGTATCGATTGGAAGCAATTGAATGTCAGCGTGCTCCAATACAGCCAGAGCGGAAGCCCTACCTTGATTGGGTAAGCAACAAACCTCCCCTACCCAATTTTGGGAGCCTTATATTCCCTATCATCAATGTATCAGGTAATCCGGAACAGCATTTGATGCACTACACATCCTATTGCGACCCTATGATGGGAACTCCATAACCACAAAAAGCAGTGAAACTCAGATGCTTCGTACGGACCATGCAAGGATCTGCCTTCGTCTGGTATACGAGTCTGCCAGCCCAGTCAATCAAAAGTTGGGAAGACCTTCGGCAGCAGTTCTTGTTCCACTTCAGCTCAATGTTACCTAAGACGATGGTCAACGACCTCATGAAAAACAAGAATAGGGAGAACGAGAGGGTCTCAGATTTCATCGCCATATGGAAATGTTTATCCTACTCTCTGAATATGCCAATGCCTCAAGATTAGTTGCTCCCCATATTCATTGAAAATCTTCGAGATGAGCTGCGAACGCCACTCATTCAAGTGGAGTGCACCACTGGCTTTCGCCATCTCTCAGAAATTGCCAATGAATCTAGGTCTCCCTACAACATACCAATTTTATGTCCAGAATAGCCTCGTAGGCTCCCATAAAGAGAGCAACCAGAGCTGAAACATCCTCTGTCACGATCTAGCCATCCCCTAGTCCTGATCCACCGCTTAGGCTTCCACAAAATCAGCAAAGGCCCCCTGTACATTAGCAGCCTCCCCTGCCTATGTGGGAAAATCAGAGAGGATCGATGTGGAACCAGTTTGAGGAACGAAGATATAAAACATACTCGTTTTGAGAGAACCAAGTCCGTGGCTATGTCATCACCGCCATGAATTGCAACTTGCTCCGCCTCCCGGAGCCGAGGAAACCCGAAGAAGTTGGCTATGATGAGAGGCCAGACTACTGTCCCTACCATAGAATGTTGGCACATAATATTCGGGAATGCTTCGTCTTCAAAGACCTCCAACAAGGATGGTAGTCTCAGGGCAGGTCGAGCTAGGACCACCCCCAACACATGTGACGTATATTTCTACCACCGACTCCGATAAAGGGGAAGGGTGGTAAGAAGTCACCGGAAAGAAGGGGCATAAATTTGATAATGGGATGACTCAGAAGACTATCAAACGAGCCCAAGGCATACTCCGAGCTCAGCTACGACAACAAGTGTGGCCGCCAATAGCTTCTGATGCTGCACAATCGGTAGTATAGGCCTTACCACCCTCCACGAGCCTGTCATCCATGCATAATAAGAAAGGTATGAGACAAGTGCATGAAGAGAAATCTAGAATAAGGCCAATGTTAGCCCCGATGCTATCAGATTTCATGCCACCAAACATGGCCCCAGGGGCACCGACACATCAAATGGCACCATCAGAGACAACCGAACATGTTGACTTGTGAGAGGATGAAGAGTCAATCATTGGTTCCATCAACATCATTCATCTTATGTAATCGTCCCTTGACGAAGGGTACAATTATGAACCTGAGTTCCAAACACAAGGGACCGGGGGAGGAATCGCAGAGGCAGGGGATACCAGGGGAGGCACAGTCCCGACCAAAACCAACCCTATGGTTGGACCTCATCCCAAGTCTTTAATATCGCGGAAACACGTGGGAGGGATCTTCACCAGACTCAATAAGAGAAATAATATCACCCCACCTCCACAATCGGCCACCCTGGCCTCATTATTCTGCGATACCCAACATAGAAGGATCAAGCGCCTAGCCGCCTAGTGCGCAAAAACAGTCGGATCGGGCCAAGTCCCCAGAACATGGGAACATTGTCGGCATCTGACCTCGCAGCGAGTCCCTCCTCGTCACATACTTCAGCTCCCAAGATGCCTACTAGAACCCTCCCGCCAGTGGAGAAGCGTCAGCCACTGGAGCAAAAATACAATATCATCAAGCAGCTGGCATCAGTACCAGCCAAGATTTCCATCCTGGATGCCCTTAGTTTGTCAGCCGACCTCAGGGAGGAGCTTATTGAAGCCTTTCTCAGCTCCCAGGAGTTTCAATCCAAGGTAACTGCCGCCGAGGTTTATCGGACGGAGATAGGCCCGGCTGAATTCAATGCAGTGATTTCCTTCACTGATCAGGATGAAGATTTCATCATGCAAGGACACATCAAACCACTATATGTGTCTGGAACATTAGATGTTGTTGAGATCTGCATAGTCATCATTGACAATGGTTCTGGAGTTATCCTCCTTCCCCTACGGACACTCCATTTGTTGGGATACAGTGAGGAAGATCTAACACCCTCAGCTACAACTCTGTTGGGTCACGAGAAGAGCGATAAGAAGCCAATGGGAATAATTAAGTTAATGACCCATTTTGGCGACCTTGTGGCCTATTCGGAATTCCTGGTGGTCTGATAGAACACGACATTTATTTCCCTGCTAGGGAGGTCGTGGCTCCATAAGAATATGGTCGTTCCTTCATCATACAAACAATGTATTAAGTACTACGTCAATGGGAAAAGTGGGACATTGTACGCTGATATGGCCCCTTTCTATCCCTCTGAGTCACACTACATTGACGCTAGATTTTATGAGAAAAATAAGAAGAATCCTTTGGCCGATGGTGTTTACTGGATCCCCGCTCCAAATGGTCTGGAAGTGGTTCTTGACGACCCCCTCAGGCAGCTTGGCAGAGACTACGTACTGCCCACCAACCATATTGAGAGAAGGGGTTCGAGTTCGGACACACACCCAGCTGTCCTCTTGACTTCATCCACAATAGCCGAGCTTCAAAATGCCGGAACAACCGCCAAACCACATTTTGTGGATGAATACTCGAGCGGGGATGCCCACAATTCTTCTCCCTCACCACCAGACTCTCATGAACCTGCGCTGGGGGAACTACCCCCGTCAGATCCAGAAGACGAGGGTTTGGGAGAAGAAGAGGAGTAAGATATCAGGGATGCACCTCTTGCATTTGAGGAAGGTATCTCTACCACGGTGGATGAGCTCAAGGAAATAAACCTGGGTACCGAGGAAGATCTGAGGCATACTTTCATTAGAGCAGCCATGCACCCTGAGGAGCACGAGATATATACCTCTTCCCTGAAGAAACATGAGGATGTTTTGGCCTGGAATTATAGAGAAATTCCGAGACTTGATCCCGAAGTGGCAAAGCATCACCTGTGTCTTCCAGAATTCCACTGGGGCTCTTAATAGGCTGCCAGAAGGACACATCCTCACATGCTGCCAAAATAGAGGCTGAAGTCGATAATCTCATTAAAGCATGCTTCATTCGCGAAGTCCAGTACCCTATCTGGTTGGAAAACGTCATCCTCAATAAGAAAAAGAACAAGAAAATCTGCTTCTGCATCGATTTCAGGGATCTCAAATGGAATTTCTCGAAAGATGACTTCCAGGTCCCGATCACTGAGTTATTAATTGATGTGACGGCTGGGTATGAGGCTCTATCCTTCATGGATGACTATTCTGGGTATAATCAAATCTTAATTTCCCAAGAAGGCGAATAATCCACTTCCTTTGGAGACCCCCAATGAGTATTCTGTTACAAGGTCATTCCCTTTGGCCTCAAGAATGCTGGTGCCACATATCAGCGTGCCATGCATTGTATTTTCAAGCCATTCCTGGGGAGATTTGTTGAATGTTACGTAGATGACTTGGTAGTCAAATCGAGACAGTTCTCAGATCACCTATCAAACCTTGAGACCGTCTCCAACAATCTTCGACAACATAACCTAAAGAGGAACCCCTTGAAATTCACCTTCGGGGTTAGCTTAGGGAAATTCCTTGGCGTCATTGTACTCCATCGCGACATCGAAGTCGACCCTGAAAAGACAAAGGCTAACCTTGGCCTGCCTCCTCCCCACAATCTCACTGAGTTTAGAGGATTCCAAAGACACGTAGCCTATATAATGTGGTTCATAGACAACCTGGTGGGAATTTTTTTCCCTTTATCAGGTTAATAAAGAATAGAGTCACGTACCAATGGATAGATGACTGCCAAGAGGCATTTGACAGCCTAAAGAGGTACCTCTTAAACCCACCAGTGCTCATGCCCCTGGTTGAAGGAAGACCTATCCTCCTATATGTGATGGCCCAAGATCAGTCACTAGGAGCCTTCCTCACACAATAGAATGACACTGGTAGTGGAATTAGTCTCTATTACATCAGCTGAACAATGATTGATGCTGAGACTCGATACTCAAACATAGAGAAGAGATGTTTGGCCTCTGTCTTCACGGTTCAAAAGATGCGACATTAGCTGTAGCATCGTGATGTCTATTTGGTCTCATGTAATAAATAGCTCAAGTACATCCTCAGCTGCCCAATACTGATCGGGTGCCTATCCTGATTGGCAGTCATCTTGAAGTAGTTTGACATCTGGTTTGTGCCTCAGAAGGCCATCATGTGCCAGGAATTAGAAGGTTTTCTGGTGGAGCACCCCTCAACAGGGACCACCGCACTAGACAACGATCTTCCGGATGATGAAATCTTCTCAGTTCAAGGGGATCTCCCAACATGGGAAATGTACTTCGATAGCGCATCCCGAAGCCCAACCGAAAATAGGATGGAACATCCAAAATTCAACAATGTGGGTTTGGTGATAATACTCATGTTACTGGAGAAGGAAGTCATTCCATATTCCATCGTCCTGTCAGAAGGATGTACGAAGAATGAAGTGGAGTATCAAGACCTCATTGCAGGCCTAAAACTCGTGCTCTAGGAACAAGTACAACACCTTAAGGTAAAAGGTTACTTAGAACTGGTTATTTTACAAGTCAATGGTGACTATGATATCAAAAAGGAGGAGATGATTCCAATATTTGACCATGTCTGAAGGATAATGGTAGAATTATATATAGAACCCACATTAACCTATATTCCCCATTCTCAGAATGCCCAGGATGATGCATTAGCCAATGCGGAAACATCTCTGGCTGACCTAGACCGGGATGAAACATTAATCGGTATTGCTCACTACCGAATGGTCATTCCATTTTTCCAGACCAAGGTGGAGGAGATCCACTAAATAATTTCTTTCCCTGAGCCATAGGCTCCTGCCACCGGATGGATGGACCCCATTGCAAGCTACCTACAACAGGGAGAACTTCCATCAGACAGGGCTGACCGAGAAAAAATACGAAGAACGACAATCAACATTATCCTATATGGTGTCGCGGGTCAACAAGAGGTCCTCTACAAACAAGGTATCAACAGAGTCCTCCTCAGATGAATTGACGAAGAAGAAACCACCACCATAATGACTGAAGTGCATGCCAGACAATGTGGAGCACATCAGCTAGGGACCAAGATTTCCCATCAGGTTCGAAGACTCAGGTACTATTGGCCCACAGTGGCATGAGATAGTGAGGGCTTTACCACAAAATTCCACTCGTGCGAAATACATGCCAACTTCATACACCAACCCCCAGAGTTACTTCATCAGGCCAAGTAATCCTGTCCATTTGCCGTCTGGGGAATGGACGTCGTGGGACCATATCCCCTCGCCACAACCAAACAGCTGATGTATATCATCACAGCTGCCGACTTCTTTTCCAAATGGGAAAAGGATATAACCATAAAGGAAGTCGGGGCAAGAAATGTTGTCAGCTTTGTGAAAAACAATATCATCACCAGATTTGGTATCCCTCATACCATACTGACGGATAAAGACACCAACTTCTGCTCTGCAGAATTGGAGAAGCAATACCGAGAATATGGTATCAAGGATAATCACTCATCCCGCTACCATGAATCGGACAATGTACAGATAGAGGCTTTCAACAAGAATGTTTCCAACATTCTCTAGAAAATGGTGGAAAAATACAAGAATCCGGGGCCGGATAAACTCCTCCATGCATTGTGGGATTATTGAACCAAAATCTGCACCGCTACCCGTGCTACCCTGTACTCACTGGTATACGACACAGAGGCAGTCCTGCCCATTGAGCTCCAATTACCCTCACTCCACATTTCCATTTGTTATCAATTATCCAATGATGAGAAATCAGAAAAGAAACTTGGTGAATTGGAATAGCTAGACGACAAGAGGCTGCACACTTTGCACCATCTGGAAGTATACCAGAACCGGATTGCACGAGCCTTCATTAAAAAGGTCCATCTTCGGTCTTTCGTGAAAGGATAATTGGTATTGGTCCTCCAGACCCCAATGATACCCAAATAGAAACCTCCAAGGCTGGATCCCAAGTGGGAGGGATCATATGTTATACACAAGGTCTACTCCAGCGGAGCATAAGCTCTGATCTCCATGGATGGGCAATTCACAACCGCCCCTAAAAATGCGAGATTACTGAAGAAGTATTTTCCATCGAAACCAAAAATTTCCTTTGTCCTTACCGCACAATGAAAAACTATACGGATATGAAAAAGAAAAAAAAGGAGGATCGTCCAAGCAGTATGATGTTAAACTACCAAGCACCCAACGATCTTAAATGCATGACCTTAAAAAAGAGTATTTCTTCCTCACCACACGACGTTAAACTGCATGTACAAGTTATTTTTTTAAATGCCCCCTCCCCCCATGTATAGACCAGTCCTACACGGGGTGTATTTCCTTTAAAATAACTATGTACGGCTTGATTCCTGCCATCGCAGGATACATAACGATGTCGCGGTTCGTCATCCTGGCCCAGCCACCTCTCAAAAAGAAAAATAAAAAAAATTCCCTCTTTCCCCCGTGTACGGACCAGACCTGCACGAGGTTTATTCCTCGTCCTCACCACACAATGTTAAACTGCACAGATTTCAAATAACTATGTATGGATTGATTCCTGCCATCACAGGATATGTAGCGACGCCGGGGTTCCTCATCCTTGCCCAACCACCTCTCAAATAAAAAAATTGCCCCCTTCCCCCATGTACGGACCATACCTGCACGAGGTGTATTTAGTAGATAACTACTTATGGCTTGATTCATACCTTCACATGATACGTAGCGATGCCGGGATCCCATCCTTGCCCAGCCACTCCCAAATCAAATATGATAAAAGTTAACAATGTCCCCTTTCGCTCGTGTACGGACCAACCCGACACGGGGTGTACTTCTTCCAGAGAACTACGTGCGGCTTGATTCATGCCCTCACAGGATACGTAGAGATTCCAGGGTTCCCTGTCCTGGCCCCGCCCCCCGAAAAAAAGATAAAAATTCCTTTTATCCCTGTGTACGGACAAGACCTGTATAGGTTGTGCTCCTCGTCCGGGACGCACGATGTTAAACTGCTCGGATAGAAATATTTTTAAAAAATAATTCTCTCTTTTCCCCATGTATGGGATAGAATTTCACGGGGTCTATTTATTAATTCATCTCCGCACTACGTTAAACTACATGGATAATGAAAGTTAAAAATGCCCCTTTCCCCCTGTGTATGGACTAGACCTACACGGGGTGTATTTTTTTTGTCCTCGCCGCACGACGTTAAATTGCACAGATTTTGTCATGAGCCACCTAATATATATGGAGAAATGAGGAGGAAATACTCCTTGTGAATTTGGATACATCCTCCCCATACATCATACTCCACGACCCAGATAATTATGGATCTTCATAACCATTCATGGCCATCATAAGTAGAATGTCATCGACCTGTGGACACCTTTGCATGACTATGCATGCCATGCCCTTAGCGGCCCTGCATATTGATATCCCCTGGACCATATACCAAAGGCTAGATTTACATAGGCGACACTCTTCCTATCTCCATACGCATACCAGCTTCAAATCCCCCATACCATACCTCATGATCCAGACGTTTATGGCGTAGTGGTTTAGAAGCCCATCCCCTTTTCACATCCAAAATTTCCAGGGTATCCCTACCCGATTAGCCTATGTATTGGCTTGTGGTTCACATGAAGACCTTCATCTACGAACATGAATCCAGGACTAGGCTACTGTGACTCAACAGATAGTTGCAGTGATGATGTTTCTTGTATGCTCAGACACCATTATACCCATGTGCTGAACTCTGTGATATGAGAAATCTCGGATTTTTATGATCATTCATGTCCATATGAAGTGGAAAGTTATCGACCAGGGGACACCTTTACATCACTATGTATACCCTTCCCTTAGTGGCTATGCATATTGATCACCCCTGGCCTGTCTAGGAATGGAAATATTTCCTTGGGCGGTGCTCTTCCTGACCCCTTACGCTTACCGGCCTCAGAGCCCCCACACCCCATCTCCTGGTCTGGGAAACCTCATAGTTTCAATTTATAACCTTCATACCCAACCCTGTCCAGAGCATATTAGAGCATGTTAACTCAGTTGTCCTTAGAGTGACTGCAGCAATAGTCACCTAGTGGTCCAAGCTTTATGGCCGCTAAACTAGGAGTACATCGCACTTACTGTACGACATTAAACTGCATGGAGTGAAGGTACACCCACACACACAAAATAAATCAGTACAGGGAGCTCTCTAATATTTAACAGCAACTAGGGATGAGCATGCCCAACATGCTTAGAAATTTCCTTCCCAAATGACAAGCTTTGTGGCCCAGATAATTTCGGATCTTCATAACCATTCACGGCCATCAGAAGTGGAATGTTATCAACATGTGGACACCATTGCATGATGATTCATACCATTCCCTCAGTGGATCTTCATATTGATAGCCCCTGGACCATCTACCAAAGGCAATATTTCCACAGGCAACACTCTTCCTAGCTCCGTACGCTTACCGACCTCAGAATCCCCATTTCATTTCTCCTGATCCAAGAAGACTTGAAACCCCGATTTACACCAATAAACCCCTCTCCACATATGGGCATGCCGAGATGTTGGACCCCATTTGTATTCTGAGGAAGAGTTTCCTTTGCCACTACGTCATTAGCGCATGACATTAAACTACACATAACATCCTGGCTGCTTGGAATAAAACTACAGAGACCAAGCATTAACTGTCCTGGGAAATGCCTTCAACTACAGTAATTTTCACTAGTTTAAAAATTACCCCATCCTTGCTTCATGACGTAAAACTGCACAACATCCTTTGAAAAGGATCCCCGTCTTTACCGCATGACGTTAAACTGCACAGAAGTCATCCTCACTACACGACGTAAAACTATATAGACCCCCCTTTCCTTTCACGTCGTGTAACCTTCGTCCTCACCGCATGACGTTAAACTGCATGGAGTTCATCCTTACTGCATTACGTTAAACTACACGGGCTTCGCCGAGACCCACCCAAGATATACGGAGAAATGGTAAAGGGATACTCCTGGCGCATTTGGATGTATCCTCTTAATACACCAGACACCACAACCCAGATAATTATGGATCTCCATAACCACCCATGGCCCTCAGAGGTGGAAGGTCGTCGACCCGTGGACACCATTGTACGACTATGAATACCATTCCCTCAGCGGCTCTGCATAATGATAACCCATGGCTCGTACATCAAAGGTAATATTTCCCCAGACGATACTCTTCCTATCTCCATACAGTCACTGGCCCCAGTGCCCCCATGTCATATCTCCTGATCCATAAATTTTTGTAGCAGTGGTTTACAAGTTCATTCCTCACCGGCATCCAAGTGTTGTCGGGGAATCCCTGCCCGATGACCCTATGTATCAGCCCGCTGTTGACACAACAATTTGCATCTACAAGGATCAAGCCAGAACTGGGCTACTCTAAATCACCTGCCAAATATTGTGAAGATGCATTCTTTGTGCTCGGGACACCATTATCCCCACAACATGTACTCTGAACTATGAGCGATCTCGTATTTTCATGATCATTCATGGCCATCGGGAATGGAATGTTATCGACCCATGGACACCTTTGTACGAATATGCATACCATGCCCTCGGCGGCTCTACATAATGATATCCCCTGGCTCGTCCATCAAAGGCAAGATTTCTCCAAGCGATACTCTTTCTAGCCACATATGCTTACCGGCCTCAGATCCCCCATATCATCTATCCTGATCCGAGAAACCCCAGAGTTGCAGTTTACACCTATATTCAAACACACACGTGTAGATCATTCCAGAGCATCCTAACTCAATTTTCCCCCGAGTGATTGTTGCAATATTCACCCAATGGTCTGAGCTCTATGACCGTTAATCTAAGAGTACATCATCCTTACCACATAACGCTAAACTGCACAGAATGTAAAAATGCCCCTCGTCCTTACCAGATTGAATTAAAATGCATGGACTCCTTCTTTACCGCATGATGTCAAACTGCATGGTCAAACTCTCCACGAGACCATCCAGGGAAAGGGGTTTTCCTCCCCTCCTTAGTGCAAGGGAAAGATCAGCACATACTATTGCCTCACATCAGTGTGGGGAGGGATGAATTCACCCATTCCCGTAAATTTAGTCGGGACGTTTCTCCCGTGTTCAGGCATCCTCTTTTCATAAACATACTCTTCTCCTAGAAAGAGCTTAACCCTTGTAAGCCACCCCTAGTGGTCCTGAATCTCAACATCCCCAAATTTGCTCAGCTATCGGAGGAATACAATAACTGAACTAAGGAAACCTTTTCATGACTATGCATACCATGCCCTCAGCGACTCTTTATATTGATCGCCCCTGGCTCGTCTACCAAAGGCAAGATTTCTTTAGGCAATGCCTATTTCAATACTATTTCTGGCCTCTGAGCCCCCCGTATCCATTCGAAAACCCTCTGAGCTGCAGTTTACTAAACTCTTCTATAAATCTCCCTGAATGCGATGGAACATCCTTGACAAGATTACTTAAAACCTAGGAAGGCCATCCCAATTCAAGAAAAGTCCCAGCAGCATGACTCGAAACTGCAAAAATCTACAGCCGTCCTCCATGATAACTAAATGCATGGGACAAGGAACCTGCGTCCCTGCTCCTGGTTCATATAGATCTTCCCGAATCCCCTTCGGACATCACATACGCTTTCCGGGCCAACCCTGGTGGTTTTCGTACTTCATAGAGCCACCCATGGTGGTTTCCATAAGACAGACTTTCATGAAGCCCTATAGCCATCAGAAATGGAGAGTCATTGACATAAGGACACATTTTCATGACTATGCATATCATGCCCTTGGTGGATCATCATATTGATCACCCCTGGCCCATCTAACAAAGGCAATATTTCCTTAGGTGATTCTCTTCCCACCTTTGCACACCTATATGGATCCCATGCCTTGAGACATGCCCTACATGTCATTCAAATCTAAACACACTCACTCCACATGTGTTTGAAGGATACTAAGACATATTTTAATCATCCAAACCTCATTAGGGACCTTACCTCACTATATTTGGTCAAATCTATTTGAACTAAAACATCAGTAATTCTAGTCTTGACAGTGGGACACCAAACCGCTCACAAAAGAGGCACAAAGCATGTTAGGCCGAAAACCCAAAAAGGGTGACCTAATAAAAATTCGGGCTATACCCACTGGGTTCACACTAAATGAGTATAGGAAAAATTAGGGCATTAAAAGAAAATAAAAAAAGTTTGTGGTGTTTTTTTATAGAACCCATGAAATAGTCAAACTATGCTCGCAGGATCCCATGGTCCAGGAAAAAGAGAGATCATGTTTATGTTTTATCGATTTTCTTGAATTCGGATCATTTTCACCTTAGTTAATTGTTATATGCAGCAATCATGTCAGATGATCTCTATCACAAGAGGATACATTAAGTGTGCTAAATGAGAAACATCTTTTCATTCCGTGACAAATGTGGTGAAGAGGGCATCCACAATCTGGAGCCTCCTCTGGCATCAAAGGCCATTATAGAAGATTTTCATTAGATTCACGAAGTTTTATCAGGCACTGGTGAGAATATTTGATTTCTAGGTAGAGATTCTACAGCAAGGCTGTCTCAGCTTCTGCACTAGCCCGTAGTGCTTCTACCTCTTGTGTCGCCTTTAAGATCGCACTCATCTCCTCCTCCACCTGCTACTCCCCATTTACAATTATGGCTACGAAATTGGCATCCTCCCACTGCATCCACTGTAGGTCTCTTCTCAGCACCTCCAGTTGAGAGAGTTGCTTATGTATTTCTTCCTGGAGTATCGTGACTGCTCAAGAATGATCATGAGATTCTATTAGGCAAAGATGGTGGGTCACAGAATGGTATGCTTCAGATTGAGAAGCAAAAAGGCAAGACTCAAAGATTCCAAGCCTCTCCTGGTTGGAAACCACCTGATTGACCAGATCATAAATGAAATTGTAGTCAAATCTTTCAAATCCCAGCAGTATGAACAGATCGTGCAGCTTCGACAATTTGGTCGGCATCTCGGCCAAGGGAGTTTGGGAAATCAGCTTCCAGATTTTCTCCCATGCCCTTTAGCGAGCATGAAGGAGACTGGAGAATATCTATTGATAGGGCTCGAAGTCACTCCCAGATGAAGAAACAAATTCTGGGATTAACGTCACCAGGTAGGGACCCGATACGGCTTCAGCCATGGGCTCCGACGCCGCAACAACTCCACCCCTGGCGATTGTAGCCACGGAAAAAATTTGATCTGAAGGCACGATCACCAGTGCTGAATGTTGTGGCCCTAAAATCCCAAAAGATTTTAATACAGATGAGTATCCCAAATCATAAAAGGGAAAAGAATGGATTTAGTATAATGAGATTGAGAAACATGACTCTAGTCATTAAGGCATTGATGTCCTCAATATCTATGCCGCTACCACTGCGGGAGGAAGATGATACATCCTCAATGGGCAGCGGAGTCCTAGGGGCCTCCAGAGGTGCCCAGGGGATAAGGCCACGCCCAAGGCTGGCAGTTCCCAAAGATGCCACTAAGCAGTTGTCTACAAAGATCATGCTCGGGGAAATCACTCCCCCAGTAAATAGAACGAGAGACCGCTCTAGGTTTTCAGCGATTGGTCTGACGACATGCTCCTCTTGCATAGCCACGGGATCCATTGGGTCTAAGGCAACTGGCCCCATCGGACCTGGAGACCCCTCAGCAATTACGGGCGCCCCATTATACCCCACAATTAAAGGGGATGTCTGATTAGTAAGAGTTTTTAACTCCAGCTATTCCTCCTCTGACATATCTCTAGCTGAAGAATGTTGGATTAATGCATCCATATCACTAGCCCCTCCAGCAGGGCCCACCATTTTTTCAGACTCAGGTGTGGCTGTAGTTGATCCCTAAGGTGATATGGGGATAGAAGGTATGACCGTGTGGGTAACCATAGCTAGATCCCTGAGTGGCCCTGCACCATGTGCCAACACAGTTAATAACTGGCAGTATACGAGTTGGAAATTGGAGAAACGGGAAGTCATAATTACCAGACATCCCCTGTCTAATCCGTTATGATAAACGGGATGCCTGTTGCTGTCTCTGGATCTGCCCAGGGGACAGTTCTTCGCTCAGGGTACTGGGAGGAGGAAAGACCCTAGATGAGTCCTCAATGGTCATTTCCATGAGCTCAGCTACGCCGAGAGATCCCTCATCGATGATCCCCATAACCGAAAGTGCATGTTCTCCTGATGCAGTACCATGGGGGGTATACTCCGAGGAAGGAACTGCTACCTAGGATTCCTCGACACCCTATATAAAGGGAGTAATATTTAGAACCTTCTTAGTAAAGGAGAAGGGAAAGATGGAATGGATGAACATGACTCCCTCTTATTCAGGATCGGACAATTCGGGATGTATTATCATCACGGACACCCTGGTAGAACAATAAATCTGGTTCCGGAGCGAATGAATATAGGTGTCTATCTCCTTCAAAGAGAAGACTATTTCTCCCACGTACTCCTCCAAAAATAAGTGGGTTGGGGCGATGATAGTCCCAATTTCCGGAAGCTCGAGAGGGCTTGCCTGGAGCAATGCCCAAACTTCTTCAACTGAGCCGCTGACCCTCAGATGATCCCAAATCCTCCACGCAGGTGGGAATGCAGCCGTAAAAGGAATAGCTAGCAAAGGAGGATAAGCCAGGGAGGGCCGAGTAGTGGTAGAAGTTGACGAATGCACCAATGGAAGAAATTGATGTCTAGGCCTCATCGCCATCCAAGAACTCTCGAGCTCTACCTATGAGAGGAATCTCACATGCGAGGCAGAGAATTCCCAAGCCTCATCCATGGTGGGGGAACCAGTGGGATCGTCGCCCCCTGAGAAGTGATTGCTCCACCCCTCCTCCTCGTTAGTCACCGACCGCAGCAGGGCTTGGACCTGGTAAGTCAACACAGCATGACCTCGGCGAGCGTAAATATAATCCTCGAGGTCCCAAAGATACCGATCAACCCTTTCTAGGTCCACATCATAAATTATGTCAGCAAGAGCCGATAGGTAGCCTGGCCCATCGAACGCCACTTCCAATTCCTAGAGATACCGCCACAAAGAACCGGGGTTTTGGCCGCGAAAGGATGATCGGCCTTTAAAGACATCCCATTGGCCCCATGCCATTGGGAAGGCAGCGTCAGCAGGAATGGCCAATTATCTCAGGGCAGCTTTGAGAGCATGTGAAGAGACACCTCTGTCCGTCAAGACCTTCCCCAGAAGAATGAGGATAGCAGGGTTGTGAAGGACCTTTCTCGGCCTGGTTGGGGTACATCCCCCCTTCCGCTTCCTTTTTACCTTCGATGGATTAGGGCTTGAGATAGTGGGAACAGAGAGACCCAGATGACCATTTGGGTACGACTGTAACCAAGCATTATCATATTGCTTAGATAAGAAAGGCATATGATCTGTAAGCGCGGGGGTCAAAACCTCACAACCAATGTCCTCCTAGGTAAACATCAACCATAATTGTCTGGCCACCAACAGATGGCGGTTCCCACGGGCGGCATTAAATGTAGGAGGACATATTACCTGGACGCAGCCAACCTGACTCCCGAATCGGCTAGGCGGGTACCCCTCACAAATCAGCTTCCCACCGATACGAGCTACCAAGACACCCTCTCAGATGGAGAAGTGGTATCCCCGCTTGGTAAATTCCTCTAATGAAGTGTTTGTGATTGCACCAGTCAAAGAGGGTTATGGGAGGAAATTGAGGTGATCATAGTTCGAGATCCGGCTTGACAGTAGATTCTTGTTTTGAACTTTCTATTATCCCTCCTTCTCCTCGGCCACCCAATCATCGGGCATGACCTCACTGGTCAACTGAAAATATGGTCGGAATGTGGTACCCGAAATATGAAGGGGGTTGATGAATGTATATTAGATCATAAAATGCTATCCCAATCATCCCCAGAAGACTAGAAAAGGATAGGCTACCCAGAATGGCCGACTCCCCTCAGTGATGTTGCTAAGAAACTGGCAGATCCTAGCCAGCACTGGGATGACCTGGTTGATAATGTTTCTAGTGGCCAACTGGGCCAGTATAATGAAGGTGGAAAACCGCACACCACTGGTCTCGCATATGGGAAATAGCCAGCCACTTAGGAACATGGCAAGAAATGCTTCCGGGCGAAGCAGTCGTTCATCGTCCGACACAAGCTCCCATCCCCAACTGTTGAATGAACCTTACTCCAGGATCGGCCAGTAGCTACCACTCTGCCTTCAGGATTCTATTGAAGGTGAGTTTGTGGGCCTACGTGGAAGAGCCATGTGATCCCTCTCTCTGGCGAAAGCTCTGATCCATCCATGATAAGGGATAAGATATTTCGAATAGATATCCTATTTTGGAAATTTACCTGGTTCTGAAGACGCATCCATCAAGAACTCCCAGGCTGGGTTGACGAGTTGCCTTACCAAAGGGTGGGGGGGGGGGTCCTTTTGTCATCATCCACATATAAGGATGAGGTATGAATTCATCATACATACCTCCGATAATTGGGACACCCGAAATCTGGAAGACCTCCCAGAGGCTGATACCCACCTCCCCATGGACCAGGCGGAATGTGTTTGTGTCCAGACCCAAACAGTTCATGAGCTTCCTGGAACGGCATGAGGCCAATGGATATTGGTTTGGGACACCCAGGAAGCTTCATAAAGGCCCACGTCCCGCAAATTTGTTCAAACTCTGCACAGCTCTGGCGAACCCAGAAGGTCCACACCCAATCCAACGACTCGAACGCCCCTCCAGACCCGAGGTCCCGGCTGGCTGACCAACCAAATTGGTTGTTTATGATAGCCTTGCATGCAATACTCTGGTAACAGTGAATCACCCCTTCATGCTAACGTTGTTCCTCTTTCGGGGACACAAGAAGGTGATTCATTACAAATCCATCTGCTGTCTCCCTCAGGGCATCCCCCCTATTGTTTATCACAACTCGAGGGATAGTGGTTGTAAAAATCCATGCCGTGAGGTTGTTGTCATGAGAGGGCACCCGAATCGGTGTATCAGATAATAGACCGAACCCGTAAGCGGGAACGCTATTAGAAAGAGGATACTCATGTTGCGACTCTGAGAGTAAATATGCAAGAGGGTGGTACAATGGGGTTTGGCGGACTCCATCCTGAACGGAGCTGGCCCCATACTTCAAATGTTGATCACCAACTGGAAGAGGCCCATCAGTGGGCCTAGTCGTAGGAGGAGGAGGAACCATATTTATCTCCTACCTGTGCCATGGAAATCATGTAGATTGTTAGTCCAAAAATCATAAAACATGGACAAAATACCATTTATTTTCAAATGATTCCATCCAATAATCATAATGAAATCCTCAAGGTGGCCTCATAGGTTGGTTCGCAATGATAGCATCCCACGAACCAGCCTTACACGCCATGTGTCAGTGAAACCCTAGCCCATGGAGAATTGGCCAGAAAACCACGAACCAAGTTGCTATGTGGAGCCCTTATCCTGGATTTAAGTAATTATGTTTCGAGGAAATATGTATGTTTCAATGTTTGGATCATTCTGGTCTGCAGAACATTTGAAACCGCGTAGCAATTTACTGTGTGGCCTGGCGTAACTCACTTTTTAGTTAATTAAATGGTTTGGTTGGCGGCCGAAAAATTGGTATGCAGGTGAAGGCATCCACAGATGAAGGTTGGTTCACGAAGACGAAAGCTGTTTCATAGATGAGGTGTTTCGCGAATGAATGAGCACACTGAGATGAAAAAGTGAGAGGGCTCTGATTTCACGAAGAATCCGGAAAAGACAAAGGAAGGGCCACCCGTATTTATAGGCATGGTCTCCTACTGGGTCCAATACTCTACCGTAAACCATCCATGTTTCAGGACCACTCTGCATCAAAATATCTTCCTCTTCGATCCAATCGGACCCCATTCCGATGGGGGGCATCTGTAGGGTCCTGAAAAATATGCAAATGAAGATAATAATCCCCTTCATTCGAGAGAGGATTTTTTCCCAATTCCCTTCAACGAACTGGAAAAAGGAAGGATTCCAATAATCAAAATTGGAAAAGGACTAACCAGTCCACGAACCGGACCAAGTGTTACGCGACTGGTTCAGTGAACCACTCCCCTCCGCGGACCAGCCTCGTTCGTGAGATGGAGTCAGAGATCCTCCATGGGCACGAAGCAGAACATGCGCCGAACTGGTCCACCATCACGAACCACCCCAGACTCTGACCACATTGACCGCCCCATGATTCATCTGCTGTCATTCTCAGAATGGAGGTAGAACCCTCCACAACCTCGAATCACTCTCCGAGCTCATTTGGTTCGTGGGGGAGATCATTTTGTTTGCGGGGGAGATGCGCTCAATGCCCCCCGCGAGTTGCGAGTTGACCGAGTCATCTGTGAATCAGGTTTTCTGTCATGGGCCTCCAAAAAAGGTTCCACATAACCATAGATAAATCCTTTTCCTCGCTCTATAAAAGGATATCGTGGGGAATAGAAGAAGCAGAATTCGGGGGACTCGGAGAAGTTCAATCAGATTCGGGTGGAAGGATTTCGAAGGAGGGCTTAGGATTTTGGAAGTTCCTGTTCACGAACTAGAGCAGGTATGAACCTGGGAACAAACTAATAAAAAACCAAAAATTCATAATAACATGGTGAACCGTGAACCTAAAATAACGAAGAAGTGAAAACCATGAACCATGGTCCCTTTGCAGATGCACTCTCCACAGACCAGTGAGTTTATGCATCTTTTACGATCCGCCACACCATGTAGCACCCTCCTACACGGGCGAATCCCTGACTGATGAACTCCTGAACGGTGCCGCCCTTGGCTGCTGGTAGTCGCATGGAACCCTCCATGGACCACCCTGGTTCACAGATCGAACCCGAAGCTGCAAACCACCCTGGTTCAGGGGATGATAACCATTCCGCGAACCATCCTGGTTCGCGGAATGCCCATAAGTTCACTGACCACCCAGGTTCACGAATGGCCTTTCCAGCCACGTAGATTTTTCCTACGCGAAGGGAAACCCCACCCATACCCTGGTGTGTCCCACCAAATCCATCAGAGTTCCAGTTCCCCGAGCCAGATAAAATCCTTCCAATCCAGCCTGATCCTCCGTGGCTCCCTCATAGGCCCACTCGTTGGCCCTGAGCTGAGGCCTCCACCAGAGCCACAATACCCGCGTGATGTAACCTTCAGGTGCCTAATCGCGCCGTTATGAGTTCACACACCCATGTTAAGTAGGGGTGAAGGGGTTTCCCTATCCCTTGAGTGGATTTCTGAATCATTCCTGGGTTCACATTCCCATGGTAATGCGGAGTCTGAGATTGGGAGCCCCCTTTCTTCCCCTCCACTTATTGAGGCCGGAGCACTTCTCCCTTCTTCGGGGGGGGGGGAGTAAAATACCCATAATAAGGAATCCCCCATGCACTTTGGTACTTCCCCCGGGAATAAGGGAGGTGACAGGAACATGAGCACCTCTTTACCTCTCCCGCTGCACTTTCTCGCTATGGGCATCCATCTCGGAGTAACCCCCAACCTTCTGGGCCGCTCCATGCGTAATCCCCAATCACTTCTCATGGACACACCGTTCGTGATGTGATCATCTGATCTCTGATGCCTCTAGTTTCTCACACTGAGGATGACTCACGTGGGCTTAGAGTAAGCATCGACCAAGACATCCTCTTTTGGGCTGCCTTAGAGCACAATCCCAACTTATCCGAACTCTGTGGACTTTGATCCCTGTCTCCTAGGTAGGGTACATAGGAAGCCTCCCAAGAGGTTTATGCCCGATCACCGCCGGACACTCGAGGTTTACCATCCCTCGGGTCCACCTTCATGTCGGTTCTCTGACACCCCAATCCTGAACTATGAGGACTTTGATCCATGTTAAGGCATGGTACGTAGGAAGCCTCCACGAGGTTCAATCCCACCACCAGTGGATCCCTGGGTCCACATTCACGTCGGTTCGCTGACGACTCTCTCTCCGAACAACATGGACTTTGATCCTTATCTCCCAGGCAGGGTATGTAGGGAGCCTCCCTGAGGTTCAAGCCCCAAAACTGACTGATCCAACTATCTTCACGTCAGTTCACCGCACTGACCTTGGTGCCGCCTCAATGAGTCCAGACTACTCGGGGTCATTAATCCAACGAAGGTTGGTAAACCTCAGGCATACATGATTCTGAATCCCTACGTCCAGCTGACCATTCCCAATCAAGAGAAGTCTATGGATACTATTCTTGGGTATAAACCAAATATTTGCGAACATATGAATACATCTTAAATCTATAAGAGAGTCCCAGAATAGGAAATAATTCCCCCAAAAGGGTGTGATGAGCCTAAATTCCCATCCTCTCGACCAATGTGAGTTCTTAATCGTTTATGGTCAAACCACCCAACAAACTCCTACCTTTGGAAAGTAGGTCCATGAATTACTGGATATAGAACCATTGGGCATTTCGAGGTGAAAAACGATGCACCCGATATGAGGGATTAAGTAGAACCCAACCTTCTCTAATCAAATTCCGGTTAGCATATGTTTCTTCCCCATGACCCGGGTGTGCGCCGCGTGACAAGATTAAAAATGAAGAAGTTACTTCGGGGAGGCGAGAGCATGTCCAATGAATGAATAATGTATTATCATACTAACTAATTTTAGAGTGAAATGGTGTATTGTAATTTTAATGTTTAATATAGTAATTATGTTTTATATGTCACAAATATTCTTTTGTTACATCCATCAAACTATAAAATAGGGGTTGTGGTGAAAAATAGAAAACATCACTTTATGGAGAATGAAGATTGCAAAATGAACGATAAGTATTATTTAGTTTTTTAAAAGGATGTGAAGGAATAAATATTGGGTTTTCATTAATATAATAATACATAAATATAATAATGATACTGAGGTCCTTATATTAATATTTATTGGGTTGTTTTTTATTAGAAAGGATAAAAGAAAAAGGGAAAGGATTAAGTAATACTCACATTGGGACTTTAAACTTTCTCCTAAAACTACCCTTATAAATGAAACTGTTATGAAAACTAATTGATATTATAGGATTAAAATAATGATAGAGGAAAATATTAGGAGAAAATAGATGTTTTTATGTTTAAAATCAACATAATAGGTATGTAATGTATTTTTGGAAATTTTCCCCATTATTATATAAAAAAGAGATCTTTTTTGAAACCCCCAAAATTCATCATTAATGGAATGACACTATTCATTGGTCAATGGCTCCAAAAGTAAATAATAATGGAGTTTGGGCTGTGATAAGGTCAATAACTAATATAACAGTTAGTATAATAATTATTTTTTATAGGTTTCATGTTATTAACTCTTAGTTTTTCTAAATTTTACTATTTTACATTTTTACCTAGGAAACTTGTTTTTAACAAAGTAATACATGTTTAACTAAAAAACCAAATAACCCCTATTAAAAAATATGGGTTTTAATTACATATACTATACCTCTATATAATCAAATTCAATTTGTTGTTTAAAAAAATTAAATTTCAAATTTAGACATTTAGTATATTGAAAAGATGTTTTTTAGAAAAATGAATTTTTTTTTAATTTATAATTAAAAATCTTGTGTGTATTGATTATCAATTAAACAAGGGTAAATATGTTTATGTATATATATTTAAAAATTATATTAAAATTATTCAATTTTTTTTAGAAAAAACAACACAATGTTAATTAAATAATTCTTCAACAACAAAAGTTTTACCAGTATCGCAGTCATTAACATTAATAATTGTCATCCTCCATTAAAAAAAACAAAATTTACCTTCTAACATATTATGATAATGTTGATCTATAATATAAAATACTTTTGGATATAAATTGTTCTGAAAATGTTTTAAAAATAATATATAGTTTAAGAGAATATTTTTTTTTTGAAATATATTACTTATGATTCCAAAACAGTCCACATAGGTTTGATAAATTAAAAATATTATTTTTAAATAATTAAACTGATATTTTTTATATTTCCATTAAAATATTTCAAAAACATTAATTAATTATTGTATAATTATAATGTTATAAATCGTTGGTTACATGAAAAATCAGTATTTTTTAATATCCACCTGAATATAAATTAATTTTTGAAAATATAATAATTTCACACTATGATAATATTGTTATATACAATTAAAAAATAAAAGTCATTTTTTCATTTTTTTTGTTCTAAAATTTTAAATTTAACATTTATTTAAAAAGTAAATATATCTAACGAAAATTGACATTAATTGAAAATTTAAAATTTAAAACATTAAGTGTTCTGAATCATAATATTTTTTCATTTTCTAGTTGATTACAATATAATTTTAATCATTACAGGTTTTATTATTCATAAATATTATTTATAAAAATTACTTACTGGCTCTTTTTAGTTAGGTGTTTTATGCAGATCAAGTTATGAAAGATAGAATAATTTTAAGGATTCAAAATCACAATTCATTACATTCCACCACCTTTAAGAAAATTATTTCCATAAAATTTCCATCTGTAATTTCTGATTAATATAAGCATTGATATTGTTAAAGTAATTACCATTTAGGATATATCTACTAATATTTAATATACCTAATTATATTAGGTTATATTATTTTACATATCATTCATAAAAATATTAATCATTCATAAATCAAATACCCATGTATTTATACTTCCTCAGCAGTTATCGAATATAACATAACTTTCCAAAAACCATTTAAATCTATAAGACATTAAACCATAATAAAAACTTATATATTATCTTATATATTATCACTATCTTTATCCCTAAAATGGGTTCAAATACTAGTTTATAAAGTCACACAATTGTAAATATATATCATAATATAAATAATAAGATTTGTTTCAAAAAAATGTCATGGGTAATTTTTTTATTAAATCAATAATAAATTCCATGTTTCCTGATACTATGTAACTCACTTTTCTCAAAATCAATAATAATTTTTTCCCAATGGTTTATCTCTCCAACAAACATGCATTCTAAAATAGTTAGTATAAAAATAAAACCTTTTAATGAAATAAAATTTTATGGATATTGACACCATTAAATATTTTTTCCCGAACCTTTTATGAAAATCTACTAATGAATAACGATTAAAATGATTAGCATAATACTCATTCCTTTCAGAATATGCTATAATGTTATCAATAAATATCACTTATTAACTAAAATAGAATATTTTATTTATATATGATTTTTATGATGATATTATCCTCACTACTTTATGTAAGACTTATAAACACACCTTTTAGATCTTAAAATACATATAAAAAAATTACCAACCATTTTTGTATGCTTATTTATTTGGATATAAGAAATATTTCTAGATACTTAACATTATGTTCATTGTTTTTGTGTCCTTGTTTCAACCATGTACTAAAAATTGGTTATCAAAATTATAAAAATATGAGTATGAAACCATAAATCAAATATGTATTCCGCTATAACACATGAGTTCTTAACATATGATACTTTCAGTTCTACTTATGGAATACTTTTACAATCATTTGTTATCCATGGTCATCATCATATAAGTTTCTCATTCTTAATAGGTTACCTTCATAATAAAATCCTTTATAAAATTTTTTAATATTCAATGTGAGCTAATAATACCATATCACTTAAAAGATTCAAACCCTATTTATGGTTAGGCATCATTGTTGTGCGTTAGGTTATGATAATTTTATTTACAAATATTTAATATTTTGGTTTTCGATAATTGGTTTGATCTTTTCTAGAAAATGTATCAAACCATAGTTTCTAGACCGGTTTGTTATTTCTAGTAGAACCACACTATATCTACTTTTTGAATACATCAAGATGTTATCCTAAAATAGGCTTCTCCCTTTGTCTTATGAAATAGTTTTCAATACCATTATCCTATATCAACAAAATTACTATAATAATACCCAAAAAATAACAAAAGATATATTTCATACCATTTGAGTTCTCTTCGACCCACAATCCATAGTCCATGTCTAAAACAAATACCTTTATAAATTAACTTTGATACCAAGTGAGAGGTTCCATGACAAACATTCACAATTTAATGTAAGTATTATATCTCAATGTGATCACAAAAAACTAAGAGAATATTCTTTTTAGTATATTTGAGTATTATCTATATATGATATTTATTTTAAAATACACATGAAATTATCAACATAATCGAACTCCTCTAGAATCCACTGTAGACTTACAACATGTTATCTTTATTTTCAAAACCTATGGAAAGGGAAAATAATAATGGGATGGGTTTAAATTCCTAGTAATGAAAAAATTATAAATATGTAATATAGGGTAATATCATAAGGATATGAAAAAACTATAAAAATTTAATCTAGGGTAATATCATAAGGATATGAAAAAACATGGACAAAAAACTAAATTATTATCAAAAAGAAAATAGAAAAATTAAAATTTTTCATAAATCATGTAATGTTGTCATGTAATATCCAATGAACAATCATATACAATTTAAAAAGAGTGAATAATAAAAAGATAATATACATGGTCAGTAGAGCTTAATCATATCTATATTACAAGTAAATAACACACAAACACCTTGATACATTGAATAAAAACAACTTTGTGAAAAACATTTTCACATGTAAATTATAACATTGTGTTCAATATAATATACAAACATCATGTTATGAATAAACAAAAAGTCCATCATTCCAATTGAGAAGAGTCAAAATTTCCATATATAACTACCTTCTCTCATGAGATATGACCAAAAAACATTTCATTAGAGGGATTTTATGGACCCAAAAAATATTAAGGATTTATCATGCAAAAACAATCTATGAAATCTATCAGAACCAGAATATCTTAGGGATGTATCATCCCTAAACCATCCAAGGGATTTATTGGATGGAAAAAATCATAGTATTTCATTAAAACTGAATATTTTATGAGATTATTATATCAAAACCCAAAAAAATTTGTTATAAAACACAAATCATCATATAATTAATGTAAATATACATTTTTTCCATAAATAGAATAAATATTATATCCTAAATTAAAGAACCCATTGAATTAAAATTGGAATCAAATCATTACCAAATGATATCACCCAAATTAAAGACAAGAATATAAAATGATGATACCAAGAACTGAATCATCCTAAAATAGTATTTTAAAAGAAAAATAAGATTTATATTGATAAAATATAATTTCTTATAAATGAATCATTTAGTGATAAAGTTTAATGTATAGAAACAAGAATTAATCAAATGGACATTACATTTCTTTTTTGGAATACTTAACACATTACACCAAAATACACAAAGACCGTATTAGTTTAGAGTCATTGGAAACTCAGAACATAATATTTAAATCATGGTGAATGATCTTCAACTTCTAACATAAATATATTTCCATTTTTTTCATACCTACAACCTTTCTTAATATCCTTGGGAGTAGAAAATATAAAAAGGGTGAGCTCAAATTCTCAGTAAAGGTAATCGTGGAGAACATAAATCAATCCATAAACATTTGAACATAAAGTTTAAACAACAATTTCATGATCAATGATACAATTCTTAGTATTATTTAAGGCATAAGAAACAATAAAAAATTATCTATGATAGAATATTAATTCAATGAAACATGTTATTATGGAAAACTAATAATATTATTTCTATATTAGCCATGTCATTGCTACCATGACCATCATTATGGAAGAATTCCATTTCTAAATAGGGTTTACTTATCGTTCGATCCTGGAATTATGGAACCAGATATACATTCTATTCCATTAATGTAAATATAAAGAGATATAAATCTTTAACCAATGGATTTGAGGTAGATATAGGTCTCACCCATCTCATAATGAAACCATTATCATGTGTTCCATCGAAACAAAAATCATTCATCATTGTAATTCCCATGAAATAAAATGGGTTTCTTAAACATTATACTATCATAACATAATCAATAAATAATATCATTCCATCATTAAAAAAATCAAATCATAGTGGAAATAGGGATTAAAACATAAACTAATTAATGTGCATCATCTTAGATTGAAAATAATTTTACTCAAACACTTGAGCTTAGTTCATGAGGAAAATATCATTTCTTATTCAAAAACGATTTCTTTTCTCAAAATGTCATCAAATTTTAAAATATACGAATTTAGTTAAAAATAAAATTGTAAACCTATAGAGGAAGATTTTTGGAAATAATGTTTTATGAAGATTTAAAATCCCATTCTTACATTATATGTTAAAAAACATTCTCATCGTACATTATACAGAAAAGTAAAAAAGTAACACGTGTGATAAAAAAAGAATGATTCCTTCAAAACCATGTAATAAAAGTAAAAATTTGTAAAAATGAGAATAGACATACATATAATAATATTACACATTTTATGAGCATGTTTCTATAAAATATGGACATGGTTGATAAACATATCTGCATAAGATACATATGAATAAACAATCGTGGATAAATTGAGATTAGAAAATTTATCTGTTAACATAGGTCTGATTTATTCCATAGATCTCTATAACTATTTTATAGTGGTTTAAAACATATTATTTACTTATAATAGAACCATAATAATATTTTTGAAATCATATATTATTCACCTACACATTATATTACTTGTTCATTTGTCAATTCCATGTTAATTCAATTTTTTGGGTAATAATCATTTCATTTATCAAACGTTATTATATTTTTTGTTATCAACATGATTACTTAGATATTTATTTACATACATAATTATTGAAAAAAATGATTTATATATAACATATAATAAATCAATAATTGGAAATTAATTGACTGTTCATGGAGAAGGTTGGTCGTGCGTACTCATAAATGCTGTTTCTATTTCCATATTAAATTGAATGGAAGTAATTAAAAGAAAAATATAAAGTCATAAATCCAGTAACATTATTATTTTATATATTTAATTATTATTTATTATATATACTTTATATTAATTATTTAATGGTTAACATGGAGAATAAATGTCATTGCGTCTTGGTGACGATAAGTCGTACGTACGCAGAAGCGACGATATTGTTCCCCTAGTTTTTGAGTGGTATTGAATTTGATGGTGTATAATATATCATAATTAGTATCATGTTATAATAATAATATATATATATTATTTCCACCATTATACCCATCCATGTATTGTTGTGGTGAAAAACATATTACACCACAATGTAGAGATGATAATCTGTACGTACGCACGCACAGTAATTTCATTTTTAGTATAACATATAATAGAGGAAATAGGGTATTATAATATTTATTACAACATATCAGTATATTATTGATACCTATGTTATTAATTTATAATGAAGCAACTAAATAAGAGGAAGTAGGAGGGGAAATAAATTTGACTGAATCAATAGAATAAATTACCTCTTCCACGATGTCCCTCCTTTAAATTTACTCTTAGGGAACTAGAGTTAGTCATTTGAAAAGACCATAACATATAAAATGTATATATTTATTTTTAGAAGTGAAATTGGAAGGGGTTTTATGGTATTGAAATCTAAAAATTGAGTGAAGAGGAGAGGTAGGTGGTTCTCTTTTATAAGAGAGGAGATGGGCAGTTTAGGAATCTCTCATAATATTAATTTTAAATAAAATCACACCCTACCAAAATACCTACAATTGACCAAAAAATATAATATCAGAAGAGACATGGTTGTGATATCATAATCCAATAAATTTTGGAAAATTTATTTTTTCAATTTAATCATTATCACTTTAATTGACAGTTAGTTATTATATTAATTTTTAATTTTTATAATAACATTCTAAATATTTAATTGTAATTAATATTTACTCATATTCTATTAATAGATCAGAGAAGGATAAATTGTGGAAATTTAGACCTTATAATTATAATTTTTTAATTTTTTAATATTTGTATGATTTTTAAATAATTTAATAAAATGTTATTTTTTAAAATTTTCCATAGTGTTTTGAAATTATTAAATTATTTGGCTTCAAATAAAACCCTCAAAAAATAAATAAATTTGAAAAAAAATTAATTACACTCTTATCATGTCATATTCACCTATAAAATTTGTGTATCCCTTCAATTAGTTCATATCATATATTTTTATATTTTTAAAATCATTTATTTGATATTTCTTTTAATAAAATAATGGTTACATCACTATTGTGTCATCAGTAAGGATAATTAATTAATCTCTAAAAATACATAATAAATTCACATGATATATATAATTTTTTTATTTTTCTAGTGACATTTTAAATTCTATGTTTTATGTATTTTATCATGAAATTAAAATTATTACCCTTATAAGATATAAGAGAGTGACATGTTGTCAATTTTTTTTATTAATAACTAAATAGTTTTCATGGAAAAAAGTCCATTAAATTAATCTATTCTGACCCTTAGGTGTTATGGGACTACTTTTATTCATTAAATAGAATTTTGGAATGAGTTATGGTAATTTTATAATTTTATTTTTACAATTAATTTCTCTTTTTACCTTTATCTATGATAATAAAATAATTACCAATGTTACTATTCATAATGGAAAAAAATTAAAATTATCCCATTAACAATATTTGGACATAATAATTTAAAATATAGAATCCATTATTTAAAATAACAAACATATAAGTTTTAGAAATTAATTTAAAATTAATCTTGTTGTCAAAAAAGTGTTTGGGTTTAAAAAATTACAAAAAATGAAATGTTTTTACATATTACTTCAATGGAAAATTAATGAAAATGACTAAAATTGTATTAAACAATAAAAATATATTCTATTTAATCATTCATACCATTCCATAACATATTTTTATCGATATAAAAAATTTTGATGAATAAAGCTGTTTTCAATTAATATTTAGCATATTTTCACTCTTCATCAAAACATAAAAGTTATCAAAAAATATCAAAAAATTATCCAAAGTAAATAATTATGTTACAATTCCAAATAATAAGTTTATCTTATCATATATAACTTATAAATGTTTCCAAAACCAGATTTAAAATTGGTGCACCATCAAAAGGTGGTTAAACTACTATTTTTTTAAAATACTTCTTTTGTCCAAGAAAGTGAAATTGTTCTCATGTTTTGTATAAGATTAATTAAAATGTTGTATAAAATTAAATGTGTGGTAAATACTATTAATAATGGCTAGTTTATATAATATTTTATCAATAAAACATTTGTCCATTTTAACTTCATTTTGCATACCACACAAGCTATCGAAGAAGGTTTCTTTCGCATGTAATGCTGGATATGATAGTATTGCATGTAGTGTAAGATTAATTTGGTGTTGAGTATAACATAATCCAAAAATATTTCATTTATACATTGAAAAATATTTATACTCAATGTTTTGTGAAATGAATTCTATCAAAAGAACGTGAAATTTTGTGCAACACATGTCAAGAATAGTGTTGCGTATACTGCAAGAAATACAGGTTTTCATATAGATGAATCTAATATTGGTGTCGTTTGCAACAAAAGACATCATATAAATTAGAAGGAATTTATCTCAAAAGATAATGGGGTGTTACATTGAAATAGTATAATAATTTTAAAAACTTGTTTAAATAAGATATTGTTATATATAATATAAATGGTGATTTTATGATCAGATTCAAACATCATTTTTAAAATGTTGTAGTTAAAAAAATTGAAAAATATATATTTTTAAATGGAACATTAAATAGTTTATCTTGAAAATAGACATAATGGTTTCCAAAAGTGGAAGCGAAAACACGTAGAAAGCATTTAATTTTACAAAGAATCATTAATGAGATAGCCTTAAATTTAGACAATGGTTTCATAAAGATGACGTGAAAACATTACGGAAATATTTTACATTTAAAAATATCTATAAAACATATATTTGAATATTAATAGAGGTTAGAAAAAGGAAAAAATGTTCAAAATAAATAATTTTTATAGGATTGAAAAAAAGTTTAATATTTTGAAATACATTTTTTTGAATATCGTCATCAAAAAAAGATTAAAAAATATACCACTTTAAATAATGAGAGTGTAAATATAATTTTCAAATAATATAAAAAATAATTATGTTTTCTATTAAAATGAATAAAATTAAAGGGAAAATTTGGAAAAGGAAAAAATTTATTGTTAAAGTGAATGATAATTATCTATAAAAATTTCATACATGTAAAATAGAGAAATTAATAAATGTTTATAATTTGAATAAAATGATTTATTTTAATATTAGTGGATTATTTAATACATTTATGTAAAATAAAAGGGTGTAAAAACCCATCTATGGAAGAAATAATTTTAAGAATATGTATTCTACTCAACGGAGGGAGAGGAGTAAACCAAAACCATTGTGATAATGGTAACATAGGAATCAGTGATCCTAAGAGGGTTACCATGAAAATGAAATTTAAATATCATTACGTGAATTATATTTATTATCATTGATGGAAATGTATTATTAAAAAAACCATATTACTTAATGACATTGCGTAATATAAAACTTGTCTCATGGATTTGAATATGAGGAAAATAAAAACTTAACATAATTCTCAACCTTCACTAAAGAACATTAATATGATGTAAAAATATACATATACATGTCACCAATTTATTAAAATTAATAATTTCTAGAACATTGTCTGAAATTAATTTATAATTATTCTCTATGTGAATTTTAGTGTGTTATTTTCCATTTTCTATAGAGTGTGGGATATGTTGTTGTTTTTGAATGTGTTTCGTAATACCGTCCATGTTCTTAATTATTATCCCTAATTTAAACATTATAAGATAATTTTAGGTAATATAATAGATAATATAGATTTATATTGAAATCTATTATCTCATTATAATAGTGTTTTATTTAGGTTGAGTAAAAATATAATATGTTGATTCATATTTGGGTAATTTCATGATCAAAGATGATATTTGAATATTATGTTAAGTATATAATATAACCTTTCTATACCAAAACAAATATATATTTAATTATTAAAATATTATTATTTATTATTTATGTTCATACTTGCATCTTTGTTAGTCTTCTATATAACTGGCCTATGATTATTCCAGACCAACCAAAACATGAGAATATGATAATTATCTGGATGATAATGATTAATAAATTGTTTATTTTGACATAATATCATTATAACATAATAATAATGATAATATTTATATATGTTAAGGTAAAATAATGATAATTTAATATGTTTCAGAAAAATATATTGAAAAATGAAAAAAAATTATTTTTTTATGGAGGCAGTAGTCTGTATAACATATGGTAAATATTTTCATTTCCCAAATAACAAGAGTTAATGATGGTGGATTATAATCGGTCTCTTAGAAATAATAAATTTATTATAAATTTCAATTCAACTAAATCCATTTAATCAGTAACGATATATGATTGTGAAAATAGAAGACATCCCGTATAGTAGGTGGTAGTCCACAGAAATGTACGATTGGAATTATGTTTTTTTTCATTGTGGATCGAATGGAATAAATAATAATTTTTAAATTAATATAATAACAAATTATATTATTCATGATACCTACATTTTATATTACTATGGATAATTAAGGTTTGGAAGAGAAATATTAAGAATAAAATTAAAATGATTAAGTAATAATCTCCTTGGAAACATACACATTCTCTTGAAAGTATCATTGGAAGTTAATGGATTATGGTAAATTATTTTTAACATACTATTATGAACATGATATATTTTTCATGGAGTTTAATAATTATGAAATTTTCAAAAATTAAACATAAGGTATAGGTTTTAGATGAAGTGGTGTAACTTTAACCCTTTAGAAGGGGAAGGAAAGAGAACTTTTGTGAAGACGCAATATTTTTCAATAATAGAACAAAAATATTTAAGGATCAAAGTCTCCAAAAGTGAAAAATAATGTGATTTCGGCGTTGTATATGTTCATTAAGTCTTATAAATCTCATATTTATAAATTGATTAAACATGATTCATGTTTTCTTATAATATGTTTGTTATATTTCACAATTTCATTTTTACCTTGGTAACATTTTTTGAACTATGTAATATATAATTTACTAAGTCATAATGTAACCCCTCTGAAAGTTTTTGAATTTTATCGAACTAAATTTGAAATACATTTAATCCAATTGGGTTTCTAAATAAGTTGAAATTTAATTTTATGTTAAAACATTTTGTATTTTGAAATACTATTTTAATGAAAAATGTAGTTTTTATAATTAAGTGTTCTTAATAATATATAGTATTGATTACTCATTGAATGAGAGATAATATATTTAAATATTGGCATAAAGGTAAAATTAAATTATTTTTGGAAATGTTATTAATTTTTTTGATATATGAAAATTAAATAATATTCATAGAACAGTTCTATGAAATTAACAACATTTCTATTAGTGTTGTCATTTAATTTAATTTTAATAATCACAATTTTATACCAAATAATGTGTGTTACATTATTAAATAATTTTATCAGTATGATATAAAACATAAAATCCATTTTTATGTATATAATTTCTATAATTTATGAAATCTAATTTTTAATATAAGTGAATAAAAATTGATTTTTTGTGTGTTAAATATTACTTATGTTTCCAAACCATTACACAATAAATTAATAAATCACTAAAAGAAATTTGAATTGAATAATTTTAACATTATATATTTTAATATGGAATAAACATCAATAATTGTTTTCATTATTATATTATGATTATTTTATAAATTTCATGGTATTATAAAAATTAGTAGTTTTACCATTCATCTAAAAATAAATTATTTTTGAAAAATATCAAAAATTCTCCGTAAAATAATTAAGTTATTCAGAATTAAAAAGAATTTGTTTTTATAATATTTAAATTCTAAAATTTAATAATTTTATATTGAAATAAATATTAAAAAAATATTATGTAAAACTATTTATAATGAAAAACACATTTTTAAAACATTTGGTATCAAAAAAATTAATCTTTTTATACATGAATTCCTATTCAGATTTAGTTTCCATTCATTAAATATGATAACTAAATATAATAATATTTTTTCACGACCATATAGTTTTAGTAATCCCTTCTATGGGTTCATTAATGAATCATGACCATTATTTATTCAACCAAAATGCCTTGTGTTAGAGAAAAACAATTAATGTATCAATAATATAAATCAGAGGAATAACCCCCATATAAACATGAAAAAACAAAAAAAATATTACCACTTAGAAAAATAATACTAAAAACTAAAATCCTCCATAATATCATAATTTATGAATATAAAATAATAATAAAATTTATCACAAAATAAAAATATGAAAATTAACCCTTAATCCGCGAATATAATCATAAGTCCCATATCCATGCTAATTCTCAGATTAGTCCCTAAAGATAACCTAGAAACACAAAAAATTGCTTATATATATAGGTGAGAGAATATATTTATACTTAGTATGACCCTCATCAGTTATCCTATTGAAAATATGGAAGAATCATACTAATGCATCCCTACCTAAATAATGGGGACAATTTGATCATAACAAAACTATGAGACTACCCAACCTCACAGTGTCTCATTTATCACTTAATGTAAACAAGGACAATAATTTTAATATCTACAATATAAAAATGGAACTATACAACTGTTTTTGTATTGTTTTTACACAATAATTCGTCAATATCATACACCCTAGTGGCCCTATTCCATTCCGAAGATATACTACAACATAATGTGTATATCATATAAGATACTCATCTTATATTCTAAAATCTCAATATAATCACCACCAACGTCACATATCCACCATCTTATATCATATATCCAGTGTAGTATAGTATCAAGAACATGAATGACATTTTCCTCATGCCCTCTTAAAAACATGAATGACCCCTAATAAGTTACCATCTTGTGAATATCTCATAAGATTCTCCATCCATCTCATACTAAATCTGAAGACATTAAAACTTATATAAAAATAGTAACCACATTTTATCATAGTCTATGAGACACATGGAAGGAAGAGAATGGGAGTGGTATTTTTCTACCATCAATTTTCTCATCAACCAAGATACTAAGAAATTCACATAAATCGTAGATCCTTTGGGTATTGGTAGTGTTTTTGGAGTTTGATGGGATGATTAAAAAAATAAAAAGTATAATACATTAAATATATAGACACACATCATCCTAGTACTTAGAGGGTACACCAGAATTCCACTACCACATCATCACAACCACCACATGATCACTAATATACAATACTAAAGTTGAAAATCATTGGACTAATATAAATGTCCCACATCCAATATATAACTCCACATAATGCATTCAAAATCCCCCAATAAAGCACCTAAAGTTACAATTTCTATATCCATCTTACTTGAGGTTCCATGTAGATGGCTCTTAACCTATCCATTACATGTCCTAAAGAAAATTCAAGATCTGTTCGGATTGAAACCAGTTCTTGGACATCACCATACAAACATTGAAATTATTTTCCCTAATAACAAAATATTAGGATTAAGTGTATATGGTAGAAAATAAAAATATATATATGAGATATGAAATAACAAATTTATAAACCATATATACAAATGAATTAATTTATAAAGAAATGATGTAATATAATAAAAAAGTCAAAGCATATAATACAACAATTCTTGTGACTAAAATATTACTTATAACTAAATAAATATCCCTAATCACTATAATAAGAAATTCGGTGACCAATAAGACCCATTGAATAGAACATATATACCATAAATCTATATTAAAATGATCCAAAATAGAACAAACCAGGATCAAGAAAATATATATGCATGAACTAAACATTCTAGTGTGTCACCTGCCTCTGATTCTAGGATGTCTCTTTCATATTACATCTAAAATATTGATAGATTTAAATAAATTATAAAAATATACATTTTGGTGATATATTATATAAATAAATAATAAACACATCATAAAATTGTCGAAACACATTTTTTATATTCATTAAATAAAAACAATAACTGGGAACTATTTTCCTAATATAAAGCCTTTTTTTCAAACCTCCATTTTAAAACCCCACATTAAAACCATTTAACAAACTCCAAATTTAGTTGAAAAAATTTAATCCCCAATGTATATTTCTATATTAAAAAATGATTTCACAAACATTTTATAAAACGAATTTCTATATAAAACTACATACAATGGCCTAATACCACAATTCTAAATCAATAACAAATAAAGGATTAAAAGAACCATTTATAGTTTATCATTTATAAAAATCCAAAATTATTTGTCATTTATTTCAATTTTAATAAAACTTTTTTAAATATTATTTTATAATAGATTGAAATTACAACAAAATAACAGTTTCAATTTCCATTTAAAAAAATATTGGCATGTCCATTTAAAGACCCTTGCAATGTAAAACCAAAAGTAAATAATTTAAAAAACATAAAAATGACCAAATACATTAGTGTTAGAATAACTGGGAAAATACAAAACTATTTAGTTACTAATAATTAATACCAGACTTAGATAATATAGTAGAAGAAAAATTGGGAAGTCCATAGAATGATCCTAAATAGGATCTTAGTGTCAGGGGATCTATCCAATGTTATCTAATCAATGGTATCTAGTGTTAATTAAATAATTATAGGTTCATTAATCAACATTTTTACATAAAATATTTAAAAACCTATACTTATGTATCCTAGGCCCATCATTCTAAGAGATCTCTCAGACTCTTGGGATACAACCTTTCTATGGTCTTTCTATGTCCTATATAGAATGCCAATTTTATGGGATCTCTTGATCACATAAAATTTCTATTTAATAATTTAGCAACCTAGGAATGGGATTAAAATTCAGTGATCGCCAACTATAATATTTCGGGACTCCCACAGTTATTCAAATGGAGGAAAGAAAGAATTTACCCTTTCCAAGGAAAAATATAAATAATTTGAAAAATATCACAACTCAATGTCCACTCTGCCAAAATATTTCAACTCAAACCCAAATATTAAAAACATTATATATATATATTAAACAATATAAAATATTCCTTCACTAGACCATGAGCTACCATTGGAATAAAAAAAGGAACATGAGGTTTAAGAGGTTATCACACCATTTATAAAATCTCATTTATCATAAAATTCAAAACAATCCATTTCATTTCTAAACATGTTTGGAATTTTAATACCAACTCATTCTATTAAAATATTTTCTTAATCAACTATTGGGAACAAATTTATTTAAATTTTTTTGAAACCCTAATGGGTACTCCCAATACTCTTGATGAATCTATTTTAAGAAACTATGAATTTCTGGTGGTTTTGAATATCATACATAAGGGTAACACACATGATTAAAAAGAAAACCCATAAAAAACTAACCACTACAGAACAATCAAAAAAATTGTTTGAAAATAAATTTATTCAAAATTAATTTCTATTAATTCAGTATAGCTTGATAATATTATTATAAAAACACACACAATCATTATAAATCCACATGTGATTTTTTAAAAATTCTTAACAAAGATATATAATTACATTTTAATGGTTAAGACTATTTAGGGAACCTCATTTTACCCTAATGGACACTCATATATGTATAAAATTAACATACAATCACCCTAAATCCAACTTTAAATTAATGTGATATAATTTGATGTGACTATAATGAAACACTTATTTCTGTCAAAAAACATGATAACTTATTTAATTATAGTGATGAGATCTTCTAACAAGCATAAAGATAACTCTCAATCACCTTGATGATAAATTTCACTTTATTTTTATAATACCTACCCTGTAATCATGGAACCCCAATATTAGGGTTGAGGGAAGGAATTTTAAATCATGGAAAGGAGGGAATAAAAGTAAGGATGGTGTGTAAAGTGACTAACTGTGGATAAATATTCTTTAAACCAATGAGAATACCACCAATGATGAAGGATAAAGAGAGGTGACTACAAAGTGGGTGTTCATGATCTATTATGATTAATGTGAGAGGAATTGAGTGGCTATAGGGTTAAAATTAAGAGAGTGAACCCCCATAATTCAATCATTTAATTAATCTATGTAGTCCAAACTATTTTCTAAATCTTTAGAAAACCATACATATACCACTAAATGGAACAAAAACACTCTCATAGTTCATTTGGTACTATATATAGTTAGATATACTATATACCAACTATTCCAAATGGTACTGTCTAATTGTACAACTAATTTTCATTCATAATGAATTTTCTACCCATCTGTATGCATGTTGTGATCCCCATGCTCGAAAAATAAGGGTCTCACATGGTTTCCCCTATAGAACATAACGTTTTAACCAAACAATGTTCTACCTCTTAATACTAACCAAGTTTAAAAATAAAAACAAAATTTTGAAATTTTAAAGGTATATAATCGGTTTCTTCTAAAACATACCTCTGAACTGTGAGCAGAATAAAAACTCAAAAATTCACTTATTAATCCTAAAATCACCTATGAACATAAAAATAAAATTGATAAAATAAAATAAAATAAATTAAAATAAAATAAATATAAATTTTTTGTTATTCACAATTTTCCCCTTAATTCTACCCTCTTACCTTATAATGTCTCATCCTCTAGTAGAGGACAGTTGAAGAGAAAAACCAAAACAAACCATTATAATAAAAGAGAAATAAAAGAGATGTTCTTGAATTACTAGACAGATCCATCAAAAACACTTAAAATGATAAAATAGACACAATCAGAAACAAATAAAAAGTAATCTCTAAAATGGAAAATACCTATCATATATCTACCCAACAATTAGAATTGATCTGTAATGGTTGAAAAAAATCCAACAACATTTCGAAAAAATGAATGGATTCAAATGAATAAACACACTACCAATATCTCTAAAGGAACATTAACAACTATAGATGATATATACAACCACAAAACAATGATTTATAATCATAAATTGATGTCACTATATCGTAATGAAACATGATGGTAAAAAAAATTGGATAAGAAAACCAATGGTATCTGAAATCACAAGGAACACAAAAATTGGGAACATGTATTATGAAGAATCAAAATTGCTCAGACAATATTTGAAAATGAAACATATAAGGGAACATAATCCCCAAACTATGAAATATTATCCATGGTGAGTCTAATAGGATACTCGTCTTTGTAGAATCCATTATCCAACCAAAAAATCACCTTGATACTTACACACACTTTAGTTTTTCTTTTTCCAAACCAACAAGCACAGCCACAGCCACACCCATACCAATATCATAAAATCAAATCAATAAAAATCATTAAGTATTGAGGCACAAATATTCATCAAAATAACCAAAACCCATAACATGAAACCACTAGAAACTCTAGAAATTATTTAATCAAGGAAAAAAATCTTCAAATAAAAAACTCATTCTTGAGAAATGAATTTCATCATCTAAAAATATTTAATACCATGAAGCCGAATGATACCCCAAACAATAGCCATTACATCAACCTAAAACATCATTCAGATCAATAAAAAATAGCCTATGCTAGATCTCACATGGGAATCTCCATGAAAAGTGTCCTTCAATATTTTAACCATAAAACCATGGCTCAAAAACTACTAAAAATTAATTACACCATTTTTATGAAAATGAAATCCAATAAACAAGAATGTAATAATTCATAGGATAACTAATAATATGAGATAAAACTTGTTCCACTCCTCTTAGATCCATGGAATTCATTAACATAAAATTTATAAGAATCCTTAAGAATAATATTGTACTTTCATACTATATCTTCCGAAGATTATAGTAAAAAATAGGAGACGTGAGATAAACCTGGTCATGTATCCTAATGAATACCAATTTGTCCCACAATCACATTAGGAGAAATAGAATCAAACATTTTGTTTAAACAAGAAATGCTCTTTTTACAACCAACACCATTTACAACATTGATTCAATTAATAAATATTCCTAAAACCCTACTTTTAAAACCATGTAACCATTAAATTTGGGCCTTGTATTCATAAACACTAAATGAAAACCATTTTATAATTTAAATAGTATACCCCAAACGATATTTTTCAATTAAAAATATTTCCAAAATAAATTTCCAAAGAATTATCAACCGGTTATAAAACTAAAAAAACCCTTAAAAATTTTATAATAAGAATAATAACAATACATTTTAAACAATCCAAAATTAATTTTCCCTTTTAAACACATATGAAGGGTAGACACTTGAAAATACACATAAAGAATTTTTTGGAAATAATCCATTTCCCTTAAAATATAAAATGAAAACTTTTAAACAAACAAGTGAAATTGATTAAAATATAAATAATAAATATAATGAAATTAAAATTTTTAAAATGACATCCACAATTTCTAAAAAATTGATGAAAAAAATATCACATTACAAAAAATACACAGGCCTTACTATAAATCTATGAAAAATCTAATAAAACGTTATTTTCAAAGAAATAAATTCAATTTTCCTTCATAATTGATATCACAGAAATATAATAATTACAATATACTCACACAAAAATAAAGTCTAATGAATCCAATATACTATAATAAAAATCATAAATCTTTCCCCCTACCTGATAAACTATAAAATCCAATCGCCATTGTGTTTAAATAAAAAAAAATCTATCAGGATGCATAACCATGTCTGGCATGGTCACATGGTTGATGAAAATAATCTAATAATGATGTGGTCCTTACTAAATATAAGGATTAATGAATCTAATTACGGTATTGTTTTCTGGACCCACAATCCTACCTCGCACTTCAATCCCCATTTCTATCACCATCCAAAATAGATAACACGATCCCTCAAGCTAACTCAATCCATGTCATTAAGGATCAAATAACCACCTCCATTGGTATCAAACCATAATCCCTCAACACTGTTAAACAAAAATACAAAATAAATTAAAAATCCCATATACCAATAGAATGATGAGCCTCCAGGAAAGGTAAATATTTTGACTCTCTACTTAAAACTACCTCATGAGTCCCAACAACCTTATCTGAACATATCCAAAATAAAAAATACCAAAGGTAATACTAAGAAATATCTACCAATAAGAACATATCCATTGGCACTATTTTTTTGTGATATTAACTAGGGATCTATCTTACCTATATCCTATCCTAGACCACCACATGGATCAAAGGTCACTTTTGATCACTATGTGCTAGAAACTGGTGCATAGACATCATAGAAAAGTTGTAAGAAGTATTTGTAAAAGATGATAAACTATAATTAAGAAACTGAGATGGAATAGAATAAACTATCCAACCATATACATGTAATACCAAATATCAAAACAAAATATATAATTAATAATATAGATAATGAAATTAATAATTAAGATATAAATAACGATAAAGCATATAATAAAGTGGTCAAGTAAAAAATATTGAACTCTAAACTAAATGAAAATAAACAATTGCTCTCATAAGACTCCATGTTACCAAAAATTAGTATCCAAATAAAAACCTTACACCAATTATCCATGTAGTAATGAATCAAAATATAAGAACTTATTAATATAAATAACATAAGCGTGAGATAAATATCCTAATAGGTTACCACCCAGTAAGTCTCTATAATCACATTTTAATTATATATGAAATATATTATTCAAATATAGTTGTAAAATATAAAATTATCCAAATCATTTACATAATGAAAAAATGAATTGCAACAATATTAAAAATCACATCGTTTATTTTCATTAAATGAATCAAATCAAAAAGAATAAATTTTACTCAATTCAGGCCTACAATTCCAGATAACCATTTTATAAAAATAAATTTTTATAATAACTTTTTTAAAACTCCAAATTATCTCTATGATTCAAATAGTTTTCCTAACCATTTTTGAAGAACCAATTCGCATAAAAATATTTTCCAATATAGCCTAAAACCATATTTTTTAATCCCACACGTGTTATATTTTTAGAAATAATGAATTTCCAGATTTTCATAATAAAATATAAATACCTATTTAGAAATTTTTATTTCACATTTAAAGAATACTCCTTTCAATATAATTTTTAAAATATTGAAAAAAATTATAATAAAATATTCAATTTCAATATTTTAAAACCTATAACAAGTATCTACCTTACCAAAATAATGGATTTCATGGTTATATTTTGGTAAGGTAGATATTATGTGGATTTTTTTAAAAAGTACATGTCTAGATATAGGAAGTAGATTTTGATTAGGTATAGAGTTACATAGTGGTAATAACACTAAAAGGTTTCATTGAGATTTACCCAATCATGACCATATAAATGAAAACTATAATTACATTGCAACATATTTTACACACCTAGAGTATATGATAAAAACAATGCACTTTTTCTTTTCAAACCGTAATAAAGGATTTAATAAAATGATATCCCCAAATAACCCAAATTTTATCATTATGGGTTTACATATTCATAAATATTTTAATTTATGATAACCATTTACTCTAGTTTTTGTACTATAAATTACGTTCCAAAATTATATGATCTAATATAGAGTAGTCCACCATTTAGAAAAGGTTCTTACCAAGAGAAATGAGAACCACATCAATTCATGAAATACAATGAGTTATAATTATTATTACATTGATGGTATTACTCCAATCATTTGAAGGTAACTAGTCTCCCCAATATTCTCATCATATGAGAAAATATAATTTTATTTTGAAGTGAATTAGAAACAATTCTATAATTATTATGTATTTCAATGGAATAGAAATAACAATAGGATGATATAAAAAATTAAAATAATGGGAAGAGGATAAATAATGATTTTTTAACATGTTGTAATTGTGGAATGAAACAATACAGTGATCTCTTAAAAGGAACATGAGATTACTACCAGTGTCGACGAAAAATGTATCATTATTTTTTATTGAATGTGTTTGTTTAAATTTTCTAATGTATGTTTCTTCAACTATAATGACATTAGGTATAACATAAATCATTTTGTAAAGAATTAATGTGATATACCATAAAAGCAACTAATAGATTAAGTTCATGCTTATGAAATTTCCACAAATGTTTAGAATAATTAATTTTATTGTGATTAAATTCATGAAATATTAGATTTTAATTTGTAATCATTGGTATCCTTTTTTTAAGATCAATTAAATGTATAAATACTATATTTAAATACTTCTTATTGAGGTTTTGAATGAGATTGATGAATGGTACCAATGAGAATATAAAATGATTCAATTGAAAGATTAAAATCTATGAAAAAAGATTGAGGAAAATATAAACATTAATATGTTCATGATGTGGATATATTGATGTTGGAAAAAATAGATGATTCATATGGATAATGTAAATTGGATATTACAAATTACATTGGGAATAATTAATGATTTCATGAAAAACATGTTAATAATATAATTAATAAACATCATTCATTTTAATAAAAATATCACATAATGTATGTTTTTCATATGGAATAAAAAAGAATTAATTTTTTTCAATAATTGTTTTGAGAAATTAGGGATATAACTTCTTTCCAGGGAATACATCATAATGGTATTCACATGTTTTGTATGTGATGATTTAGTGTTTATTCATGTTGTTTAGTGGGTTGATGATAATATCATTCAGAACTTTGGTGACCTTATTTATAAATTTTTGGATCATAATCATTTGGAAGGGACAAAAGGTTTACCCTTTTTAAATGGTTTATGTTGAAGTTTGGATGTGTCACGAACCGCTTTCACCAATATGAGATAAGGGACAGAAGGTTGCCAGACCCTTCCTTTTTCATGTTGATGGATAGATAATGACCCCTGAGACCCGCCTTCAATAGGTCCCAGAGTGGTGACTAGCACCAAGGGCATATAATCACAAACAAGATGGAAGGCATTAACCTTTTTATTTAATAGGATTAGGAGATAAGATAGTAAATCCCAACAACACCAAATGTGGAAGCAAAATTAAAACCCAAACAAACCCTTATCACATGCATGTCCCAAAATTAAATGATACAAATTTAAAAGAAAACCCCAAAATGGAAGTATCAAATGAAAGAAAAACAAAAACAGAAACTGTCCCAATGTCTGAACTAGTATGACCCTGCACGATCCTTGAAGTCCTCTTGGAAACCTGAAAACATTTTTATATTTATAGGGTGAGCATACAAGTATACTGAGTAAGTATAACCAAAACCTCTCATGCACAAGTGCGGAGGCATTCTAATGCTTTGTGAGAAAAGAGATAACTTAAGTGCCTAACAAGGAAAACTATCCACCCAATCCTCACCAAAGCACACTCCCCAAATAACACAGGTCAAGTAATATAATAGTAAGAACACATCGATTTTTGGTGTACCCTGTGCCACTTTCCCACTGGTTATTGAAGACATCCTATGCATCGAACCTCTCCCATCATTCTCACCATAGTCCCACTGCTACACCCTACCCTCACACACCTAGTATACAACCACACATCTTTCCTGCAAACACCTGGGCCACAATAACCATGCGAAACCATGCCCACAATCAAAGGGGCCAGAACAACTACTGCAACACCCGAAGACATCTAGGCCTCATCCTGAAGACACTTGGGAATAAACATTCCCGCACACACCTAGGCAACCACCACAACTACCATGCCTGAAGAATTTTGGGATATAATGGACCTCAGGCCATCACATCCTCTCTGATGGGTCTTGGGATATTTGAGAAAGAGAGCAGAAAATCAGCTAATAGTAAGCCACTCATAGGAGTGTTTGGAAAAACACCCTCACCCATGAAATGGGGGTGTTCAGAACTAGGTGCTCAACTTGGGTGGGGAGTGATTAATAAACATAAGAACAAAAATTATATAATATATATAAAAACCACTCATCCCAACCTAGGAGTTCCAAAACCATCATAAGCACAAACACCCTGTTACTATTCACTCACAAGAAGCACCGAGCCCACAACCATGTCACCACTCATCCCGAAAAAAAAATTCCCCATTGATCCCATTAATGATTTAATTTTCATGTGATCCCATTTAAGTAAATTCTCTACTACTAGGAAAAAAACATGCATAACCACATGCCAGATAATGAGAAATATCCAAACAACAACTTAAGCATTCACACCTGGTTCTCTTGTAAAGTCACAACATCAAAAAAGGGATCTGTGAGATCCCTCAAAGTACTGGAACCAAACCTAGCCCCAAGATACAGCCCTACACAGCTTCAAATTCACAACCAACAACCATGCCACAATAGAGGATCTCATCCCCATCCATATCACCCCATAAAAATCTAGCAAGATAACACACCTACTACTAAAATGCAGTAGGTAAACTTCCAGATTCAAGAACATCATTCATTTTGTTCTTCTATCTATTGGTTAACCGACATGATCACACAAGGATTATTGTCCACTGGTCATCCATTAAATTAGCTGAGTGTACATGATTATTAAATTTCCATGTTAATCCATTCAATAATCATAGAGGACATGGGTTCATTAATTCACAATGAAAAGACCACCAACTACCATGATTGTCAGTGGGCATGATTCCGTACAATTCACAACACATAAATAATCAATGGTAATGAAAAACAGCAGAAACATAGATCACACCCCCTTCATTATTTAATGTATGTTTGTTATCTTCATTAATGCTTAGTTTCATCCATCCCCATAGAAACAATAGCATACCCACCCCTCATGATACACTGTAAGAGAGGCGAAGGAAAAACCTACTTGGATGATCAAAGATAAATGTTTATCTCGATGCGCCAAAAACTGGGGATGGGCAACATGTAGGGGAGGAGCATCCAGGACTCCAAGGATGAGAAGTAAGGACTCTAGCACATGCACACCCCTTGCCTCTGGAAGGTAACTCCAAACACTCTAAGGGAAGAGCGCACCTGGACAAGAAGTAGAAAAGGAGGAAAGCTCATGCGATAAAAAGATGAGCCCGGGCGTTACAGGATATCAAGATCTACGACAGTCTTAAAGGTGGATGATGGTTTCACCATGCGGTTGGATGTTTACACATGATGGGATTAATTTTTATATAATAACTCTCATCAAGAAAAGGTAGTAACATCTGTGACTTTAATGGTTTTATATAAACAGAGGGGAACGTTACACGGACACAGAGATGGGTCCATTGAGGGTCTCCCCACTCTTAGGAATTTAAAAAAATTATGGGGCTAAAAACGACCAATAACAATTTCAAAATGGTATAAAGGGTTTAAAAGTAACGATACGGTAAAAACTATAGAAGAAAAACTCAACAAGGTTGTCTGACACCGATCGTGTTACACCTATCAGTGAGACACCGATCGGTGACGCAACGATCATGTTACACCGATCGGTTGCACACCACTCGGTCGTACATTGATCGATCGCACTAATCTGTGACATATCAATCGTGTCACACCGATCGATCGCCAACTGACTGGATGCACCGATCGGTCAGACACCGATCAGTGACACACCGATTGTGTCAAAACGATCGGTCGCACAACGATCGGTCACACACCAAAATGATGTATTACCACCAATACGTCACCCTTAGGATCTGAAAATCAGCAAAGGGATGAACCATGAGGTTCTAGGCCATTAATCAGATAGCTCTTGAACTATTCTCATCCTCGATATTCAATGATAGTTCTAAAGAGGAGAGAGGGGTCTGAAACCCCTCCCCCCTCGAATGATACCTGTAGAGGAAAAACCACCCCAAACAGCCACGCTGAAATCAAGTTCCATACCATCACAACACACGGATCTGGGAGTTCCTTCCTCCATGTCAAGATAATATCCACATTGGGTGGCACTGACTCACCAGAACGAGTTTAATCGCATCCAACATAATGCGTATTGGTTAGGGAACAAGTTCTCCCTTCCCCATAGATCAGGAATTTTAATAACATTCCCATGGTAGTGAGACAAAACACCTTGTAAACCAACAAGGTCAGCATTACATCAAAAACTAGTACAAAACGAAATAGAACAAAACTCAAAACAGATCTGGGTATTGGGTGCGAATTTGTTCCTCCCATTCCCAGGTACTCACCTCAAGCCCACCATGCCTTCATAATACACGAACCAAGGGAATGTTCTATCCACGAAGCACCATCTCCTCACGATCCTTGATTCTCACAGGTATTTCCACAAACATCACATCGGCCTCAATTTCCATCTTTTCCCAGTTGGGGACATGTGAATCTTTGTGTAGATACCATCTGATTTGTGACACAAGGAAGACGTCTTGCATTCTCAATAGCGGTGGTGGTATCGCTAGCTGATAAGCCACTTTGCAGACCCGCAGCAGTACTTCTAATGGTCTGACGAACCTAGGAGAAAGCTTACTCCCAACAACGAACCTCCACTTCCCACTCCGAGGGGAGACCTTCAGGAATACATGGTCCCCGACCTCTAAATCCAAGGGTCTCCTCCTATTATAGGCGTATGACTTCTGTCAGTCTCGGGCCGCCTTCATCCTCTCCCGTATAAGTTGAACCTTCTCATTCGTGATCTGCAACACTTCCCAGCCAAGAATACCAGCTTTCCCAACCTCAGTCTAGCATACGGGTGAGTGACATGGCCTTCCTTACAATGCTTTAAACGGATCCATTCCAATGGTAGAGTGATAGAAATTATTGAAGGAAAACTCTACGAGAGGCAAGTGTCACACCAACGATCCCCCCAGTCCAAAATACATGCCCGTAGCATATCCTCCATTGCTTGGATGGTGCACCCATTCTGTCCATCTGTCTAGGGGTGAAAGTAGTGCCAAGATGGAGCTGGGTGTGAAAAGCATGCTGCAATCCTCTCCATACTCGTGAGGTAAACAATGCATCCATATCTGAGACTATGGACCTTGGAAATCCATGAAACCACACCACCTCATCCATGTACTTCAGTGCTGAGGCATCCACTGCACCCGACTCCGTGATCTCCAAAAAGTGAGCCGATTTCATCAAAAGGTCCATCAATACCCAGATAGCATCACGGCCTCCTTGAACCTTGGGTAGTCATGTGACAAAATCCATCGATATTTCATCCCACTTCAACTCGGAGAAATCTAAAGGTTGTAATAGACCTCCTGGAACACGGTGTTCTGCCTTCTCCTGCTGACACACCAGGCACCTAGCCATGAACTTTGTCACCACCCGCTTTACCCAGGGCCACCAAAAATGACTCCTCCAACCCTGGTACATCTTGGAAACTCCCAGGGGCACCACTAGGGGTCAATTATGGAACTCACCAAGAACCCTCTCGTGCATCGCCTCTGGGAAAAACATCTTCCCTCAGAAAACAATCTGATTTTGACCATCCTATGACCACCCCTCCGGAGCATCACCTTGGTTAACCAGGTCACACATTACTTCACTCTCTATGTCTCCCCATTGAGACTCCTCCACCTACAATAGAAGAGAGGATTTCTCTATCATCTGAAATAGACAACCTCTACCACCATCCTCTCTTACATCCCGGTGTAGGGTAGCCAACTCCTCCATCACCTACCAAGTATCTGCCGACTCTCGAAATGCACTCTTCTGTGACATCCTTCTCAAAGCATCAGCCACCGCATTCCCTTTTTCTAAGGTGAAAGAAATCTCTAAGTCATAGTCTTGGAGGAACTCCATCCACCTACAATGCCGTATGTTCAGGTCCCGCTGGAAGACGATATACTCCATGATTTTGTGATTTGTGGAGACCAAGAAGCATTCTCCGATGAGGTAATGCCGCAACAACCTTAGTGCGAACATGACTGCCACATTCTCCAGATCGTGGGTGGCATAGTTACGCTCATGGAGACGTAACTGTCTTGACCCATAAGAGATTACCCCTTTTTGTTGCATTAGCACACACTCGAGGCCTTGTCTTGAAGCATCACATAACACCTCATATTCTACTCCTTCATCTGGAAACCTAAGCACCGGGGCACTAACCAACTACCCCTTCAGATAACTGAAGGCTTCCTCGCACTAACGACTCCACACGAAAGCCTCTTCCTTCTTGGTCAGGGCTATCAATGGTGCTTCAACTTGGGAGAAGTGGTAATGAACATCCGGTAGTAACCATCCAGACCTAAGAAACTACAAATTTCTGTCACACTCTTGGATGTTTCCTTAGAAACAACCGCCTCAAACTTCGATGGGTTGACCACTATTCCCTGATCGGACACCACGTGCCCAAGGAAGTGCACTTCTCACGCCCAGAACATTAACTTTGGCAATTTCCCAAAGAGTTGGTGCTGTTTTAGGTCCTCTAAAACCATTCTCAGGTGATCGTTGTGATCCTCCACTAACATTTATTATATTAGGATGGCATCAATAAACATGACTATGAACCAATCCCGATATTCTTGAACGACAGAGTTCATGAGTCCCATGAACATAGTTGGTGTGTTCGAAACACTGAACAACATGAATACAATCTCAAAGTGTTCATACCTACACCTAAAGGGAGCCTTTTATATGTCTCCCTCTTTTTCCATCGCCTGGTGATATCCAGACCGAAGATCAATCTTACAGAACCATCCTGCTACCCTTAATAAGTCTAAGAGGTCTTCTATCCTCGGGAGATGGTAACGGTTCTTGAACGTTACCTGATTCAGTCTCCAGTAGTGTATGCACAGCCTGAGACTACCATCTGCCTTCATTGAGAAGAAGACAGAATCACCGCAAGGTGACACACATGGTCGAAAAAAACCCTTCTTCATCATATCTTCAATCTAAATCTGCAACTCCTGAAACATAGAAGGCACCATCTCGTAGGGATCCATCGAAATCGGACAAGCATTAGGTTTAAATTCTATTCCGAACTCAACATCACATCGAGGGGGTAGAGTCGCCACTTCTTCAGGGAATACGTCAATGAACATACTGATGATCCATGGGACTTATACCATTTCTGCATCCACCGACTCCACTGACAGTTCAGCTAAAATGGAATGGATGGGTTCCCCTCGCCGGATGCTTTTCTGGTAACCCCACTCACCGATGACAGTTACACATCGGCCTCCCAAATCAAAAAACACGATCCTTCCTCGGAAGCAGTCATTGACGGCAGCTATCGGGAACTGCCAGTCAATGCCTATAATGACATCGTATGGTTGTATCTGTAACATTAGAAGATCCCTGATAGACTGATGTGGCCCTATCATCAGTCTAAACTCTTATAAAACATTAAACAAGTCAGTCTAACCTCTGAATGGCATTCTTAGTACCAGGGGAACTGGAATTCTATCAGTGTCTAATCCCAGAGCACGGGCCAAATTGAGTGTAAAAAAGTAGTGTGATGATCCTGTATCAATCAAGGAACATGCAAGAGTACTAATCAAGCTGATCGTACCTCGAACGACCTCTAGTCCTGCTTGATTTGCTTCCTCCACGGTGTGTAACAGCCCATACCCAGCTCCCCTTCCCCTCGACTACCATACTCCTCCTCGATCGCGCCCTGGTCGAGGTCCATGAGGAGTTCCCTGAGGTCAGACTCCTTCTGTGATGTCTTCCCTTGGAGGAACGGGAGCTCGCTGTCCCTGCTACTGCTGCTGATAGGGCATGGCTAAAAACTTTTGTGGCTGGGGCGGGTGCTACACCGACCATCCCCATTCTACTATACTCAGTCCAGGCACTAATTCTGAAAGTTCCCATGGCTTCCACAGATGAATATTCTCAGTATTGGGCCGGAAAGGAAAGGGCAAGGACCGGGAGATCGAAACTAGATCTACTGAGGCCTGCTCCCTACTGGTAGAAACCTAGAGGGCCCTGATGTTGGAGGCCTGTTTCTGACGACTTTCCCTTTCGATGATCCCAACTGGACTCCCTATCCTGATACACCTCTCAGTGTGTGCATCATATCCACCACTTTCGCCTTATTCTGGACCTCCAATTATGTCTGTAAGGTGAAGGGAGTAACAGTGTTCTGAAGAGAAGGTCGAAGTGCCTCTTCCAAATGTCTTGCCCGAGACTCCTCATCTGGAAAGAGGTCTGGAGAAAAGTAGAGGGGATACTTGAACTTGATCCCCAAATCTCTCACCGACAGTCTCCCATAATAGTGGGAGAGTAGCTCCTGCCTCTTCTTAGCCTTCATCATGTAAGAGAGGAATTCCGCCCGGAATTCCTTCTCGATGTCAGCCCACATAACCTTAGCCTCCCTCTTCTCCCCAAGATAAAGAGTACAACACTGACGTTTTCCCCCGCATCTATCTTACATCCAAAAGAACACAATATTCTGTGGGGGCCCGAATCAAGCAATAAATCTATCACCAGCTTCTCTAGCCAGCTCTTTGTCTTCATGTCTGAGATGCTACCCTTGTACTTCCTGAGGGTCTGCCGCTAAAAGGCACGATGTGTCCTCAGCCACTTATCGTCCTCCTACTATCAATCAACCCTCTTTTGATAATCCAAAACAACCTCCAGGGCCTCAATTACTCGCACTACCCTTGGTCGTCGTCCAGGTTCCATAGCTGCACGGTAAAAAAGGGATGCCTAAGTCGAGCAGCGTAGAAGATTGATTTTAAATTTTCTTAAACCTCTTATTCATTTTAAATCCAAAAATACCCATTAAACATAGGAACACAAGTCATTATGATGCATGTACATTCCCTAGGGTCTCTACCCTGTAATCAGTATAGCCTTACTTGGTTGTTTGGTAGGACTAGAGTATTTAAATCAGATCATGGGGGGGCTAAAATCCCATGTCCTAGCTGGTCTTCCCATGACTATTTCACGACCCTATATCACCCAACACGGTTGCCCTACCATACCATGAAACCGTCAATGTGCCTAACCGCATACCCCATCCTATCTCTTAACCTCCCTCTAATACCATTATGTCATGACCCGGCTTCACCGAGATGAGAGAAGGGACAACAGGCTGCTAGACCCGCCGTTGTTCAAGTTGAAGGACAGATAATGACCCCCGAGACCCACCTTCAATAGGTCTCAGACTGGAGAATATCACCAAGGTTATAGAATCACACAGAATATAGAAGGTATTAACATTTTTATTTAATAGGATCGGGAGATAAGATAGTAAATACCAACAAAACCAAAAGTGGAAGCACATGTAAAGACAAAAAAAAAATTCTCACAAGCATGTTACAAAAGTAAATGATAAAAAAGTAAAAGAAAACCCCAAAAAAGATGTACCAAAAGAAAGAAAAATAGCAACAACAACTGTCCCAACATCTGAAATATTATGACCCTGCACGATCCTTGAAGTCCTCCTGGAAACCTGAAAACATTTTTATATTTGTAGGTTGATCATACAAGTATACTCAGTTGGGAAAACCAAAAGCTCTCATCCACAAGTGGGGAAGCATTCTAATGCCCCATGAGAAAAAAGATAACTAAAGCACCTAATAAAGAAAACAATCCACCCAACCCTCACCAAGGCACACATCCCAAATAATGCAAGTCAAGTAAAATAATAGTAATAAAACATCAATGTTTGGGTACCCCACACCATTTTCCCACTGGTTATTGAAGGCATCCTACACATAGAACCTATCCCGCCATTCTCACCGAAGACCCACTGCCACACCCCGCCTTCACACACTTGGGACACAACCACAAATCCCGCCCACAAACACCTAGGCCACAACAACCATGCGTAACCACACCCGCAAACACCTGGGCCAGAACAACTACTACCATGCCTGAAGACAGCTGGGCCTCATCCCGAAGACACTTGGGAAAAAACCTGCCCGCACACACCTTGGAAACCACCACAACTACCCTACTTAATGAATCTTGGGCTGAAATGACCTCTCGCCATCACAGCCTGCCTGATGGGTCTTGCGCTATTCTGGAAAGGGAGAATAAAAGGATCTAATAACCAGCCACACATAGGAGTGTTTGAAAAAACACCCTCCCCCATGAAATAGGGGTGTTCAACACTAGGTTATCAACTTGCGTGCGGCACGATTAATAAACATAAGAACAAAAATTATATAAAATATATAACAATCACTCATCCCAACCTAGGAGTTCCAAAACCAACTTAGGCATAAACACCCTGTTACTATTCATTCAGAGGAAGCACCGAGCCCACGACCATGTCACCACTCATCCCGGAAAACAATTCCCCATTGATCCCTTTCTTGATTTAATGTTGATGTGATCCCATTTAAGTAAATTATGCACTAATGGGATACTAACAGGCATAACCACACGCCGGAGAAAGTGAAACAACCAAACCATAATTTAAGCATTCACACCCGGTTCTCTTGTAAAGTCACAACAACAACAAAGGTATCTGTGAGATCCCTCAAAGTACTGGAACCAAACCATGCCTCAAGATACAGCCCCACACGACTTCAGATTCAAAACCAACAACTGTTCTACAACAAAGGATCCCATCCCCATCCACATCAACCATAACCATCTAGAATAATTACACACCTACTACCAAAACAGTGTAGGGAATCTTCCAGATTCAACCACATCATTCATCCTGTTCTTCTATCTGTTAGTTAACTGAGGTGATCACAGAAGGATTATTGTCCACTGGGCATCCATTAAATCAGCTGAGTTTATGTGATTTTTCAATTTCCATGTTAATCCATTGAATCATCATAGAGGATAGGGGTTCATTAGTTTACAATGAAGGACCACCAATGACCCTGATTTTTAGTGGGCAAGAGCCCGTGCAATTCACAACACATAAATAATCATCGGTAAGGAAAAATAGCGGAAACATATATCACAACCCCCTCCAATCTTTAAAGTCCATTTATTATCTTCATTAATTTTTGGCTTCATATTTCCCAATAGAAACAATATCGTACCCACCTCGCATTATACACAGTATGAGTGATGAAGGAAAAACCTACTTGGATGATCAAAGATCGATGTTTCTTTCGATGCGCCATGAACTGGGGATGATCAACTTGTAGGGGCAGAGCGTCCGGGACTCCAAGGACGAGTAGTAAGGGCTCCAACACACACACACCACTTACATCAGGAAGGGAACTCCAAACACTCTAAGGGAAGAGAAAACACGACCAAGAAGAAGAAAAGGAGGAATGGTCGTGCGATAAAAATATGAGCCCAGACGTTACAGGATATCAGGATCTTTGGAAGTTTTAAAGGTGGATCATGGTTTCACCACACAGTTGGGTGGTTACAAACGACTTCAGTAATTGTTATTTAATTACTCTCATCATGAAAAGGTGGTAATAGCTGTGACTATAAATGATTTTATATAAACAGAGGGGAACGTTACATCGACACACAACTGGGTCCATTGAGGGGTGGCCCAATCGTAGGAATTTTAACATTGATTATGGGGATAAAAATGGCCTTGAACCTTTTCAAAAAGGATAAAAGGGTTTAAAAGTAGAATTACGGGAAAAAATGTAAAAGAAAAACTCAACAAGGCTTCATGAAACCGATCGTTTCACACCGATCGGTTTCACACCGATCGGTGATGCAACGATCATGTCATATCGATCGGTTGCACACACATCGGTCGCACACAGATCGTGTCACACCATTCGGTCACACACCGATCGGTTGCACTGATCATGTCCCACTGATCGGTCTCACACTGATCGATCACACAAATCTGTGACACACAAACAGTGTCATGGTGATCGGTCACACCCATCGGTGACAAATTGATCGTGTCCCACCGATCGGTCGCACTCCAAAATGACGTCCTACCATTAAGTCGTCACCCTTATGATCCGAAAAATGGAAAAGGGATGGGCCATGAGGGTCTGGGACATTATATCAGATACCTCTTAAACTATTCTCGTCCTCTAGAATTAATGATAGATCTGAATAGGGGAGATGCTTCTGAAACCTCTCCCCCCCCCCCCGTCGAAAGATATCTCTCGGGGGAAAACCACCCCAAACGGCCATGCCGAACTCAAGGTCCATACTGTCCCGACACATGGTTTCGGGAGTTCCTTCTTCCATGTGAAGATATTATCTTCTTTGGGTGGCACAGAATACCCCGTGCGGGTTTAATCACATCCACCTTAATACAGCTAGGTTAGGGACAAAGTCCTCCCTTACCCACATATCAGGACTTTTCGTAACATTCCCATGGTAGGGATACACAACACCTCATAAACCAATAAGGTCAGCATTACATCACAGAAAAGTAAAAAATGAAATAGAACAAAACTCAAACCAACTCTGGATAATGGGCGTGCATCTATGCCTCCCATTCCTAGGTACTCTCCTCGAGCCCACCAAGCCTCCATAACACATAAAATAAGGGAATAGTCCATCCATGGAGCACCTTCTCCTCATGATCGTAGATTCTCACAGGTATTTCTATACACGTCATGTCGGCCTCGATGTCTAGCTTCCCCAATCGAGGACATGTGAATTGTCATCTAGATACCTTTGGAGTTGTGACACATAGAAGAAGTCATGCATTCTCAGTAGCAGTGGTGGTAGTACAAGCTAATAATCTACTTCGCCGACCCGCCGCAGTTCTTCGAATGGTCTGACGAACCTAGGATATTGCTTACTCCCCCTACCGAACCTCCTTTGCCCACATCGAGGGGAGACCTTTAGGAATACGTGGTCCCTGACCTCGAACTCCAATGGTCTCCTCATATTATTGGCATATGACTTCTGTTGGTCTCAGGCCGTGTAGAGACCCGAAGATTGACGTACATGGACATTAAATTACATTTTCGGAATACTTAGTACATAACAAACACACACACACAAGGACCATAATAGTTTAGTGTCTTTGGAAACTCGGAATATAATCTTCTAATCATGGTGAAAGATCTTCAACATCTCCCATAAAGATCTTTCTTTTTTTAAACCTAAAACCTTTCTTCATATCCGAGGGAAAAGAAAACATAAAAGGGTGAGGTCAAATGCTCAGTAAGGGTAAACAAAAGAAATATCAATCACATCATATTCATAAGAACATAACATTTTGGAAATCTTAACCTGCAAAAGAGATCCTAATATCATAACATGGGATAAATCATAGTACTGAAATGTAATCCCAATAATCATAACTTAAAACATGAAACTTAGTGGCATACACACATAATCAGAGATAATTATTTCTTATTAGTCAATACTCATTTCCAAGACTATCTTAGTGGACTAAGTCAATTTTTGAACCGAGTTCACTCCTCGTTTCAGTCCCGTTTCACTGAACCGGTTTAACCTGCCGTTCCAGCCATGTCTATCTCATGAGATATATTATCTTTACCCAATGCATTGGAGGGAGATATAGGTCTCACCCATCTCATAATGATACCATTCTTATGTGTGCCACAAAATCATAAACCATACATCATAGCATAACACATGTAATAAAAATGGGAATCTTAAACATCGCGACATCATTAAACAATTCATATAAGATAAAGGAATTCATAAAAATAATTCCATCACAACATAATCAAATAAATGTAATAATAGGGATAAAAACAGAACCCTTTATTATCTTAGATGGAAAATAATTTTGATAAAACACTTGAACTCCATTCTTGAGGAAAATATCCTTTCTGCTTCAAAAACACTTTTCCATTCTTAACATGTCATACAATTCTAAACTAAAAGAAGTTGATTAAAAATAAACTTGAAAACTTTTAAAGGAAGCATCTTGGAAATAAATTTTTAAAAATCAATTCATGCCGTATAAGTTAAAAAAAACATTCTTCGTACTTTTGTTGGAAAAGTCAAAAAGTTCCTCGTACGAAATACGACAAAAGATTACTTTCATATCCTTTACTAAAAACTCACCGAAGGGTAAAATTGGATTTAAAAAATTGTAGGTGGATGGGAATAATATTACATATTGAGGGAACATGGATGTGGATGATAAAATACACCCCAGTAAATACCAAAGTATAAGCAATCTCGGATAAAAGTGAGATTATGATATTTTCCCTTACCTTAGGTTCGATTTGCTTCGTAAGTGTCCGAACCTCCTTTATAATGATTTAAATAAAGTTATTGACTTATTCCAGAATCATACGTATTGTTATGATATCATATATGGTTCACTTATGACTTTATTTTACCCGTTTTTTGAAAATTCCATGTTAAATAGCGTTTTTGGTAAAATCGTTTCATTTGTCGTCCGTGTTTTGACTTGTAATTATTCATATGATTACTTAGATCATGATTAATTAATTACAGAATATAAAACATGATTTATATATAATATATATTCAGAATATACATATATATAATAGATCAGTAAATGGAAAGAAATACCCCGTTCATGGAGACAGTAGGTCGTACGTACGCATGAACGCTGTTTTCGTTTCCTTATTGAATTGAGTGGAATTAAGTAGATGACATAAATATATATATAAATAATTACAGTAGTATTATTATGTCATATATTTCATGATTACTTATTATATATACTTTATAATCAATCATGAATGGTTAACGTGGACAATGAATCTCATCGCGTCGTGGAGACGGTAGTCCGTACGTACGCACGAGCGATGATATCATTATCATGATCGTTGAATTGTATTGGAGTGTATGTATACTATTTCAGAATAAATATCAATTTACAATAGTCATAAATAGTCATTATTTACTCCATTATACCCATCCAATTAAGGTGGTGGTGGAAAATAGATTACACCACGGCGTGGAGACGGTATTCCGTACTTACGCACGCACGGTGATTTCATTTTCCGTAGGATGGATAGATGGTGAAATAGGGTTGTTTCATAATTATATTAACATATAAGTATATGAGTGATACTTATGTTATTACTTCATAATGAAACAAATAAAGAAGAACAAGTGGAAGAAGAAATAAATTTGAAAGAATTGGTAACGGACATTACCTCTTCTTTGAAACGCCTCTTTGAGACCACCTTTTATGGCACTAAAATTGGTTTCTGAAGAATACCAAGTCCTCTAGGATGTCTCTAGGGAAGTGGAGAGGAGAAATTGGCAGGGTTAGGGCGAGCTTGAAGGCTCAAAGTGGTGTGAGGAAGAGGGGGAGGAGGTGCCCTTTTATAAGGGAGGAGAGGGGCTCCTTTGAAAAAACTAAAAATATTATTTTATTATAAAGTCACATTCGGTTTTAAATAGCTCCAAATTGATTTATTTCGAAGCTAAGGTGGGGATGGGTCGAAATCCTCTCATCCAATAGAATTTAGACAAGTTTAGGTTCCTATTTTAACCTTATCATTTATATTTATCATTAAGTTAAATAATTTTACATTTACCGTGTCTTCGTGTGTTCTTATACTATAAGGTTAATAAACTCACGATAACAAGCCAAAAGAACCCCAAGTTGTTTATTATTAATATATATAACCTTATGTAAGTCATTTTTCCGAACCTTTGATTTTTAGGAATAAAATAACAATTAATAATATAATATTTGTTTTAAAAACTATTTTATGTCAATTTTGACACTATTTAGTAATTGATTTTTTTGAAAATCATAACAGAATGATTAGTTCGAAAAAAGTTAATTAAATAAATAATAACATGTCATATTAACCTAGAAAATTAGTGTAATTCATAAAAAGTATCAAATTATATTTATTTGGGTATTTATAACATCAATTATGTCTATATTTCATTAATAAGATAATTACTGCATCATCTTTGTGTCATATATAACTTAACTTATCTAAAGTCTAAAAATTACAAATAAAATATCATTATGTAGGAAATATTTTTATATTTCTAATAAATATTTATCGTAAAATTTATATTATTTATAAAACTATATTAAAAATGATATACTTATTAAACATTAATTTTTACTATTTTAACCCTTCTTTAAATAAATTAATAATAAATGTCCTAATCTAATCCAAGTGGGCCTAAATGGTCATATTTTATTCCTATGGTTGTTTTTGGTCGAATTACACTTATCCAATAGATTTAGGACATGTGTTAGGGTAATAATAATATCATTTTTACCCTTAATTACCCTATTTACTTTTAACTGTGGTAAAAAAAAGTAAAAGTTACTATTCACAAAAAAACTATTTAATCTCATTGAACCACATTTTACTTACTGACATCAACTGTGTCTCTCGGATTTTTGAAATTCCACTCACAAAAGCGGTAAAATTAACTTTTTTGAAAATTTCATTTTTTAACTACCACTTAGTGGTTTCACTATTAATCAAAAAAAGGAAAGTTTCCAGAAAAATACCAAAAATTAGGCCTAAGCTATATTTTATTTTATGAACTGAAAAATTATGTCTATTTTACCAAATTCAAAACATATCAATTGCATTACATAATTTAAAAATTAATTCCCATTGTCAAAACAAATAGCGTGTTCTTAAGAGATAATAACTATCAAAAGATTGACACTTGTTTATTTCTGGTTTAAATGTGAAATTACATACAATGACCAACATTGTATTAAATTGTAAAAATATATTCTAAATATACTTTAAAAATACTCATATTAATAATTTATCACTATTAATTATTTCGATTAAAAAGGTTTTTTTTTAATTAAAATTTAGTAATTTTCACTATTCATCAGAAAATGAAAGTTATCCGAAAAGTACCAAAATTTCACCCTAAGCTAATTTAGATATTACAAATCCAAAAATGAAGTCCATTTTGAAAGATAAAATTTACAAAATTTCAAAAAGTGGTTATTACTATTCATAACGGCTAGTTTTAATAATATTTTAATAGCATATCGTTGTTTAGTGAAACTCAGTATTGCGTTCTACACACGCTATCGAGGAAGGTCGTGATTGCATGTAACGCAAGGCAAGTCAAGGATGTGTGTTGTGCATTCTTCTTTTGGTGTAGCGTACAATACATGACATTAATGAAATTAAAAATAATATTTTTCATAAAATCTCGGGGTGTTACATTTTACCCCCCTTAAAATGAATTTCGCCCTCGAAATTCGTCGGGGTTATAAATGGTTTAATACTCAAAAGTTTATTTAATAGCAACCCACATCGTAAAAAGGAATTCAAAAACCAATCTTTAAAAACAAAAGCATGAAACGTAACGGTTACCCAAATAAACTAATCACTAGGTTTCCACATAGGTGAAAATATGGATATGGAAGAGAAATCTAACCGTCATGTTCTGATGAAGAGTGGTAGTGAACATGGCTATTGAAAAGCCAGAAATCAAAAAGCCATAAATTTGTGACGATCTAAGGTACCATCTGATTCATCAGATATAAGATCACTTGGACAACATTTTTGGTTTTCAAGATCATGTCCCTAAAGTTGATGAAATTGGAATTAGAAGAAATACTTTCGTGATTTTGGTATAGTCTCACCGTTGGTCGTTCTTTGGACAATTTCCACTTCATCTCTTAATGAAATGAAGTTGAATTTGTCATTCATGATGTGTTAGCAGATCATGTGATAGAATGATGGGTTATTCCATCTGTTTTAAATAAAAGGTTAGCAAAAATTATCAAATATACATAAGTCCATATATGGTGAGATTAATCATATATGGTTCCTAAAATATACTTATACTTGTTATATTATATTGCTTAATATAATAAAACTAGTTTATACTAAACATGGACTTCATATAGGCCAGTGGTAGGTGATAAAGGCCAGTCGCACTTCGGTTGTGGGTTCGATTCCCACAGCCTTGTCCGACGCAATGGGTTGTCACCTGTCCTGCAAGTTTTCCTTTTTCTAAATCTATATTACTATAACATCCCATCAATAATATTGAAAAACGTTCTATACTTAATTATGTCCAACATAATCCATTCCAATATTTAGGCTTATCTAAAATACATCGGTTCAAGCTCATAGTATAAAGAAAATGATTACTTGAAATGTCACATAACAATCACGTGAAAGCCATCATTTATCCCCCATATATCTTTTTGGTCACATTCCAATAATGTGAATACCTTAATAATGTATTCTCTTGAAAAATGAATACCGATTAAACTTTAGTGAAAACATGAATGCTGTCAAAAGTTAACTCTTTCTATATACCAAAATCCAAAAATTCTATATACTCAAACCATGATATAACCTTCTCCTTATATCATTCATGAGCTCATGAATATGGTCAAACATTTCATTTTCTCATTTTACTTTCATTATGTGCATATCATCTTTTTTTCCAAAAATATCTCAATCACATTCTATGGTTACCAGTACCATTGAAAACCATAATAGACCAATACATAAATATTCCAATATTCCATAATACTATATACAACATTATTTTGGAATCCCATTACATAAACACTTAATCATTCCACCTCATTATTGTTATATTCAACATCACCAATAGTGATCGCATGTGACTTCCCTTTGTCCTTTGCCTTAACTGGTTTCTCATGTCGATCATCACTAACCCTTGTATTAGGGAATTTATTAGCATAATGACCCATTTCCTTGCACTTGAAGAATTGAAGTGTTGTTGGTGCGTTCTCTGCAGTCTTTTCTTTATTCACGTCATTAGAAACCCTTTTTCCATTACTTCGAAACACAGCTACTCGATGACCTTCTTTTCCACACTTAAAACATTTTCTAGTCCCTTTAATACAATCTCCACCATGCTTCTTTCCACACTTTGAGCATAAGGAAACATTCAGCTTCTTTTCACCATTATTCTGATATTTCTACTTGAACTCCTTCTTTCGTTTCTTGTCAAAACTATGAGATGGATAAGTAACACCAACTTCCACTTCTACCTTAATAGCACAACGCACAATTACTTCATAGCTACTGAAGTCTCTTATAGCTAATGCCCTTCGAAGATTTGGTTTTAAGCCACTGAAGAATCGATCAACTTTACATTCAGGTTCGATGATAAAGTTAGATGCATACCTTGCAAGCCTTGTAAAATTCTCTTTGTATACACCAACAGATTCATCATCCTTTTGCTTTAGTTCAAGAAACTCCTTCTCAATCTTTGTTTGAAGAATACGAGGGAATTACTTATTGAAAAATACGTTCTTTAACTCATCCCATTCCACAGACTCAATTTCATCTCTTGGCCTCGTTTTCTTGATATGATTCCACCATTGATCAGCTTCTCCTTCCAAACGATATACTACTAAGATGACTTTATCATGTTCAGAACATTGAAGAACTGAAAATATCTTTTCAGTGGTACTGATCCATTTTTCAGAAACAAGTGGATATGAAGACCCACTGAAAGAAGGTGGGCATTGCCTCATGAAGGACTCAATAGAATATTTTTTTCCCTTCTCTGCTCATTTGGAAGTCCAGAATGATTCATAGCTTGTGTAAGTATAGCAATAAGATTTTTCACTCCATCTCCCATAACATTTATTTGTTCATGAGGACAATCACTGCATTGTCCATTGCATTGATCAACATGGTTCCTTTGGGTTCTAGCCATCGTCTAAAACCCAAAAAGAATAGTGAGAGAGGCAAAAATCACGCGAGGGGAAAACAACATAATAAAGGGGGATTACCTTCAATTTCTAACATCTTAGGTTACCATAATTATAATACTATAACCTATACTTATACTTAACCTTAGGGACATCCCTAGACATACCTTATAAATATCTCTAGGGATCTCACTAAAGTTCTCGCATCCTAGTTTCCAAAGGTTGACTAAACCTTTCCTCTAATACCAACTGTAGAGACCCGAAGCGTGATGTACATGGACATTACATTACTTTTGTGGAATACTTAGTACATAACAACAACACACACATAAGGACCGTAATAGTTTAGTGTCTTTGGAAACTCGGAATATAATCTTCTAATCATGGTGAAAGATCTTCAACATCTCCCATAAAGATATTTCTTTTTTTATCTAAAACCATTCTTCATATCCTGGGGAAAAGAAAACATAAAAGGGTGAGCTCAAATGCTCAGTAAGGGTAAACAAAAGAAATATCAATCACATCATATTCATAAGAACATAGAATTTAGGAAATCTTAACCTTCAAAAGAGATCATAATATCATAACATGGGATAAATAATAGTAGTGAAATGTAATCACAATAATCATAAATTAAAACATGAAACTTTTTGGCATACACACATAATCATAGATAATCATTTCTTATTATTCAAGACTCATTTCCAAGACTATCTTAGTGGACACAGTCCATTTCTGAACTGAGTTCACTCCTTGTTTCAGTCTTGTTTCACTGAACCGGTTTAACCTGCCATTCCAGCCATGTCTATCTCATGAGATATAAAATCTTTACCCAATGCATTGTAGGGAGATATAGGTCCCACCCATCTCATAATGATACCATTCTTATGTGTTCCACAAAATCATAAACCACACATCATATCATAACACATGTAATAAAAATGGGAATCTTAAACATCGTGACATCATTAAACAATTCATATAAGATAAAGGAATTCATAAAAATAATTCCATCACAACATAATCAAATAAATGTAATAATAGGGATAAAAACAGAACCCTTTATTATCTTAGATGGAAAATAATTTTGATAAAACAATTGAACTCCATTCTTGAGGAAAATATCCTTTCTTCTTCAAAAACACTTTTCCTTTCTTAACATGTCGTTAAATTCTAAACTAAAAGAAGTTGATTAAAAATAAACATGAAAACTTGAAAAGTAATCTTCTTGGAAATAATGATTTAAAAATCCATTCATGCCGTATAAGTTAAAAAAACATTCTTCGTACTTTTTTCAAGAAAGTAAAAAAGTACCTCATACGAAATACGAAAAAAGATCCCATTCATATCCATTACTAAAAACTCACTGAAGGGAAAAATTTGATTTAAAAAATTGTAGGTGGATGGGAATAATATTACATATTGAGGGAACATGGATGTGGATGATAAAATACACCCCGGTAAATACCAAAGTATAAACAATCTCGAATAAAAGTGAGATTGTGATATTTTCCCTTACCTTAGGTCTGATTTGCTTTATAAGTGTCTGAACCTCCTGTATAATGATTTAAATAATGTTATCGACTTATTACAGAATCATAATAATTGTTATGATATCATATATGGTTCACTTATGACTTTATTTTACCCATGTTTTTGTAAATTCCATGTTAAATAGCGTTTTTGGTAAAGTCGTTTCATTTGTCGTCCGTGTTTTGACTTTTAATTATTCATATGATTACTTAGATCATGATTACTTAATTAAAGAATATAAAACATGATTTATATATAATATATATTCAGAATATAGATATATATATATAATAGATCAGTAAATGGAAAGAAATACACCATTTATGGAGACGGTAGGCCGTACGTACGCATGAACGCTGTTTTCGTTTTCTTATTGAATTGAGTGGAATTAAGTAGATGACATAAATATATATATACATAAATACAGTAGTATTATTATGTAATATATTTCATGATTACTTATTATACATACTTTATAATCATTCATGAATGGTTAACGTGGAGAATGAATCTCATCGCGTCGTGGAGACGGTAGTCCATACGTACGCACGAGCGATGATATCGTTCTCATGATCATTGAATTGTATTGGAGTGTATTTATACTATTTCTGAATCAATATCACTTTAAAATAGTCATATATAGTCATTATTTACACCATTATACCCATCCAAGTAAGGTGGTGGTGGAAAATAGATTACACCATGGCGTGGAGACGGTATTCCGTACATACTCACGCACAGTGATTTCGTTTTCCGTAGGATGGATAGATGAAGAAATATTGTTGTTTAATACATATAATAACATATCAGTATATGAGTGATAATGATGTTATTACTTCATAATGAAACAACTAATGAAGAAGAAGTGGAAGAAGAAATAAAGTTGAAAGAATTGGTAACGGACATTACCTCTTCTTTGAAACGCCTCTTTGAGACCTCCTTTTAGGGAACTAAAATTGATCTTTGAAGAAGACCAGGTCCTCTAAGATGACTCTAGGGAAGCGTATAGGAGAAATTGGCAGGGTTAGGCCGAGCATGATGGCTCAATGTGGTGTGAGGAAGTGGGGGAGGAGGTTCCCTTTTATAAGGGAGGAGAGGGGCTCCTTTGGAAAAACTAAAAATATTATTTTTTTATAAAGTCAAGTTCGGTTTTAAATAGCTCCAAATTTATTTATTTAGAAGCTAAGGTGGGGATGGGTCGAAAACCTCTCATCCAATAGAATTTAGACAAGTTTAGGTTCCTATTTTAACCTTATCATTTAGATTTATCATTAAGTTAAATAATTTTACATTTACCGTGTCTTCTTGTGTTCTTATACTATAAGGTTAATAAACCCACTATAACAAGAAAAACTAACCCCAAGTTGTTTATTATTAATATATATAACCTTATCTAAGTCATTTTCTGAACCTTAGATTTTTAGGAATAAAATAACATTTAATAATATAATATTTGTTTTAAAAACTATTTTATGTCAATTTTGACACTATTTAGTAATTTATTTTTTTGAAAATCATAACAGAATGATTAGTTCGAAAAACATAAATTAAATAACTAATAACATGTCATATTAACCTATAATATTATTTGAATTCATAAAAAGTCTCAAATTACAATTATTTGGGTATTTATAAATCAATTATGTCAATATTTCATTAATAAGATAATTACTGCATCATCTTTGTGTCATATATAAATTAACTTATCTAAAGTCAAAAAATTAAAAATAAAATATCATTATGTAGGAAATATGTTTAGCTTTCTAATGAATATTTATAGTTGAATATATCTTATGTAAAACCTTATATTAAAAATGATATAATTATTAAACTTTGATTTTTACTATTTTAACTCTTCTTTAAATAAATTAATAATAAATGTCCTAATCTAATCCAAGTGGGCCTAAATGGTCATATTTTATTACTAAGGTTGTTTTTGGTCGAATTACACTTATCCAATAGAATTAGGACTTGTGTTAGGGTAATAATAATATCATTTTTACACTTAATTACCCTATTTACTTTTAACTGTGGTAAAAAAAGTAAAAAGTTACTATTCACTAAAAATTATTTTCATCTCATTGAACCACATTTTTCTTACTGACATCAACCGTGTCTCTCGGATTTTTGAAATTCCACTCACAGAAGTGGTAAAATTATGTTTTATGAAAAATTTATTTTTTCTAACTACCACTTAGTGGTTTCACTATTCATCAAAAAAATGAAAGTTTCCAGAAAAATACCAAAAATTTTGCCTAAGCTATATTTGATATTATGAAATGAAAAAAGATTTCTATTTTACCAAATTCAAAACATTTCTGTTCCATTACTTAATTTAAAAATTAATTTCAGTCGTCAAAACAAGTAGCGTGTTCTTAAGAGATAATAACTATCAAAAGATTGACACTTGTTTATGTCTGGTTTAAATGTGAAATTACATCCAATGACCAACATTGTATTAAATTGTAAAAATATATTCTAAATATACTTTAAACCAACTCATATTAATAATTTATCACTATTAATTATTTCTATTAAAAAGGTTTTTTTAAATTAAAATTTAGTAATTTTCACTATTCATCAGAAAATGAAAGTTATCCGAAAAGTACCAAAATCTCATCCTAAGCTAATTTAGATATTCCGAATCCAAAAATGAAGTCCATTTTGAAAGATAAAATTTAAAAAATTTCAAAAAGTGGTTATTACTATTCATAATGGCTAGTTTTAATAATATTTTAATAGCATATCATTGTTTAGTGAAACTCGGTACTGCGTACTACACACGCTATCGAGGAAGGTCGTGATTGCGTGTAATGCATGGAATGTCAAGGATGCATGTTGTGAAAGATTTTTTTGGTGTAGAATACAACACAAGAAATTAATGAAATTAAAAAGAATATTTTTCATAAAATCTCGGGGTTTTACAGGCCGCCTTCAACCTCTCCCGTATAAGCTGAACCTTCTCAGTCGTGCTCTGCACCACTTCTAGGACAATAACACCTGCTTCCCATTCCTCGGTCCAGCATACGGGTGATCGACATTGACTTCCATACAATGCTTTGAACGGAGCCATTCTAATGGTAGAGTGATAGATATTATTGTAGGTAAACTCTACCAGAGGAAAGTGTCTCAGCCATGATCCCCCAGAGTCCAAAATAAATCCCCGTAGAATATCCTCTATTGTCTGGATGCTACGCTCTATATGTCCATCTGTCTTGGGGTGGAAAGTAGTGCTAAGACGTAGCCGTGTGCCAAATGCATTTTGTAATCCTCTCCAGGCTCGTGAGGGTAACCATACATCTCTATCTGATTCTTTGGACCTCGAAACACCATGAAACCACACCACCTCATCCACGTACCTCTGTGATAAGGCATCCACTTCACCCGACTCCTTGATCGCCAAAAAGTGAGCTGATTTTATCAACCAGTCCATCACTACCCAGATAGCATCATGGAATCCTTGACCATTGGGTAGTCCTATAAATAAATAAATCAATATGTAGTCCCACATCCACTCAGGGAAATATTATGGTTTTAATAGACCGGAGGGAACAAAATGTTCAGCCTTCACCTGCTGACAAACTAGGCACCTGACCACGAACTCTGCCACCATCCGCTTTACCCCGAGCCACCAAAACTGACGCCTCAGACCCTGGTACATCTTGGAAACTCTTGGGTGCACCACTAGGGGTGAGTTATGGAACCCACCAAGACCCATCTCATGCATCGCCTTTGGGACAAACATATTCCCTAGGAAAATAATCTGATTCTGACCATCCTCCGACCACCCCTCCAGAGCATCGACTTGGTTAACCTAGTCACAAATTACTTCACTCTCTATGTCTCCCCACTAGGACTCCTCCACCTTCCGTAGAAGAGACGATTGCACCGTCATCTGAAACAGACAACCGCTACCACTATCCATTCTTACATCCAAGTGCAGGGCAACTCACTGCTCCATCACCTACCAAGCATTTGCAGACTCTCGAACCACACTCTATCGTGATATCCTACTCAATGAATCAGCCACCACATTCCCTTTTCCTAATATGTACGAAATCGCGAAGTCATTATACTAAAGGAACTCCATCCACGTTCGCTACCATAAGTTATGGTCCTGCTGGGAGAAGATAAAATTCATGCTTTTGTGATCCGTGAACACCACGAAGCACTCCCCGATGAGGTAATTCCTCCACAACCTTAGTGAGAACATGACCGCCACATGCTATATATCATGGGTCTCATAGTTATTCTCATGGGGACATAACTATCTAGACACATAAGAGATTACCCCTTGTTTCTGCACGAGCACACACCTGAGGCATTGTCCAGAAGAATCACAGAACACCACATACGCTACTCCTTCATATGGAAACAACAGCACCGGGGCACTAACCAACTTCCTCTTTAGATAGATAAGGTTTCCTCACACTTCCCACTCCACATGAAAGCCTGGTCCTTCTTGGTCAAGGCTATCAAATGTGATGAAAGTGGGGTGAATTTGGGAACCAACCTCTAGTAGTAACATGCCAAACCTAGGAAACTACGAATTTCTATCATTCTCTTGGGTGTTTCCCATGAAACAAACACCTCAACCTTCAATGGGTCCACTGATATTCCCTGCTCAGACACCACGTGCCCAAGGAAGTGCACTTATCGCACTGATAACTTTCACTTGGACAATTTCTAAAAGAGTTCGTGCTGTCGGAGGTCCTCTAAAACTATTATTAGGTGTTAAGAGTGATCCTCCTCTGACCTTGAGTATATCAGGATTTCATCAATAAAAAAGTCTATGAACTGATCCAGGTATTCTCTGAAGATGGATTTCATGAGTCCCATGAACACAGCTGGTGAGTTCATAACACTGAAAAACATGACTACAAACTCAAACTGTCTATACCTACACCTGAAGGCAGTCTTTGAGATGTCACCCTCCTTCACCATCAAATAGTGATATTCATACCGCAGATTGATTTTAGAGAACTAATATTCTACCCTTAACTGGTCAAAGAGGTCATCTATCCTTGGGAGAGGGTAACCGTTCTTGAACGTTACCTGATTCAGCCTCTGGTAGTCTATGCACAGCCTGAGACCACCGTCTGCCTTCTTCGCAAACAAGACAAATGCACCCCAAGGTGAGACACTTGGTCGAAAAAAACCCTTATTCATCATAACATCAATAGGAATTCGCAACTCCTGCAACTCAGAAGGCACCATCTGGTAGGGAGCCATCGAAAACGGACGAGCACCAGGTTGCAAGTCTATTCTGAACTCAACATCACGTCGAGAGGGTAGAGTTGCCACTTCATCAGGGAAGACGTCCATAAACATACTGAAAATCCATGGGAGTTCTACCATTTCTGCATCCACTATCTCCACATATAGTTCTACTAACAAGGAAAGGAGGGACTCCCCTCGCCAGCGGATTTTTTGGAAACCCTGATCGCCAATAAAAGATACACAATGGCCACCCAAATCCTAAATCATGATCCTTACTCAGAAGTAGTCAACAAAGGCACATACCGAGAAAAACCAGTCAATTCCTAGGATGAAATCATATGGTTCTATCTATAATTGTAGAAGATCCCTCATAGACTGATGTGGCCTTATCATCAGTCTACACTCTCAGAAAACATAAAACTATTCGGTCTGACCTTCGACTGGCATGCTCAGCACCAGGGGCATTGGAATTCTCACAGCATATAAACCCAGATCACGGGCCAGAATAGGTTTAACAAAGTAGTGTGAAGCTCCTGTATCGAACAAGTCATAGGTAATAGTACTAATAAAGCTAATCGTACCTCAAAAAACCTCCTAACCAGATGGAGTTTCTACCTCTATGGCGGGTAACTGCCCACGCCCAGCTCCCCTACCCCTCGGTTGTCGACGACCTCCCCAACCACGCCTTAGTCAAGGTCATTCAGAAGTGCCCTATGGTTTGCCTCCTCCTGCAAAGTCTTCCCTTGGAAAAGTGGTAGCTCGCTATCCCTGCTGCTGCTGCTACTGAATGGGCCTAGCTAGAATCTAGTGTGGTTCAGCGGGTGCTGCACTGGCCCACAACCCTTGTATTGTACTCTGTCTGGGCACTGATTCCGAAGGTTCCCATGGCTATCACAGATGAAGCATCTCAGTAGTAGGTTTGAAAGGAAAGGGAAATGACTGGGAGATCGGAACTGGAACTGCTGAGGGCTGCTCCCTACTAGTCGAAACCTATAGGTCCCTGATGCTGGAGGCCTTCTGCTGACAACCTTCCCTTTCAAGAAGTCCAACTGGATTCCCTTTCACGATACACCTCCTAGTGTGTGCATCCTCTCCACCACTTCAGACTTCTTTTGGACCTCCAAGTATATCTGTAAGGTGACAGGAGTAACAACATACTGAAGAGAAGGTCGAAGTGCATCCTCCAAACGTCTTGCCTTTGACCCCTTATCTGGAAAGTGTTCCGGAGAAAAGTGAAGGAGATCCTTGAACAAGATCCCCAACACTCTCACCAAAATGCTCTACTGCTGGAGGGAGAGTAGCTCCTACCTCTTCTCAACCTTCATCGTGGAAGTGAGGAATTATGCCCAGAATTCCATCTTGAGGTCTAGCCATGAAACCTCATCCTCCCTATTCTCCACAAGATAAAGAGTCCAACACTGACACGCTGACCCCTGCATTTGGCATACATCTAGAGGAACCCAATAATCTGCTGGGCCCGGATAAAGTTAAAAGTTATCACCAGCTCATCTAGCTAGCTCTCTGTCTTCATGTCTGAGATGCTACCCTCGTACTTCCGGAGGGTCTGCCACTGAAAGGCACGAAGCATCTTGTGCCAAAGATCATCCTCTTACTCTCGGTTAGCCCTCTTTTGATCTTCCAAATCATCCTCTGGGTCCTCAATCACCCACACTACCCTTGGTCACCATCCGGATTCCATAACTGCAAGGTAAACAAGGGATGCCTATGCCAGAGCAGTGAAGAAGATTGAGTTTAAATTTTCTTAAACTTCTTATTCATTTTAAATCTCCAAAATACCCATTAAACTGAAGAATACAAGTCATTATGATTCATTTACATTCCCTAGGGTCACTACCCTGCAATCAGTGTACCCTTACTTGGTCGATCAGTAGGCATCGAGTCCTTGTATTTGATCATGAGGGCCCTAAAATCCCATGTCCTAGTCGGTATTCCCTGGCCTATTTCACGACCCAAGATCACCCAACACTGTTTCCCTAGCATCCCATGCAACCATCACTATGCCTAACCCCAAACTCCACCCTATCTCTAAACCTCCCTCTAATACCATTCTATCACAGCCCACCTTCACCATGATGAATGAAGGGACATCAGGTTTCCAAATGATTCCTTCATCATGTTTAAATAGAGATAATGACCCCCAAGACCCACCATCAATAGGTCCAGGAGTGGAAACTAGCACCAAGGGTATAGAATCACAGACAAGATGGAAAGAATTACCATTTTTATTTAATAGTATCGGGAGATAATATAGAAAATACCAACAACACAAAAAGTGGAAGCACAGGTAAAGACAAAACAAACCATTCTCACATGCATGTTCCAAAAATTAAATGATACAAAAGTAAAAGAAAACTCCAATAAGGATGTACCAAAAGAAAAAAAATAGCAACAACAACTATCCCAATGCCTAAACTAGTACGACCCTGCATAATCCATGAAGACCTATTGTAAACATGAAAATAGTTTTATATTAGTAGGGTGAGCATACAAGTGTACATAATAGGGAAAACCAAAAGCTCTCATGCACAAGTAGGGAGGAATTTTAATTCCCCGTGAGAAAAGAGATAATCGAAGAACCTAACAAGGAAAAATATCTACCCAAGCCTCGCCAAGGCACACTCCCCAAAAAATGAATGTCAATTAATATAATAGTAATAACACATCGATGTTTGGGTACCCTCCACCACTTTCCCACTGGTTATTGAAGACATCCTACGCATCAAACCTATATCGCCATTCTCACCGCAGTCCCACTACCACACCCCACCCGCACACACCTGGGTCAGAACAACACATCCCGCCCGCAAACAACTGGGCCACAAAAACCACACGTAACCAAGCCTGCAAACACCTGGTCAAGAACAACTACTGTCATGACCAAAGACACTTGGGCCTCATCCCAAAGCCACATGGGAACGAACCTGCCCGCACACACCAGGGCGACCACCACAACTACCCTACACAATGAATCATGGGCTAAAATGGACATCAGGATATCACAGACTTCCTGATGGGTCTTGGGATATTCGAGAAATTGAGCAAGAAAAAGCTAATAATCATCCCCTCATAGGAGTGTTTGGAAAAACCCCTCCCCCATGAAATGGGGGTGTTCAACAATAGGTTAAAAACATGGGTGGGGCGCAATTAAAAAACATAAGAACAACAATTATATAATATATATAAAAATCACTCATCCTAACCTAGGAGTTCCAAAACCAACTTAAGCATACAAAACATGTTACTATTCATTCATAAGAAGCACCGAGCCCACGATCATGTCACCACTCATCCCAGAAAACAATTATCCATTGATCCCATTCTTGATTTCATGATCAAGTGATCCCATTTAAGTAAATTTTGCAATTCTGGGAAACTAACAGGCCTAACCACAAGCCAGAAAAAGAGAAACAACCAAACAACAATTTAAGTATTCACACCTGATTATCATGTAAAGTCACAACAACAACAAAGTTATCCGTGTGATCCCTCAAAGTACTGGAACAAAACCAAGCCACAAGATACAACCCCACACGATATCAGATTCACAACCAAAAACCGTGCCACAATAGAGGATCCCATCCCCATCCACATCACCCCATAAGAATCTAGTAGGATAACACACCTACTACCAAAACAGAGTAGGGAAACATCCAGATTGAAGCACATCAATCTTTTGTTTCTTCCTTCTGTTGGTTAACAGGGGTGATCACACAAGGACTATTGTCCATTGTGAATCCATTAAATCTGCTGAGTTTACATGATTAGTCAATTTCCATGTTAATCCATTCAATCATCATATAGGATTCGAGTTCATTAGTGTACAAGGAAAGACCACCAACAACCATGATTTTCAGTGGGCATGATCATGTTCAATTCAGTACACATAAATAATCAAGGGTAATGAAAAGTAGCATAAACATCGATCACACCCCCCTCCATTCTTTAAAGTCAATTTGTTATCTTCATTAATGTTTGGTTTCATCCAACCCCATAGAAACAATAGCGTACCATCCCCGCATGATACACAGTAAAAGAGACGAAAGAAAACCCTACTTTGATGATCAATGATCGATGTTTCTCTCAATGCGCGAAGAACTGGGGATGAGCAACTTATAGGGGAGGAGAGTTCGGGACTCTAAGGATGAGTAGTAAGGGCTCCAGCACACGTGAACCACTTTCCATTGGAAGTGAACTCAAAACGCTCTAAGGAAATAGAAAACCCAGCCAGGAAAAAGAAAAAGAGGAAAGCTCATGCGATAAAAAGATGAGCCCATGAATTACTGGATATCAAGATCTTCAATGGTTTTAATGATAGATTATGGATTCACCACTCGGTTGGGTGGTTACAAACGATAGGATGAGCTGTTACTTAATAAATCTTATCGGGAAAAGCTGGTAACATCTGTGAATTTAAATGATTTTATATAAACAGAGGGGAACGTTACACGGACACACAACGGGGTCCATTGAGGGTCTCCCCACTATTAGGAATTTAAACATTGATTATGGGGATAAAAACAGCCTTAAACCATTTCCAAAAGGTTAAAAGGGTTTAAAAGTAGCATTACAGGAAAAACTATAGAAGAAAAGCTCAACAAGGATCTGTGACACCGATCGGTGACACGCGGTACGTGTCAGACCAATCTATCGCACCAATCGGTGTCGTACTGATCGTGTCACACTGATAGGTCGCACACCGATTAGTCGCACTGATCGGTGACACACCGATCCTGTCACACTGATCGGTCGCACACCGACCGGTTGCACCGATCGGTGATGTACCGATCTTGTCACACCGATCGGTCGCCCACCCATCAGTCGCAACGATCAGTGACACACTAATCATGTCCCAACGATCCGTCGCACACTGAAATGACATCCTACCACCGAGACGTCACCCTTAAAATCCAGAAATTGGCAAAGGGATGGACCATGAGGGTCTGGTCCATTACATGATGGTATTTTAGTTATTAATGTAATATGTCACCATATAGATATGTACGCATATTAGATAAATTGTGCTAACCATAATTGTTTTGGATAATACATAGAGATAAATATATGAAAATTATTTTCAATCTTTTATGTACCCTATAATCTTTTAAAATTTCATATTAGTGCTTCTGGAATAATAATTTTTTTCATATTCATTTCATGGAGTTATGGATTAATTGGAACATCATCGAAGAACAAAAAAGGGAGAATTTTTTACTATGAAATTAAAATATATCAAGATATTATTTTTACAAATATTTATATAAAGTAAAATAATTCCTCAAAAACATAAATAGGATGTTGAAAATTTTTTAGTTTTCCTATTCTCATATTTTTTTATGATATCAATTACCCTGTTCATGACTCTTTTGTTTATGTTTTTGTGATTTTTATGTTCCTCCTGGCCATCTTCTATATCACATTCAATCTACATTATGGTGTTGTAATTCTCTTTTGTGTCCATGTTTAACTTCAAAACTTTTTTATACTACATGAAACCCTGTTAATGTTATTATTATAAATGATCCTGCAATTCCCTTCCACTTTTATTAAGATGATTTTAAACCCTTTTAGAATGTTAGATTTTTTAATGGTATATTCAAATTTAAATCCCATGATTACAGAGATAAATCATAAATTGGGTTGAAAAAATTTATTTAATTGAGGGGTAATTTAACTCTTAATTACATTAATACATATTTATTTTTTGATAAATTTAATTTAATTAATAGCTTGTGATGCATATAACAACAGTTTTAAACAAAAAATGGTGTAATAATGCTTTTTTCACAAAAATTTTGATTTTAATTATTAACAATTTTATAAAATCTACACACAAGAAAATTAGTTTTTAAATTATGTTATCAAAATTATCTTAGGGTAATTATTTGTATTTTTTTTGAAAATATTCATATTTTGATGAATAATGATGTATACTATATTTTTATTGAATACTGGATTTTCATTTAAATAAATTATAATGATAAATTATATTTTATAGGTTAAAAGTAAAATTAGTTCAAATATATTTATATTAATCAAATAAATTTAATATTAATCATTATCATATTGAATGTTTCTATAAAAATATTATAAACCCTTGATCATTTTTTATTTTAAAACCCACTTTCTTCTTGAGTTAGTGGGTTTAATTTTAAATTGATATTTTTAACTTCTATTAAAAAATAAAAAATATCAATTCCATATTATTAATTAGAATAATTTATATTATCTAATTTTTCAAACATAAAAGTTTACAAAAATATGTTTTGTGAATAGAATTTTTTTTAATGAAGTTGAGGATTAAATGGGTCTATTGGGGGTTAAAATAAGAAGATGTGGGTTAAAATAACATTCTAACATGTAAAAACCCCATTGTGTGTCCGTATGTTTAATCGTATTAACTTATTATCTATTTTATTATTTTTAGGGAAACTTTTATGTTATATTTACATACAGAAAAAGTTATGTAAAGAAAAAGGCACAAAACAAACCATTCATTCTTTTAATATCTATAAATACTTGGGATAGGAAAAAACAACTGATGTTCAGTTATAAATATTACATTGAAATATAAATTAGTTTTTGTATTAGGATAAGTTACATTAATATTTAATATATTACATTTTACATTAAAAGCTTAATAAATTCCAATACATGAAATATTTAGTTAATAATAAAGTATAATTAATGATATGAAATTATTTAAAAGTTAATTAAAATTTATAAATTAATATGTTAAAATAATATTATATAATATCTTATAAATTTAAAAGTTTGGATTATTATATATTATAATTCCCTCGTTTTCATAAAAATGTTAAATTCAAATTAAACGAATAATGTATAAATTGATATTAATGTTACTGTATAATAAATGAAAATTTATTATATGATTTTAAATTCCTAATAAATTATATTACTACATGTGTATTTTAAATTTTGATAATAATATACTATTATAAATTAATGGTAAATTTTTTATTATAATGACTATATTTAAAGATAAATAGTAAAAACTATGTTTGTGTTGTTGGGGTTAAAATGATAAATTTTCACACATTTTATTAAAATTAATTTTCAAAAATTAGGATTTTTATTTGATTAATTAGATTAGATATTACTTGTTAGTGATTAAAAATTATTTAATGATTCTAATTTTATTTTATACATTAATGATAAATTAACATGGTTTCAAAAATTGGATACAATGTTAAATAACTAAAATTGATAAATCAAGAAAACATTATGCAAAATGAATAACATACCAAAAATGTGTTCATTTATTATAATGGAGGCTTGAATCAACCAAATAATCCCTCCAATACATTATGGATAAGTATTGAGGCATATAAGGTATGAGTGACCTTCTAATAGTGAGTCCTTTTGAGTATTTAAAAAATGACACCCCTCCTCAATATATAAGGGCACATACTCTCCTCACATACTCACACCTCATGTACTTTGAATTGAAAAAAACCTACCCAAAAATCATAAATACACTCATATATACATCATATAAGACTTATATTGGGAATAATTAAATACTTGGAAGCTGTTTCGGAAAAAACTAAAGAGGATACCCGAAGAAGAGGTAATGGTCTTCAATGAGTGTTTTTATTAAATTTAGTTAAACACCAATTCAAATTTTTATTAAATCATAATGATATAATAAAATCACTATAATCCAAATACTAGGTTTTTTTAAATATTTGTATCATCTAAAACCATCTCCATATACTTCATATGGGTTAGGAAGTCACCATTCAAATGTATGGCAGTCTACAACCTCACAAATTGGTGACATTTTTTTTTCCAATTTACAACTTTCATGGTTGGGTAAGATAACGTATATAAATTAAATATATGATATTTATCACATAGTTATAGATATTTAGTATTTAAATCATATATCACATTTATTAATTTACACTCTATATAAGATATCATAATATTGATCGTCTATACGGTGGTCTACCATCACACGAAGCGATCTAGTTCCTCTTCCAATAACACATTACATGGAATGAAATAATGTTACTTTTAATGATAATATGTGATATAAATTAAATAATTACAATATTTATTAAATATATTTACATTATTTAAAGATAATATATGTAATATCCTAGGTAAAAAAAATAATACATTTTCATATTTATTAATATTTGTGAATTAAATATAAATTTTACTTTAAAGGGGTGGTTATGTTCGATAGCGTACCTGATATGCAACAACGAGTTTCTTTGAAATCATACGTTGCACACTAGTAACATAATAATATTATTTTAAATGGTAGTTAAAACGTAACCGTTGTATTTTCAGAAATAAATAGAAATAAATAATATATGATTATATATGTTTGTTAAATGTTTTTATATTTATCAAATAAAAGATAGAGGTTTAAAATAAGAAAATAATTCAATTTTAGGCATAGATACTCTAATATTCACTAAAAGGTTGAGTTATCACCTTTTGATGGAGAAACATCCTTAAAATAGTTTTGGTCACTCTTATACATTCTATTGTACCAAATAACATCCTTCTTTAGAATCGGAACATCAAAATTTACTTTGTGTATGTTTTGTTATTTTTCTGATAAAGTTCATTTTTAATGAATAAGTGAAAAATATTGTATTTTAATTCAAAATATCATTTTAATCTAATTAATTTATATGATTATATTATCTTTTTAATTTTTTTACGGTGAAATTAGAATATATTTTTACCATTTAATCCACTGGTGGTCATAAGAATTAATTTCACTTTGTAATTGGACTTAAACAAGTGTTAATATTTTGATATATATTGTTTCTTAAAAACATGATATTTGTTTTGACAATGGGAATTAATTATGAAATTAATTAATTAAAATTTTATGTTATGAATTTTGTAACATAGAAATTAATTTTGAATTCAGAATATGAAATATATTTTAGGGAAAATTTTCGGTATTTTTCTAAAAAACATCAATTTTTGATGAATAGTGAAAGTACTAAGTGGTAGTTTAAAAACTGATTCTTTGTTTAAATGAAACATTACCACTTCTGTGAATTGAATTTTAAAAATTCTACATACATGGTTGTCATTAGTATGTAATATGTGTTTCAATGGTATGCAGATATTTTTTGGTGAATAGTAACTTTTAAGTTTTATTAATCGCGATTAACGGTAATTAGTGTAATTTAAGGTAAAAATAATGTTATAATAATACTAAATTTCCATTACACAAGTTCCAATATTATTGTATGAGTCATGGACAACCAAGAATATCCATGGGTCACCATGGGGACCCCATGAGGCCAATTGGGTAAGAAAATGACATTAATAAGTTTTTATTTAAAGTTAAAATAAAAATGTCACAAACATGTATTGTTTTACTAAAAAAATTTACATGGTGTTATACAAGTAATTTATTTTACTATAAATATTCATTATAAAGATAAAAATATTTCCTACAACATGATATTTTTTTATTATTTTTAGATATTAAATAAATAACTTTGTATTGACAGCATGATGATGCAACGATTACCTCATTAATGAATGATTTAAATAAACTGAAAAGATAAGGTAAAATCTAACACATAAAGTTGTCAAAAACCAATTGGATGGGTGGAATTAGAACCCTTATCACTTTATCCTCGAAATATATATTTTTGGGTCCTTTAAAATCAGAAAATCATTTTCTAATAAAGTATCATTTTATAACATTCCAAGAGTGCCCCTCCTCCCTCTTATAAATGGACCCCACCTCTACCCCCTTACCCACACCTCTCAAGCCTTTGGCTCGACAAAAAGCCGCTCATTTTTTCTCTCCAAATCCCTCTCCTCATCCTAGAATCCTTACTTTAGTCAGAAATCTCTTCAAGAAACCAATTTGTTTCAAACCAAAGGGAGTTACCCGATTTAAAGGTAATGTCTTCTCTTATGTCCTTTTGTTTTATTTTTATTCTCCAACCCCTGAACTATTTTTATTCCTTTTTTTGTAACAAAACCAGTATCTTCAATATACTAGGATTTCTTTATTATAAGTATTCATTATAAAGTTACACACACCTCCATCTAATGGTTAAAGAACATATTGTTTCTGTGGATGGTGAATTACTGCCTCACGAAACGATGATTGTTCAATCTTCTCTTAACACCTTTCATGGTTTCCATTATGATGTCAATGTATTTATATATTATATATAATATATTTATTCTCTCTATATTCTACTATATTTTATTTTTAAAACATACCTTTTTGCATTTCATTTTTTGCAAATGCGATAATTTCATTTGAGAAATTGTGGACTACCGCACCCTCAGGGGATGCGACTCCTTCATGCCAAACATGGAATTTATAAAGAATATAATTAATGAAATTATATTAAATATATAACATATATATTATAATGGAATTATAATATATATTTTTCTCAATTATTTTTAATTCCTTTAATACAAAATAGAAATTAAAGTACCGTTCATGCGTACGTACGGCTTACCATCTCCATGAACGGTGCATTTCATTTCGTACGTCTAAATGTTATGTGATATTATAAATACATGTATATGTAGGATATATATGATAAATATGATATCTAAATCATGAATATCATTTTTTATATAATGAACGTTTGACCACATGAACAACATGTAATTGTAAGAAGTCCACTTTTAACATATGTACCAAATATTGAAAAGAGATATTATAGATTTTACTGTGAAGTGTTTGACTTGTCAGTAGGTTAAAGTAGAGCGATAGTTACCGAAAGGGATGATTCAGTCATTACTGGTTCCAGAGTGTAAATGGGAAAATATATCCATGGACTTGTTATGGGATTACCAAAGACATCTTGATGTAATAATGCAATCTGGGTTATTGTTGATCGATTGACTAAATCTGCTCATTTCCTTCCTATTCAAGAAAAATTCTCTCTAGATCAAATTTATTGGTTATATGTTAAAGTTATAGTTGGGTTTCATAGAGTTCCTCTCTTCATTGTATCTGATCGTGATCACAGGTTTACTTATGACTTTTGGAAAGGCCTTCCGAAGTCATTGGGTGCTGAATTAAATTTTAGTACAACTTTTCATCCGCATTTAGACGGCCAGTCAGGACGAACAATTCAGACCTTGGAGGATATGTTACGTTCTTGAATGATGGATTACTAGGGAATATGGGACCAACATATTTCTTTGGTAGATTTTTCTTATAATAACAGTTTTCATTCCAGTATACAGATGGCTCAATTTGAGGCATTATATGGGAAACATTGTCGAACTAAAGCTTTTTGGGATGAATTGGGTGAAAGGAACCTGATGGGACTATAATTGGTAGAAGAGATGGCAGAAAAAGTTTAGTTGATTTAGAAAAACATGATAACAGCTTAGAGCAGGCAGAAAAGTTATGTGGATAACTGGACGAAGGATCTATCTTTCGAGGATGGTGATCATGTCCTTCTCAAAGTTTCTCCTTGGAAAAGTGTGATGTGTTTTGGTAAGAAGAGAAAGTTGAGTCCGAGGTTCATTTGACCTTATGAAATCATGGAGAAAGCTGGATCAATTGCATACGAGTGGAATTAACTCCAATTTTGTCCTAGGTATACAATTTTTTCTTGTTTCGATGTTGAGAAAGTATATGCCAGATCCATCTCTTCTTTTGATCCCAGAGGCAGTTCAGTTGGAAGAAAATCACTCTTATGAAGAACAACCAGTCTAGATTCATGACCGAAGAGAGAAAGCGTTGAGAAAAAAGGTAATTTATCAGGTGAAGGTTTTATGGAAAACCATATGGTTGAAGAGGCAACACGGGAATCTGAAAATGCTATGACGGATAAATATCCCCACTTATTTTGATAATTGAATAAAATTGAGAGGACGCAATTAACAAAAGGGGGAAGGATGTGACATCCCAGGTAAGTAAAGAATAAGACATTTTAATATTTATTAATATTTGTGAATTAAATAAAAAATTTTCTTTAAATGGGATGCTGTGTTCGACAGCGTACCCGATATGCAAAAACGAGTTTCCATGAAATCTTACGTTGCACACAAGTAATATAATAATAATATTAAATGGTAGTTAACACGTAGCTGTTGTATTAGAGAGAATGAATAGAAATAAATAATATATGATTATATATGTTTGTTAAATGTTTTTACATTTATCCAATAAACGATAAAGGCTTAAAATAAGAAAAAAATTCAATTTTAGGCATATATACTCTAATATTCAGTAAAAGGTTGATTTATAAACTTTTGATAGAGAAACAAACTTAACAAATAGTTTTGGTCACTCTTATAAATTCTATTGGACCAAATAAAATCCTTATTTAGAATTAATAAATCAAAATTTACTTTTTGTATGTTTTGTTATTTTTCTGATAATGTTCATTTTTAATGAATAAGTGAAAAATGTTGTATTTTAATTGCAAACCTCATTTTAATATAATTTATTTATATGATAATATTATCTTTTGAATTGGGTTTAAAGTGATATTATAATATATTTTTACCATTTAAACCAATGGTGGACATTGGAATTAATTTCACGTTGAGATTGGACTTAAACTAGTGTCAATCTTTTGATATATATCGTTTCTTAAAAACACGCTATTTTTTTGACAACGGGAATTAATTATGAAATTAATTAATTCAAATTATATTTTTTGAATTTGGTAAAATAGATATTATTTTTGAATTTTAAATATAAAATATATCTTAGGGTGAAATTTTGGTATTTTTCTGAAAAACATCAATTTTTTATGAATAATGAAACCACTAAGTGGTAGTTAAAAAACTGATTTTTCATTTAAATGAGACATTACCACTTATGTGAATTGAATTTTAAAAATACTAAATACATGGTTTTCATTAGTAAGTAAAATTTGTTTCAATGGGATGAAAATAATTTTTTGGTGATTAGTAACTTTTATGTTTTATTAATTGTGATTAAAGGTAATTAGTGTAATTTAAGGAAAAAATATTGTTATAATAATATGAAGTTGCCTTCAAACATGCCCTAATCTTATTGGATGAGCCATGTCCAACCCAGACAATCCATGGGTCAACTTGGGGACCCCATGGATCAACTTGGGTAAGAAAATGATATTAACAACTTTTTATATAAAGTTAAAATAAAAATGTCACAAACATGTATTGTTTTACTAAACCAATTTTTACATGGGCATATACACGTAATAATTTTCACTATAAATATTATTTAGAATGATAAAAACATTTCCTATATCATGATATTTTTTTATAATTTTTAGACATTAAATAAATAAATTTTTTTATGACACCATGATGATGCAATGATTACCACATTAATGAACGATTTAAATAAAATGAAATGATAAGGTAACATATAAAACTTAAACTTGTAAAAAACCTATTGTATGGTTCGATTTTGATACCTTATCACCTTAGCCTAGATTTATATCTTTTTTGGACCTTTAAAATCTGAAAATCATTTTATAATAAAGTCACATTTTATAACATTCCAAGATTGCCCCTCCTCCCTCCAATAAAAGGCCCCCACCTCTACAGCCATACCCACACCTCTCAAGCCTTTGGCTCGACCAAAATATGCCCATTTTATCTCTCCAATTCCCTATCCTCATCCTATAATGCTTAACTTAGGCAGAAATCTCTTCATGAAACCCTTTTTTTTCAAACCAAAAGGAGTCACCCGATTTAAAGGTTATGTATTTTCTTATGTCCTTTTGTTTTATTTTGCTTCTCCAACCCCCTAATCATTTTAATTCATTTATTCTGTAAACTAAAATGTATACTAAATATACTAGGATGTGTTTATGTAAATTATTTGAGCTACACTTACACACACATCCGTCTAATGGTTAAAGAACATACTATTTCTGTGGATGGTGAATTACTGCCTCATGAAACGATGATTGTTCAATATTCTCTTAACACATTTAATGGTGGACATTATGATGTAATTGTATTTATATATGATATATATATATATATATTTATTCCCTATCTATGAATCTGTATTTTATTTTTAAAACATAACTTTATGTTTTTCATGTTGTGCAAATGTGATAATTTCATCTGAGGAAGTGTGGACTACTCCCCCTCAAGTGATGTGACACGTTCATGCCAAACATAGAATTTATAAAGAATGTAATTAATGAAATTATGTTAAATATATGACATATATATTATACTGTAATTATAATATATATTTATCTCCTTTATTTTTAATTCTTTTAATATGAAATTGAAATGAAAGTAGCTTTCATGCGTACGTATGACTTACCGTCTCCATGAACAGTTCATTTCATTTCTTACCTCTAAATGTTATATACTATTATAAATACATGTATATTCTTTATATATATGATATATATGATATCCAAATCATGAATATAATTCTGGATACAATGAACCTTTTACCACATGAACAACATGTAATTGTAAGAAGTCCATTTTTTCTTAAGTACCAAATATCGACAAAACCAACATTATTAACAAAATTGTTTATGTAATGTTCATAACATGGAAAAAGTGATATAAAAGAAATAATAAGCTTGATAAATGTTCTTAATCAAGTAGAAATTAACACTAGTTCATTATTCAGGAGATTAAAGTGCGATCATGTCATGTCGGACACGAGGTAAGGGACTTCGTCTCAATATTCTTTCCTTGAGGCATATTTTGTTCTAATACAAGACTTTATTTTATACACTGTATAAAACACCTTTGAAATTTCATTTCATTCAAAGGGAATCTTTTTCTATGAAGCATTTTACTAAACTAAAAAAAGAATGATTCTTTTAACGTATGCGGTGACAACGTCATTTTCTACCGCCGTGAGCATTATTTGATCTTTGGTCTCCTCAACAAGCAATGATGTTTTTAAAAGTAAATAAATATCATATACGCTTTTATTTATTTTCTTATTGAAAATGATTTTGATAATGGATTTTTTATGTCAATATATTTATGTGATATATTGTGATTGATGTGTGAAATTTTTTTATCTCCATTATAATTTTTTATGTGTTATGAATTTATAATTGTGCTTAGACATTTGATGAGTGGTTACATGATAAACCAAATGACTAGTGGTGCCGTGAATACTAGGACAGGTGGTTACATTATAACCTCCAATGCATTGGGTATGGAAGTCGGCCGTATGGCTATTCCATTTAGTGATATGTGTGGAAGTCGACCATATGGTTATTCCATTTAAGTATGTTTATGTACCAACTTACCTTTATATGTTATGTGTTCTTTATATGGGTTTTATGGATGTATTTTGGTTATAACATGGTATATAATGATATTTTATTCATTGAATAATATTTACTACTTCATAAAGTTGAAAAGTATTACTTTGATAAAGTATTCATGGTTTACTTGTTGTTTTGAAAAACTAACAGTTTTTCTTCTTTGTGTAACCCTTACTGAGCTTTTTATGATCATCCCAAATTTTTTGAAATGTTTTTCACAGGACATAATGTGGAATAGGGTCATGGATGGGATCATATAAGAGTCATGCTTTATTAACATGGAACTAGTCATGAATCGTTTTTTTTTCAGAAGTTCATGTTTTGTAAAAATAAGCAAACTATGTAGAAGTGTCTACTTTGTAATCTTTTGAGATGTAATAGTTATTTTCTAATTCTATAAAACTCTAAACCTGAAAAGATCGTCAATGTGAATTATTTATTTAATTCAATATTAAGTAAGGCTTACGTCCACATCCTTATAATACATATCATTTTATTTTTTAGTTTTTCACTCACTTAAAGATGATAAAATTATTCGTTTAGATGTGGAAAACCTCCTTCACAAAGAAATGTGACACTATTTTATTCACCAAAACACATTGATGATATATGTTGGTATATAATATGGTATAAATGATATTATTATCATTAAGGAAATATAATGTAGTACATTCCTTATTTCCATAATTATCTTTGAGAAATAGAAACGTTACTCATGCGTACACATGATATACCGTATCCATAATTATAGTGTACTTATTTTATCATAAACCTATTTCATGATTGGTTTAAAAGTAAAATTTATTTACAAATATTATAATAATGTAATGATTAAAATTTATTATATGGTGTAAGTATTAAAAACATTAAACGACAAGATCTTTGATACTAAAACATGCATAATGAAACAAGGCAATTAAGAGACCGAATAATAAAAATAATGGAATATTATTAATGAATGGGTGAAAAGGTGATATAAAAGGATAAAATATGTTAGATAAAAGAGTAATATTATTCTTTTTATAGTTAAAGAAATTTTCAAAATCACAGTATAGTTGGTTACATAGTTTTCATTCAATAGGAAGCGTGAGAAAAATGATTTCTTAATGCAATTTACATACTTTGGGTCAAAATTATTCTTTTATGATTATTTATTTATATGATTATGTGTATGATGGAATTTTATTTACGTTAAGATTTATTTCAACTTGTTATTTTTGGATTTAAATTTTAATCACAAAACTAGTTAATTTATTAAATCTCACTCTAATTTTATGATCATTGTAGAGGTTTATTTCGCAATACCATTCTCACTGATATTGATTATTCTTAAATATGGTAAATGAATGTTATATAAAATTTTCCAAATAAACCCATTTCATTTTGTTATCAACTGGTTGTTCAAGCTATGTTTAGGTAATAATAATATTTATTCACTATTTCAAACTTAAATGTATTGATAATTTTTTATAAGATAATTCATCATAATTTCGTTCATTGATCGAAAATATGTTTTCGTAAAATAATCAGTTTTCTAAAAATATTATCAAAATGATTTTTACATTTTCTGTATATGCCTGAATTTTCATTAAAAAATAATTAATTTCATGGTTAAATTTATAAAAATTCAGAATTTATTTTGGTTATAATATATTTGAAATTGGGTACATATTACCAGAATTATAAAAAGATATCATAAATATAATTAATTAAAGGAAACACTTAAATTTTCCACATGAGGTATATAATAAATAATGATAAAATTAATACAAGGAATATCATAATAAAAAGAACATGAATCATACATTGAAATGATGGTAAAAAATGTTAATTAGACATTATAAATTATAGGAAAGAAATATTATTAGGGAATAAAATATGAATCATAAAGGAACATCAGCAATTATTGAATAACATTTGAATTTTTCATGGGATTATGACATACACATAAGCATTGAAAATAATTTACTTAGTAGTCATGGAATATTTCCATGACTATCCTAGTGGAATGGGTTCACTCACAAAAAAAATCTTATTAGTCATTTTCACTCTCAAGACTATGTTTTTGGAATTAGTTCATGCCCAAATAATATTATTAGTCATTTATCACTTCCAAGACAATATTTTGGAATAGGTTCACTCTCCAAATGTTCTTATTATTCATGGTTCACTTCGATGGAAATATTATTCATTCAATACCCAATACATATTATTAGTGATGGTTTTGTCAAAATACAATCTAATTGAAATTGGTTAACTCTTCAAACCATCTTATTTGAAATGTTGCACCCTAAAGAATATCTTATTATAATGGGTTTGCTCCCCAAACCATCATATTTATAAACATTCACTCCCAAGACTATGTTATTCGAATGGGTTCACTCCCAAAACAATATTATTAGTAATGGAACAATAAAAATTCAATATTTTTCTAAATGGTTTCACTTAAAATACCATTGTATTACTAATGAGTTTCATATCAAAATCACTTCATACAATTATCCTAAATACATGAACATAAATTTTTTTAGCCCATGAAAAAGGAATATATGGTTCATATAGGTAATTAATTAAAAGAATAAGTCATTTTTATATATATTGGAATACACAAAGTGGATATTAAGGTATTCCAAATTTGATAATTTCTCAAATTGGAGAGAGAAATTTTAAGAAACAAATTCTGCAACATGATGGTAAACATTGTGGATTATAAAAATGTAATAATGGGAGGGAATGAATGTTAAAATTAATTTATAAAATTATGAAGGTATATAAAATATAAAAGGTTAATAAAAATAATTAATTTGGACATTTATAAGACTCACAATAGAGGAGTATTCAAATGAAAAATAGAGAAGAGGAAAATACCAATTCTAAATTTTATCAGCCCGGTGGTATATAACATTTTCTATGAAAGGGAATTATGGGAGGGGAAAAGGTCAAAAATTTAAAAAAAAAGGAAGGATATTGAAGAAAAAACAGGTTTAATAAAATTATATAATTTAGTCACTTTGAAAACACATAAAAAAGTTGAAATTGTATTAAAGAAAATTGAAAATCACATCCCTTACTCAAGATTGACAGATAAATGGTACATAACATTAACTAAGAAAAAGGTATAATGGGAGTGAATTATTGTATCCAATTAATAAAACAATTCTTTTATGTATACAAAATATCTAAAAGTACCTGAAAAAAAAGATTCTTGGACCTTGAGTAAACAAAAAAAGATGCATTTTAATGGAAAATAGGAAGATATGCATTTTAATTACCTTTAAATGTTTCTTCATAGTTAATGCAATGAAAACCCTAGGTCCTTGGAGACCCCTTAAGATCCCCTTGGAGGATATTTGGGGATGGGTAATTAAATAATTATTTTTTATTTTAAAATTTTTTTTGGAGGTGAGGGGTACAGTTTGGTATTTATAAATGAGGAGGGGTGGGATTTAAATGAATAAATATTATCCATTTTATTTTATAAGACAACAAATTGTGTGAGAAATAATTTAAAACTATTTTTATTGAATATTTTAATTTAAAATAATGTGGTTATATTTTAATTGCCTTTAAAAATTTAATAGAAGCTTCAAGTCAATCAAATTAATTATGACAAATAATAATAATCTTTATCAATAAAATTTTAATTATTTGTTCCAAAATGTAGCATATAAGTTTATAAATTAAAAAAAAAATTATCATTTTTTTACTTGTTATACGATATATTGATTAAATAAAATCTTAGAGGGGTTTTTAGTCATCTTGGAATCCTGACGATGTCAAAAAATCATAGTGATATTTAAAAGTACAATTTTAACTTTTAAAGTAAATTTTCAATTTTTATTCAAAATTTATAAAACAATTACCATAACATAATATTGATGTTATGAGTAAAAAAATTAGATTACATACTTAAAGTATTTATCTTTTTATGTTAATTTTAAACATTTAAATAAATAATAATTTAATGAAATTTAATTATTTACATGAAAAATAAAAAACAAGAAAATTTTAAAAATTAATTTGGGATTCATAAAAATATATTACCATTTATAAATAATTTTATAATATTACTATATAGAGAAAATTTTATTTAATAATTACAAATTTAAGATATTTTAATAGAATTTGTTTTATAGTCTTCAAAAATAGTAATACTACATTATATCATTAGACAATATCGATGATAATTTAAAATACAACTATATAATGAAACTAATGACCTACTGTTTTATTGACTTAAAATAATAATGTTGACAAACCATTTTAGTTGAAAACAAAATGGTATATGATCATACTTCTTTATAAATACAATATTATTCCTACTCATAATCAATCATTTTGATTCAAAAAACTATTTGATATCATTTTTAAAAATACGTTTTGTATTACTAACTCTTTATATCGTTTATATAGAATTGTTCCAAGGATTGATTCAACTATGGGATCCAAGCAACCCTATTATTATATTTTACATTATCCATTTTCTATTATTCATTAATTTTTAATAAATAAATTGCTATTATGAATTTTTGTACACATAATTTCACGTTCTTAAATAAAATAAAATTATGTTGTTATTTTTCAAGTTAGTGTTTCACATCCACTTACTTATTCTTCATTGTCAAACTTAATATCAACCTATGATATAAAATTTTCACATAACATATAAATTTTCTCTATGTTATAAAAAAATAAATATAAAATAAGACTTCTATTAATACGATAATGGAATTTCTGTGGCATTAAATTTTCAAAAAAATTTATTAAATGATTTTTTACCCTTATTCTACTTTTAATTTTATACAAAAACTTTTTTCATTTTCAAATTAATGGGAATGTGGGTTTTACCAAAAATTTAAAGAGATTATTCTTATCATTTTATAAACAAGGCACTTTCATATCCTTTTTATAGTGAAAAGGGATTGATCTTACTATCTTGTAGAGAATGTATGGAATTTCCCACCGACATGATGATCATTTCGTTGAATAGTACTTTTCATTATTATAAGGATATCTATAAAAAAATCTTTTACCTAATATAAAAAACTTCTAACGTTTTAAGATTTATTTTCATGGAAATGTATTTTCAAAATGTTTTATATTGAAAATAATATTTTCCAAAAATAATTTAATAATCTTGTTTTATAATCAACAATGAATGATACCCTTAATTCATACTTCATAGAATATATACTTTAATGATACTAGAATAATAATTGAACTAGATGTACTTTGATTAGATTGACTAGGAGTGTTCTCTATTGATTCCATGAACATTCTTCTATATGGTTTAAGCTTATGTTTTTTTTATTTTAGAATGTATTTAAATTTCTTATTATAGTAAAAATATTAATGATTATGTGAATCATGTTTTACCCCAATAATTTGATGAATGAATTGGACATTGTTAATGTTGGTTGGGGCCTGCTATATCCCCTCGATTGATCTATAGGTCTCCTTAGAAAAACTAAAAATTGTTTTATTCCAAGCCTTACAAATTTATATAGATGTAATTGATTGAGGCCTTGGAAGTATTAAATGTCCTGGAATTAATCCCTAATGGTTTTAGATATCTTGTCATAATGCCTCCATGGTATTCGATATCTTGGAATGAGGCCTCGATGATATGTCATAGATATATATCATTATGAATATCATCATTAATATTTAAATATTGATATTCTATGTGATCATTTGATTAGTTAGAATATACTTGGTTATATTTCATTCTCATATGATTATTTATATCAAATTATTTTATCATCATTTATTTATTCTACATTATGTTTATGTTACAGATTAAATGTAATGTGTTTTAGTTATTTTCCTTATCTTATTAATTATCCCATATATATTCATGGATTTTGATATATTCTCACCCTAACAGAGATCATGTTCCCAACACTCTGTTTTGTCTTATATTCCCCAAGATACCAAGAAACATTTTTAAGATTAATATATGAGGATATTCTATGGAAAATAATGGCATTTTCATGAAAATAAATTCTTCAATTTTATGTTTTCAAAGGTAAATGTGATTAATGTATGTATCAATTTTTTCGATAATACTAAACAATTCAAACTTTTTGTATGTGATTCCTTATATATTATTTTATTAATATATAGTATACACTAGATCAGCGCTATTGGGGTTTGGTGATGCTACATGGAAAATTTAGAATAATAATACAAACAATGAAATAAAAATATATCATTAAAATAATATATATTATAATGTGTTGCATATAAATTATGTTATTAATATTTCAATATGATATATAATATATATATAATTTAAATACGTAATTCGATATAAACCAATCAGTATGAAGTATAATTTAAAATATAAATTATTAATAAATGGTGTTTGTCAAATAATTTTTAGTTTAAAAGAAATATATATTTTAAATAAACTATTTATTTAAGTATTTTTAATTTTTTCCACATAATCAAAACCAATATCATGAAATATTTTTAGTTATGAACAAATATATTTACATCACATAAATTATAAATCAATTTGAAATAACATTAGGAAAACATAATTCTTAAAACCCCATTTTATAATAAAAGTAGATTTATTTATAATTTATATCATTTTCTAAAGATAAATATATTATATTTATAATGTTAATTTTTTTAAATAAACATCATTTATGAATTAAATATGTCAATATATTTTTATATAATCTTTTTATTTTTCTGGGAAATAATTTATTTTTGGTGAATAATAAAACCTAACTTTTACTAAAAACTATAACTTTTATAATGAAAAAATGAGTTAAAAGATTTAAAAACCCTAATTTTATAAAAATAATATTTACTAACTAAAATAAATTATTTAACTTAAATAATATATTAAATTCATAATGCACATGTCAAACATTATTGAAACTCAAGTAATATTTCATACTAAAAACATATTTTTATATATTTTAAAAAAATTACGACTTATAAATTTCATAAATTAAATATATAAATTTTATTTCTTTTTAGAATTGATCTTGTAAATATTATTTACCATGTCCAATTTCAGGTTTACGCTTAAATATAATATTATTAAAATTAGTGTAAATTACTACACTAATTGAAAACCAAATTTTAATGATATTTTTATTAAAATGAGGTATGTTTATAATTTATGAATATAAATTAATAAAATGAATTATATATTTAGAAATATGATTAAACCTATATATAAATATATCAACAATAATTCAATTGGTAATCAGCATACAATTTGATTAAAGAACCAATAATGGTTAAAAGTGATTTTTCTATAAAAACTATTTTTTATATTATATAGTTTAATTCAAAAGTAGATTTTAACATATTAATAAAATGAATTAGATTAAATATAAAATAATTTATGTTAAAGAAATTATAAATTTCTTATATTTCTTAAAAAATTCTTTTTAATTAAATTTAATTTCAATTAGTTAAAAACAAGATATGAATGTAAAAATCCAAAAATGTTAATATAAAAACCAATCATAAAACATAGAAAACATGTTCAAAACATTTGTGGAAAGTCTTAAATGAGGATTTATCAACACTAGAACACCAAATACTCAGTTATTATAAACTTTTAGTGTATTTGACCATGAAATGTTTAAATGATATTATGGAAGGCTAATGTGTATTCCCCAAACTGCAATTTTATTCACATATATAAGGGCGTCACTTCTACCCTCTATAGTTACACATCCCATTAATATTTACCTTGATACTATATAATCCCATTATTTTCATATATAGATATTACATATTCTTATATAAATATTCTATACATTTTTGTTATCACTCATGAGAACCAAATGTTTGTACTGTATTTAAAAACATGGATATAGAAAAAACAATTTATTAAATAGACGATATTGTCTACCACTTTTTTATTATTAAATAGAACCCTTTTTAAAAATATCATAAATAATAAACTTTTCTAGAAATCAGGAAAGAAAATATATGCAATTATGAGATTGAATGATCAGTGTGGGAAAAGAATGGATATATCAATATAATATGAGCATAAGCTTATTAGAAAATGGGAGTAACATTTGACACCCGTACACCGCATATACAATATCATAAAAATGTGTGATGGAATAAGTCATATTTGTTTATAAGATGTGAATAATAATATAATCGAATAAAATATGTCATGGATGGATGAAATTGTAATAATACATTTAATTATGGAAGAAAAATAAACATAGAAAATAATTTACATAGTAGTCAAGGATCAATTAGATGAATATCATTATGGATTGGGTTAACTCCCCAAACCATTGTATTTTTCATAGACCTCCCCCAAGACTATCATAATGGATTCAGTTAAATTCCCAAACCATAATAGTTATAATGGTTCACAAATAAGACTATTATAGTTGATTTTATTCACACCCCAAAACATTAGTGTAGTCACATTTCACTATGATGACTATCATAGTTGACAAGTTCCTATATTTATATGGGTTCACTCCTCTTTCTAGTCATATTTAACAAATGTTATTTTAATCTTTAACAGATTTATAAAATGGGGACATAGGTCCAAAACATCACATAATCCTTGCATTTATGTTCCACATGTTTAAAAAAAATTAATCATATCATAACATATGAAGATGAAAATGGTTTCAGAATTATTTTATCATAGCATAACCCATGGGAATGAAGTGGGTTTCATAAATATTTCACTATTCCATCATAACATAAATCATTGAAAATGAATGGATTTTATAAGTATCATATAAAAATAAAAAATCAAGAGAAATAATAATGATTGTATCGTTGAATTATATCCCCACTAAATCATAAATATCAAATTTTTATTTCATCTTAAATGTAAAATTATTTAGAAATATTTAATGAATCTTATTTTTGGGGAAAATAACCATTAAATTTTAAAATCATTGATCTTAATTCTAAAAATTTCATAAATATTTAATTTTTAGGTTTCATTGAAAGTAAATACGTAAACTTTTAATGTAAATTTGAAATTTTTTTGGTCAATAAGAAAACACCGTTCATGATCTACATATTAAAAAAGTGATTCCATCCAAACTTCCAATAAAATTCAAAAGTACATCTTTCAGATAATTATAATAATATTAGTCTAATTTTTTAATGAAATTAATATATGGTTGTAAATGAATTAAAAAATATTTTTAGATTAGTGAAAACAATATATATTTTTTCAAAAAACACGGACATTGAAGATAATGAATATTCGACTGAAGGGAGAAAAAAATATGGTTTTTAATAAAAATAATCTATTTGAACCATTAATAAAAAAATAGTGGAAAATGAAACAATAAAATGTATTTTTATGAAATAAATAGATGTTACTAAATTTTAGGAATTTATATAGATATTTATTATAATATTTCACCATCTGAAACATAATTATAAACAATCGAGAGAAATAATGAGATTTCAAAAAAAAAGATTCACATCTTTGGTATCCTTTATATATTTTGTTCCATTAACTAAATAAACTTATATGGATATTTAAATCCACTTATTTTTATATTAATAATTATAAAATAAATTAATTGGAATTAATAGACCACAAAAAAGAAACAAGTGGGGAACATGGCATGTGTCGAACAAAAATAAATGTGAGACAAGGATCCCTGACCGCTTTGGTAATATTTGGAATCGTATATCCCATTAATGAAAAAACTAATTAAACGTTAAAATTAATTAAAATAAATATCTTAATGATATAATATGTCAAAGTATTAGAATATATAAATAATACAAAATAAACTGGTGGTGAATATGGCATAATTCTTTCTAATTTATAATAGATACTCAAAATCTCCTTCCTTAAGACTTGAATTCCATCATAAAAATTCATAAATATATTATAATAAATATATTAATATTATAAATGTGTAAAAAACCAATTATTTTATATATTATAAATTATATAATTTCTTAATGACCATTTATTAATATTTTATTGAAAATTCCATATTAAAATCATGTTCTTGGAAGTGACTATTTCATTTTTATATATGTTTTGATTTGGTATTTTTGATTCCTTTAATTTTTTCAGAATTATAATATCTACATATTTTTTACTATGATATAAATATCATATATATTCAATATATACATATTTATAATCATTCATTAGTGTCAGATATAGAAAACTAATTACACCTTTTATGGATATAGTAGGTCATACGTACCCCTGAATGTTGATTCCATTCTCTATAAGGACGAAAAATAAAAAGGAAAATGTTAATTCATCTATATAGAATCTTTTTTAATCAATGATATCAAATATTTTTGTTTAACATATCCTTATTAGCATCAATTTCACTGTAAAATGAAAAATGTGTCACATGAATTCATGGAGGTGGTTTTCATCACATACGAATGTGGGATGTTATCGTTTTCTAATAAATTGGATGATAAGATTGTAAATTAAATATTAAAATTAAATTATTATAAATATATCATAAATATTACACAAAAAAATAAATCATCATTATATGCATTCACGATAGGCAGTTATGGAAAATGTATTATGTCGGTTCCTGACGAGTACTATGTCATACACACAATTGACAATTTCAAATATTATTTGATAGAAGAAGAGACGGATTAAGGTTATTTTATTATGATAAATAATTATTATAACAATTTAGATAGTTATTTTATTACATCATCAAAGTTGAATAAAAATTTAGGGGGGTCCAAAAAGAAAAAAAATACAATGATATGTTAAGAATGATATATCTCATTAAGACAACCACTGTAGGTTAGAACCAAAATCATTATTATGAGGTCCTAATATACCAAATATTGTCTATAGGATGTCATTAGGGAATTAAATAATGTATTTTTTAGGTATGTGATGAAAAATCTATTTTTTAAGTGTTTATAAGAGACGATAGGGGCTTCTCTTTTTAAGTGGGGGAGAATACTCACAGATAATTTTATAGAATAAGAAGGTGTAACTACATTCTAACCATTCTAAATGGATAAAAATGTATTATTATAAAAACAAATTTTATATAAGTTCTAAATATTTCCAAAAAATATGAATTTGAAAATATTACAGGTTATTTATCCTTTATCTTTTTAGTTTAACCCCTAATAAAAATGTTTTAACCTCAATTGTGGAAGTTAATTTGTATTATTTTTATAAATAATTTAGGAAAAAATAATTTGGAAATTATTTTATAATACTTATCATTATTATTATAATTAATAAATGTATTTTTCCTAATTCCATTTAAACGATAGGAAAATGTAATTTAAAATTGCTTTCACAGATGCGACAAAAAAAGTTTTCTAAAATGAAATATTTTCATATGTACATAATGTTTTATTAAAAAATACAAAATGAATATTATTACAATGAGTTAAATTAGTTTAATAATAACTTATTCATCAAATTTTCCTTTTTGAAATATTTTTGAATAAGTTTTATTTTAGTAAATTATTTAAACAAAAAGTTAATATTTTATAAAAATAAATATTTTTATCTATTCATCCAAAAAATAATATTTTCTAAAATTTATAAAGAATTCGTCTAAAGATAATATAAACATGTTTATTAAGAAATTAATTATATTTTTTCAATAATATTTTCATAATATTAACATGAAATGAAATTATTATTTTTTCACAAAAATCAATAAATATAATTTATGTAGAAAAATGTATTTTCAAATCATATAATTACATTATTAATATTTAAGTACATATTGTGAAATATAATTTCTTTAACAAGAAATGTATAATTACCTTTGAATATGTGGTTATTCTTTTTCACTCAACTATGTTTAACATATATGTTTTAAAAATAATGATTAAAATATAAGATTAATTGAAATTCATGGTTTTTTAAAACATAGTGTTGCAAGTAACGTAGAATATCAAAGAAATTAAATTAATTAAGAAAATATCTTGCAAAAAATCTCATCATGATACATTATTTCCACCTTAATACTAATTTCACCATAAAAATTTCATCACTTTCATTCAAAAAAATAGTACACATTTGTCTCATTATATCCTTAGGATCCCACCGCGATTCATTATGTAATTTTTTACATGACCATAATTTTACCGTGTGAGTGGTATTATTTAATATGACATCGTCCTCATGATCTATATTTTCTATAAGTTATACATCATAAGAGAAGATCATTTTTCCCATGGTGTGACCTTTGTGTTTAGCCCATGTGAAGGACCACGTATGTACTTTCTCCAGAGAGATACATATAACACTTTGTGGACTTGAGAGAGGTTCAGTGGAAGTAACAATTGAAAAGAAACCATATGAACTAAATTAAGTATAAAAAGTGACAATATTTCATGGTTTCTTGTAACAAACCAAATTATTTTCAATAAAAAATTAATTCTTATAATTATTCTATATAATATAAATCACATTTAATAAGAAAATAAACCACAATAAAATCTTTATAAATGATGAATGAATATAATAATAGGTATTTCTAGAAGTTATGAAACATATACCTCTTGAGTAGTAACATGGTCTTTGGATAGAAACATGGATAATAAGAATAGTAATCTTGACATCAAATTTTTAAAATCATATACGAAGGAACAAATAAAATTTATGTATCTTAAAATTATTATAAAATATAATTATATCATCATACAATCCAAAAAATTTAATAATTGTTAATTAAGTGTTGGTATTTTTATAAAACATAAATTTTTATTTATAATTTTATAATTAATATATTGATTTACAAGATATTTAATTTTCCTAAAATATATTAATAATTTAATATTTTTATTTATTATGATTATTAGATAATTTTATGAGTCCTTAATTTATTTTCTAAAATCATTATTTAATCAGATATAATTTTATAGTTGATATTTTATATGTAAATGAATAATTTAAATAATAATTATATTTCTAATATTTAGAAACTTCTTTTCATAAAATAGATATATTTCATTAATTCTACACATCAATATATGGTAATGGCGAATTTTTGTTATTTTTTTAGAAGAGTTGAATTTCTGTTGAATAGTTAAATATGGTAATTTATAGTATTTTATAAATAAATTAATTACTTATTCATAGATTTTGTATTGTTAAGTAAGCACAAAATTTCAAACAAATCATCATTATTTTAATATTTTTGGTTATAAGGTTAAAACTATTAATGTTCATGGGCCAAAATGATCAAATAATGGATAATATAAACAAAAAAACACCCCACTCATGCCCTATAAGTACCGCCCCTCTCCACCTCTTCTCCTCGCACCAATTTTTTTTTCTTATTTTCAAATTTGTTCCCAATCCACTTCCCCTTACACTCCCCCACACCTAGGATCCTTTGTTCTGAACAAAATACCAAAACCAATTTCTCTAAGGGGGGTTTCATTGAAGATAATAAAAGAGGTAAAATCTTATTTTATTGTATTAAATTTATTTTAAATTCTATAAATTTATTATTCTCTCATAACATTCCTTAATCAATGAATCATGATACCTCCCATCTTATAAATATTCTGGATGTTTTTTATATTAATCTTACAATCCATCATTTATCAATTTCTTATATCCCTTTTATTCTAAAACATATAACATTGTTTGTGATCTGTCGATATACCGACATCATCGATGATGCACATTAATTTTCCATTTCCACCTTCAAAGATTGTAAAGAAGAAATTTTTATGGTTAAATAATATTTTATTATATATATTATATGGTTGATATTGTTTTTTTAATAAATATATAAATATGATATTAAATAAAATGATATGTGATCATGATGATCATAAATTCCGTCATATAAATTAAATCCTTTTAATTAACTATTTATCTAACGATGAATCATCATACCATGAAACTAAATGACATATAAGTTCATTTAACCTCTTATAATTTCATTAATAACATATAATATCAATTCAATAAAAATTTTCACATTTTAAATGGACTTTTATTCATGTATTCATGTGAATGAATCATGATAAAAATGAAACAAACACTCATGAATGTGGAAATTGAACACTATATGTTATAAAAATATCCACAAATAAACTTAATAAAATTAAAATGAATAAAAAACATGTATAATATGTTCTATATTTAATCATTAATGAATCTAATTTGATTTTATAATATATTATATTGAACAAAGAATTTAGAAATAAGGTAAGGGGATTCTCAAACCCCAATCCTTTCTTTAGGTTATCCTCCCTTTAATGGTATGAATGTTAATATTTTATTCCTCAAATGTCCTTATACTTTTCCATAATGTATATAAATTGTCTTATCTTGATAAAATGATTTCAAAGAAAACCCCTTTTTTGAAAATGTATTCAATTCTCAAAACATTGTATTTTACTCCTTTGAAAATACCACTTTTCCACTCAATAATAATGATGTATTATGTTAAATAATGATTTTTTATTTTTCAATTAGGTACCAAAAAGTTTATTGATTATTGTGTTTTATATAAAATCCTAAAAAAATAATTATCCCTTTTTGAGATTACATTATGACTTTTACTAATATATGTTATATGTGGTATGCATGATTATGTAAATGTAATGATGTTAGAGGAGTCCCTTTAATTATATAAAACTTTAATTCATTAGATAATGTGATGTATCTCATGAGAATGTTTGAAATATATTTATCCTTGATTCTATATTTGTACAAAACAAATTTATTCATATATGTTATGTGTGAACATGAGGATATCCTTGTTCACAAATATAGTTTGTATTTGACTAATAAGACAGGATGTCTCATTTTAATGAACAACCACATTACAAGCTATTATCTAGTGATTCATCTAATTATTATTATGATAATCCCAATCTTATGTTTTGATGAGAATGATTATGCTCAACCCATGTTATATATATTCATGTTCTTTTTTATTGACTAACTATAATTCTAGATCACCCATTTCGTTGATATATATCCTCCGGTGATTAATTATAATATATAGAACATGAGGGACACTAAAAATCTAGAGAAGAAGGGATTATATAAGTTTTATGTTTTATTGTGTAAATGTCATTTACGATCATAATTTTCCCTAGACACCAATCCTTTGGATAATGATTTTGTAACAATAATATTTTGTTTATAATTAAAATTATTTAATAGTAATGTAAGAAAAAGTAGGGTCACTATATTTGGTATCTGTTCATTGTTTTTTAAATTTGGGAATTTTGATTAGATAACATTTTTGACAATCCATATTAAAAAAGTATGAATATTTATGCACCGAAGAATCATTATTTTAGATAAAATGATAAACATATGGGTCCACCAAGTTATTCCATTAGAGTTAATTTTGAAAATTAATAAATTATTTATTCATAACATGATAAATTATGTTTTTTTTCAAACATTTTATATTTTATAAAATAGTTTGAACCCTGAGTATCCCTGCCAATAACCCATCTGTGGGATAATGCAATTATTTCTTGGAGGAAATACCCAATGTCATGGAAGTTGGAAATCAACATTTCATAAAGATGCTTACCAAACTGTCTCAGGCTATAAAAAATAGCCTAAACAATATGTAACATCCTCATTCTCCTAAGTGGGAGAAATGAGCTGTAGAGTCTATTATAAGCCAATAGCCATCTATTTTTAGGGGAACTGGTGATCCAATTGCTGCTGAATAGTGGGTCAAATCAATGGAGAATATCTTTTATGTTCTTCACTGTTCTAAGTGAATTATAGTGACAATTCCCCTTTATCAATTAAATAACTAGGCTAATAAATGTCGGTAATTGATTAAGAAAACCATGCAATCGGATGAAATTAAATATAGGGAATTGGAATAGGTTAAGAAAATATTTCTTAATAAGTATTTCTGTAAAACAATTCATACAAGTATAGAGAGAGAATTTATAGAGTTTATGTAAATGGAAAGTGAATCTATCACTTCTTACAAAGAAAATAATACAAGTATTTCGATATACAACATAGGTTTTGTAAGCAATCATGATAAAAAATATATATATTATTTAGTGGTTTAAAACAATACCTTCGAAAGGCTCAAGGAATTTGAGACATTGAGAGTTATAAAGAGGTTGTTCAATGTGATCTCAAAGTGGATACAGAGTTTGAATAATGGTCACATGGATATAGGGATAATAAATGAAAGATGATGTTTCATTTTAGGGGATCTAATGAAAAAGGTGGATAGAAATCTCAACCACTGACATGTCAAAAATATGGGAAGAAGCATCATGGGAATTTCCATAAAGGGTAGAAAAAGGCATTAATTATGGGAGATAAGGACACCCAGATCTCGAATTTTGAAGATATATAAGGAAGATATAAATTGAGGTAGAGTAATAGAGAGCATAACCTATGGTTCAATGCATTGTGGGGATAAAGGGTAGTATGAAAGATAGTGTACTAAATCTGATGTCCTCATGGGTAATCAGCGTAAGCAGCCACAAATGCCTAAGGATCAATGAGAAGCTAATTCAATCATTAATCCTATGGTGGAGCCTGAAAATGATATAGTGATTAGTACATAGGTTATTCTCTATGGAATAGAAAAAATACATTTTGATTCCAGTTCTACTCATTTCATTATATCTTGAATGTTTGTTAAAAATATTAGAACACCGCCTCTAAATAAAGAGTATGATTTATCTATGATAAAAGATAATGGGTTAATTATTTCATTAATGGGACATAACTATTTATTGATTGAGGTTTGTGAAATGAAACTCATTGAAAATATTTTATTAGTTTCTTTGGTGGTGTTTTATAATATTTTGTGGATGGATTGGATATCTGTGTACAAATCCAACATCATCTTTCGGGACAAGTAGATCACTATTACTAGTCAGAGTTATCCTCCAATTCTGTATAAATGTCTAAGTTGATGATGTATCTCCTCTAGAATCGTCATATCAATAATGGATATTATTTCTCTACTAGAAATTATTTATAGCTAATCTCATTGAGTTTATGGATAGAATCATGACTGAAGATGTGCCCATTGTGAGGGAATACACCGATGTGTTCCCTGAAAAATTTCGTGGTCTTTCTATTTTCTGAGAGGTTGTGTTATCAAATGATTATATTCCTAGATATATGAATATCTCAGAGAAACCTTATATAATGTCAAACATTTTGTTTGATGAACTGAATACGTTATTACAAGAGAATATATACAAGGTTTTTATATACACAAGTGCTTCAATATGGTGTGATTCGGTCCTATTCATCATGAAGAAGAATCGATCAATGAAACTCAGAATTGGTTACCATGAGGTCAAAAAATTCTGATAATGGACATGTACCCTCTTCCAAAGATATATTACTAGTTCGATCAAATACATGTTTTCATGTATTTATCTTAGGTGGAACTTCATTTGGGATATGACCAATTAAAGGTGTGGAAGGAAGATATTCTTAGGATTGCCTTTTCGAATGAGCTATTCACATTATGAGTTAATAATGATAACTTTTAGACTCACTAATTCTCTAGTAATATTCATTGACATAATAGATAGATTCATTAGGTATTACCTCAAAAAAATTAGGGTATTATTTATAGATGATATTTTTTAATACTCTAAGAAAAAGGATGGACATGATGAGCATTTGAGTACATTAATAAACGATTTTTTATGTGAAAACATTATAAAATGTATAGGAAATGTTAGTTTAGGATGGAGTTTGTATCAATATTTTGTCATGTTATCACTGGAAAAAGAATATATGTGGACCCCTGCAAGGCAATGACTAACGCAGAGTGGTCTAGACCAACTTCTATAATACGGATCAGTAGATTACCTTGTTTGGCTGGGAATTTATGGAGATTTTTTATAATATATAATCATATTTAAACCCCCTATCCAATCTATCATTTAAGGGATAAATGTTTTTTAGACTAGTGAATTTGAAGACTACATCAGAGAGTTAAAAAAGAGGCTTATAACTGTGTTGGTACTCACACATCCAAAAATTTGGGAACTCTTTGTTGTTTTCAAGGATGATTCAATAATGTTAATATGATATATACTGGTGAAAAATGAAAACTAATATCCTTCACCTTAGGGACGTTGAAAAATAACGAGGAAAACAATCCTACACATGATATCGAGTTGGAAGCTATGATATTCGTCTTGAATGTTGTGGATTTATCCCTATGGTAAGAAGTGTGATATATATACTGATTATAAGATACAAAAATATATATTCTCATAGAAGAAGATTAATATAATCTCATAATGATGAATTTTCCTCATCCTATATTATGATGTATCAACACACTACCATCCTAGTAAAGAAAATAAGGTGGTGAATTCTCTATGAAGAATATATTTTTCATATTTATCAACGATATGAATTTAGAAGCACAAAATATTCATACACCTTAAAAGGATAGACATGTGAATCATTAATATAGGAACATAATTAATCATTTCTCAAATGATATCTCAACTATCCCTCATAGAGAAAGTATATTATGATCTAAGAAATGATGTCAAAATTCAGAAAATGGTGGAAGATATCATTAATGGGAAATCTACCGAGTTCAAAATGGTTGTGGAAGGTGTTATTAAATTTGGTTCGTGACTGTATGCACCATCTAACACAATGATAAAGAAAGAGATACTGAATGATGTATATAGATCAAACTTATCTATTTATCCAGGGATACCACAGACATATCGAGGTATCCGATAGAACTTTTGGATGTATAATATAATTAAGGATATCAAGGAGTATAAATCAAAGTTCATGGTATGTTCGTTAATGAAAAATGAAATGATAAACTTCTAAAGGTATTTTTGAACCATTTTCCATACTAACCTAGAATTGAGAAGAAATCATCATGGACTTCTCCACTAATCATACAAAGATATAAATTGGAAAAATGATATATGGTTTTTTTGTCCTTCTAACAAAGATATGACACTTTATCACAATTCTAGAGTAGTTCTTAATGGATCAACATTCACAGATATAAATCATTAATACAGTAAGGATGCATGTAATACTAATATCAATTGTATTTAATGGATATTTGAGATTCAAATATATGTTCTAAAAAGTTGTCCAACATGCACTAAAAATTAAGCTGAACATCATAACGTCCTATCATACTCAAATAGATAGCTAATATGAATATACTATTTAGACATTAAAAAAAATTATGAGAACATTTTTAGTGACTTAAAAGTTGGATGGGACCAAAATATGAATCTGGATTCATTATCTTACAACAAAATTTGTTAACTGAGTATCCAAATGGCCACATAAGAATCCATTTATGGGAAATAATGGATAATACATATATACTAAGATAAATTCGATGAAAGTAAGCATCTAGGACTGTAAATGGGTGAAGAAATTGAAGGTATGAAGAAAACAAATTCAACAACACATTATGGAAGCCCGTGGTCAACAAAAGGAATTTACAAAAAACTGTAGATGGTACCTAGAGATTGAGGTTAGAGATATGGTAATCCTATATATATCTCAATGGAAGTGGATCATGATATTTTGGATTAAACCATATTGTAGTCTTAGGTGAATCATTACCATCGATATTCCAGATCATGTCGATGCTATATGTACTATCATCTAGCACTTCTACCTGCCATGTACGATGTAAATGATGTTTTCCATGTATCCCTCTTAAAGAAGTACATACCAGATCCCACACATGTACAGAATTTAGAGGTGGTACTATTGGAAAATTATATCTCTTATAAGGATCTCCTGATGGAGATCAGGGACTATAATGATAATGTTATTTGAATGAAGACTGCTCACATGGTCCAATTACAATGGTATAACCATAAGTAAAAAAGATGCAACATAGGGATTGGAGGAAGCGATGAAGGAGAAATACCCTCATAATTTTATATAAAATGTAATTTTGATAGTGAAATTTCATAACGGGGAATATTGTAACAACCCATAATATTTTCAATGAAACATATATTCTATTAATTATTCAATATAGTAAAAATTCGATAATATTAGAATATATAACACAATTCAATCATTAAAAATGAGGAAAGAATTAAATAAAAGGAATTACAGGATTTTAAGAAACCTATACCTATGGAATAGTATCTTGACTTCTGGAATAATATTATGACATATGTAATAGTAATGTGACCATTAAGAATGTAATCTAGAAAATAGAAAATAAACCACATCTATGAATTTATAATAAAAGTTTTAGTTTCTTATAAATGATACTATGATATAATTTTATCATATTATATGTAAATAAATGTTTTAAAATTTATAATTTTCGTGTTGGTATTTTTATAAAACAAAAATGTATATTTTAAATTTTATAAAATATACATATATTTAATGGAATATTTATTTTCATAAAATAGATTCATAAAATAATATTTTTTTCTTATTATTATAATATAATTATATGAGACCTTAATTACATTTCAATGTTGTATAAAATCTGTTATAAATTTAAAATATGTATTTTATAGGTAAATGATGATTTAAATGAAAAATTAAATTTTAAAAATATTTAAAATTTGTTTCATGAAATAGTGCTCATTTTTTAATTATACATGTCATGAAATTTTTACGGCCAATTTTTAAATTATTCTTAAACAGTATTATTTTTGGTGAATATTAAAATACTTTAATTTACAATTTTTAAAAAATACTTGAATTATTGGGACATTATTTTTTATGGATGATGTAAGCCAAAATATAAAACTCTCTATAAATATTATCATATATTTATAGATATTGTTCAAACTATTCAAAGTGATGGGACAAAATCAAAAACTAATGAATAAAATAATAAAAAAACCCCACTCCCCCATATAAATACCACCCTTCAATAACTCTTCTTCTCACACCTAAAAAACATTTAATCATGATAAATTTCTTCGAAATACTCTTCTGAAGACCCTCCCACATATCATGGATCTTTTTTTAAAACAAAATACAAAAAATTATTTTTTTTATGGAGGTTCTCAAGGAGTAGATATCAAGAGGTGAAATTTTATTTCTTTTCCATTAATTTATTTTGAATTTATTTTCCTTTTTATTATCTCTTTATGTACAATTATCCAAGATTCATGATAACTCTAGTATCATAAATACAATTGATTTTTATTATATTTATTTGATAATCCATCATGAAATCTCTTCTCCTCATATTTTTATTCTAATAATGAAAACACAATCAGTGATGCCTTGATTTACCACCATCATGGACGATGCATTTTCATTTTCCATTATTTCATTCAAAGATATTTTTAAAAAAATTATTACGGATAAATAAAATTTTATTATACAAATGATAATTTATACAATGTTCTTGTTTTAATATATAAATGTGATATTAGAACAACAGATATGATTTCATGATGGTCGTGAAATTCCCCCAATTATTAAGTCATTTTTATTAACTATTAATATAATGGTTCATCACCATAACATAAAAATTACATATAATATCATTTAATATTCATTTAGTTCGTTAATAATATATAGTATCAATCCTATAATGTTATGCTAATTTTATATGGACATCCATACATATATACAAGTGAACTGATCATGAAAAGAAAGAATATGAAGACTTCCAAACAATGAAATTGTACGCTATAACTAATAATTGTTTTCATAAAAGATCTTATTAAATTTATAATGAATATAATAAATGTATAAGATATTCTTTATTTACTAAAAAATGAATCTATTTTTATTATCCATGATATTAATATGAAGAAGTAGTTAAGAAATAAGGTTAGTTGATTCTCGAATACAAATTCAAACATTGGGTTTTCATCTATTTCAAGGAATGCATGTTCATATTATGTTCATCAAATATATATTCCATTTTTCAATGAGGATTTACATGTTCCTATAATTTGAAATATTTATTAAAAAAATCCTTTTTAAATGAATTCAATTTCTGTGACATCGTATTTTACTCCTCTTTAAATACTTCTTTCCCACTCCAGAATAGTGATATATTAGGTTCGTGTATGATTTCCCATATTCATTTAGGAACATCAACTTTTATTCACGAATTTATTGTTTACTAAATATTAATAAAACCCAATATTTTTTGGGTTTAAATCATGAATTTTATAGATATATGATCTATTTTCCATTAATGATAATGTAAATGTTATGATGTGATGGGCACACCCGAAATTAAACAGGGTTCCAATGTAATGAGAAATGTGGTGTATCCCAAAAGATAATGTAAAATATTTGTGAACTAGATTGATGATTTTTTTACAATGATGATGTTAGTATTATCCAAATAAGTTATGAGTAGACACGATTCTTGTATTTCTCCCAACTATGTGTGGAATTTGACCACTATGACCCGATGTATCATTTTTATGCATTTCCACATTCCAGGAATTTATCTAATTATTACTATGATGTTTAATATGATGATACTAATCTTATTATATTATGATGATGATGAGTATGTTCAGCCCATTTTATAAAAATTAATGTTCTTATCTATCCTCTAATTAGGATTTTACATTACCCCTTTTTTGATGTATATCCTCTAGTGATTATTTGAACTAAGGAGTACATAAGGGCCACTAAGAAGAGAGATAATAAAGAATCAAATAATGTTTTTGTTTTATTATGTAAATGGTATATATGGTTTAATTTTCCTAAGAAACAAATAATTTGGATCCAAGGATTCTAACACTATTATATTTTTTTTTCTTAAAATGATGTAATACTAATGTAATCAAAAGCATGGTCTGTATAGTTACATTTTCCTTCAATACTAAAAATCATAAAATTATTCCATAGAGAAATTCATTGAAAACATTTCTCGTAAACATAAAATTCTAGATCATATCATTTATTATCAACAAAACTCTTATATTGGTTTTGTTATTTCATTTTTTGTTTCTAAATAATTGTACCCATATCTTCAATTTATTTATCTAAATCTACTATGAATATCTTTCATTATCCAACTTCATCCCAAAAATTATGAGTATTACACATTTTTTCATAGTGTAATTCATAGGGATCCATCTGATTGCTTGAGTAAAAACTATTATTGTATAAAAACTCACCTAGATGAATTGGTTAATCCCAAACTCCATCGAAATCCATATAACAATATATCGATGTATCCTCTTGGGTTTTATTTTTCTATGAAATATAAAATATTTATTATGGATGATATGAATTTCCAAAACATATATCTATATCCAGATCTTATTACTGACTTCACTAGAACATAATGGTAAAACTAATGTTATGTTAAAAACCCCCTAAATTGTTTACTATATAAAACCTTGAAATTTACATAAGTTATATTATGGAACGTTAATCCAAATAGAAATTTTTTATGCTAGTGATCTAGTGTGCTGACATTGTAATGAGATTGATTATAACCGATATTGTACTGTTCCATTTTGAAATATTTAGAAGTTTAATGAAAAACATAAATAATGTTGTTTTACTATTTCCAGATTGGTATTGTTAATTTTTGTAACATCCACATCGACAGTAGTCTCTCATCATTAAAATTATGAAATTCCAAGAACAAAGATATAAACTCTTTATTATCTCTCTCCATAGAGTCCTAACTAGAAATACATTTTATAATATCCATTCATCACTGTACTTTTAGGATTAATAGATAATGAATAACTATGACCATCCAATGAAATATCCCATATTATATATAATTTTAATGGGAAACATGCAGTTCGTGAACATTATAATTCCATAATATTCAAGGTTAAACCCATAAAAATTTATCACCTACTTATTTAGATCTACGACATTTTTTTGCACCATATTAATATTCACATGGATAGATATTTGACCACTCATTTGTTAAAGGAAATATTTCTCCACATCCTTTCGGATTTATAGAACCATCCTTTGAAAACCCATAAATATAATATTTTTTTCATCCTTATCATAGATGAGCGTCCTCAAAGCTTTTGACTCAAGGAATAATCCACCTTGTTCTGTTTTCCTAGAGTGTTATTGTATTGCGAATTCGTAATCTAAAATTAGTTATAACTATGTTTTCTGGTGCATATTCAACTATTTCTAAGTCAAATATATATTAAAATTTTATGATTAGAATAAATATCACAACTTTCTACAAATGATAATTTATAAAAATAATTAATGCAACAATTACCACTACTCAATATAAATAAAGGGTTTTGTAATTTTCTCATGAACCTTTAATTTTCTTGTGGAATAGGAAATAACCATATCATTATCTATGATAACACATCCTATTACCTTCTTCGATGAATCAATATTGATTAGAAACCCTTCTCAACCACAAGGAAATTTAAGTGTTATATCCCTGACTAAAATTATCTTTTGTTACCATAAATTTACCTCACATTCATATGTCTTGAGGAACCTATCTCTCTTCTAGTTTAAAAAGCATAGTGGGTTAGATATTCATAAAATATAATCCACAAATCATCGATAATATCTATCAATACCTAGAAAAATTTTGATATCATTCATTTTTGATGGTCTGGGGTAACATGAAAGAGCCTCATGATTTTATGGATATATTGATATATCCTCTATTATGATTATATGAACCAAAAAATGAAACATTTTTTATAAAAAATATCACTTTTTAAACATTTCATTTATTTTTCACTTTGATTATGGTCTTCGGTATAATTATCAAATAATATAAATGATATTCATTTATCAATGAATATATAAAAATTCAATTTATAAATACAACAACAATCTGATCAAGATAATATATACATACTATATTAATTAAATCCATAAATATAGCAGGGGAATTATTAAGGCTTAATAGAATCACCATATACTCATAGTGTCCATACCATGAATGAAATATTGAATTTGGTGTATCCTTGTTATTGATCATAAATAAATTATATATATAACGAAGTTCAATATTTGAAAATCATTAATCTTTGCATATTTGAAAAAACAAGTCATAAATATAGAGTAGATGATACATGTTATACATTGTGATCTTCTCTATCTCTCAATAATCAGAGTAGAGCCACATTGATATATCATTTTTTATAACAAATATGATAGGTTCACCCTCATGTGAAACACGTGGCTGATTAAATCCTTTTTCAATATTATCTTATAGTAAATTCTTCTTATATTTAAACTCAACAAGGGTTATTCAATTAGAATCTTTGAAATATGTGTAAATCTAGGTATGTGTTCTATTGAGACATGAACTTCGTTTTTGGTGAAGGGAAAAGAAAACCTTATGGGAATAAATCAATTAACTCCTATATATAAGGAGTACCATTTATATTGAGTTTATCCCCAACCATATCAGATGAACACCCCCTTTGAATCGGAATAATGATTCATAAAATGGATGTGATTTTCATTGGATGTATTTATTTATCTTCTTATTTATAAAAAATCCTAATTTTTCTGGAAATATAAAATGTGACATGCATTCCATTGAACATGATGTAGGTTATAGGTAGATAATGACAATTCATGCCAAAGGGAACATCAAATTAATTTATAGTAAGAATGAAAATATGTTCAATAAGCAGATTCCCAAAGTCATCAATAGGGGAAGAATCATATTATATAGATGAATCAACAAACCATTATGGATTCTCATATAAAATTTAATATGTAGTCATTGGGGTATCATTTTGATAGAAATTAAAAAATATTTCAATATAAATTATTGTGTAGAAATATATTCAAATAATACATTTTTTGGTCGCAAAGGGGCCAAGATACCCTGAGAGGAGGGATGAGGGTGAATTCGAGTCTTTATATTCATTTCATAATTCATTCTAACCCACTAGATCTGGACATATATATTAAAATGATAAATTGTTTTTCACTTTTGTTTTCATTTTTCCATACCATTTCTATCATTATCTGATGATGATGCTTTGAATGTAAAGTAGGAATTTAAAAATGGACACATAAATTATTATTTGGTTCTCCCTCATTGGGATACATCCAAGAAGAATATCGTCAATAATGTGTCAATGTACCAAATACAATAAGGATAACTCACAATAACCTTTTTATGAAATACTGCTTCTATTTCCCGACTAACATCATTTACAATGTTTATGGAAAACTCACTCCTTCCCAAGATTGACTCCCTGGATCTGTCTTTTGATGAATCATTTTGGGTGGAAATATCACCTTCATCCTATTCTATTGCTCACAACTCGAGAAACAATTTACACATAGTTTATGTAAATGAATGTCAGTTAATTATCAATATTTAATACATTCCCAATTATAGGTAGATATTATTTTTAATTATATTATAGGATGGTCCTTCACTTCTACTAAAACACCTAGATGCAACAATTCCACATACCAGAAAACTAGAATAAACATCTTTTTACTATAGAAAAAAACTAATTCATATTTTAAAGGATATTCAATATATTATAATTCATCTTATCACTTCCCTGAATTTAGATATAAAAAATTATTATGAAAATATAATCAAATGATTCAGTTCTAATTTATTCTTCTTTTTCATAATTTAGATATGAAAATAATATTGTTCAATGGTAAATCCCGGAACGTTTGTCCTTGACCAAGACCAAAAGAATAGTGTCACATTTAATTGTTCAATGAATTCATATTATAACTTTGAAGGTGAAATACACTTATCCACAATATCTGATTAAGGTTATTTATAGTAGAAAATATACCTATTAAACTCAATGATTAGATTAATAGAAAACATTGATGCAGTATGACCTTCACTATGAACTCTCTATGCATTCTACATAGAGACTTTATTATTTGTGGTTATTGATGCCATCCTCAAATAAACAACCTATAGCACAAATTAAATCACCACTACAAACAACAAATAAATATCTTCTATAAAATTATTATCCTCATGCGAACTAATTTACTACATGGTTTATGTAGTGCACATCATAGTTCGCATAGCATATTTCCCCTTGTCCTAGTTTAATTAACTACCTACATGCAAAAAATGAAGGCTTACTAAGAAATTACAAAAACTACGTTTGCAATAATCATAGAAAATATGTGTTATTATATGTTCCATGAAATATTAATATGTGATCATTATACTTTGTCCACAAATACAATCAACCCAAAAAAATGAGATTATTCCTTGTGGGATTTTTTCACAACAATCAAACTCTTTGAGTTGGTTGAAAACTCATCCCAATTTAATATATCAATAATCATTATTCTTATTTATTTAAAAACAAGGTTCATGAGATTTAGATAGAGATAAATGATTTACTCAACACTTACACAATGCCCAAATGATCCTTTCTTAACGCGAGAAACAATAGTACTATGATATGTTATTAAATCGATCAATTAATTCCAAAAAAACTCAACTACATTCATCATGAACCCCATCTTCTGGGATATATAATCGTTGATCGATCAACTATTTAATCGTTTCATTAAAAAATCCTTCTACTTCACTTCCCCTATCATATTCTCCTCTAATTTTGATTAATACATTATATTAATTCTTTTTATTGACCCAATTATTCCTCCTTCATCAATGAAACTGAAGGTCATTTAATTGTGGTCTACAACATTGTAAATAACATTGATCATTGAACAAGAGAAAAAAAAATCATTAGGGGGAGAGGGTACCACATTCAAAAAAAAAATTAACTATGGGTGGTTGGTAGAACTCCCAGAGCTCATTGATTCTTTTCAATCATTTCTTTGGGTAATGACATCATAAAAATGTCTGCAAACTATAGTTCTGTATTCTCATACTTCAACATCACAAGCTCATGTTCTACCTTGTTTATAATAAAATTATAAAAAAATTTAGTGTTGTTAGTCCTTGGGTGATGGACTTTATTTTTCCTATGATTTATAATACTAGAATTATCATATTTGATTTTGATCAGAGACTTCACTTCAACTCCCTTGTCATCAAGCTATTTCTTTATCCACAATAAATGCATGCACACATGAGTAGATACAATGTATTCATATTATGAAGTGGCCAAAAAAATTTAATCTTCTTTCTTTATTAACTAATAATTTCATAATTCAATAATATATAATGCACCTCCTACCATTGATATCCATCATCTATTGATCTGGACCAATATACATCTATATTTTACAATAACACATGATTATAGTTTTCAGGGAATAGAGAACTGAAATCCACTTCTCCCTTGGCATACAAAAGAATTATATTCACCATAATAAAGATTATTTAATTAGAATTGATATGATATCATTATATATTTCCTATATTCTGTGACTTTAAATCCAATTAATTTTATTCATCCCATGATCATTTTGTCTGGGTTTCCTCTAAAGTCATTATCTCCATGGAATTACCCCTTTCAAATAATAAAAAAATACCATTGGCATATTTACATTGATAAATTAATAATCCATTTTCCCTTGAGTCACCTATAAACCAATGAAAAATGTTAGATCACCAATCATTTACAGTTAAAATTCTGTTTTCATGAATTATGTAAACTAATTTCTCCATGACCCATCTAATAATCAAAATATTATGTATTTAAAATAAAACAACACTATCATCTGTTTATTTCGGTCATTATAGGTTAATATATTGTAATCAACTCCACCTCTATATAATGTAAGTTTATTAAAAAACTAATCAGTTTTTGAAATCCATTCTCTTTGTGCTTACATCGAAATATATTGTCCTTTATTCAACCCAAACAAATCTTACTAATCATTAGGAATTTGAAAACTATATTGATGCTGCAAATAAACTTATCCTTGTAGAACCACATTCCAAACAGGTTATTTGGTATCCATTTAAAAAACATTGAACATTCTCTACACTCATATGGAAAATTATAATCTTATTTTATATAGATTTGAAAAAGGTGAAAATTTATCATTAATAACAATACCCTCTATCTGGATGTACCCTTTACACAGTATTCATGCTTCATTTCAAATTAATTCACATTCTTAATTCATCTAGTTTCGATATAATCATTTATTCTTAATGAAATTATTATATGTTGGTCTAAAAACAATTTTCAAAAAAACTTGTAAATTTGGAGTAATAAAAATCATTAATGAAATTTTTTTAGCTAATTTCAGATGTTGAATAACTCATTAGATTGGGGATACTATGTGTTGGAAACAATATTAATCTTATGTCATGACTTCTATGTATACTAAAATAGTCAAATGAAACCACATTGTTAGAAAAAAATAGATAATCATGAAATACATGAATATTTATAATTATCCCCATATCAGACTTCATGAGGAAAAAGAATAAACATTAATTATTTCTATACCATTGAGACGTTTCATGTAATTGTGAGATAGAGTGCTCCCCCTACGATAAGAAACTCATCCTATTGTTAGGAAAACTATTTAGAACTGTAGAAATTATTATTCGCATGCTTCATTTCAGTAGATGTGATGTTAGGTTTGATAAAAACCTCCGAATGAATATCATTTTCCAGTTGTATGTTCAATAAATATGTTTTTTAATATGTTAATTTATTACTTATCAATGATCCATCAAAAAAACTGATAAGCATAGTTAGTCGGAGCGTAGTGTATAAAACAAGAGATAGAGTTAATAATAACAGAACTGTTCATTGAACCCAATTAAATCCAGAAATATCATGAAACCATAGAAATTGAATATTTTTATGGAATTATTCTAGATTGATTATTCATATGTAGTAACATATTTGAATCAGTTAACATTCTAAAGAACATCACATCACTCATTTGCTTCGTTTCATGCAACTTAACCTTAGATTGAATCTCAATAAAAACATAAAACACATTAAAATTAGTTAATTGAATATTAAAAAATAGAGATAGGGGAACACATAGATTAATCAGGGATTAGAATTTTATGGATATAGATGGACTGAAACATCAATACATTTGTAAAAAATGTTGTACTCTTTATATGCTTGTTTGAACATCTGAGAGAATATAAACTGTTCTGGCCATATTAGTAAACATTATTTACACCCATGTTGAGTCTTCTTCAAATATATAATTTTTTTATTCATGAAATTTTTATATATATTGGGATTAAAAATTAATGTTTACATTTCATTATTTTACTCTCCACCAATATTCCATTTTTCTTAAATATTTCTTTGAGTATGAATCATTCCATTAATAATCTAATCTTACTTCATCCACTGTTTGAGGGATATTTCAGTATATTTCACTTCTCACCATGTGTCATGACATGTGAATAAGTTAAATAACTCATTATTAATTTTTATTTTATTATTTATCTGAGTCCCATCACCATATATTTTTGGGGTTGTGTCTTCCATAGAATTTATATTGTTAATAATATAATCATGATAATATCTTCTCTATTTCATTCATTTTCGTTCACATTAATTCCATGAGGGATTTTATGTGTGTAATAGAGGAGGTGATTGATATGCATTTCATTGAGATCTTTATGATTACTCAAATGTTGTATGATTTTTTAACTTATCATTTTATGTTCTTATATAAGATTATTTGTCATTCACTACCAAATTTGGAGTTCTCCTTCTTGGTTGCTTTTCCATCCCATCTTTCTTCTTGAGACAATGTATTACCAAATTCCCATCATTAGAACATATAAACCTTCAGTAATTAAATACATACCTCATTTTATAATTTCTGACTGAGATGGGGTTAGAGCCATAGTTTTCCTTCTATAATTTATCCCTAATTATTCTTGAAACATACTCATGATGTGTCTCTATCTTCTACAATAATAGCATTTGATGAGTAAGTTACTCTGAAGGAATTGTATTTCAATACATTTCTAGAATCTTCTTCTTATTTTCATATTTATAATTATTTCTCTATCTAAAATATGATATATATTAAAATTATTTAAAATAAGAAATATTACCATTAATACCATATTAATAGAAGATGTTTTCATTACGTGATGTAAAATTCTTTTTAGTTCCGTTTTAAATATCTGTAGGATTTTTTTCTATTTTTAGAATTATTCGTGGGTATAGTCTTGTAATTCATGGGTGAGGGTTCACCATTTACTATATCATATTTTTCAAAACATCATAGGCTTTGGGATGATATAGTCATTTCATGATTTTCCTTTGATGTATCATTTTTTTCTTATCATTTCATTATCACATGTTGAAGGATTATCAAATAGTAATTTCAATGAATCCATAAAATAGGGATAACCATTTTCATTAGAATGATAAAATTATTTCTTAACTGATTATGTATTTTATCATTATTTTTTAATTTTATTATATAATCATTCTTGTTGAGAGTAAAGTTGTTTTTTTAGATTATTCCCTATATTCATGTCATCTTTCTATTCTTGAGAGATACTGTCCAAAATTTATATTCATTCAAATATTTCAAAATAAATCTATGAAAAATAATCATTACATCTTAAATTATGTTGTTATTTCCTTTTTTTATCATCATCTAGTTCAGATAGGTTTGTATAAAGATCATCATTTATAGCTATGAAATTCTAAATTTTATATATGTCCAGATTCATGACGATTTTATCAGCTTTGATTTTTTTAGTTAATTGACTTATGAATAATTATTACACCTTAGATATGTGGCCACATTAACAAGACAATTATTTTATTGCCTTATATTTTTTAATTCAATTTTCTATAGATGGATACATATATCTTCAGATTTAATTTCTTCTTACAATTTATGAACCAGTACCTTTGTTTCTAATAAAACATTTAATTTTTTTCATTAATTTTCTTCATCATAAATATTTTCCATATCACATATAATATTTATTTAATCTCTCATTCCTACAGAATCATTGACTGAGTATATATTTTAGTTGTCTAATTTATCAAAACCATTCTTCAATACATTTTTTGTTTCCTTAAACTCAATCAAAATTTCTCCATATACACTTCCTTAATGAGGAATATAACTTATCATCTTATATTTATTTATAATTATTACATTTTCCATGGTTCATCGATATAAAATAAATATGAAACTTCATTTACATAAATAGAGAAAACCTTTTTCGGATACCCATTATTAGGTCATAAAGGATCTGCATGCCCTGAGGGGTGGGGGTGTATTGAAGTAGGTATATTATTTCAAAATTCATCCTAGATAATTAGATACTTACCATGTTATTATAAGGTCTTATTTTAATCTTTGGTATTAATTATTCTCTTATACATTCCAACTTTATTGGTTTGACGATGCCTCAAAAGTATATAAGGATATAAAATATAAGTACACATATATTTTTACTTTCTTCTCACTCCCAAGGCTATAACTAGGGATAAAACATCAGAAATGTTTTGTTGTAAAAAAATATAATAAGGCTCATTACTACTAAATTATTATGTATATATTACATCTACACCCATTGTCACTTCATTTTCAATGTCTAGGGATTTCCCTCTACTTCTCAGAGGTTACTCCCTCAATCTCTCTTTCGACCTCTCTATACTAGTGGAAAATATCACCCTCTTTCTCAACCTTTTATCACATATATTCATAGTATTCACACATAGTTTATTGACATGTAGTTCCCCAAATTATAAATAATTAATGAATCCTCAATCATACCAAGATAATATATATAACGTATTTTCCAGATAGCTCCTTCACTTATGTGAAAACACCAAGATACAGAACTTCTATTGTTTAGTAAACTAGATCATACTTCTATTTATAATAAAAACAACATATACCTCTTATTTAGAAGGATATTCAAGAGATCAAAATCCTTACTTTTACTTCCATAAATGTAGTTGTAAAAAAAACACAAAAAATATAGTCTAATTATGTAGATCCTCTTTCTTCTCATTCTACTTCATTAGAATTCAAATATTACAACGATATTGACCACTAGGTAATCCTAGAACATATATTATTATACGAGACCGACATATATTTTTGACAGGTAAGTGTTGAATGAATTCATATATTCACTGTGATGATGAAATAATCATCTCTAAATAATTATTTCCTAGATGACATACCTTTTGCGAGCTACCTTTTCCCATTGCATAAACCTTCAGTATAAACCATATTCTTCGTGAACTACATTGAACCATGTAGAATTAGTTCTTCGAAGAATAACTATTCATCATAGAATATATTTTGTTCATGATATACCATGAACTATTTTGCATAAGTGATTTAATGAGTTCATTTTCTTCAAAAACTGATTTTACTTAATGGATGGCTAAAGCTTTAGGTACTACAATCACTTAGTGGATCTCCTTTTTTTACGTGATAAATTACCTCAAAAAAACATCCATGTGATAAGTTTATTTTCGGGACTACCTCCTAAAATAAATACTCTCTTATATGAACACCACCTTAACAAAATTTCTCCCTTGTGAACCACATTCCCCATTATAGAACCCTCATTAATGATCTACATCAGACTTACAAAAATTCTTCGAGAAATGATCTTTTCAAATGAAATTATATCTTCCTAATGATCCGATTCTAGGTATTTATATAAAAATTTATATGGAGAAAAAAAATACAAATTTCTATAGATATTTCTGTGGTATAGTCTTCACCGATAAATTGCTATGAGGTCTACATAGGGCCCTTATCCTTTTCATCAGCTGATGTCATCAAAAAATTATATACCTTTGTGGATCCATCTATAACATTTTCAATATGAAAATGAAGATTCTTTCCCAAACTATGAGAATCTTGTGTACTAATTTTCTTCAAGTTTGATGTATCATTCATTAGGGTTCACATAGTGCAGATCCTTTTGTGGAAGGTTTAATAAGAAACCATCATATGATAAGTGATGGTTTCCATCATAGTTCTATAAACCTACATTACAATCTATATATCGCATCTTTGCTATAATGTGGCATTCTAACTCTAATATTAATGGTCTATAAAATTTATATCTTAAAAATATTCTTCAGAAACACTAACAATACTGAATCATGGACATCTATCTTGGTAAAAAAACTCATTAAAACACTGAGAAGGTTCCTTGTAGTATTTTTTTCAAAAAACAATTATCAGTCCCATAGTGGATATAATTTATACCTTTCAACAATCCATAATTTCATTCCCCATTAGAAAATAGATGTCACATTTTATTTCCCTATGTCTGTTAGCTTAATAGTATAATTATTTCAATCATAAACAGTAACCTTCCATAATGGGAACTAGCTTCTATAATACATATATTCATTACATTTTAAAAAAATATAGGGTGTGTGGTGTATATTGTCGATCTTTTTCTCTATTAACATCATTATCTAACTTTTTCTCATCACTTCGATATTATATTTCATAATGAACTTCTTTCCACACATAAACCATTTACAAGTATCCTTATGATAATTTCCCAATATTTTTTCCCCACATTGATCATAAGGAAAATAAAAAATTCTTCTCTCCATTGTCATTAGCGTTTTCTATGAATTCCATATTTCTTTTCATATCTAAACCATGATATTGATCGGTAATTACAATCCCCTATTCCATAATAATTGCACATAGAATGATTTATTTATATCTACATGAATATCATATGCGAAACACCATTTAGAGGAATGGTTTTATTGAAATGATGAATCTATCAATATTAAATTCATGGTGGATGACAATACAAGAGGAATACATCACATGTCTAATTAAATTCACCTCATTGTTACAAAAAATGTCTACATATTTCGTATTTAAGTTAATATATTACATATCTATTTCTATTTGAATAATATTAATAATGAACATATCAAAAAAATTTCTTCAACTCAACCCATTCCATGAAGTATATTTTATCTTGTTGACTCAAAGTATTGATAAGATTCCATAATTGATCCACTTCACCTCCCTAATTATAGAAACACTAAATTAAATTTTCCTGTAATTAACATTGGGGAGAGGATAATAACTTTTTTTTGTATTGATCTATTTAAAAAAACCTTTTGCATCAGTGGAACCACTAAAGATGGTTGGTATTTTAATCATGAGTTACTCAAAAGAACATTTTTCTCTCCATTAATCATTTGGATGTTCATCATGATTCATATATTGGGAGAGTTATGTGAGTATAGTAGTAAACATTTTCATTATATTTTCTATGAAATATTTTTCTCAAGGGGAAAATCAATTAATTTTTCATCACACTCAACATTAACATTATTATTTTGGGAATAGTACACTCAATGAAACTAAAAATAATAGTGTGAGAGACACTAATTATATTGAAAAAACATATAATCTTAAAAAAACAATTATATGTTCTTGAATTCATGACACCATATTTTTAATATATGAAAAATTCGGTTTTTTCCAAGTCATTCATGGTCATTATATATTCAAATCCTTCATGATTTTTCAGAAATAGTTTGGGAATGTTAAAAGCATATATTTAGAGGGTGTTAAAATTTGGTGTCCAACCTAGACTATTTTCAGTCAGCAGGTGTTGATTGAGTCGAGATAAATGATTCATTTTTAGAGTGATTACTCCAAGTTAAATCTATATTGGAAACCCATCCACCTATTATATGATGACATGGATGTAATTTCTCATAAATTAATAGATATATCATTCACCAAAATTCATGGATATTTTCCTTTTTATATATTTAACCATATTTTTTGCAGTAATGTTTTATTATTATAGTTTCAAAGGATTAATAACCCTTTACTATGATAAAAAAAATAGAGACCCAGGTTTTTATACATAGATATTACATATCAATAAATAAATATTCAATATTATTTAAAATAAACATGTCTGATGTTCATTATTTCAGAAGAGTATATAGATGTTTTTTATTCAATTATAATTATAATATATTAGTTTATTGGAGATAATGATGTTCCTATATCATTATATTATAAATTTTTTTAAAGGTGTTGTTAGAGGAAATAAAATAAACATTCTCGACTAAGAATGGTACCTCTTCATTGAAAAAACTTCTTGTGTTTTGGCAAAACAATTTCATAGGAGGGTTTCTTAATCAAAATATGTAATATCAGATATGCAAATTGAATTATTTAATGGATTATTCTAGAGTTACATATAAAAAATGGTTCAATATGAGTTAATTGGATAATAGAGAGTTCTTATTTTTATTAATGGGAGAGGAAACAGTTGATATCGTTGAAAATAAAAATTTGTACCCTTGTTTTAAACATTCTAAAATGCATCAATGCAACCTCCTGATATTTTGAGAGGGAAACACTATGTTTTATATTGAACATGAAACCAAAAATTGATCATAAATTAATAAATAAATATTATCATGTAAATATATCCATTAATTGTTTTCCAATATGAATAACAACATTAGTAATTTTATTATCATAATAAAGGGTAAAAATAATAGGGTTTGGTCTAATTATTGAACCATACATTTACCTCAATTTATTGTATTATTATTTTACATCCAAAAGAAATTTATATTCTACTATATTATATTTTGATTCCATTGTTATATAATTATAGTGTCTATAACATGTTATTTACTAAAAAGACAATGATTCCATTCTCAGGTTTTTAATGACTATAAATTTTTTAATATTGTGTTATTAAGAAGGGAGTTTTCAAAATAAATTTAATATTTAAAATTAAAATATTTATCTTCATCTTGTTAATTTATTTTTAATGTTTACTGAATAAATAAATACCTTAGATTCTTACACAATTCTTGCAGATTAATTATATTATTAATAGAAATATCAAACAATTGTTTTTATTATATTTAAAAAAATAATGATATATAATTAATGTGATAAAATAATTTTATATATTACTTTGCATTATTGGGATGTATTAAAAGTTATTTTTGGAAGATATTTATTATTAATATTTATAAATGTCAAAGTAAAGAGTATTGTCAAAATTGATAATAAAGATATTTTTAAAAAATTATTTAATTAATGGACATAAAATTTAAAAAAACAATAAAAACATAAAAAATACTCATATAATATTGAAAATTATATCCATTATTTATTTATAGGTCACTTGATATTTTATACTAACTATGTTATCACTGAAATATTAAAACATATTTAAATTATCAAATTACCTATAAATAGATCATGGATGTAATATTCCATGATATTCTAGTATGTATGTAATTTAGTAAAAACATATTTAAATATTATTTTTATGATTTAATTTATACACAAAATCATATTATAGTTTAAAATAATAAATTTAGATCTATTTATAAATAAAACTTAATTAATGCAGATTTATTATTTTTTGAATTTCCTAGAGTTCCACTTCCCATTCTTAAAAATGTGCACCTCTTCTTCTCTTTTTAGCACATTTAAAGACATATTTTTTTCTCGAAATATCATCAAAAATACTTTCATATAATCCCATATCACATTATAGATTTATTATTTTTGGAATAACACCATCCATAGTGGTGTTATGTGTTTATGAAACAAATTATTTCTAATGAAGAGGTATCACTTTTAATAAAGTGTTTCTATTTTGTTTCTTATTCGAAATCCTCCAAAACTTATTAATACATGATTAAATAATATCTCACATATCCTCAATATAATTATATATTATTATGTTATATTAATAAAGTATATCCTTCTCCACATTAATCATTTGGAAAAATAATTAATCGTTCATGTGTACAACTAACTACCACCCTACGAACCAGTGTAATTTGTTTTTCATCACTGTCTCTCAATAATAGTTATATTTTTTAAATTAATGTTTGACTATGTTATATTGATGAATTATTTTACATTATTAATTTTTAATATATATTTTACATTCTTACTTTTCAAAGCACATAAAAAAATGGACATTATTCGTGGGTACGTGTCAATAATCACCTCCACAGAGAAATGTGATTTGTTTTCAAACTCAACATCACATGAATGATATATAAAATTGAATTAATATAATTAATTGAATAATTATAATATTATTATAATTATTTAAATATAAATTTATTTTTACCTTCGTTCTATAATGTTCATTGAAAAAATGACTCTTTACTCATGTACATGTACGACCTACCATTTCCATGACTGTGACATTGTTCACTTTTGATTTCCAAATGTAATGGATGAATTTATAGGTATAATTTATATATAATAATGACAATTATTTCATTATTATTATCATGGTAGTGATATAATAATTAAAACATTGAAAATAGATATCATACAAAGTCATTTTGGACCCAGGTACCAAATATTATCAAAGCATATCATATGAACTTAAATAATTAATTGATTATTATATAATTCAAATAAGTTATATAAAAGGAATAATAAACATTAAAATGATTATAATAAGAGTAAATAATTAACTTATATTTATTATTTTTAATTACAAATAAAATATTTTATGAGTCACACTCAATTTAAGGGATTTGAAGACTAAAACATTATTTTAAATATTTTATTGATTCTTTTATTTAAATATGTGTCATTTATGTCCATGTTTAAGAATTTTTTTTTGATTAATCTATTTATTTATACATGAATGTTTTAAAATTTTAATTTTATAATCATTCTCAAATATTATAAAAAATGAATCTTTTTCATGTTTTAATTAAGGGTTTTTTAAAAAAAATAAATTTTAAAGTTAATATTTATAATATTTTTATAAAACTCATGTTTATCATTTTTTATATTATATTAAATGAACATATTTTTTCACATTAACTATTCCATAAATTTTTTATTCTTCCATTATTTGTTTAAAATTTTATATCCAAATAAAATATATTAATTTATGAATGAATGATTTTTTAAAAATTGAATGTAAATTCAAAATAGAAATGTTTTTTTCTCAATAATGTTTCTTTTATGAAATCAATATATGTTATGCGTATGTAATGGTTCTTCTGAATTTTTTTAGGATGGGAGGATTAAGTATGAATAGTGTGTGATCGATCCTATTATTGTAAAGACTAAAAGCCTATTAGCTCGATGTCAGTTCCATATATTATTATATTGGTATAATAATAAAAATATGATACATACCGAAGGATTTAGTAGACTGGTAGATGTAGAAAAGTTTATAAAAACATAATAGTGATAGTACAACTTGATAGGAAAAGCAGAATAGTAAGTAAAATGTAACCATCCAAAAATGCCAAGATTATCCCTAAATGTCACTTATAAGAGGAATGTTCACTTTTTTGTGAAAAATAATAAATAAGAATGGGGGGATATCAGATTCACATTATGTGTCAAGAATAATATGAAATATATCACAAATATACAAAAAAATAAGGAATGGTGAATAGAAAAAACATGTTCCATTAGAACATAATCATGGGCATAATATAGAAGGAATAAAATAAGAATAAAAAAATCCATATAAATAATCCCATGTGAATAAAACATATACAAAGATATTATAATAGTATAATAGTCACATGTTTTATCACCTACTAATATCATAATGGGGGAATTCATATTTGGGGACAATATAACATACCATCAAGTCTTTATCTTAGACACCATAAATCCAAAAGACATCAGTATGTACCCAAACTAGTTTGTCACATGAGACCTTCCAAAAGATATAGAGGATATAGAGGTCCCCACACATAGCATACCAAGTCCAATTAATTATTTATATTTTAAGGGTGAAACAGAACATACACATTCCAATTGGAAAACTAGCATTCAATATTTGAACAATTCAACCATAACCCATTAATAGTACACCGACAGTCAAATTGATCGTAAAACCATTAATAAAATATTGTATATGGTATCATAAGATATTATCTTATACCAAGAATAAAATCGAACATGGTGTATTAAATTAGTTGAAAATTCTATAATAAAACTATTTTGATATTTTGATATATATACCCTTTTACTTTGGAAAGAAGGGTTATTTTAGAAACACTATTTTTATAAAATCAGATTATATTCATATTTGTAAAATAAAATAAAATTTAATTAAAAATAAATTAAATAAATTTAAAAAATTATGTATATATAATGATAATACAAATAATTGTTTTTTTCAAATGAGGCACTTTAATGTTGTTTAGAGAAAATATTAAAGAGTCTTTCAAGAGGACAAAGATTAATTGATTGTATAAAACTAGAAAAGAACTCAAATAGATTCCATGATAAAAAATACTGAATTTATAAAATTATTGGGGCCTTGTCACACATTATGGATTATATGTGAATATGGTAATGAATTTTGGAAGTACCCTTTAACCGAGCTTTCATATCAGGAGGAATTGAAAAGGGAAATTAAAACGAATGTATTTCCTCAAAAAATGTGATTAGTTGATATGGATATTTGAGTTAAGTACATGTAATCATAATTTATAATAACTATATAAAATAAATGAATAATTACATTGCTATATAGAGAGATAACTTGCCACCCGAATGAAAAATGAAGGTTTGGGGAGAATCTATTTACTTAAGTCCAAAAGCATTTTATACTTGTACATATCATCTGGATAGTTGAATTTGATTCATTAATAATTTAATTAATAAAATATTAAATATTTATTTTATTTACTGTAATTTTATTATGTTTATTTTGGGTATTTCCTATGAGTTATAAGAATTAATTTCATCATTCAAAAGTGGTCATATCATTTTTTAATGATTGGTTAATTTGAATACATGTATGAATGATCATGTGAAATAGGAATAGTTATCTAGAATTGAATGTATAAGTTAATAATGATATTATATAAGCATTAATGGAATTATATTTCCTTTTTTATCCATATATGAGGATGAGTAATTAGATAAAGCGTTAATGATATTGATTTAATTTTTTTTCATTTTCCAATCACTGCAACCCAGTTTTGTCTTGAAAATTATTATTATTTATATTTAATTTTTATAAACTAATAAATAATTTATAACATACAGATTTTAATTAGTTTTTAAAATAAAAATTTTATTATGGTACCCCTTGATGGTGGTATTAGAAATAGAATGAATTGTCATCCGCATAGGTGATGAATCGATACCTCACAGAAAAAGATTTTATTTTTATAAAAAAATGGATGAAAAAATAATTTATGTTAGATATCCCATAATAATTATAAAAGTTATAGTATATATAAGATAATATATTTATCATTAATTTTTTATCTTTTAGTTAAGTGAATGATAAAGAAGAAAAGAACTAGAACAGAAATTAAAAGAATGAAAAGGTATTTTACAACTTCATTTCATATACTTAATAACCACTATAATAATTTTTTAAATGTCATTATTTGTTACCAAAATATCTAAAACATTGGGGAGTGTTTTTGATGTGGTATTCGCTAGAAATTGTTTAGGATTCATGGATTTGGTGGGGTGAATAGAAGAGGTGGTGATGGGTGGTATTTATTGGTGATGAGATGACCGTTTTTTATAATTTAATTAATTAGTTCATTATGTTCTCTCCTCAATATGAATAGTTTCAACATTATCCCTAAATATATGGAAATAATTAATTATATTTCGAGATTATGTACTTAAAAAATCCATACATCATCTATCAATTAATTATTCATGTATTTGTTATGTACCATAAATTATTGTATTTCAATATTCAATATGAAATAATATATTTTAGAAAAATCTAAAAAATTCACCATAAATATTTGTTTACATGTATAATTTTTAAATGGACATTATTTTATGAATATAAATTTATAAATATGTGAAATTTAATTTTTATATAAATTCATTATTTACTAAAAAATAATCAATTTTAATATTAGAATATATTTTTTGACACTAGATAAATTTAATTATTATTTTATAATAATAACTTATTATAATAATAAAGAAATATTTATTAAGGAATTTATAATGTTAAAATAATTTTTTTAAAATTATTATATTAATAAAAAATTCTAAATAAACATATTAACATTATAGAAATACAAACAAATAATTTATCACTTTTTAAATTAATTGTTTACTTTTTAAATGATATAAATTTATAATATTTTCAATTATAAGATACAAAAAATTTATTTACCCTTTTATAGTCGAGGTTATAATTATAATAAAAAATATAATATTAATATATACTAAAATGAATTTTTTAATGAAATCAAGATTTCTCATTATTCAATGGAATAAAAACATTTTTAGAAAAAATATCGAATTTTACCCAAAAGTAATTTTGAAATTCCACTATTAAAAATGATGTTTATTTTATTCCATAAAATTTATAAAATATTAAACAAAATTCTAACATGTGTTCTATAAAATGGAACTAAAATTTCATTAAATAAAATATATATTTTATGCTTCAAATTGGATTTATTCTTATATTAATCAAGTCAACCAAATTGATTTAATTTAAAAATATTTTATTGAATATGTAATATATAAAATTTATTAAAATCTATCAATAATATACATTTATTTCGAATAATATTCCATTATGGTCAGAAATATATTTTTTTTAAAAATACACACTTTATGTCTAATTGGTTTCTGTTTTCGTTTATATTTAATCGGTAACAAAAAAAATTAATGTAGTAAACTTCATTAAAATATATTTTCATAATTAACATTATCCATTTATTCCCATTATTCCAATGGCTTGGACTCCATATTAATATTTAATTATATTTTTAAGAACATTATTTTGTGTAAATTAATCTATTAATGAAATAAAAAATTTAAAAAGAGATATACAGTTAAATCATGGGTTGTAAAATTATGACCTTATTCAATAAATTCAATCTTCAAATTTTAATATTTTGTTTAAAAAAATAATGGTTTACACATAAAAATTACTTTTGGTAAATTGTACATCATGAAATTAGTTTTAAAACATACTCTTAAAAAGTGGTAAAGAAAAATGCAATGGTCACCACAACACTATGAGAATAAAATATGACAACATTAATGATAATATTGACACTAATGGGAAATATAAATATAATTTTTTGTAGAGAGAGATATAAAACATGATATTTAGAACGTCTATCATCACATTATAATAATTTTTTGATCAGTTAAAAGAACATTTATTTATCATATGGAATAGTAAATGGATGATGTTTTTGATCTAAAATAAAATTCTTAGAGATTAGTGTCTATTTTCATATCCCGAAATGAAATTGATAAAATATAATTAGTTTATTCCTTTCCACGTAATAATATCATTCTTTGGTTGTGCGCCAATCTATCTCCACTTAATTCATTAAATCTGGAGATGTATATTCAAGAAAAAAATTATGTTTAATGAACACTTCTGAATCATAATGTCTATAAGTAAATCCTTATACTTTAAATGACTACTGAAACCCAGATGGCTAGTATAGGTTATCAAATATGATAAATCATACATTAATCTTAATTAATAATATCCTCATTATGTTCTATATGTAGTTAGACACATGGATCATCAAATATATATCTCCCCCAATTCAAAAATATAAAAGGAATATCAAAAATTCCAAAAATTCACATAACAAATGTTTCAACAAATAATGAAGCTCTTATTGTCACATAACAAATACAAGAATACATTAATCCCCTTTAAAGAATTCCAAAACATGCATGTTTCCATTAGTAAAATATCAGGTTGTTGATTATTGTCCATAAATCCAATCATCTAATAATTCCATAATAACATATATCATAAGATCACTTACCACTATCGTGGTCACCAATACATTCCAATTAACTTCGATACATTATTATCTCAACATCAAGAACATATTTGGTGTTATATTTTTGAAGTCATGATTTTTCAATAAGGCTTACTTATAATTGGATCACTCCACTTTATTAATGGTTTTAATCATCAGATGACCCAAATTCATTAATGATGAAGTACTATTTTACAATCCTTATATATCTAGTGAATTTTATAACTATATCATTATTGATAAAATACTCAAATAACCTGATTCTTGAATCCAAACATAGGCATAATAATCCTTTCTATCTATCTATGGTAGAATCATAATGTTAAACACGATCCATTGTCCTTTTTTGGGTATATTATGTTAATGATAAATACATTGATTTATGTATTTGCACATATCATTACATCTTATGAATTGGTATTTTTTTATTCTCATACAATCACAAACCTGGTGGCCCTTCCCTCTATAGTTGTAACAAGATCCCATTCCCATAAATCACGTAGAAAGGTGTATCCTTTTATAGTTATCATCGGTGGGAGAATACTTATTTCCTTTATTCTCAACATCCAACATTTCTATGTCATCATACTCTTCTCTTTCTACCTTTAAAAATCGAAAAATGGGTAGAACTCCTTCTCTATCTTGATATCATGTGGTGCAGTATCCTCATATGTTAGGAATGTTTGGGAGAATTATTCCCATTTAAATATTATCAAAACACCACAAAATAAAAACTCAATATTATAACATAGAACGTGTGTATTGGTTCTGTTCCCATTCCTTTACGATATTACATTCTTAAACAATTAAGTACACAAAATGTTTCTATGAATCTTAATTTATAATCATGAACTAGATAGAGACTTAACATAAATTGAAATATTATTTCATATTTGATATCATAATCATAAAAATGGATTATTTTGGGAAATATTTATATTTAAATCCTTTATAATAGTTTATAATGAAAATGTGAATTATCCATATCAAATCCACTATTACTATTAAACTAGGGTCACATTAAGGCTCATTGTTGCGTACAAGGTTTTATCGAGTTTGGCCCAACACACCTTGTTAGAGTTGGTACCACTTGGTAAATTTGTTACATAACAACATTCACTTGTATTATCTATATAGGGAATTATTTCTATTATTTCCCACATAATACTTATACTAACAAAAATCTAGGATGTTCTTTTATTAATGTCATCAATGTTCATCATTGGGTTTTGTTTTATAATCTTCTTCCAAAATAAAGTTTCCAAGGATTCTACTAAAATTCACTTAATACCAACTATGGTATCCTCGAAAACACTAGCCTTTATCTGGAACCTTAATTTATTAAAATGGTATAATAAATAAGGAAGTCACATCATGATGGATCAACTTGCTTAGTAGATTTACAAAACCAAATACAATCATAATTTTTAGATTACAACATGAAAGGAAAAAAATGCCATTGGAAAAAATCATAAACACTTATATTATCCTTACAATTCATTCATAATAAACATAATCACATCCTAGTTAAAAACAAACCATTATAATGGGATGATCTCAGATGCTCTGTAATGGTAAACAATACATCATCAACTTTCACAAATAGACATAAACAATAAGGCACTGTGAATAACAAAAACACATTCAATTAAAAACAAATCTTGAGAAGAATATGGTTGGAATAAAATAAAAATAAGAAATTCAATTTAAATAATAACATCATAAGGAAACATAAAAATATATATTATACTAGTAAAATAATTAAATGAGATGTCAATTTATAATTTCATAATGATAGAAAGAAAATCTTTAGATAACAAAACATACCGTTATTTCTTTTCCCATGACACCATAAATGGGTAAGACATCAGTGAATACAAAATATAGTTAGTCTTTTGAGACCTAACGATGCATATATGGTCTATATTCAGAACAAATAATTACTTAATAAATCTAATGCATTCACCATATGAAAAGGGTGAATGATAACATAAACATTCTTAATGAATAACTAGCATAAAAAATGTGAAAATTCAAAAATAAATCAGGAATACCAAAAATATAGTAAAAGTATTCCTAAAAAACATTAATAAATTATGTTATATGTTATTAGAAGATATTAACATCTATTAAGAATAAAATCTTGCAAGATAAACTATTCAGAATATGCTATTGACTTAGGTATCCAGTCATACAGTCAGATGTGTCATGTTCTGGTGGTGCTCTGGTGAAGTGACGATGACATTCAAGTGATATAAAATTGATGGGATAATGACCTCAGAATATAGGTTGGGATAAGAGTGGTAAAGGGTATAGCTATAAATTGGATTTTCTTTTCCACATATGTGGTGGGTTTTTTAGATGGTCATTGTGGTTCAGATGGTAGGAGGGTTATTGGGGTGTCATGATTTCTTCCTTTTGGGCTTTTGGTCAGGTCCTTAATTGGATTCTGGAACATTGATGTTGGTTGGTGAAACTGTGTGATGGTTTTGGTTGGTTATTCAACAATTATGTTATTCTTTTGAGTGGTTCTATTTTTTCACAATTCTTTCATATTGGTACTTTTTGTTCCAGATGTTTTCAGGATTGTCTTTCTACATTTTAAATTACAATAATAATTTTTTGGTCCGTGTACGCTCAATACCTAAAAATTCCTAGTTTGGGTTTTTCACTTCTATAGATGAATAAAATATCTTATGAAATTGGAATTTTGATCTGGAAAAAAATTCTATGTTATTAATGAAAATATAGAAGATTTAATTGTCTTATATATCATCTTTTCCTGGATATGTTGATTATTCACTACATAAATCATTAATGATAAATATTAATAATATATTAGGATTTTTCCTACATCATATACTAGTTTTTTCTTGTGAATTAACATTATGTATATATTTTAGTTTAATAACACTAAATAGGATATAATATATATTTTAATCTGGTATGTTTAGAGAAATTCATTTATGAACAATCTTAATAGAATTACTAGAACATGAAAGAATCATTGTCCATGAATGTTGTTAGTCGACACCTCACAGACAATGTTTCAAATTTTTGTAAAAAATGTAAAGATAAAAGAATTTTTGATGGATATCCCATACTAATATTAATATTCATATATATATATATATAATATAATAGAGTTATCATGAATGTTTGGATAGAGGAGGTAAATAAAGGATGATAATAGCAAGGAAATTAAAAGAATATTTAAAAATCAAAAAGGAATTTTTCCACATGAATTCATCTCCTTTAGAACCTCATTAAGTATTCCTTAAATTGTATTTTGGTTTAGTAATAAATTCCATAAAATAGAAGACATTTTTGGGATAGGTATTGAGATGAAATTGTAAAATATTCATGGATATGGAGGTGAAAGGAGAAGAGTTGGTGATGGGTGTTATTTATAGTGGTGGTGAGTTGTGTTTTTGAATATTTAGTTTATTAGTTTATTTTTTGGATCAAGAATATGAATATATAAGACAATATAATAATATATATTAAAATAATAAATAATATTTTAATATTATGGGTGTACATTAGATATTAATCACTTAGGAGTCAATAGTACATTTATTAAATAAATACGGTAAATTACGGTATTTGAATATTCACAAAAAATGAATTTTTTTTTAAAAATAGAAAAAATTCACCTAAAACATTTATCAATATAATGAATTCAAAAAAGAACTATATTTTATGAAAATAATTTTGTGAATGTTTAAAATAAAATTTATTTATAAAATCACTATTTTCTTTATAAATACACATTTTAATATTATAACTAATTTTATAACAATTTCAAAACTAATTAAGGCCTCATAAAATTATATTATAATAATAAGTAAAATAAAAATTATCTTATTAATATATTTTCTGAAAATAATTTTTTAAACCATAATATTAATTATAAAAGTTCAAATAAACATTTTGGCTTCATAAATTTACAAACTCATGATTTATCAAATTTTAAAAAAATTCTTAATTATATTGGGATATAAATTTTTCATATTTTTAATTAAAAGATACAAAACTTTTATTGAAACATTCATAGTTGAGGATAATATTCAGATAATAAATAAAATTTTAATATAATGAAAATGATAATTTTATAACAGTCTAGATATTTCATTAATCACTAGAAAATATATATGTTCCTCAAAATACCTATATTTTACCATATAATATTTTTAACATTCTTCTTTTGAAAATGATTTATATTTTTTTCAATAAAATTTATTAAAGTGTCAAAAATAAGTTTTTATACATGTACACCATTAAATGGTGGTAAATATTCCTTTTATAATATATATATTTTATGCATAAAATTCGATTTATTACTGTTTTAACCCTATAAAACGTTTTTATTGATTAATAAATATTTTATCAATATTCAATATATATGTTTCATTATGAACATTCAATAAAAATGGTTTCATTATGATAAAATACTAGTGGGTTTAAAAATATTTTTTATTATAAAAAACATCCTTTATATTTTATTGGTTCTTACATTCATTTATATATATTAGTAACCAATGAATTATGTTTATAAAAATTTGTAAATAATATTTTTATTATTTATATAATCCTATTGTTCCCTATATTTAAATATCTAGGTCACACTAATAGTATTCAAACATTTCTTTTATGATCTATGTCATGTGTAATGTAATCTATCAAAGAGTTGTATTTTAAAAAAGTGTCATATAGTAACATCTTATTATATTATAATTCAAGCACTCCAATGCACTAGTTAATGTGACCGAGTTACCTGATTCAGTTTCATTAAAATTTTAAAGTAATATATCATTGTGGTCAGTCAAATTGTAATTATGATGGTTACTCATTGTATAGTCGGGAGAGCTATAATATATGTAAGAGTGGTATAGAAATGATTCCATAAGAAACCTTTAATATTAATTATTACTATAGAATTTATAGTAAATTTGTTATTTAATTAGGTATGTTAAAGAGTTTATGTTTTATGGATTTAAATTATGAATTTCTGAAAATACTTTCCAGGGTTGATAAGTGTTCGTCAACTTATGATCTCTATTACTTATTTCCCCTAATAATGTATTTAATATTTTTAGAATAGTGATTAAGAGAGAGTAGGGAAAATGTTGATATAATAGAGAAAACATTAATTATTTTTTATAAATGGGATCCATGTATTATATAAAATAATTTAGTTTGGTGAAACAAATGGTTATTGAGTCTCTATATCGACCTCTACTTTATGTGTTTAATTTTCAATATTATTTACTAACTATCAAAATAATATATACAGAAAATATCCTTCAAATTTGAATAATTTTAATTATAGTTTAAAACAATAGAATATATAATTATTAAGGTCGGGTCATTTCATTTTTTAATTTGAGTATGGTTTATAAAACATTGGAGATTATGTCATTTTCATGTGATGTGTTATTAGGTGTTTTAGACACTATAATTTGTTTATAATTAATTTTTTATAATATTTTCATGTCCTATAAACCCCCTTCATGATTAAAGGTGTCTTATTATTGAGGAGATAACTGTTATTTTTGAAGTCATTCACTATTTTAGGATCCCTATATGATTAAGGTAAATTTAATCTAACAAGATTTTATTCGAGGAATAATGGTTTAATTATATATTGGAAACATGTATGATTTCATTATGGATTTATGGTTATTTAGATTGTTTATGGAAATGGTTAGAATATTAGAGGGATTACCATATTAGATAAATTACATTTTTCTATAAGACATTTAGAGTGATTGATGTAAATTTGACATAAATGTTAAAGTTTTTCATGAGGGACTATGTGATAAAACTATTATCAATTTTGGGTTTTAATATTTGTTTATAATATTTGTGAGTAATTGTAAGGATAGTATATTTGTTGAACGATGTATGCTGAACATTGGTTGACAAAGTGGAATTTTGGTGATTGAGTTTTTTTTCATCATATAATTGTTTATTCTTATATAGAATTATTTTAGATGATTCTATATTTTTTGTTTCAGTGAATTTATAATGAAAGGAGAAATATGTAGTCAATATTTTATATATTATGTTATTATATAGAATTTTTTTTAGCACTCAATGTGTAAAAAATCATCATGAATAATTATAATTTTTTTAAAAAGATGTGTCTGTTGTAGAAATTGATTAATGGATTAAATTATTCTTTTCAAGTAAGTATATCTCACTTTTTTCTTATTATATTTGGTAATTAAAAATCCTTAACACTAAGATATGAATTTTTTTAAAATTAATTATTTTACTTTTCTTTCAAAAAATCTAGGTATTTTTCACCCATCAATGATTTATGGTCTTATGATGATCAAAATTATAATAACCATGTTCTTGATCACTCTCCATCAAAACTTGATAGCTTGTTTTTACTTCCCTATCCTTGTTTTCCAAACATGGTATCCAAGTGTTTTATATATTTGGTGACCATTGAAATTTCATTTCTATCATTACAAATGAAAGCTTTAAAGACCCTTGTTTCAATTTTTGATATCAGAAATGTTATTTAAATAGTCAAACCCAATTTAATAATCCCTAGTACAAATTAATACTATACAATTTCTCAAAGTTGTGGGGGAATATAACATCTCAATATTTTAATAAGGAAATACTATGCTTGATAGTGAACATGATATTCCATATCGATCTTAAAAGAAAAACTAAATATTATAACATACAAGTAAATATTATAATGTATATATTATAATGGAGGGAATGAAAAATATTAACAATATTATGAAAATATTATATACACAAAGGAAAATTCACATTGATTTTTATATTGAACTGGATGGTGGCTAAATAATTATAAATCAAAATAAAACCCTCTTGAAAATAAAATGAAATATTATTCTAAAAAACTATTTAAACGAACACAAGTGTGTTTTTTATAAATAAAATAAAAAACAATATGGTTGGATTTTATTAATACAATATATATATATAATATTTTTTTAAAAATGTTTCGTATTCATCCTATGTGATTTCTATACATAATATTAAAATAAATAAAATTTTATGAATAAAGAAATATATTTTTAAATGTAGTTTTTCCACCTTTTGATCCACCCCTGATTTAAATAAAAATATTTAATTGTTTTATAAACATTATGTTAAATAGTAAACACTATTTTTTAAAATTTATTGTCAAAATCCTCATAATGTGATTTTTTTTATTTTTCTATAATGTTAAATTTTTTTATGAATAGTGAAAATGCAACATTTTAATTAAAACCTGGTTTTTTTTTCTAAATAATTTATAATGTAATATTATATGTGAAATTTATTTAAGGTAAAATTATATCAATAATAAATATAATAATTCAACTTAGGTAATTATAATAAATTTAATTTTGAATTTGAATATATAATCATTTTAATCTTTTAATCATTTCCAATTTAAAACCCTTTATTCACGTCACATTTGACAAAATATTTTCAAATTAAATTTATTCAATTATGTGAATTATATTTATAAAACCAGATTCTGTATTTGATATCATACGGCCCAAATTATGAATATATTTCTCTTTTTCAGAAATATGAATAGTAACTTTAGTAATTTTGTCACTATAGTAAAGGGTAAATCATGTTATTAAGGATAAAAATAAAATTATAAATACTAAACAATTACAATTACACATGCCCCCATTTTATTGGATTATTAATTTCTATTCTTATTTAATCATGATTTGAAAATATGTATTTTTTTTCATTTTTAAATAATTAGGATGTTTGTATTATTTTATATAAATAAAAGTTAAATATATCACACACATGTTCGTAATAAATATATTTTTTATTATATGGTGTTATTCAGATGATATTTTTAACTATAAATAGTAATTGTGAATGAAAAATATTTATCTTTATCATCATATAATATTTTAAATTTTTATTGAATAAATTGTCATCTAAATTCATACAAAACAATGATGCTGTAATTATTTAATTAAAGGAAATAACTATGAAATGATAAAAAATATATTAAAATAAATATAAATTGTTAAAAATAATTTTATAAAATAATATTATAGAAGAACATGACATTATAAGTATGTATTAAATGTGTTGGTTCAAATATATATTGTTTTATTGATATTATTAAAAGTAAAAGTATTGAATAGTGGAAAAATTGACAATAAATGTATTTTAAAATAAATTATATTTTAATAATTTATATAAACATACAAAAAAAATTTAATTCAGCCATTTTAATGGGATATGCCTTAAAATTTCATTAAGGATACATTAATGTTACTTTTTCATTTAATAATAATAATATTTCCCTTTAATCACAGTAAGAGTTATAGAGGTTAAATAAGGGTTAAAACAAAAAGATAAAGGATTAAGTTGAGTCAAAAAAATATGTAAATTTTATGTTATGAGATAAATTAGACCCAAATTTATCTTATATTATAAATGAACATATTTGGAGATATTTCTTATTAACAATTAGTTTATATTAATTTAATATGTTACAGAATTGCAAGAGTTCCATTCCCCTCTCTTAAAAATGAACAACACTTATTTCATTTTGATCACACATAAAAACATATTTTTATCAGAAACTATTTAAAAATTTACCTTCCTATAATCTTTCCCTAAAGTCTAGTGATATTATTTTTTTAATAACATTATTTATAGTGGTCTTCTACTGTTATGAAATGAAAGATTTCTAGAGAATATATAAAATTTTATGTTAACTGTTTCTATTTTTTTCCTTATAATCAATTAAAACCATATTCAACCATGATAAAATAATATCTACTGTATGATAAATATAATCTATCATAATTATTTTATATTTATGTCTTATATTCTCTTAGGCTTTTGTACATTGGTAAAATAAATAAATATTCATTTCTAAGGAGAACTTCTGTCTCACGAACTGGTGTAATTAGTTTTCCATCTCCATATATCAAGACGTGTTATAATGGAAATAAGGATTATATATGTTTTATTAATGATAAATTATACTTATTTAATATATAATATATTCTTTAAATTCTTAACATTCCATGAATAGAAAATGACAACATCGTTCGTGCATATGTGTGAATTATTACCTTCGGGATGTGATGTGATTCATTATTCATATCCACTGCACAAGAGTGATAAATATGATTAATTTTTTGGAAGTTATATAATATATATGATATTTTGATGATTATTTAAAGAAAAATTATTCTTACCTTCTTTCCATAATGATCATTGAAAAATGAATATGTTACTCATGTGTAAATAAAGCCTACCTTATTTATGTTTTTAATGAAGTAAATTTTTCATATCCATATATAAGGGATGTATTTAAAATTATAATTTCTATATAAAATAATAAATATTTCATGATTATTATTCATGGGACTATGAAATAATGATTAATTTGAATAGGGACATCATCCCAACGTCCATTTAGAATGAAGTACAAAATATTACCGAGGTTTATAATGAGAACATAAATAATTAACCACCAGTATAAAATATTAATACTTTATATAAAAGGAATAATAAAATTTTAAAAGTATTTCATGAAATTAAATAATTATCCTTTTTTATTATTATATACATTAAATAACCTACGTGATGAGTTGTACACAAGTTTAGGGACTATGGAACTAAATCATATTTTGAAATGTTTTAAACATATATTCTCTTAAATATTTATCTTTCATGTAAATGTTTTCAAATTGTTTATTATGTATATATTTAAGGATAAATTTATTTTATAATATTTTAATTTTATAATTTCTCTCACTTCTTTTAAAAAAGTTTTATTTTTCATGTTTTATGAAAGGTAGATTTATTTAAAACAGTAATTTAGGGCTATTATTTAGTCAATTTTTAGAAATGTAAAAAGGAATGTTTTATAACCAATTATACTTAATTAAATATTGCAACTTTCATTATTACATTATATTTTGAGGCATCATTTACATTTTTTAAAATTTATTTTCAAAAAAATTATTTTATTTATGAGTGCACGGATTTTTGAAAATTAAAAGTTATTTTAATATGGAAAAGTTATTTCACCCATTTATCATTATTTTATGAATTATTTTTCTATTATGATAATTTTATTGGTATATTTTGTTTTTGAATATTATTATTGGTTTATTTATAAATATGGTGTGGGTGATCTTGTTTAGCTCTCTAGAGCATGGGTTAATAGGACCAAGTAAACCATTTATGTTTCTCTAAAGACATTATATGAATATACCACAATGGTTATTCCAAATTTAATAAAATTGGTTACTCTCTATATATCTATAAGAGATAAAGTATATGTAAATGATATATTAAAATGATTCCACAAGTTACCATTATGATTTATAAATTATATGGTATTTATATGAAACATATGATCTTATATGTTATGCTAAAGACCTTATGTTTTGTATGTAAAATGTATAACATTGTGAAAATGATTTCATAGATTTAGAAGTATTCATTGACTAAATGATTCCTTTATTTAATTTTCATTACATATATTTTGGTTCACCTTGCATTTTTTGAATTTTATTTCACAGGCTTTATGGGATAGTAGGGACAACAATGAGATCAACGTGAAAATTTGGAGTATATTTAATTAAGACGAACCACGTTTCATTTTAAAAAAATTTGTTTATTTGAAAAAATGGATAATAAGTATAAGTGTACTATTAAAATGTAAGGGTTTATTTTTAAATAGTTTTTACTAATTATCTAGAACTCTAAATGAAAATGATCTTTGAAATATTAAGAATGTGGATTCCAGATGAAAAATTATAGAATATGTAATGATTAAGGTCATGTTCATACATCAATAACGAATTAGTATTTATCCTTAGAATGTTTAAGGATTCTATATGGCTGAAAAAATGGAATTTAACAAATAATTTTTTTCATTTTAATCCTTATAATTTTAGTTTAAACTCCTGGAAAACATGTTTTAACTATAACCACGTTAATTAATTTTTTCTATTTTGACTATTCATTTGGATTAAAAAATTTAATGTATTTTAAAACATTAATTCTTTTCATTAATAATATCAAATATATATTATCAAATTAAATTCAATAAAGAGGGAAAATTATTTAAAATTACACCCACTGATGTGATGAAAAATCTGTTTTAAAAAGAGATAATTTTAATAGGAATATACTGTTTTAATATCAAATGTGAACATGAATTTAATTCCAACAAAAAAAATATTTTCATAATAATATAACTTAACTAATTTTTCATTTAATTTTTTTTAAATTAATAATCTCTATAAATTATTTTAATGGAAAGTTAAATTTAATAAAAAAAATTCTTTTTCAATGTCATGAGGATATAAAAAATTTCTAAAAAATATAAAAAACTAACTATAAGATATTTTTGGTATTAAAATATAAAAACTGAAGATAAATTTTTAAAATAATGTTTCTTAAACTTATCTATAATTAATATTTTGAGATGTTCTTAAAAATTAAATAAAAAAAAATTTATATAGAAAATGTATTTTCAGAGGATTTAAATATTTTTTAAAAACAACTAATTTTAATGAAATCATTATAAAAAATATACTTAATTTTAAGAATTTGTTTATTTATATTCATTACACCAAGATTAATGGATATGTTATGATGGTATTAACTAAATTATGATAATAATTTTATATTAAAGTTAGTTAAAAGTTTATGTTGCGTGCAACACATAAATAAAAGAAATAAAATTTATTAATAAAATATCACATTTAATATCAGAATATTAGAGAATATATTACCAATATATCAATACTATATTTATTTGTTTCATTTCTATTCCAATTGGTTTATGAATTTATTTAATGTCTTTCACATCGTAGGAAACCATTAATAGATGCTCGTGTCCCCAATATAAGTATTCCCTTCTTCATAATATTTTCTCAAAAATATTTCAAATAAAAATATAAAATATAAAACAATATATTATAAAATCAATTTAATTTTTATAATTATATGTTATTATATTAATTTAGTAATCATTATTTATTCCCCTTGATAAATAATAAAAAATAAAAGCATTGTTACCGCATTCTGTGGACTACCACCTTTACAAATTGACATTTTCACTATTTTTCACTATTATTCATATATGATATAAAGGTTGTAATATATAAAAAAATAATATATATATATATATAATATTACTATGATTAAGAAAAATAAAATTATCATTTACCTTCTTTCCCACTATTTCATTGAGAAATGAACTAATAATCATGCATATGTTTGAATTATTGCCTCCATGATCATTGTGACCTTTTGTCATCACCACCCATAATGGATGGTCATTAAAATATAGTTACTATTTAAAACATATTTACGTTACAGTATTAATATTCTAGATATTATAGAGTAATTTTACATGGATTTATTCCACGTTCAATATATATAAGTTTTTATGATAGATTGAGTAAACATGCTCCAGTAACTGACACATGCAAGAAAACAATATTCTAAAAAAATATTTGATAGATAAAGAACCATTTAATTAGAAATATAGATAAACATTGTTCATTTTTATATATGAAATTAACATTCATTAAATTTTATCGATGGTTAGTAAAGGGATAATCAATTTCAAACACTAGGTAAGGGTTTCACCTCAAAATTTTCTTCTTTTATAAATAATATAATTTATGAAAATAATTGCATCTAAATTGTGTGAATAATATCCCAAAAATAATAATAACATAATATATTATTTTTTACCATTGTATTATTATATCTATTTATGATATTCCATTATTTGGGGATATGATACATATCTTCCCTTACAAATGAATAACATTTATAGCTCAATTACATTTTCAGGAAATATTTTTTCCCTTTGAAATTCATAATAAATTAAATATGATAAAGCATATCTCTATCTTCAAAGATCACATTTTATTTGAATATTCTTTATTTTTATGTAATATTCATATTTAAAATAAAACAATGTTAAGAATAATTCACATCCATTTAAATAATGTTTTCCCCTATGTGTTTATAATTTCCCTTCCGGCCTAAGTTATCCTTTTTAATTTGTATCCTAATTAATTATTATCTCAGGTGGACATTTTAATATCATTAAAATATTTTAAATATAACTTTTTATTATCTTACTATATTTTTTTGGATTTCAACAATGGTGTTTTCAAACATAAAAATGGATATTTTACACCTCCTTAATTACTTGACGTTTAGAAGTTCTTTTTACATTTGCATCTATTATGAAATATTATTATCATGTACATATTATATTAATTTTATATATGTCACCTAAATTTATAGATAGTTAAATATAAAATTATGTTTTTGGGTTCTATTTGTATTTTTTTATCTTCATAATTCCCACTTTTACCTACAAAGAGTATAAATGAAAATTACAGTTTATTTTCTCATGTAAAGAATCAACCCAATAAAATATCATTAAATAATTAATATCTTTTAAAAGTAATTTATTTAATGATAACTCTACTGGTTCAATTTTGGATTTATAGAAAACCAAAAACGGATTTCACTCTTTAAAAAAAACACTTACTTGGTTTATAAAGCTTCACCCATGAGGTACATTATTTTTATTTATTCTCGAAGGTCATTCTTATAGAATTTAAATAGTATAAATCTCTATTCACCACTTATATACATTTTTTATTTATTATTTTTCAAATTAATTATTTACATCCATTGTAACATTATATGATTCAGGATTTACTTATGACTTGAACTATAATTATGAATACCACTTCTTTCTCATGGGTTTGATCAAGATTATGATTTACGTATGGTTTATTGCCATCATATGGTATACGTATATACATTTTTAAATATGTGATGTGTGGTAACATAAAAATATATCCCTCACATTCAATGGGTAAAAAATTATATCTCATGATATGGTATGTAAGAGATTAGGTAGTGAACCTAATCCACCATGAGACTTTTTCCATCACATTATAATAGTATGGGGAATACTCCTTGACTAATGTATATAATATCTTGATTTATGTTGTTTCAATAAGATTATGATTCCATTAAATTTATGATATCATTTCATTATTCCTTTTTTCCATTCATATGAACATCTACATTATGATATCATTATATTCCTTTTGAGTTGCATGTTATGATTTATTTCAATGTTTACTCCCTTATAGAGCTTTGTATATCTTAATTTTACTAATAAATGTATCAAAATGTTATAATATATTTATTTACTTTTTGTTTGGGAGATTTTAAAACAATTTAGAGTTTTAAATATAGATTACACTATTATGTTTAATATGTTGTATATGAATGCCCAATGCAATAAAGTCACTGGGAATCAATATATTTGGAATGTATTATTGTAAAAGTATATTAATAATTATGAAATAAAATTTGTTTAATTACTAATTGAATATATATAGAAATAAATAAATGTATAATTATTTTTGGATATTTTTATTTTATAAAATTAGTATAAAAACATAAGGAGAAGTCTATGGAATATATTAAGAATAATATTAAATAATAGTATTTTTATAAATTGTATATTATGTTATTTTTGAAGAAATAAATCCATTTCATGTTATTATAATGTGGATACAGCTATAAGAAATCTACTAATGCATAATCAACACATAATGGTGTAATGATCATTAACTCGATAATCACACTAATATATGATGATTGGTTCTAATTCTACACCTTGACTAGTCACTCATTATGGTTATTAATTTGGTTTATCAAATACTCAATTCAAATTACTATGAAATATTTATTTTCTATTTATATTGAGGGAAATGTTATAGAAGTATGGGATAACCATAGTATAATTAATAAGGGATAAACTATAAAAAATATACCTCACACTAAAAGAATTATGTGAAAACATAATTATTGAAATGTAAAAATATGTTATAGTTAATATATTTTAATGTTAATTGATTATTATAATACCCCTATGATGATGAATTTTTTGTCACTCAAATTAAATAATTTGTATTTACTAATGAATATAACTAGACAGAACCATGTATATGAAGGAAATTTTGGAGAATATATTATTAGAAAGCCCATAAGAATGGAAGATGGAATAATATACTTAAGGATTATTTAATACTAGTAATCAAGAAATATTATTAATAGTGTTAACATACTCAAGGTCTAAAAAACGAAAAATAAATTATTAATAGATTCTCATGAAATTTCATGTTATGAAAATGATGAAGTAAAAAATTATAACATTCATATTTTTCATAAATGTTGGAAAAACCCATGTGAACTACTATATTGGGATTAGAAGATTCTTCAAATACGGAAGTGGGGGTCATCAATCATCAAACTACCTTAGAAATATTAAGAGGATGGTTAGGAAAATGTGGGTGGAATAAATATATCCATAAGAACCACTAATAGTATAATGCATTAATTGTGGAAAAACCGGGCATTATAAAAGTCAATATCATAATCTAAAGGAAAATAATGATGATAGAAATCAACTACATCCAATTCTATAGGAACAAGAAAAATTCTATGCAATCATAACTACATAAGCATGTTATAAAACTGATGTTGATTCAGGGAGACCAATCATCCACTCAAGAACCATGAGTATAATATTTATATCTTGTTTTACCCTCTAATTTTTACATATATTTATTTTACTAAAACAATTACCACATCCTTTTAGATATTTTGATTTTTTTGTAAAAAAAATTCATGGTATGGTTATTGTACCTATGTTCTTGTAAATTGGAATGTATCTTATGAAATAAATATATTACCTTTCCATGATAAATTTCATTTGAGGTTGGAAATGAATTTGTTTCCCTGTAGTTACTAGAAACCTTTATTTGGAAATTATGATCTCATTTCACATCAACATATCATATTATATTAAAGGATAATTCTTAACATCATTTAAATGAGTATTATAAAATTTATGTATCGATACCGATTAATGATAAACTATTGGCTCAAATGGGATTACAATAATCAAAATTAGGGATAATCATATAATAAACATAATGATATGTTTATAATGTTTTTATGTTTGATATTAGTCATGAAATTAAATCTATAGTATATTATATATAACATTATCTAACATTTTTTATATAATAATCACCATTAGTATAAAAACCCTAAAATGAAAATTAATTCCACAAAAGGAGGAATTCTTTTTTTATATTTAAAATAAAAATTATGCCAATGAGAAGTGCGAGTTGAACATTTTTAGTAATCCTATACCTATATAAATGAGTATTTTCCATTGAGCATATGGGGGTTATGATTATGATGATTGAGAGTATCGTTGTTTCAGTTATGGTTGTTGGCTTTAGAACTCTTCGAATAAAGATGTAGGTAATTGTTTGATCGTAAATGTAGAATAATGTTACTCTTAACGAAATAATAAAGATATAAAAATAATATAAATATATTTATATATTTATGGTTTACATGTAAATAAGAATGTTATTTTTATAATTAATATATAGTTTTCTATATGTATTAATTTCAACAAAAAATTATTTCAAAATAAATAAAATAAAAAAAGTTAATTTTTGAATAATTTTTTTAAATAATTGGATTTATCATATCTTATTTATAATAAACGTAATATTTATTTTCAAAGAACTATTTTATCGGGTTTATTATTTTTTATCCAAATAAAAAAATTGAACCGTTAAATATTATTATATATGAACAAATATATTAAGATCACTTAAATTATGAAATGATATGAAATGATAATTAGAAAAAAAAAAGATTAAATCCATATTCAAATAAATGTAGTTTTTCAAATAATTTATATCATTTTTAACAGATTTATATATAAATTATTTTATTTTATTTTTATTTAAAATTAATTTTTTTTCTTTAACATAAAAATATTATCCTAGGATAAAATTCTTATATTTTTTGAATTTTTTTTGATGAATAGTATGAATACAAACATTTACTAAAAACTATCAATTTCATAATCCAAAATATACAGAAATGTATAGTAATCCCTTTTCATATAAAAATATATATATAATAATAAATATAAATCATTCAAAAAATAATATGTTTAATTTATATGAAACATGTATATAATTTGTAAAATGAAGTAATATTTCAAACTAAAGAAGTGTTTCTACTCTATTTTAATAAAAAATTTGTTAGTTGAAATTTATAAATTTATATAATAAATTTATATAATAATATATTTCAACAACAAAATATTATATAACATTTTATACTTAAATTTTGGGAATAAATATAATATCAGTAAGATTAGTTTTTATTATTGAAGATGCAATAATAAAAAATTAAAGAATTTTATTATTAGTATCAATTAGTTTTTTATTTAATCAATAAAAATTATACAATTAAATTATGAATATTAAATAATGATTAAACCTACATATAAGTATATTTAATCTTAATAAATTGATAATAAATTCTAAATACAATTAAAGAATAAATAACGTATAAAATCTATATTGTATGAAAACTAATTGTAAATAATATATATTTAAATTTAGAAGTTGATTTCACATACTTATAAATGTTATTAGACTTAATTAAAATTAACTATTTATTAAAAAAATATTAATAGGGGTCACCTTCAATATTTAATAAAATACATATCACTTAGATAAAAATATTTACCATGGAAAATTTCCTAAATATAAAATTCAAAAAAGCATTGGGGAAAAATTTGAAACATGTTAAATTTTTTTGAAAAGTATTAGTTTCATTTTTATCAATCCAGGGTCACCCAAACTTTCTTATTATGAAATTTTGTAGTCTTTTACAATGAAATTGTGAAATTAAATCTTCGAAGGGTAAATGGTATTCCCAAAAGTGACATTTTTATCACTTACAATAAGGGGTCACATCCACCCCACCGTTGTTAAAATTAACATTGTAATTTACTTTTAAAAACATACCAAACTAAACATAGTTTAATTAATTTCTCAAATAATTTCCCTTGGAATCATGATGTTACCCCATTGCCTTTAACTTCACGGAAATATCTAAGAGAATGTTGTGTCTCTTATGTAATTATTAACATCTCCATAGAGTTTCATACTAAGAAATAATCATAAACTTCTCTTATATACATAATAATATAATGAAATAAATATCATTTTCATGATTATATATAATTATATTAATACAATTACCATTATTTATCCTTCACGTCCAGCTTCGAAAAACCAAATCATTGTTGGAAAAATTTGTAGACTACCACCTCCATAAAGAGTTATCTTCTACTTTTCATCACAACCATTATTTATTGATAAAATAATAATAATGAATTAATAAATATTATATCAATATTATAATTATCATTATTTTATTTTAAATTATCATTAACATTATTAAATCTCATTTGATGAGAAATAAATACATAAATAATCTTCATGTGTGAATTATCACATCCTCGATAAATGTGTTTTATTTTTTACCAACAAATCATTATTGTATTTAAATATATATATATAATATAAAACATTTATCTATATTACTATATCAATATTTTTGATATTATGAAAATATTTTACATTGATATCTTCTGTGTTTATTAATTATAAGGAGATATGAATAAATTTTCCGAACAACCGTAAGTTACTTATTTTGGTTAAATTAATATATTATATATAATTTTTTTTGATATATAGAGGACAATGAAATGATAAATATATATAAATTAGGCTCATAAATATATATATCTATAGGTGTGTGTGTGTTTATATATATATATAATGAACCTTGTTTAACTATTAATGTTTTTATGTTCAATTGGAGAGTGCTTTTGGAAATGTGGAAAAAGGTTCGTCTAAAAATTATATTATTTAAGACATTTTTTTAAAAATAACTTCATTAAAATGTTGAGTATAATTAAACTATTAATTATTAAATAATATATTTTTTTCTATCATGAAAACATTAGTTCTATTCACGTACTTTTTTTAATGATTGTTTTATTCCCAAAAAAATAATGGACTTTTACAACAAAATATAATTTTTTATATTCTCATGTTTGTCCTCATGTTTCATCATATATTTCATATGATATAAAAAATATCTCTATTAGAATATAAATTATATTTAAAATATTTTTTATTGATGAATTATATTTCTTTTGAAAATTAATCTATGATTAGAGTAATCACCATCCATTTCGCTGATGGTTTCACCTCCTTTTCTATATTTTCTATTTTCGTAAATGTCCTCATTTTTTTAGAATCCAAATTAGGTATTATTAAATGTTAGAATATAATTTCATTTTATTTTTTTTGGAATAATGTTTTATTATATAATAATATGGTCTGGGATTTCAACGAATATGATTTAAAGATAAAAACCAATATTTTAGACCTCCTTCGTGACATTTCAATTACATGTTATCTTTCTATTTATCCCTATTAAGAAATATTATTATCATATAACTTTTTAATTTTAATATATAGGTTACCTACATATATAAAAAGTAAAATATTACATTCATTTTTGTAGTTATACACTTTTTTATTTGTATTCATAATTCCCATATTCGGGTAAAATGATTTAAATAGAACACTCAAATTTTTTATCTCATGTCAATAATTGGTCTTATGAAATGTCATAAAACCATGAATAAATAATAAAAAACAATATATTATTTAAGATAATATTGATTAATATATAGTATTATGGAAAACTAAATGGTATTTCACTCATTAAAAATATTTTTTTTACTTATTTCATAATGATTTTAAAAACATGGTAAATTTTTATTCCTTCTCTTAAAATGTCTTAATGATGAATTTTATACACAATATATTTATGTTAACAAACTATGTAGCTTTTTTAATTATAATAATTAAAATTATTTATTTATTTATATTATTTCAAATCTATATAATTTTTAATTCAATTAATCCTTGAATTATAAATATGAAGGACACTTACATCTCTTAGGTTTATCATTACTTATGACTTATATATGTTTATTTTACTCATGTGGAACATATATGTATGAATTTAAATATCTAGAGACTAGAAAAAGATTTATATATGTATCTAATTAATTAGGAAAAGCTTTATATCTCATGCTCTGTCATGTTAGGGGATCGGGAGAAATGTTAATCGACAATTGATATTTTCCCACATTATAATGATAGTCTTGTGAATAATCATTGACTTATGTTTATAATAAAATGATTTTTTTTCTTAAATGACTATGATTATATTATTTTATGATATCATTTCTTCTTTCAGGATTCTATTTATATGATCATATTCTTTATCAAATTTTTTTTATATTTTTCACTCATGTTATGCATAATTTCAATGCTTACTCACTTACATTGATTTTTAACTCTCTTGTTTACATATATATATATATATATATATTTTTCCCAAGATATACTATGAAGTTTGAAATATCATTGGAAGTTAATATTATTATATGAAGTTAAAAATAATAAAAAAATATTTTTATGTTTAATATGATGAAATTATTTAGAAATTATTCTATAGACCCTAAACTATTAGATATTGGAATATATTATTGGATTATTATGTTATTAATATTGAAATAATATGTGTTTACGTTATGGGTTACTATAGATGGAATCATAATAACGTCTAGTTAATTTGGGATATTATAATTAGAAAATATTAGTGATAACCATAGTGGTAGGTATAATTAATACAAAAAAACATAGGATGAAATACAAATATTTGGTGATGTTGTGCTCACATAATTTTAAAAAATATTCTTCCATCTCTACATACTAGAATATGGATGAAGATGTGGAATAGATGCACATAGAAGAAATCACCCTAAAAAGGTTTTGATGTTAATTTAATTGATCATCAAACTAATTCATGAATAGGGAGACTAATATCATACACATGGATAGACACTTCAAAGGGATATGATTTATTTTATTATATAATCATTGAGAACTAACCTCCAAAATTAATTTACAATTTTAGTTGAGGGAAAAAAATATGTTGTATTAGATAAACTAAGATAAATTATTATAGGATAGTTTATTGTTGATATAGGTGTAACAAAAAGAATTTATAGATAAAGTGTTTAATAAAATTATAAAGAATTTTATAGGCCTATATAATGTTAATTAATTTTGATAATCCACATATGATGATAACTGTTTCATCACTCATGTTGAACCTTTTGGTTTTTGTTATGGATAGATATAGAATGAACAATGAAATTGTGGGACAATTTGGATATTAATTTAATGAAAACCCTATCATTATGGGAAAAGGAAATAGAATATTTTTTATTACGCTAAACCACATATGGTGAAATACGAATTAAAATGTGAGAATTATTGATGTCCAAAACTCCAAAATGAAAAAAATATTGATCCTCATGAAATATTATCTGATTAAAACGATTAATAAAATAGTTCTTAATATCCTATATGTCAAAAATGTTAAAAAACAAATATATTTTCCCCAATTGGATTGAATGATTCTTTAATTAAGGATATGGGGGTCATTGAGCATCAAAATTCCATAGGACTATCATGATTCCTATTATTGTGATAGGATTAGAATGTGTGAAACCAAATTGACAAAAAATGGTTTATTTACTCATGTATAAAGAAAAAGGGAATTATTTAAGTCAATGGACAAATAGAGATGAAAAAAATATGATAGGTATCAGAAACATACTTGGTTAATGGATGAAGAGAAATTTTATGACATCTAAACATTGTTTGAGAGTTTTGATATTGATGCTGGCTTGGAAAAATAGATCATCCACTCACGAACTATGACTGTTATTCATTTATCCTATTAAAACCAATAATTTGTACATATTATTTGTTATATGAAATTCAATCGTCAAGTCTATATCTTAGTGTTTAATAATTAATTGAAAATTCTAGCTGTAGGATTATTCAATCCAAATATTTTTTAGGAATTTATTTTATAAAAATATTATTATCCTTACTTGATATATTTTATAAGATTGTGGAAATGCATTTGTTATCTCCACGTAGAGTAAAAATTTCTCTACAAAGGAGATCACATTTTATATCATTATATTATTGTCTATTAAAGGATGATTATGGTTACCCATTATTGAAGAATAACTCAATGTGATTCATGATATAAAATAACGATAAACTCTAGGATCAAGTGGTAGGAGTAAAATTCGTATCTCGGATGAACATACTATACAGAAAAAATATGTTTCCTATGACTATATGGTTTATATCACACTATAAATTAAATCTTGAGTAACCTAATAAAAACCCTTAGCTTACATCATTAATAACAAATAATTTAAATTATGTGGACACAATTTATTGGGGGAGATAATGTAGTAGATAATGTTTTAGGAGACATTATTATTATTTATATTATTAATTATGTCATTAATTATAAAGTATTACACTATTATTTTTAATGATTTAATACCTGATTAGATATTAGTCTACAAAAGATATGAACTAGGATAAAAAAAGTTATTCAATTATAATGGAATATTACAATGAAGGTATGTCATACAATTTATCATATGCAATGAATTATTACACTTCATGGATGACTTAATCTATTAATACTTGTCATAATTAAAAGTGGAAATAAACTGAAAATTATGATGTGTTTAAAACTATAAAATCACATGTAATATCATCTCCCTTAGGTGTGACCATCAGTATAAAAATACCATCAATGAGAAATATTTAAAATAAAAGAGGAAACTTGTTTTCATACCTAAAATGAAAACTGTGGAAAAAGGATGTGCGAATAGAATATGTTTACTAAGCCAAAATATATATGAACAAAATTTTTCCATTGAAATTATGGTTATCGAATTTATTTTAATTGCAAAACATTATCATTCAAATGTTGTTAATTTTTTATAAAACTATATTCATATTAATATAAGTTCTTTGTAGGTGGTAAATTTAGAACAATAAGTCACCATGAAATAAAAAAACAATTTGAATATTTTGATTATAACTATATATTTATGAGGTAATTATTTTTATTTTTATAATAATTATTAATATTTGATACATTTTATATATAAAATTAAAATAAATATTTAAATATCAATGGATTAATAAAAACTAAATTTCATAATATAAATAATTAATTAATGGTATCTTTTCAATTGTATTTACTATAGATGTACTATTTATTTTCAAAGAACTCTTTTATTATGTATTTTATATTTTTCTATAAAAAAATAAATATTAACTTTAAAATGTTGTTATATATGAGCTAATATACTATTATTAATTAATTTTTGAAGATTATATGAAATAACATTATGAAAAAGGCTTAAAACACCAATTTCCATTAATAATAGTTTTATTTATAATTAACATACCGTTAAATAAAAAATTTATTAATATTATAATTTGAATTTATCAAGATAAATTAATCAATATATTGATATTACACTGAAATTATTGTTTTCAATTTTATTGAAATATTTAATTAATAGGTGTATAATAAAAATAATGAATTTTTCAAATAAATTTCAAATTTAAATTAAAAAATTTACATAATTTTTTTGGGAATTTTTTATATAAAATAAAAATACTAATATGTTATATAAATAATTTTAAAAAATAAAATGTTGAATTTATAAACAACATTTTAACATCTCTAAAACTAGGGATATATTTCTCAGTAAAAAACACTTTATATCCGCTTATAATAAAAATTATACTTTAACACTGTTAGAAATTAAATGTAAACAATTTTATATAATATTTTATTTCAAAATGTATTCCATAATTAAAAATTTCAATTTAATTTTAAGAAAAAAAATATATTATTTTTAGTAATTGTGTTTATTACAACAGTAATGGGTACAAAAATTATTTTAATGAATTATTTTATTAATATCATGTAATTTTAAATTTAATCAATAAAAATGATAAATTTAAATTAGGAATATAATAATATGTTTAGACCTATATATAATTATTTTAAAACTCATTCCATTGGTAATCAATACAAGAAAAGTTTATATATCAAATTATGTTTAAAAATCATTTTACAATATAAATAATTAATATATATTATATTAATTCCTTAAAAAGAATATTTTAAAAAATTGATAAATTTTATTAGACTAAATTGTAATGAAATTTTGGTTCAATAACTAGAAAATTTGTAATAGGGGTTTTTATGTATTTAAATAATATATAAATCACTTATTTTAAAACTAGTAACCATGGTATGTATCCAAAATGTAAAAACCAATTGATTTATATTTTAAATATGTGTAAAAATTGTAACGAGAGTCATTGATGTGTCTTTATAAACCCATGAATAGAACACACGATATTATTATAAAATTTTGGAGTCTTTGACTAGGGAATGGTGTAGTGTACTAATGAAGTGTAAAGGGTATTCCAATAAGATCAATTTTAATCAATTATAAAAGGGTATCAAATCCACCCCTAGTAATTTTTAGACTTACCATAAAATTTTCCATCAAAACTCTTCACAAACTATGGCTATTAGAATTCATTTACTTATACCTTTCCACTTGTTCTCTAGAAGTTATCTTAAGGCCTCACTTCAAAAGAAATCCATCAGAGAAGATTATGTGTCCAGTGTAAGTACCAAATTCTTCATGACATGTTATCATTAGTATTCATCCATCAAATATATTATATACAAACTAGTATAATGATATCAGTATTTTGTTTCTGAAATATTATTATATTAATGGAATGCATATTCTTTTTTTATCCCCATCATTTAAGGAAAATAACCGTTAATATTCTGTTGCATGGACTACTACCTCAACAAAGGGACATAATCTAATTTGCATCAATAGACTTGATGAATGATAAAAAATGTTATTGATGAATAAATATTCTATATACAATATAATTATTATTATAAAATATAAAATTATAATTTAAATTTGTTGTCTATCATTCATTGTGAAATGGAATTATTAATCACACATATGTGAAAACTATCACCTCCATAACTAATGTGATTTGATTTTTATCACCACCAAGAAGGGTTAGAGATAAAAATATATTTGATATATAATTATTTTTACATAACACAATTAATATTATAAATATTTTTAAAATATTTTACATGATTTTTACAATGTTCAACACACATAATAAGATAAAATGAAATTTACTGAACAATATTGTTTAATTTATGTATGTAAGAAAACTATATTATACATAAAAAATATTGCAGATAGAGAACCTCAAATTTAGAAATTTATATAACAAAAGTTATTGTGTAAATATATAGATGTGAATTTTATTATTCCTAAAGTTATTTTCAATTTTAGATCACTATCATACAGAAGGTATGAGTTTCATCTAAAAATTTCTTTTTTGAGATATATTTCATTTAATAAAACTAATTTACTTTATTTTGTGTGACTAATGCACCATTGACTATAATAGCATATATTTTTCTTGATATCGGGATATTTACTTCCATTCATTCACTTCCTTTTATTTGGATATGATTTTTGTCTTCCCTAAATAATAAGGGGCTTGTATAACATAATCTGTTTTCTCGAGATATGATTTTTTCCCTATGTTTCACCCCTAATTTTATATATTATACCTTTTCAATATATTAATATTTATCTTTTTATTAAAATATTATTTTATTACTAGTTCTAATCCTTATAGAAAATAATCTTTATATGAATAATTCATGTTCTATTAATAATAGTTTCCCTTCATTGTTTATAATTTCCCTTTCTTCCAATGTTATATTTTTAAAATAGCATCATCATTAAGAGATATATTATTTTAGAATCAAAATTATCTTAAATTAATGTCAAAATAATTTGTTTTATCTTAAACTATGTTTTTCGATTTCAATCATTGTTTTTGAAAACATAAAAAGGGATCTTACATACCTCCTTCACAACATTTTAGTTACAAGTTCACTTTATTTTTCTATATTTTATGAAGTATTATTCTCAAAAAACTCTTCTATTTATTTATATATTTTCCCTAAATATACCTAGTAAAATATAACTTTGATTTTTTTGGTTTTTGAGGACATTATATTCATTCGATATTTTTTTGAAAAATCTAAGAATGATTTCTCAGGTTTTTAATAATATTACGCTTTTATTTAATAAGTTTATAAAATTTTTTGAGTTTTTATATATAAATAATTAAATTTTTATAAATACTAATTGAATATGTTTAATTTTTAATATTAATATTGATAGTGAATAATGTCATTTTTGTCTAATGAAATATGGCCTGAGGGTTGTGTAAGGGTCAAATGTTATCTACTATTACATATGAGAGTCAAATAGGGGTAAAAAACTCCGTGAATTGGATACATTAGAAAATAGTGACATGAATCAGTTATCTGTGAATATAAATAAATTGTATTGACTATTTTATGGACAAATTGGCTACATGAATTAGTTTTAGGTGAAAAATATTATGTAACAAATATACTACAAGATATTGTATGTCACATATGTAGATACGTGAATATTGGAAAATCTAAATTTCATTCATACTAAACACTAAACACATATTCTAACCTAGATCACTTCTTATAAACACTAATAAGACACCTATACCAAGAATTTTACTACATGGATAATGAATTTAGTTCTAAATAAAATGATTGGAGTTTTGAATCTGATTACAAATAATGATTTAAGATACAAAAACCTGTGAAGTTAAAATATAATATTATCTCACATGTATAATTAAATTATAATTTAATCGAACATATTAATATAGAATTAAAATGAGATGAATTTGGCATATTCATGGGGATAAAATAGAATTATTTAGAAAGAATCTTTATGAGATTTGTGTACCAAAACATAATTTTCCAATGTCTATAAATTTAAAGGGAATAAAATTGAGCGAAGGGAAACTCAAAAATAGATCCATATTGTGGGATACAAGACCTAATTCCCTTAACAGATTCTATTTCATTCATGATATAATTTGTTTTAGTATTTCTTCTACACCAAAAATATCAATTTTATATTTTATAATGGATTGGTATAAACATTATGTTATTGGGGGATGTGTTGGATACCCCTTTATAATACTTCAATCTAGGATAATTGTTCATAGAAATTGAATTATTTTAATTGTTAATTATTCTCATTATTTTATTTATCTTATTAATTTGAATGTGAATTTGTTTTTGATTAATTTGTTTCATTAATCATTTGGGTAATTAAGGAATAATCATATCACTATAATTATTTTTTGATAATATTTACTGATTACTATAAGAGAATTTATAGAGTGTTTTGTTATTATTAAAAACCGCAGGAAGATGCAATGATTAAATTTGGATTCTTAGGAATAACAATACCTAATATGTTATTTCTATATATTAATCAATGATGATCCATTATGAATTTATGAAACTGGAAAGAGAGTCTTACAATGAATGAAATTTTTCAAAAAAATATTATCTATAATTAAATTTAATAAATGTTAAAAAGGCAAATTGAATGTGAAACCTTTCATTAGATCAATTAATAATAGAAAAATATTATTTTGAAAATACTTTGAAAATATTACAATTGCTAAGCCAAACATGAACCCAGTGACATTTCTATTATTTTTATTTTTTATATCATTTTTTACTAATTAGATTCTACTATTGCTCAAATATATATATTGTTATTTTATCTCATAATATGTAGATTGAGAACTACTCCAAGGAGATGACTTAGGTTACTACTACTACATTATTTCTTAAGGAAAAAAAATTATATCATGCTACACACCAAAATAGGTATATGTGACAACAAGGTGTTATTTCCATAGACTCAGTTCCAATATAACATAGAATTAACATGACTAGGACTTGTAACTATGTATTATTCCATTTCACCATGAAATTGAAATAACATTATCATTTAGACATGGGAAATTAAATAACATATATTTAGTAAATTTTTAAGACTCTAGTGAAAATTTTCATATTCACTTCAAACCCACATTCAAGGAAACTAGCCCAAATAAATCTTTAAGTGAACTCTATACCATACCATTTTCCAACCAACAACATCAATTAGCTATACCATCTTTTCAAACATATGTTGAATTATATGATGATATGATTCATGTGGTTCCTATTTTCCATTTTTTATAGGCGATGAACCAAACAGAAATATCCAAAAAAGAAGCTATATGTGTTAAATAATTATACTGATAGTAGTGGATGATGATCAATTCAAGTGGACAGAATTCCTCATTTCACGTGAAATTTTTATAAAAGATAGGTATTGTTGCTTAAAACATGAATATATTCACAATTTGGAATGCACCCAATTTTATTTTCTAATTATTCTTTCCATCCTACTAGTGAATAATGGCAATGTAGGATCTCTATTCCCTTTGATAGTCATTCAAATACTATCCATTTTATTTGTGGTAATGAATAAAAAGGAATTTTGCATGACACTCTCATAAAGGTGTTGAAGAAAAATACCTTCATCCTTATTCATCCAAGACATATTTAACAATCTTTAGAATCTCATTGATTCTATATCTATAAGGTCATTGATTGATAAATCACCAATAGAATCTATAATTCGTAACAAAATGTATCACTATATTCCTAGAAATTTGAAAAAAGATTAACTAGAAAGAAACACATCTAACTGGTAAGGAATCTTAATTCATCACGTTTAATTATATTCACAATTAATTAAATGACATGTTTAGTGATACAAGTGGACTCAATGAATGTGGGTGCGATATGGGCCCCACATCATGTATATGGATTGTGTTTATCAGTAAAACAATTTGTTAATGAATGTGATGAAATTTAGGGAATATGGATATGTAAATTAGTATTACAACTAGGTAAATTTCATTATAATTAACTCTAGTGAGAAACATCACATGCCCAACAATGATTTGGAACCCAATAATATCAAGATGAAACTATTTATCTGAATCAAAACCAATATCATACACCATACCAAAAATAATTATATAACCCAGAACATTTACATAAACCATAGAAACATATATACCAACCGAAAACATATCAGACACACCATTTAAAAATACTAGTGAGAAACCCTAAAAGGATACACTATAAATTGAGAATCAAAAGCGAAAATCAATGTTTAAGGGTAGAGATGATAATATAGATAATCTTAACAAATTTAAAGGATGTATTATGAACATACTTACAAATATTCCAGTGAAATAAAAATAAAATATTCATGAATACAATAGATATTGAAATAATGATTAAAACATGTAGTGGAATGGAGATTTATCCACACGGACCTAAGGATGTTCAAGATGATCCAAAAGAAATAAATGCTAGGAATTATTTTCTTATTATTCCATATCAACACAGCTATCCAAGGGAATAACTAAAGAAGAAAGAAGAAGTGAGGATAAGGTTGATGATAGAAAGGCATGAAATATCCTTGCAATGTAAACAATGGAAAAAAATTTCATAACATTACATTCTATTATTAATTTATCAAAGAATATTGAAGAATAAGTTTTCAATGGGTGGTTCAAGTAACCCTTTAAATGGTTGTAATCGATATCCATGAAAAGAATAAAATCTTATAAATTCATCAGTATTAAAAATTTATCAACGTAATTTTAATAAAAAGAATATAATTTATCTAATTGAGATGATCAACAAAAGGATGAGTTTCTCATATTCTATCAACAAAATATTCTATAAAAAGTGTGATAATTTAGAGATTTTTTTGATAATCTACACCATTGGTTCAATAATTTTATGATTTATTATGTTATCTTGGTACATAAATAAATTTTATTCCTCACTCAATGTTTTATTCAGTTAAAATAGTGTAATTTAATCTTATAAAAGTTGTTCTATAATTGGTTAACAAATCAACAAATTTTATAGTTGGATTTTTATGTCACATAGTTGTAAGAGTGAAAGGATTATTTTTTTCCAGCTCAATTGTATATTCATATCAAGGAGTACATGAAACCACCAAGACTTTAAATAATCATTTTTGAAATATTATTCTTTAATATATAAAATAATATCATCAATTTATATGAAAGAACACTTATCATAGAGATTGGACATAGTATGGAACACTTAAATGTTCTTAACACCATAAAGCACCCATCAAGAGTTAAATCACTCCTTTCAATTTTCCCAGAAGAATATATTAACCCTATAAATGATTCATTTATAAAATGTGAATTATTTTTTAGGATAAACCATTTATATTGAAAAAACCATGGAACCAATGAATACCAAAAAATATTGAGATAATAAAGTCAATTAAAAAAAATAAATGATATATGTTTCTATAATGATTTGTTAATTGATGTCTATGTTGATATGATTTCTTGTATATAGGGTATTCATGAAATGGAAGTGTGGAAGCTAAACTCAATTTTACCACTTGAATAACCCTTGAATCTAGAACTAAATAATCTATATCAGATTGAAATATGTATATGTTGTTGAAGGATTCAAATTTCTAGTAATCCATGATTACAGCCTATCTTTATCTGAAGAAAAAACATCATTTGACCTAACAAGAAGAACAATTTGAGACATCATAATTAGCTTTAGCTAAATACCTTGAATTAATCAAAATTATGCTTGCATAAAATCCTATTAGAGGGGGGGGGGTTCTTGGCTCATTAAAAATCCCTAGAGGATACTAAACCCACCATAATTAAGGTATTAATTAATTTAATATTTAACATTCTATCATCTAGTATCATATATAATATTTATGACTCCTAATTGTTTATCTATTCTGATTTTGTTCATGGTGAAGTAATTTTTACAATTTTGGAAAATGTGAAAAGTTATTTGATTCCCATGAGAGTTCTGAATAGCTATAGAGTGTGTATATATTTTTGAAAGCTCAATAAAGCCACTAGAAAAGACCAAATTTCCATTTCGATTTGTCATTATTACAATCTTATTATTTATAATGCCTCAAATTCGGTGGAACTTAATACCACTAATTCCAATGATACAATTATTATGTGAGATTTTATCTAATCCATCATTTTTTAACAACATGAGTTCCATGAATAATCATTAGCAGCCAATGGACTCACTGTTTCAATAGTATAGTTATTTATACTCTTAAAATTCACGGGGGGAATCAGAATGCATCTACACCATACCATTCCCAAATAAATAGCCAAACTAAAGTTTTCAACCATGAAATTAATGTTATTATGGAGAATGTAATTATAACCAATCAAATTGATTGTAGGTAATATATTTAATAAAATACATAGGAATATCGTAAATCATATAAGATAAATGGTACATATTATCCTATTTATGATTATTTATGAAAATTGTGGCCATCTAAAATTGGATTTAGAGAATCAAGAATATTGTGATTTTAAAAATATAAATATGGAATTATAGAGTTCTATAAAAGATAAAAAATTTCAATTAATAGATTATAATGAACTCAAAAAAATTCCTATTAATGTTGTATATTTTTTAAAGAGGAAACTAAAATTTCAAATGAATATTTGACCCAAACAATGATATTTCAACCATTAGACCATGTGTTTAACAGTAATTCAAGACAGAGGCTAATGAAAGAGAAGATATGTTCTTGGTAGGAAGGAAAATTTATTTTTACACATGTCTATAATGTTTGTTCCATTTAGATAAAGGAGTTAAAATAATTCCACACATTCATTGTAAATGGGGAAAGGAAGAAGAGTTCCATGAATTTATACATCCAAAACTAGTAGGGGAGCTCAAATATCCCCAATCTATCTATTGAATAGTAGTCAAGTTGTTAGGTCGACCCAACAATGTGAATTAATAGTTATTATAAGAGGTAACCCATTTTTTATGTTTTACTATGATTTAAATGTTTAAGGGGTAGTCACATATCAACTTTACACCTTTTTACTTCAATAATGTGGAATGTTCAATTGCATAAATAATATTTTTAATGTTGGACCTTCTTGATAAAATGTAACCAGGAATTCCATAAAAATCAAAAAACTAGTAAAATAGTGAAATATATTCATTGAAAATTAGTATTCACTACTGATTTTATCTTCTAACGACCTATTTTGTTTAAAAACAATTGTTTCTTTAAAAGAGAATTGATGTGGCCACACTCACACATACTATATTACTCAACCCAGTGACGATACATAATTTTATTAGGAGTGACATGATTCCGTGTTATAGATTTCAATTATAATGAGTTTTAATGATTGAGATAAATAATTTAAGGATTCGAGTGAATAATTGGTATCGATTTAATGAATAGTGGGTTTAGAGAATATTTTTATTTATAAAAATAAAATCTCTCAAATATATTTTCTACTTTGAATTTATGAAATTCACATTAAATGCCAGTATTAATTAGTCTTTCTTTGAATAATTTTCTAATATCATATATTTCATTCTCAATATGTCTAATAAACGAAATATTTTTATTCTATCGTGGTCATATTTGTCATGTGTTCTATAGGCATTCCACATTCTATAACATGAATTGGATATTTTCAAGGAAATTTCTACGAAAAGTCAAATTTAATATTAATGAGTAACATTTATTGGTTTATCCTTTATACGTGAAGAATCATATTACATTTACCATTGATTACCCTAGATAATCCATTATGGACTTTATTAGGCCACAAGTTCCTCAACGTGATTGGGGAGGACTCTAAAAGGGAATCCAAGAGACCCAAAATAAAAGCCGAGTAGAGATATATTTTTGAGATACTATCCTATAAATGTGGTAGGTACTATAGTTGGTACTAGCCAGTACTGTAGCAGCATGAACTATTCATCTTTTTGGGATTTTTTGCCAAAAGTTTTGTCCTAGATTCCATCATATCCATCGGGAAACTCATGGCCTTTGGTAAAATAGAGATTTTAGTCAATGTCAATAGATTTGAGAATGCTTAAGGACATTGGGCAACCTCAGTGCCTTCAATCCGCACAAAATTGTGTTTATATAGACTAGGAAGACTCTAAAAGGATCTAGTTATATATGAGGATTCAGAGAAATGTGCATTCACCAATGCAGATCTTAACAGATAGAATGAATGAGATGGTATAAGGATTTAAATCAGGACTATCTTGTGCATTCATGGGAATCCATAAAAACAACCAAGTGTAGTTGGAGTCCTAACATCATGATGAATATGCTGAGGAGGATTAGTATCAATTAGTTTTAGTCTAGATGATTACTTCTGAGTCCTTTGAGTCATGTAATGTTACAAAGCCTATAGACTATGTTGGGGTTCCCTTCAACCCTTAATGATGGGATTATCAGTATTAAATAAAAATAGAAGTCCTTTGGGCCATTTGAAGTAACTGATTAGGAATGGGATACATTGGAAGCTAGTTATATCCATTCCTACCCTCCTCTTTATTTTTTATATTGTATTTTAAATATGAGGAAAAGGGATTCAGGATTAAATTAATTAACTGCATTGTATGGTGAATATGTAACCGTGAAATTTTTTTGCTATTAGAGATGTTCTATGATTCAGTCATTGTATTATAATTAATTCCCATCATGAAAAAAATAAAAGGATAAAGAATAAAAAATAAATATTTTTGATAAGGGAGAATAAAAATCACCCTCAACAGACTGTTGATTTTATCATATGGGGTTAAGTGGTGGATCTAAGATTTATTCAAACAATTATTATGGAAATGTAAAATATAATATAAAAAACAAGTTAAAAAATTAAATGGAAAATGATACAATTAATGATGGAATAATTCATTTATTATTATTATATTTTTCATGACCATTACGTAGTGATTGAGAAATTCTTGTTCTCAAATTTTTTAATTGAATATTTATATTCATATTTTACTTTTTAGATATTACCAAAAAATTGGTGATAAAATACCTCTTTAATCCATAATGTTTTGAACTTATCTTCCCTACACACATTAATCCTTAGAGTCATTAAAATCATAATTGCATTGTCCTCAAGATTTTATTTAAAAAGATAATAATACAGATCCAGTAGAAGAGTATGTAATTGATCATGTACTCATGGAATGAGAAACAATCCACATGACACTACACCATGATTTTTTAGAGAAAATAAATAATTTCGATGTATATCAAAACTTCAAATACTTAATAATAATTAATTAAAATATTCAATTGATGGAAGGAGAATACCTATAATTTTAAATTAAAAAAATTAAAAAACATGTTTTTCTTGTTTCATTGAAAAAATTTATAGTTAAAATGATGTTTTATATTGAAAATTATGATTATTTTAATTATGATTATCATTTTTTATATTATATTGTATTTTGAATATTGGTAAAATTGGGGCACTCTAAATTTATTTGTTGAGATTCAATGATTTAGTATAATAATAGTTCAAGTATAACGGTATTCGATGCCAATATTTTCAATTAAACAATTAATTTGGTCAAAAAGAAATTAAAGTTGTTTTCTTGAAAATTCATTTGGATCATGTAAAAATGTATTGTTTTTTTAGAATTATGAACATCTTATGGTCTATACTAGTGTTAAATGATTCAAAATTTATTATTGGGAATTAAATACATGGGAAAAATGAATATATGAAACAACTAATTTTAAAAAATGGATATGTTATTCCTACATGGGGGGAAACTACCACATGGATTTTATATGAGGAATACATTGGTTTCATCATGGTTAAATGACTATGTGAATTCACTATATGGGAAAATAGCTACATGAATTTCCTATTTGTATAAATTCAGATGCATTATGGGAAAACAATTATTTCACAATAAATGGATACATGGGAAATCGACAATATTAACATTCATGTCACAAGTTTAGCAACATGAATATGTGAAATTATAGAATTTATTCACAAATAAAACAGAACAACATCAGCTAACCTCCATCACTTATTAGATGCACTAGAGTGACACTTAATCCTAGGTAGTGTGTCGTGTGGACAATATTTTTTTAAATGTATGAAATATTTTTTTAATATGGATTCAACTAGATATTTAATATATTGAAAAATGTTAATTTTAAGAAAAAAACTCAATATATTGGATAATAGAGCATAATATAAAAAATTATATTAAAGATATAATTAAAAATATAATAATTTGGCAGATTTGTAGGGAAAATATTTGAATATTAAAAGAAAATATTTTCAAGATACAATGACCATACAATAGGTGTAAAATTCCAAAAATTAAGAGGATATTCTGATGAGAGAGAGGAAAACACACAAAGAGAAGATGATTATGGAAGACAAGGTATTCTAACATGGATTACATCTATTTTTTTCCTTATTTACATTGTTTCAATGTATCTTATAATGATAAAATAAACAATGATAATTTTCCAATAGAGGGGTAGATAATTTATGTTATTGAGGAAGTGGAGGTTACCTAGTAGTGATGCATGAGACTAGAATATTTATTTATATGAAATTCCTTATTTTTAATGTTAATGATCTTCATTATTTGATCTGAGAAAATAATTTTTAAGTGATTGTTTTTTATATTAATTTATGCTACTAATTATTTATTTGATTAAGTAATGTTAATGTGTATCTAATTATTAGTTCATTATATCTAATTATTGATATAATAACGTATAGAAAATTTTTGGTGATTATTATACAAGTAAGGAAGAGAAAACTATAAAACGTGGTTTATATAGAATAAAAAACATTATTATTTTTTTATATGTTATAAAATTATTATTCACAATGACTTTCACACATATGATAAATATTAGTCCAAATAAATTAAATTGTTGGGACAATTTTCACTATTATAATACATAATAATGGCTGAAAATAACTGATTGTGAAACATTTATTAAATCTATAAACAACAGAATAATTCTATTTTCAAAATAATTTAAATAAATTAAAAATGGAATTGAAATCCAAATATTGGTCACCTTCCTCTCATCGTGACATTTAATATCCTTGTGTAATTGTTATCTTGCCCTAGAAATAAAATATATTTGTTTTATGTTTCACCTAAAAAACTAGATAAATTTCATATCCATATTGAATACATAGGTACTACTAACATTACATTACATTGGGATATAAATATTAATTTCCACATTCAATTATAGCAGTGTATTATTTATAATTGTTTTTATTTCCCTTTGAAATTATGAAATTTATGGAAAATTGGTTTAACATTAAATTTTTATTTTATATCTCATGTCTAGTATCAAACCCATAAAATATTATTAAAACATGAATATATTCTATAATCCCCGATTAATTTACTAAGACAATTCATGGTTCAATTTAGGTTTTATGGAATCATGACTTTCCTTATTTAAAAATAGTATTTACTTATTGAATAATTAATCACCATAGTTTTAGGATTTTATTCATTCTTATACCAATGTTTTTATTATGAATATTCAACACTATATCTCTATGTTAATCATATATGTAAAAATTTAAATTATGATGGTTCAAATGATTTACTTTCATCTTCCACTGGAAATCCTTAGGATTTAGCCATTATTGTTTCCTTGAATTAAAAATTTTAAACCCACTTCCTTCTCATTTTTTTGACCAAGATTGCGATATATGTCTTATTTATCTACCCCATGTAGAACACACTTTGATGATTTTCATTAAGTTATCGATATGTAAAGAATTATATATCACTTTAATGCATTGAATAATGATTTATATCTCTTTAGATATTATGTAAGGTATTCATTAGTTAGACAAATCCATAATGGGACATTTTTTACATTATGAGGATGGTATTGAGTGTGAAAAAAGACTTTTGTTTATAATATTAGGTTTAATGTTATTTCAGCACATTTAGGATTCCATGATATTATGATACCATTACCTAATGTAATTTATATATGGTTATGATATCTATATTTAAGATATCGTGTTATGTATTTTTTTTAATATAAAGTTTTACTACTTTGTTTACTCATTCAATGTGGTTTCACGCTATAAATAATCTTTATTAATTTTCCATAAGAGGTCTAATGATATATGAAATGATCTATAAAAGAATAGAGAACTATCTAGAGTTTAATATAAATAATATTTCTTAATTTTTAATATGAATTGTTTTTAGGCCTCATATTTTAATCAAAATAGATATATAGATCCTTCACATGGATTGTCGGAAAATTATGTTATAAAGATTGAAATAATAGTTTTATAATGTTTATGTCTCTATATTTAGACTAAAAATTTTTAAATAATCTTCCAAAACCAACATTATGGTTCATAAAATGAAATATAAATAATGTGAAGGGGGAATAGAATAATGTATTGGGTTTATAGAGACCTAAAATAGATAAATCCACTTAAAATTATGGAGAAAACCACTTAAAAAGGAAGGAGGGAGTTAGGATAATAAAAGGGGGTGTTCCTAATCCATTTGTTTGTACAGAGGAGGAAATGGGCGTTGGAGGGTTAAAATAAAATAATAGAAAAATGGGAATTCCATCATTTAATAAATCTGGTATGTCCTCATAGTTTGACCATATGGTTTTTAAAACCGTCCTCCAACTCTCTATGGGACACCCCCTCGACCAAACCCATTGACATGGTTCACATGGGATTTAAAACTATTGGAGAAACTATGTGCCAACATTTTTAAATGGAACTATCCTATTAACGATTCAATTTGCATACCTATCACTTGGTATACCAAAATGTGGGAAATCCATGTACCCAAAGTCAAACATACAAATAATGTTACATAGTTTCAACATGGATATTAATTGTTTCTAATGAATTTTTTTCCCATTTAATTTAACCATTTGATGAACTAAATGAAATGAAAAATACACCATATTTGGGTTACCACATGGTTTCTGCTAAACAATGTGTGTAAATGTTCCCATGATTAAAAATTATAGACATCGCAAGGCATAGGATCAAACATCATGAAAACATAAATATACTACCAGTAACATAAAATAATGTAAAATAAAGTCTAATGCTCAATAATGGGTGTTATAGTTTATTTATTTACCATTAACCAACCATGTCACATTAGTTAGGCCTTCTAATTCTATATTTAAGGAAACATCATTCATATCCATAACCCATTCTAAATCTATCTTTTTACTAATATTATGTATATTTCTATAAATAATATTTAGTTTCTAAATAATATAATTCCAACCCCTCCATATACTAGGCCTATTTAAATCCTTATCATCCACTTCATCAGGAATCTAGAATATAACACCATTAAAGAGGCAATGACCAAAAATCTATCATAATTCCATTTTCTCTCCACATATTCACCATCACTACCATTTTTATATCCCCTAAATTACTACACCATTCTAACAAATTAATATACAACTACTCATACTGTACAAACATGTAATGAATCCTTGAAAAACTACAATAACTATGCATATCCATTCACACAATAATAAAAACACCAATAAAATTATAATAAACATTTCTTAACAAACATTAAGATAAAAATACATCAATTTATTCTTTATAGAAATATTTTAAATTTATTCAACATCTATTTCGTGTATATCTATGAATAAATTTATATATTCACAAAAACAATTCATTTATACTTATATATAATTATCCTTCTGTTAAATATTATTTTAGTTACTTGTTTTCAGTATGAAAAAATCATATATGACAACATTAATAAAAAAACTGCAATGATAACATTGATATTTATAAGCAGTAACATGAATATAAGGAATCAAATGTGAATTTCCAATTTATCATCATGTTTTTTTATGTATAGTTAATTATATTTGTGAAGGTAATTCATTTTATCCTAAAAAGTAAAAAACCTTTATTCTATTTAAAAATAGTAATTAAAATAATGTATAGTTCATGAATCCCTTACATGAACTATAACATCCAAAATCACTATTCATGAAGCTTGTGTGAAGGAGATGATCACAAATATCAAACTACACAAGGACATCCTATGTAATCTAAAGCACATATTATTCCTTAAAAATATGACATTGTGATGATTAATCCAAAGTTGTATCATTTTCATAACCTTTCTATGGTGGTATAATAGGAAATGTACCATGAAGAAATTAATTGAAATGCACTACAGACATAAACAATTGATATCTGAAATCCAAGATCCTAAACCAATTAACGGTCATGTACATACATCCAAATAGGTGAATCATGTTAAGAAAACATGGTAAAGTAGTAAAAACTTATTAATTTACATCTTTTTCTAAATTTATATAGGCATTGGAAACTATATCTTCTTGGAATGAAATACCATGGTCATACACTAATGGGGTTAAATACATCAAACCATCCAAAGTAACATAATGAATCACTCATATCACTCTCATATTTAACATAGTCTACCCGTATTAATGTCATAATAATATGGAAGGTATTGTTCCAACCAAGAAAACCTGACAGAATAACTCTTAAAATATAATACAATAATTTATCTTCATGTCCTTGCACAATGAAATATGGGATCAAGATGAAATATATAAATAACACATCCTAAAATAATAAATCAGGAGACAATCCACCATGAATTCCAGGAAATAGGTTGTGATATAACATCATTGAAATCCTTACAATATATTTGAGGAACCATTATTCCATGAACTGAAAATACATGTGTTGACCATAAAAAAAACATTGGAAAACAAAATATGAAAAATAATAACATAATATTAATAATAATAACACCATAAGGTTCGAAAATAAGAAAAAAAATGTTATTCAATCACATCACATTATGACACATTCATTGAGTCATAACCAATAAATTGAAGATCATCCCGGTGATATAGGCATTTCTCTCACATGCCAACCAAAAAAGGACACAAAAATAAGTTCATCTTCTTTGAAAAATATTATCTTAAAAACAAACATATCATCCAGTAGACACATCCCAAAACCTTCAGTACTAAAACCACATTGTATAATAGGCCATAAAATTGTGGGTTGTCACATCATATATCTCTAATAAAATTTTATCCTCAAGAATTCAAAACAAAAAAGAAAAAAAACTAAAAATACCATCAACCATAAAATCCTAGAAGATACCTATCAAATATAATTACCACATCTCCATTGTATAAATTCAAATAAAATACTCAATTATAGTAAATTAGTACCCATTATATTATGACATAACAAAATTAATAGAGGATTGAAACATCATGAAATTATTAATATGCATATGTGACTCACATTCCTAGGTATATTCCTTCAAGACACAATTATTCCAAAAAACCCAATGTGACGTAATTCTCCACCCATAAAACAACTTATTTCAATGATTTTTGATCTCAATTGATCACTACACAAATATCACATCATCCCTGGAATCCAACTCTCCATAAAAAATAATTTGGGAATCATCTTGTAGATGAAAAAGAATCAATGATATTTGGAAGAAATAATAGACCTTTTCCTATTGTGATGGATGTAAAGACTAATATTCTACTTCATTTAATGAATCTAGAACCCAAAAAATGAGTTGAAAAATCAGTTTTATAGCTTACTACACCAAAAAAAAACCATTATTTTCCATGATGTGGGAAATCCTGAAGGATATATAGACACTAACCAAATACTCCAAACCCCTCCTCTTCTAATCTAAATAATAAGTGTGATAGAAATTCCATTCTGTCACCCACTCTCAAAACTGATGAATCTTATTGGTCCTGATATTATCCACAACTAACCCATCAACTACTAAATCCCCATCCATATACTAATGTAATAAAAATTGATATGACCACAAATATAATGAAAAAAATTAATCAATGATGATGAAATAGTTATGGTAGCTATTATATGTATATTTATCCAATCACAAGTGATTTACCAATGATCTACTGAAATTCAAGATTCAAGCCCATTATATATCCTCCATTAACTAGATGATCAGCTCTATTTTCCAATCATTATAAGGGTGTAAAACATTTAAAATGACGTATTGGGATCCATGAGTTCATTGAAGGCCACAATATATCCATAATATGAATCATGCATCTCAATAATAGATTCTTCTCCTCACCACCTCAGGAATTAGTATGACCTCATCCACATTACCATTTCTAGAGAATCCAGAAAACATAACTCTCAAATTGATAAGAAATTAATTGAATTTATAATACTATCCATGACCACCCAAATAAAATCATATCCTCACAAGGATAATTGTTAGTTAGTGATTAAATCCATTATGATTTCCTCCCACTTCAACTTTAGTATATCCAAAAGCTACAAAAAAACACCGAGAATAAAATTCATAAATGTTACAAGCAGGAAGGCCAAACATTTCATCACAAACTATATTTTTGATATATTTATACCAATATAATATAAATGGATTTTCTATAATGGATACATATTTTGTATACCATGATAGACTACTAATGTTGATATGTGAATCTCAATAATAACCAGGTATTTCATTTCTCATAGATTAAAAACCCTCCCATGAAAAAACATATGATTGAAATCATCATCTATCCTCCCATCCCAAAGTACTCCATAGGGTATATGGTACCAAATCAAAACATCATTTATGTCTTCCCACTGAGATACATTCACTTACCAAAATAAGGATTATGCTAATTTCATATGACACATGAAACCTCAACCATTAACCTTCTCTATATAAACATGCATCAACATATGTTAATCGATCACTTTCTAAAAATACATTCAGTCCTAAGAAACACCACTCCATGACCTCCTTATCTGTTAATCAAAAACTACATTCTTCTTCTTATGGATTTTAGAATATATCAAATTCTTAATCCATAAGAAATCAAATAAAATTAAGGTGTTGTATATTGAAATACCTATAATAGAAAATATTATTTAGTATCTTATGTTCTATAACACTATAAAGAACTAAACAATGAGGTAATTCCAAAATAAATTTTGAATAAAATAACACTCTTACAAGCTCATGATCATTGGTGGTATAATTATAATTGGGGGATGTAACTACCAAAAACTATATAACATCACTACCTCATATTGTATCAACATTTAACACAAAATGACATGGCACACATTATAAAAAAAAATTCAACATCAATGGCTTATATTATGTTTATATAATATGGAAATTAATCATCCTTTCTTTTATGTAGTCAAAATATTTCTAGAACTGATTATTATTTTAGAAATCTAATTCCTAACATGTTGAGGATTTCAATGGTGATAAAAAAGTGAATTTATAAAGAAAAGAAAAGAAATATACCATAAGACTAAAGAAACAAAAAAATTCCGATTTCCATAGGTGAAACTAATGAAAAAACTACCTTAATCATTGATCGGTCCACTAAAACACCCTTACAAGACTGTACATTTCCTTGGAAATGATTCTCACACATCAATAAATTACACATAGTGAAATTATTACGGAGATGATTTTTTTGAAGGATAAGTAAAAAACCATAATTTTCTCAACATACTCTCCCATTTATCTTCAATTATATAATGATTCCATCGATAAAAACTACCATGGGCTGATCAATGGACTCAAAAAAATGGGGTTAAGTATTACCATAAAAATATAGAGGAATTCATGACACTGAATCAAATTGCCATCAATATGAAGCACCAATATCGAAACTAGAAACTGTTGAGGATTATTTCCACATACCTTAACCTCAAATGGATATTACCACACTACATACAATCCATTCATAAACAAATATATCCATTAAATTGTTCAAATAAGTCATATATTATTTAATGGGTATAGAAATTCATGTCTATTACAAGATTCAATATCCATTAGTCAATAAAATAACCATATTATCATTCCCCTTCTTGGAGAAAGATAATGGAGCATCCCATGTTGATGCATTAGGATAGAAGAAAAACTTAATTAGCATATGATAAATCTAGACCCTAAAAATCAATGCACATAACGTTTAATTGATTAAATATCCATCAGAATTAGTGAGACACCTAGTTACAACACTCTATCACATTTAATATCTCTCTCAAGTAGTAGAGTCATAATATTATTTAGAGAATCATCTATGGAAACCTTGATATCTATAGATATATACATTACCTACCTTTATAATGATTACTATGGAAATATGTATTACTGATATAATAATGGATGTAATCTTCTATGAACAATTTAATAATCATGATCTTCAATCAATAATATAGACCAACCCATCTTATTGAAGAACTGTACTCTACTTTGAAAGAAATAAATAACATTGTGTGAAAATAAATCGAATCAACTCCAAGGGTGTAAATGTGTAGATTTATATATTCTAATAAGGTATCCCTAGAGGACCATTGTTTCCCTATCATTATCTCACAACCATGATAAAAATATGAAATGATTGAATCTCTAACTTATATAGAAAGCACAAGAGGAACTAGAATACTTGCCAACTTCAGTCCCAGGGCACTAAACAAGGAAAGGGAAACAATTAAGTGTAATTCGATTAAGTTAAGTAAATATAAATACAATGTAGATGAAAAATATATTGGACATAAAATGATCTTGGGACCATCTAGTACTAGTATACTAATTCCAGGAATCTTTCAATGACCTTCACTCATTTCTAATAACCAACTAAATGGTCGTTCATGGATTTATTTCATTGAGGTGGAGGTACATGATAAGGTTGGTCTCTAAAGCATCTATCGCACCTCAAATAAGAGTTAGGTTGTACTACCTTTTCTGATATGGTGTTGGAGGTAACTAATATATGGATTGATAAATAGTTTGACTACCCATATTGTATTAAACATCTTGATTGGTCAAGAGTAAGATATGATAGTGAACATGTCCTCCATAGTAAAATAAACTTTTTATAGGATGTATATAGATAAACATCTAGACCCATAAATGTGAGAGGCAATCAGAAAGGCTACAACCTTTTTGTGAAAAACCCTTACAAACCAGGTGTTTGAAATCCCCCATCCATTACCTACAATATATAAAAATGACTTGTACGGATTGAAAATTACCAAAATATATTATATCTTTTAGTGAAAATGAATACTTCCAACAAATAATTATTATTATTGTTATTAATTATAGGAACCAATTTTTTTACCAATGAATATTTGTTTTTATATTACTATTTTAATAAAAAATAAATTAACTATGATTTAATTGTGTTTCGGTGTCATAATAATACAAAGAATGGTTTTAATTATAGATGAATATTATATTATTAATTATTATTACAAAAAATTCATTTATCATTATAAATATATGTTGTATTATATTATTCAATAATATCAAATATTTTAGAATATGTATATATATTATTTATTGAAACACTAAATTCTATTAGTATAAATAATTTTTTCGTAAATATAATTATAATTTAAATATATTTAGGAAACAATACACACACTTGTTATATCTTTATAATATTATTATTCATATTATATAAATATTTATACAATTCATCATTTAATATATATATATATATCTATGTGTGTTCATTATATAAAATTACTAATTATATATAATTATTATATTTTTAATCATAGGCCAAAAATTTATCTTCTAGTCTTCTTGGACATTGTCATTCTCTCTACAATTCATGGGTTATTTAATGGGGTTGTTGTGATGTTCATCATTGCATTGGAATTATCAAGGGATTCATCTCTGCATACATTCTCTTTTGTTCGTAGGTTCATGGGTTTAATACCTCCTATCATATCATAGGGTCTCATGAATCCTACATTCATTAGTATTCTAGATAGCCAACATAATTTTCTTATATTTGAATATGAAATATATTTTCTAAATTATTTTCCATGAATGTTTCCCTCAAATTATAAATATGTTCTATTATTATTATTGAAATTGATCATGATATTTTATATATAATGGTATTTGTCTACATTAGTGATATGGATGAAACACCCATATATTGATATTCCCCTTTAAAACCCTCTGATTCAAAATCCGATATGGTTATATACTAAAAGGTACTTCTTATTGAATCATTCAACTATTAACATAAAGGAATTTTTTTTAAATGAACATCTTAGAATCCAATGGAGTGCTACTAATGAAAACTATAATTATTTTTGTTGTTTCAACTTTCCTTATCATTGGATGGTCTAGGACTCTGAAAAAACAACGTGAACATCCATTATTGGTAGAGTAGAGAAAAGACATATATATCCATAAATCTATAAATGTGGGGTTTTAATGCATAAATATTAGGTCAATAGAGGACATGGTTGATGTAATGATATATGTGTTAAGATTTATAACTAGAAAATTGAATATTCCATTTGTGGATAATGGGAGGTTCATAGTCATGGAGAATAGTTCCTTCTCTTAAAAAGATTCCTTATTTATTCCATAGAATCTATGAGAATAATAAAAAATGAGTTCTAAAGAATTTACTAATATACACTATAGTGAGAAGGAAAATTATATTCTTAATGTAATAGTGGATTTATTTTTTGGTAAAAATAATAGTGGACTTAGATATTTTGGTTGATAGATTGATTAAATTAATATAAATAATTCTGTTATTGAAAATGTTTCATATTTCATGTACATGAAGCCTATGCTATATCAATTTAATTCAACTGAACCAAAGACAAACCCAATTGTGGAAAATGTTCTGGGTAGTGGTTTATAATCTCCATAAATTTATCCTACAATGCTATATGTATTCAAAATCTTTGAAAATGCCTCATGTAAACAATAAATCATATCTATGAGTGCAATGATCAAGAAAATAATTTGTGAATTTAATAATGTGGAATCGGAATGAATGTTATCTTGTTTCAATGATTATATCATGAAATCGATAAATTCCAAAAGAATAAAATATCTTTTATATTATTATGTTTAATTTTATTCACTAATGATCCCTTATCAGTTTCAGACTATATCATTTTTATTGAATAGAACCTGCATCTCAAAGTAGTGATATACGTTAGGAAATAGTCATGGGATTACAAGACTAATTCATTTTTATTTATGCCTTTTGGTGATTGGTGATAATATTGCTTGGTTGTACAGTATTTTCATCTTCTATATTTATGTTTTTTATTTACATTCTTACGTAAATCAGAAGTGGGGTCTAAATATAAATCATAAAAACATATTTGTATTAATTCCATGAAATAATTTTATTTTACTATATTCTATGAAATATGGAATTTGTATATGTGAAATATATTTTTGTATCTATAAATTCATTCCAAAATATGTATATAATCTAGAATATATGAATTCTAATACACATAATGATTTCATATTGAATTATTTGGAATCTATGTTTTATCATTTTTAAGGAAACCCTGAATCTATGACAATAATATATTTTTAATCATAAATCATTCTAAATTATGGATCAATATTTTGAATAGTACAACATCATTAATCTAGATTCATTTCGTAGTATTTGTCATCATCTATGTGTACAATCTATAAACTATGTTTAAAATATAGAATTTTTTAATAAACTAAAATGGGAATAACATGGATATGTATGTATTACCTACATAATCAATATGAAATTTTCTTTTTTATTATGTAATATTTTTCTAATTTATTCACATGTGTGTAATTAATTTCAATTTAATAATATATTTTTTTATTTTCTGAATTCTATTATAAATGATGACTACACATTAAGCATTGCTAGTTTTTTTTAAAAAAAATAAAAAATATTATTTCTTCATATTAGATTAATGTGATTAATAATCTACAATTAATTTGATAAACATGATACTTTTACTTCCCACGATGCTAGCAAAGGTGAAATTTTAGATGAAAATGGGGCTTTCGACTCATTGACAGCCTAGTCTCATGTTGTAGTGGTTTATATGGCCACATTAGAGGGGGATGATGACTAAGAGTGGTAGTAGAATTGGTATCCCTTGGGCCCTCCCAAAAAAATAGTAAGGAGGAGGGAGATTGAATTGTATTAACTTCTAAAAATTTTCACTCCTTTTATTGGATTCCCTTTGTGGTGTGGTTTTTCTTAGTACTTTTACATGCTTTCTCTTTGTTAGGAAGCTTTATAATAATAATATTTTAATATATTCCATGGTTCATAATTTTTATAATGTTTAAGGGATTATCACCACCTGATATGGGGTCCAAGGAATATTACAAGATTCTATGTAGTGAACCACCCATGTACATCATGATGCGGTAATTTGAATGAGAAATTGTCTTTTATTTCCAATATTAAAATATTTATAGTGGAAGGAGTTATGAATTATTGTATTTATAATGGTTTCACTCAACATATTTGAAATCATGAAGTTAATATGATCATATGATATGATATTATGCCGATTTATTTTTGGTTTACTTGATTCTTATGATTTCCTATTTATTTTTCTATTTTATTGTATTCATATTTAGTTATGATTACAATTAACCTGACTATATGGTGATGTACTGTAATTCCCCAACCCAAGTTACCCAGAGCCAGTGCATTATTACATAACATTGGCATGATTACAAGGAATCATGTCCTGAAGAACCGATTAGATTAGTAGTCTGAGAAAATAGATTACAAAAATGAAGTTCAACATTATAAAATAAAAAGAAAACAAAATTAATTTATTCCATTAGAAATGTCCAAGCCTCCTAGATTATGCTTGAAAGTCACTCATAACTATCTTTTTCATATTCTAGGAAAATAAAACATAATAAATAGTTGATCTCATATGATCAGTAAGTGTAAATATGTGAGCAGAAGCAATGAACTTTTAAGGCAAGATGTGTAATAAAAAACAACAACCTTCCAAACATAAACATGAACATAATATGGAAAAGATAATTCAACGATTACCATATAAACATTAACATAGATATTCTACTATTAGAATAATCACATGTAATAACTAATTTCATTATAAGGGAATGCATAATGCTGGACATTAATTTTTGTGTCACGGCCTCATGCCATGACCAAGGGGCTAAATGTAACCGGACCCCAACTCGAAGAGCCTCTGTAACCGTACTCCAACCCGGAGAGTCTTCTGTAACTAGAACACAACCTGGAGGGCATACTTTTACTGGTCCCTAACCCCGAACATACTATTCCAATATATTCAACTTAATAAAATGTTGAAATATAACATGAACAATCATATTAAAAATAGCATACGAAATGTCAATACTTTAACCATAAACCATGAATGGCATAAAAATAACTCATCCACAATAAAACATATTAGAAAACGTTAAATACAATATTGGAGACTTGTATCATAATAAATCAACTTCAAACAAGTGTAAAATATATTAAAAGGTGTCAACATAGATGAAATCAAAACTATTTGGAAGAAATATCGCTTTATATTTTGAAATCATTTAAGAGTCAGATAATTATAATGAAATAATTTATTTTGAAAATATTTTTAAAAGACAATAATGGATGATTCAATGATTTTATAAAAGTGGAAAACATCAACAACCACCATATATGTGAAAAAAACATTCTTAGCTTAATTTTGTCAAAAAGGATATAAAGTACCTTGTTTGGAAAATGACGAAAAGATTACTTTTTAAACATCTACTAAAAAGTCAAACAAGGGTATAAATGAATTTAACCCACAATATAGTAAATAGTAAAAAAAATTTGAAATTAATTTTATATAAAACATAGATGTGGATGATAAAAAGGTCCCTGTAGATGCTTACGTAAAAAATATCTCGGATAATAAAGATATTGTGAAATTAACCCTTACCATGCCCTTTCCTTTGGTCGAGGGTACATTTAAACTATTGTATAACGACCATTTCATGTTATTAGATTATAAAAGAACCATATTCATATTTATTATATCGTTCATGAGTCATTATTGGATTTATACTATCCATTTAATAATTATTTTAATGGTAAATTAACATTTCGGGTAATAATCTCTTTCTTTATCATAAGCATTTTAACTTGTTATTCACATCCGTAACATTTAGATCATGATTTAAATATATCCATAATACCAACCTTGAATCATATATCATAAATATTTATAATTAAAAAATTTATTATAGATAGATATATGAAATGGAAAATACCATTTATGGAGATGGTAGGCCATACACACTCATAAATGTTGTTTCTGTTTTCATATCATATATAACGAATGTAAGTGTATAAGATATATGTACGTAAATAAATACACCCACACACACATATATATATATATTAGCATTATAATTTTATATATTACATACTTATTAGTAATATATATTTTTATAATCGTCGATGAATAATGAACATGGAAATGAATCTCATCGCGTCGTGGAGACGCTAATTTATACGGTTGCACAAAAGATAGTATAATATCTTTAAATGTGTGGAATTGGATGGTATAATAATTTTATAGAGACAATATCATGTTATTTTCATTATTTATATTCATATTACTCATATTTATATTCATCCAAATAATATATTGTTGAATAAAAAATTACACCACGACGTGGAGACGGTATGTCGTGCGTACACACACATGGTGATATTATCATTCATATGATGGATAGAATAATGAATATGATTGTGAAATATTTATAATAACATCACAGTATATATAAGTTACTTGAGTTATTATTTTGGTATGGTAATAAAAAATAATGAGTATGTGGAAGAATAAACGAACATGAAAGAGGGTGGTTAAATCATTACCTCTTATTCAGGTTCTTCTTTTTGATTTGATCAAAAGGGAAATGTAGGATGTATTTCATTCCAATAGAAGGCCTCTAGGATAAACATAGTATTGTTGGAAGGATATATGGTCAGGGATTGGCTAATCCAAATGGCTTTGGAGGTGTGAATTTGAAAGAAGGGGATGCTCCCTTTTATAAGAGGGGTGAGGGGTCCCTTAGGAAAAGCATAAACTATAATTTTATAATAAATTAATTTTCAGTTTATAATGGTTCCAAAATAAATAATTTAAATTCTAATCTGGTTAAGGGTCTAAAAAGAATTATCCAATAGGTTTTAGACAGGTTTGTGTCACTATATAAACCTTATCTTTTATATTTAACTATTTGTTAAATAGTTTCACATTTACCATGTCTCATTGAATTTTTATATAATATGGTTAAGATAAATAATATAAAAATCCAAAAGAACCCCAAGTGGTTCATTAATGACATATATAATAGTATTTATGACCTTTGAATGAGCATTAGATTATTAGAAATATAATATCAATTAATAATATAATATTTGTTTTAAAATCTCTTTTATGTCAATTTTGACATTATTTGGTATTTTTTTTGCTAAATTCAAAACAGCATAATTACTTTGAGAAAAATTAATTTAATCTACCCTAATATGCCGTATTAACCTATAAAATTATTTTAATTCACAAAAAGTCTCCAATTACATTTATTTGGGTATTTATAACATCAATTATCTGAGTATTTCATTAATAAGGTAATTACTGCATCATCATTGTCTCATAGATAAATTAATTTATTTAATGTAAAAAAATTATAAATAAAATAAAATTATGTAGAAATATTTTTATACTTCTAATGAATATTAATAGTCGAATTTATCTCATGTGTAACCCTATATTATTAATGGATTATATATTAAACTTTGAATTTATCAATTTTTACTCTTCTTTGAATTAAATAATAAAAAATGCCCTAATCTAATACAAGTGGATCTAAAGGATCATTTTTTATTCATAAAGTTGTTTTTGGTTGAATTAAATTTATCCAATACAATTAGGATATGTTTTAGGGTAATAATAACATTATTTTTACCTTTAATTACCCTATTTACTTTTAACCGTGGTAAATAAAACTCAAAAGTTACTATTCATGAAAATTATATTTATTATATTGATCCACCTTTTACATAATGACATCAACCTTGTCTCTCAGATTATTGAAATTCAATTCACATAAGTGGTAAAATTATGTTTTATTCAACTTTGCAAACGCTCCTATGAGGTGGGTAAAAGACAGTAAAATTTCAATAATATTTTTATATATCTAACCTTATTATAAAATGTCTCCAATTAATTAAATTAAACTTATATAGGTATTATTTATCTATTTTGACTTAAAATAAATTTAAATAAAGTAAATAATTATTTAAATGAAAAGTCAGTTTTAACTAATGACTTAGTGTTTTTCAATTGTCATAAAAAATTGAATGTTTTCAGAAACATACCAAAAAATCACCCAAATATAAATTTAATATTATGAATTATAAAATTAAGTCTAATTTACCTAATTAAAATCATAGAAATTTCATTTATTAATTTAAAATTAAATCCCGTTGTCAAAACCAAAAAATGTATTTTATGTAATAAGAACTCCAAAAGATTGACACTAGTTTATGTCCAATTTCAATGTGAAATTACGTCCAATGACCTATATTGGATTAAATAGTAAGAATTAAATCTAATTATACTTCCAAAACAATCAAATTTAAAGTTGAACACTATAAATTATTTTGATTAAAAAAGTGGTTTTTGGTTAAAATTTATTATTTTTCCCTATTCACACAAATATAAAATTTATCAGAAAAACACAATAAAATTTATCAAAACTAGATTTTTTTTGTCCCGATTATAAAGAAGAAGTTTATTTTTTCAAATTTAATATTTAAAAGTTTCAAATATTGGATTTAAAATGGATTCACCATTTAAAGGTGGTAAATTTGCATTAAAAACACTTTTTTTATCTGAAAAAAATGAATTAGTTATTATATTATCTCTAAGAAACTCATAATATTGATTATAAAACTATAAAGATAATATAAACTTCAAAATTAAGTTAATACTATTCAAAAACTCTTTTTAACAGCTAGTTTGGTAAGTCCTGGTATGCTTGAAATCAGTTTTCCGTGTTGTGCATGTTATTGAATTACATTGAAGAAATAATATACTATGAAATCATGAGGTGTTACATGTAGTATTTCAGTTAATAATAAGATATATAACTAGTCTAGAATTGTGGTGTTTATGTTACCATATTGAATTGGTGTTGTTCCAAATATAATTCGTTTTTTAAAATGAATCATATTATAAATGAGATTCTAGTAAAATCTTTCACCTACTAACCAATTTACTTTTTTAATTTACTTTATTTACTTTTAATTCATATACTTTAGAAATTTTTTATTTTATACAAATATTTTTTACTTATTATGATATTGATAATGAACTAATTCCATCCACTTTTTCATGAAAGGGGACTCACTTACATGTATGAGAATTATCAAATTCTTCCAACCGCAAGTGTGCATGATATAGGCATTTGAAATTCAGGATGACCAATATGATGATAGAGTTTCATGCATTGTACATTTCAGTATAAATTTCAGAACATGTTTCTTAAGGTGTCATGTTTTTCATTGAAGATAAAATATTAATTTAAATTATGTCTGAACTTGTTCATTTGAAAAAAAATTATGTCAAATAAGGAATCAATTTTTTGTGTGTTTTATATACACTAATTTTTTAATTATTATATAATAAAAATTATATTTATTATATATATAATTAGAATAAAAATGTAATATAAAATTTATCAAGAAATATTTTAATATACCTGCAAAATATTTTTATTAAAAAATAATTCACAAATATATATTAATTAATGTATTTTATTTTAATAACTTGTGAAATAAATAGTTAAAAATATTATAGATAGACAAATAAATTATAGTGATAATATTATTAATAGATAAATATTTTACTAATTTTTTTTTCCAACTGATATATTATTTCTCGGTATTATTGTTATATGAAAGTGTAACTTGTTCTGTCCTAATAACATTTTGTGACATAGTTTATACCATCTATTTAGTGGCATGACATTTATTATTGTTAAAACATTATATCCCTATAAAATGTACTATTACAAAAATATATTCACTTTTTGAAAAAAACCATATATTTTTTAGTTCCCACATCCTCAATAAACTGTATTAGCTCCTCTCTAAAGAATTTATCCCCTATAAATACATCAACTCGGTCAACTAAGACATCTTCTATACCATTAAATACATGGGTAATGTTAACTGATTTACTCCAAATTGAATATATCAATGTTACACCTACTCAATTAATCAAACATTGGACTTTTTATTGGTAATGAGGTCCAAATAAAGGAACATAATATCCTTAAAAATGATCCTAATATATTTCATGCTCAGTTATCCTGGGGAGGGGGAGAAACATATTCCTCTTCAATACTGTATTAGTTAATGATATAAAAAAGAATTATAACACCCATGGGAATTCATTCCATTGAACATCCACCTCATTTTAATCTAAATAATTTAAAATAAAATACAATATACTTTCTCCACTTATCTAATGGAGAAAAATTAAGTCTCGATACTCTTTCCATGCTTAGATCAAATAGAAGGAAACAAGGAGCTCTAAAAACATTCTCTCAGTATCCAAATAAAAGAAACTCTCAAATTTAATTTTTTAATTACTAATGTATTAACTCACATAATCTCATAATCTAGTAATCACCATCCATAAACTGGTTTTCAATTTAGTAGTCAATTTTAACATATGGGCGAACCTTACTAATCAAGAACCATTTTTGAATAGTGACCCACAATCATCTCTTCAGGTATAATGAAAAATCATAATCCTTGTTGAAAGAAAATTATTTTTATTTATTTGTAATATTTTAGATTACTTTTTCAATGTGCCAAAATTAATAAATATCTGAAAATAATAATGATGCTTTTACCCTTCCCAGATCAAACCTTAATAGAAAACACCATTTCACTGGGTCTTTTTGAAATCTCATGTTTGTATTAATAGATCATGAGGGACTAAAATTTATCACATCCTTTTTTTATCATTTATCTACATTAATTACCACCCTTTGATTTAATATTTACCTCCCAACCCATACAATTTTTACTAGTTCATAACTCCCATATCTAGTATAAATCAAAACCAAAGCCTATGATACCACTTTTTCCTACCATTATTCAAATATTAACCCCACTTTTTCATATATTAAAGAATATATTTACTATTAAGGCTCTCCATGAGTATGAACTAAGTATGAAAAAAACATCGACGATATCAATAACAAAAATTATTAGAATTAACCACATATAATCCAAGAGCGTAACAAGATATATAACAATCCAAAACACAATATAGAATAAAAATTTATCAATAATAATATCAAATTTCATGAATTTGGATTTACAATATAAATTCACCTATAATGAAAAATACGAAAATGAACTCCTAGGAAGATGTTATAACAAAAAATCCAAAATCTAAGCTAGTAATGGCCTGCTTAGTCTCTAAAAAAGGAGTAAAACCCTAAAAAATAGTTTATCTCAATGGGGGTGAGAATATATGTATTCTCTAATTGATACTCTATAGGAAAACTCTTGAAAGTGTGGAAGAATAATATTTATGATTTTGTTAATAAAAATTTGAATAAACATATATATAACCATGGTTATCAATCATATTACATAAATAAGGTTCCCTCAGTAGGTAACACAATCGAGGATAATAATTATAATATATAGATTATAGAAAAATACACACCATAACAACTTGTCCACTATTTTTCTTCCCTCATTTCATAATGCATATATCCTATGGCTCCCAATAACTTATCCAACTCTATTACAACAAAATATAGATATCACATGATTGTATCATTTCATATTACATAATCACAAAAAAATCACCATCAACGCCACATAACCACCACCACCACCACATATCACTTATCCAATGTATTATAATATCATTTACAAAACCGAAATCATATACATGGCCTCCTTTTTCAATCCATAATCCCACAATATTACATTGTTTAAGTAACCTAAAGGGTATTCCACAACACAATATACTATATTACAATCCATTATACACCATACAATAATTCCTACCAGGATCTATCATAGTCCCCACTATAATAATAATGGATAGCAAGGTTGAGGGGTAGTTTTAAATCTGTTTCTTTATCAACATGGATGTTAAGAAAAAACCCAAGAATTCAACGTCATTTTGAATCAATAATTTTATCCTACTCAGATAGGGTTCATATAGAGAAAAATTTATTCTTGTATATATCTACACAGATACCTATCCCACAGGGGTTATATAAAAAACACTTATATAGAATCAAAACAACATATTACAGTCACTACCAATCACTAGACCATAGTACCCATCCCACTACAAATAAAAATTGGCACAATAAACATTAAAAATTATACATTTAATAGAATCATTAAACCATTTCAATATTTTTCATCAGAAAACCATTACACAGTAGGTGGTTCATGAAATTATATATTTAATATTAAATTTTTCAAAATCCTAATCCTTGTTAATTAGACATATTACATATTATATTAAGAATTGAAATGTTTAATTTATAGATAATGATTATTTTAATTCTAACACACTACATTTATCAGGTTCATTAACATGAGAATAATCTAAACAATTATGAATATGGAGTATATCCCCACATTACAATACATGCTAATAGCCTCCACATCCTTCAAAATTTCACCAAATTTCCATGTAACAATACCCACTAACATTTGTTCATAACCAACTATATTTCCCCTGTAACACCCCAGGTAAATAAAGAATATGAAATTTTCATATTTATCCATATATGTGAATAAAATATTAATATGACTTTAAAGGGGACGCTATGCTCGATGGCGTACCCAACACGCAACAACGAGTTTCTTGGGAATCTTATGTTGCACTCTAATAATAAAATAATATTATTTTAAATTGCAGTTAACATGTAGCCGTTATATTGGTGGGAATGGATAGAAATAACTAAAATATGAATATATATGTATTTTAAAAATGTTTTTACATCTACCCAAAGGCTTAAAATACGGAAAGAATTCAATTTTAGGTTTTTATAACCTAATTTTCACTAAAGGTTCACTTATCGCCTTCTGATGGCGAACTGTCATTAAATATAGTTTTTATCACTCTTATACATTCTTTTGGACCAAATAAAACTCTTCTTTAGAATCGGGACATCAAAATTTACTTTGTGTAAATTTTTGGTATTTTTCCGATAAAGTTCATTTTTTAATGAATAGTGTAAAATGTTGTCTTTTAATTCAAAACTTCTTTTTAATCTAATTTATTTATATGATTAGATTATCATTTGAATTGTTTTTAAAGTGAAATTAGAAAATATTTTTACCATTAAATCCAATAGTGGTTGTTTGAATTTATTTCACTTTGAAATCAGACTTAAACTAGTGTTAATCTTTTGATACTTATTGTTTCATAAAAACACGCTATTTGTTCTGACAGCGGAAATTAATTATTAGATTAATTAATGTGACTTATATGTTTTTAATTTTTTAAAATTGACTTCACTTTTGAATTCGGAATATCAAATATATCTTATGGTGAATTTTTGGGATTTTTCTGAAAAACTTCAATTTTTGATGAATAGTGAAACCACTTAGTGGTACTTATAAAAGCTGATTTTTTGTTTAAATGAAATTTTACCACTTATGTGTTTTAAATTTCAAAAATCCGACATACATGGTTTTCATTATGAAGTAAAATGTGGTTCAATGGGATAAAAATAATTTTTTGGTGAATAGTAACTTATTAAGTTTTTAATCGCGATTAGTGGTAATTAGGGTAGTTTAAGGTATAAATAATGATTTAATAATATGAAATGACCTAGACACATGTCCCAACATTATTGGTTGTGTCATGGCCGACCAAGACAAGCCATGGGTCAACTTGGGGACCCCATGGATCCAATTTGGTTGGGAAATGACATAAATAACTTTTTATTTAATGTAAAATTAAAAATGACACAAACATGATATGTTTTACTAAAACAATTTTTAAGTGGGGTTATACAAGTCATATTTTTGATTATAAATAGTAATTGGAAAGCTAAAAATATTTCCTACATCATAGTATTTTTTTATAATTTTTAGACATTAAATAAATTAAATTATGTATGACATAATAATGATGCAGCGATGACATCATTATTTGACGATTTAAATAAAATGGAATGATAATGTAAAATCTATGAACTACACTTGTCCAAAACCAATTGGATGAGTGGATGTCAAACCCTTATCACCTTATCCACGAATTATATCAATGTGGGACCTTTTAAAACCGAAACACATTTTCAAATAAAGTAATATTTCTTTACTTTCCAAAAGTGCCCCTCCTCTCCTCTTATAAAAGGCCCCCACCTCTACCTCATTTCACACACTCCTAAAGCCTTTGGCTCGGCCAAAACCCTGCCCATTTACTCTCTCCACATACCTCTCCACATCCTAGAGGATTCCCTTTTGGCAGAATCCTTTCAAAGAAATCCTTTAGGCTCAAATCAAAAGTAGTTACACTTTTAAAGGTAATTCATTCTCTCATGTTCATTTGTTTTATTTTGCTTCTCCAACCCCCTAAACTCTTTTTATTTACTTCTTTTGTAACAACACCAGTATCTTAAATATACTAGGATGTTGTTATAATATTTATTAGAGCTAAACTCTCACACAACTACATCAAATGGTTAAAGAACATACGGTTTCCGTGGATGGTGAAATTCTGCCTCCCAAAACGATGATTGTTCAATACTCATTTAACACCTTAAAAGGTGGCCATTATGATGTCACTATTTTTATATATGATATATAATATGTTTATGTTTTACTTATGCTTCTGTATTTTTCATTTTGTCTTAACTTTATGGTTTCCATTATGGGTAAACGCGATGTCTTCATTTAAGGAAGTGCGGACTACCGCCCCCTCAAAGTGATTTGATTCGTTAAATACCATGTGTGGGACGTATAAAGGATGGAACTATGATATTATATATGATATTGTACTGTAATTATAATATACCTTTATATCATTATTATTCCATTCTATAAAATACGAAATAGAAATGAAAGTAGCGTTCATGCGTACGTACGGCTTACCGTCTCCATGAACGGTGCATTTCATTTCTTACCTCTAAATGATTATGTAATGTTATAAATGCATGAATGTACTGGATATATATGACATATATGATATCTACATAATGAATACAATTCTGGATATAATAAACTTTTGGCCACACGAACAACATGTAATTGTAACAAGTCCACTTTCGACTTAAGAACCAAATATCGGCAAAACAAATATTATTAACTTAAATGATTACATAATGTTTATGACATGGTAATAAGTGGTATAAAAGTAATAATGAACTTGAAAAACGTTATTAAGGAATTAGAAATTAACTCAAGTTTATTATTCAGGATATTAAAGAACGATCGAGTCAAGTCGGACCCGAGGTAAGGGATCCTACAACTCTCTTTCTTTTTAAGTACACTCTTTTATGTCATTTCTTTTAAGCTCATATTTCTTATGATTGGGATGTTATTTTATATTACTCCTACTTTAATTTTTATGTTCATGTGATGAGAGACCCTATTCTCTCTCATAAATAAATTTTTGAAGTTTTGAGTGGCGCCGTTAGGCTGCCGAACTTTCGTAAGAGATCTAACCTCTCTCTTGCTTTTTAAGAACTCTCATTTATGTCACTTCTTTTAAGATCCTATTTGTAATGTTGGGGGATGTTCTTTTATATTCCTATTTCTGTACATTTTATTTTAATGTGATGGGATACCCTATTTGATCTCATCAATCCATTTTCGGAAGTTTTATGTGGTGCCGTTAGGCTGCCGAGTTTTCGTAAGGGATTTTTCATCTCACTTTTATTCCCGTGAGATTTATGCTACATTTGCCACAAATTCCATTGAGTGGTGTATGTGCTGCCCATTATTCCACTATTTCTGTAATATACTTTCATTTATGAGTATTTACATCAATGATCTATTGTCCTTCTTTCATGGGGTGTATGTTTTGAATGATACCCAAGTCGGTAAGGGAACCTTTCACCCTCCTCTTTTTTAAAATACTTATTTTGTTGCGTCTTTTAATTTACATATTGTTATGTTGGGATATGTTCTCATATATCCTTATTGATGTAAATTTTATGTCCAAGTGATGAGATACTCTTTTTATCTCTCATCAACTCTTTTTGATGTGATGCCGTTAGGCTGTCAAGGGAACTTTTTAACCCAATTTCGATTTCTTTGGGTTCAACATGTAGTCATTGAATATGTCATCCATTGAATATGTGTGAATGACCTTTTATTGTTTTACACTTAATATCCACTTATATTGGGTGTATTTATATTTGTCACACATATTTTTGAGATTGACTTGTCCTTAATTTAAGGATACCTTCTTTATAAGGGATTTCATCACATTTGACATTTCTATTGAGGGTTCATTGTTGTTATGCACCAATTCACTCTTATATGGTGTATATACTGTCCTCTTGAGTATTATATCATGAATCCATTTATTATCATGATATTATAAAGTTCTGACTAAATGTTATTCCTCAATTATTGTATTCAAGTGTCTCTAATTTTGGTGAAACCCCTTTAACCAAAATATCGCTTTAAATGTTTTAATGATTTGTTCTTATTAATATCCATGTTTTCAAAACGGTTTTAAGGATTTATTTATATGGATATTAATGGTTTAAAATTTTAAAAGATTCAAGGTGGTATGGGACACTTTGATTCAAAAATCTCTTTATTAAATGTTTTAAATGGTTTTGGAAATGGTTTCTTTTTGAATGGATTCATTATTTCAATATACTAAAATGTTATAATGTTATGTTTCCTTTATGCATGTTTTATGTGATACATTTATGTTATGGTTCTTGGGCATTGTTATGAAAACGGGTGGTTCTATGATAAACTAAGGGCGGGTGAGCCCGATATTGCTCTCCAATGCATTGGGTAACGCGAAGGAGTGAAACGATATGGTTTCTCCGAAGAGATTTAGGGAATATACTGTGATGGGTATTCCAAACTTAACCAAGAGGGTTACTCCCTACGTAAGAATGTAATGAATGCCTCAAGTTACCGTTATGTATTATGTTTTCTATGATTTATTCATGGTTTGATGAGGTATGTTAAAGTGCCGATGTTTTATGGGTAAAGTATGATTTCATTCTTATGTATATATGAACTCATGTTTCCTTTCCATATTTTTATAACCCTTACTGAGCTTTTTATGCTCATCCCATGTTTTTGAAATGTTTTTCACAGGTCAAGGGAAAGGTACATGATGTGATGATAGTGTCAAGGATGTGTCAAGAAGGAATCCCTGTTATATTTTAAATATGTTTCCGTTGATGGGAAGAATTAATACTCTCTTTTATGTAACCACTTTGTTTAAATGTGGAATGTAATGAAAGTTTCATTATCTAATTCTCTAAAACTCTAAACCTGAAAAGATCCTCAATGTGTAATCTTGTAATAACTCAAGATTAAGTAAGGTTTAAGGCTGGGGCCTTATAGTTGGTATCAAAGGTCGGTTTAGACAACTTTAGAGGTTAGGGTATTCTTTAAGCATAAGTGACATTACCATAATGGTTAGGATTTCAGAAAGAGTCCTAGTTTTAGATAAAGTTAATGAGTAAGTGTATCATAGTGTTTACCTTTATCATTTGTACATGATGGTTTTGTTGATATAATCACACTGACATTTCTATTTTTAGTGAATGGATTGATCTAGTAGGCACCAAAGAGACAACAGGTTTGAAGGAAGCTGTGGTGGTTCTCTGATTAAGATACTAGATAAAATGGAGGATTCAATGAGGAAACTCGTGGTTGTTCTAAACCAAATATCAAGGAGTCATGATCAACCACTTCAACCTTGGTGAGTTCTCTAATGCATCATGTATGAGATGGCCAACCCGATGTGGAAATTCAGGTAATAATTATTAAGGTAACCATTAGGGTTTATAAGATACTTAATTTTTAGGTAATTATGGGTTACTCTATGATATGATGGAAAATGAAATGAATGAGATAAAATTGAGGTTAAAATATTTTATGATTATTCTTGAAGATTTTATCTCATTTTGGGGAATGTTTTAAGAATTATATAGTTTTGGAAAAAGGACAACATGTAGACCGTGTGACATCCCGTCGCGTCAGACAAAGCTGCAGGAATCGAACCCACAACCAATGTGCGACTGGTATTTATCGCCTACCACAGGACTACGTGAAGTCCCTGGTTAGTTTGACTGATTCATTCTAGTTATATGATTTTATGAATTAAGAGTAAGTTTATATTGGGTTATTTATGAAAATGAATAACCTATCATGGAGAATATGTGATTAGGTTAATTACTTTTTAGTACGAGACTTTAGAAGCAACTGATGTTGTTTGGAGATAAATGTTACGATTTAACTTGGAAGACTATGTGACTAAATCCTTCAAATATTTGGGTTTCAATCTTAGTTTGGTTTACTTTGAAGAATTTTATGGACAAATTGTTTATCGGATGGTCCTCGTTGAACTTTGGGTTTTGTTGGAGAAATTTTGGAGATTAAGAATAGATTTTTTTTATAAAGGGTTATCCTTTTCTGGATTATCTGATCTTGTACTATCCTTTTTGGTTTTGGTTTTGGTTAAAGTCTAAATACATGGGATGTATATAGTTCTCTTTTTTGGATTATGTGATTCTCTAGAAGTTGGTTATAATACTCTTAATGTGAACAAGTCTTCCTAAATACTCGTCTTTTAGAGAAAATACGAGTTTGTGTAAAAGTTGAAAGTCAACATGATAAGTGATTGTGTTTCCTTATGAATAAATTCCTAAATAAAAAGTAACTTAAAACAAAAATGATGTCTATTAACTTTTCCTACTGGGGAATCGAATACCATTTAACCCATCACAAGTTTGTGATTTTCTCATGGTTAACTTTCTCCTAAACATGTTTTCTATCACTCTCCATCAGAACATGACCCTTTGTTTTTTCCTCCATGTCCATATTTTCATACTTGGAGTCCTAGTATGGGTTAACTCAGGTGACCTCTGTGCTTATCTTTCTTTATTTTAAAGTGATTGTTTTACCGACTCTTGTTCAGATGTGGGACGTTCAAGGATGTTTCCAAGCGCAATTTTAAAATTGCGAGGATGCAATTCCCAAAAGGGGGGAAGGATGTAACACCCCAGGTAAATAAAGAATATGAAATTTTCATATTTATCCATATTTGTGAATAAAATATTAATATGACTTTAATGGGGATGCTATGCTCGATGGCGTACCCAACACGCAACAACGAGTTTCTTGGGAATCTTATGTTGCACTCTAATAATAAAATAATATTATTTTAAATGGCAGTTAACAGGTAGCCGTTGTATTGGCGGGAATGGATAGAAATAACTAAAATATGAATATATATGTTTTTTTTAAATGTTTTTACTTCTATCCAAAGGATTAAAATACGGAAAGAATTCAATTTTAGGTTTTTATAACCTAATTTTCACTAAAGGTTCACTTATCACCATCTAATGGCGAACTGTCATTAAATATAGTTTTTATCACTCTAATACATTCTTTTGGACCAAATAAAACTCTTCTTTATAATCGGGACATCAAATTTTACTTTGTGTAAATTTTTGGTATTTTTCCGATAAAGTTCATTTTTTAATGAATAGTGTAAAATGTTGTATTTTAATTCAAAACCTCTTTTTAATCTAATTTATTTATATGATTAGATTATCATTTTAATTTTTTTTAAAGTGAAATTATAAAATATTTTTACCATTAAATCCAATAGTGGTTGTTGGAATGTATTTCACTTTGAAATCGGACTTAAACTAGTGTCAATCTTTTGATACTTATTGTTTCATAAAAACACGCTATTTGCTCTGACAACGGGAATTAATTATTAGATTAATTAATGTGACTTATATGTTTTGAATTTTGTAAAATAGACTTCACTTTTGAATTCGGAATATCAAATATATCTTATGGTGAATTTTTGGGATTTTTCTGAAAAACATCAATTTTTGATGAATAGTGAAACCACTTAGTGGTACTTATAAAAGCTGATTTTTCGTTTAAATGAAATTTTACCACTTATGTGTTTTGAATTTCAAAAATCCGACATAAATTGTTGTCATTAAGAAGTAAAATGTGGTTCAATGGGATAAAAATAATTTTTTGGTGAATGGTAACTTATTAAGTTTTTAATCGCGATTAGTGGTAATTAGGGTAGTTTAAGGTATAAATAATGCTTTAATAATATGAAATGACCTAGAAACATGTCCCAACATTATTGGTTGTGTAATGGGCGACCAAGAAAAGCCATGTGTCAACTTGGGGACCCCATGGATCCACTTTGGTTGGGAAATGACATAAATAACTTTTTATTTAATGTAAAATTAAAAATGACACAAACATGATATGTTTTACTAAAACAATTTTTAAGTGAGGTTATACAAGTAATATATTTGATTATAAATAGTTATTGGAAAGCTAAAAAGATTTCCTACATCATAGTAGTTTTTGTATAATTTTTAGACATTATATAAATTAATTTATGTATGACATAATAATGATGCAGCGATGACATCATTATTTGACGATTTAAATAAAATGGAAATATAATGTAAAATCTATGAACTACACATGTCCAAAACCAATTGGATGAGTGGATGTCGAACCCTTATAACCTTATCCACGAATTATATCAATGTGGGACCTTTTAAAACCGAAACACATTTTCAAATAAAGTAATATTTCTTTACTTTCCAAAAGTCCCCCTCCTCTCCTCTTATAAAAGGCCCCCACCTCTACCTCATTTCACACACTCCTAAAGCCTTTGGCTCGGCCAAACCCCTGCCCATTTACTCTCTCCACATCCCTCTCCACATCCTAGAGTATTCCCTTTTGGAATAATCCTTTCAAATAAATACTTTAGGCTCAAATCAAAAGGAGTTACACTTTTAAAGGTAATTCATTCTCTCATGTTCATTTGTTTTATTTTGCTTCTCCAACCCCCTAAAATCTTTTTATTTACTTCTTTTGTAAAAAAACCAGTATCATCAATATACTAGGATGTTGTTATAATATTTATTTGAGCTACACTCTCACACAACTACATCAAATGGTTAAAGAACATACGGTTTCGGTGGATGGTGAAATTCTGCCTCCCGAAACGATGATTGTTCAATACTCATTTAACACCTTCAAAGGTGGCCATTATGATGTCACTATTTTTATATATGATATATGATATGTTTATGTTTTACTTATGATTCTTTATTTTTCATTTTTGTCTTACCTTTATGGTTTCCATTTTGGGTAAACGTGATGTCTTCATTTAAGGATGTGCGGACTACCGCCCCCTCAAAGTGATTCGATTCGTTAAATACCATATGTGGGACGTATAAAGGATGGAACTATGATATTATATATGATATTATACTGTAATTATAATATACCTTTATATCATTATTATTCCATTATATAAAATACGAAATAGAAATGAAAGTAGCGTTCATACGTACGTACGGCTTACCGTCTCCATGAACGGTGCATTTCATTTCTTACCTCTAAATGATTATGTAATGTTATAAATGCATGCATGTACTGGATATATATGACATATATGATATATAAATAATGAATACAATTCTGGATATAATAAACTTTTGTCCACACGAACAACATGTAATTGTAAGAAGTCCACTTTCGACTTAAGAACCAAATATCGGAAAAACAAATATTATTAACTTAAATGATTACATAATGTTTATGACATGGTAATAAGTGGTATAAAAGTAATAATTAACTTGAAAAAGGTTCTTAAGGAATTAGAAATTAACTCAAGTTTATTATTCAGGAGATTAAAGAACGATCGAGTCAAGTCGGACCCGAGGTAAGGGATCCTACAACTCTCTTTCTTTTTAATTACACTCTTTTATGTCATTTCTTTTGAGCTCATATTTCTTATGAATGGGATGTTCTTTTATATTAATCCTACTGTAATTTTTATGTTCATGTGATGAGAGACCCTATTCTCTCTCATCAATCAATTTTGGAAGTTTTGAGTGGCGTCGTTAGGCTGCCGAACTTTCGTAAGAGATCTAACCTCTCTCTTGCTTTTTAAGTACTCTCATTTATGTCACTTCTTTTAAGCTCCTCTTTGTAATGTTAGGGGATGTTATTTTATATTCCTCTTGCTGTAAATTTTATTGTAATGTGATGGGATACCCTATTTGATCTCATCAATCCAGTTTCAGAAGTTTTATGTGGCGTCGTTAGGCTGCCGAGTTTTCGTATGGGATTTTTCATCTCACTTTTATTCCTGTGAGATTTATGCTACATTTGCCACAAATTCCATTGAGTGGTGTATGTTCTGCCCAATATTCCACTCTTTGTGTAATATACATTCATTTATGATTATATACATCAATGATCTATTGTCCTTCTTTCATTGGGTGTATGTTTTGAAAGATACCCAAGTCGGTAAGGGAACCTTTCACCCTCCTCTTTTTTAAAATACTTCTTTTGTTGGGTCTTTTAATTTACATACTGTTATGTTGGGACATGTTCTCATATATCCTTATTGATGTAAATTTTATGTTAAAGTGATGAGATACTCTTTTTATCTCTCATCAACTCTTTTTGATGTGATGTCGTTAGGCTGTCAAGGGAACTTTTTAACCCAATTTTGATTTCTTTGGGTTCAACATGTAGTCATTGAATATGTCATCCATTGAATATGTGTGAATGACCTTTTATTGTTTTACACTTAATATCCACATATATTGGGTGTATTTATATTTGCCACACATATTTTTGAGATTGACTTGTCCTTAATTTAAGGATACCTTCTTTATAAGGGATTTCATCACATTTGACATTTCTATTGAGGGTTCATTGTTGTTATGCACCAATTCACTCTTATATGGTGTATATACTGTCCTTTGGAGTATTATATCATGAATCCATTTATTCTCATGATATTATAAAGTTCTGACTAAATGTTATTCCTCAATTATTGTATTCAAGTGTCTCTAATTTTGGTAAAACCCCTTTAACCAAAATATCGCTTTAAATGTTTTAATGATTTGTTCTTATTAATATCCATGTTTTCAAAATGGTTTTAAAGATTTATTTATATCGATATTAATGGTTTAAAATGTTAAAATATTCAAGGTGGTATGGGACACTTTGATTCAAAAATCTCTTTATTAAATGTTTTAAATGGCTTTGGAAATCGTTTCTTTTTTAATGGATTCATTATTTCAATATACTAAAATGTTATAATGTTATGTTTCCTTTATGCATGTTTTATGTGATACATTTATGTTATGGTTCTTGGGAATTGTTATGAAAACGGGTGGTTCCATGATAAACTAAGGGCGGGTGAGCCCGATATAGATCTCCAATGCATTGAGTAACGTGAAGGAGTGAAACGATATGGTTTCTCCGAAGAGATTTAGGGAATATACTGTGATGGGTATTCCAAACGTAACCAAGATGGTTACTCCCTATGTAAGAATGTAATGAATGCCTCAAGTTACCTTTATGTCTTATGTTTTCTATGATTTATTCATGGTTTGATGAGGTATGTTAAAGTCCCTATGTTTTATGGGTAAAGTATGATTTCATTATTATGTATATATGAACTCATGTTTCCTTTCCATATTTTTATAACCCTTATTGAGCTTTTTATGCTCATCCCATGTTTTTGAATTGTTTTTCACAGGTCAAGGGAAAGGTACATGATGTGATGATAGTTTCAAGGATGTGTCAAGAAAGAATCCGTGTTATATTTTAAATATGTTTCCGTTGATGGGAAGAATGAATACTGTCTTTTATGTAACCACTTTGTTTAAATGTGGAATGTAATGCAAGTTTCATTATCTAATTCTCTAAAACTCTAAACCTGAAAAGATCCTCAATGTGTAATCTTGTAATAACTCAAGATTAAGTAAGGTTTAAGGCTGGGGCCTTATATCCCCATTCCAACTATGTCCTATTTTTATAAAAACAATATAACAAACAATTAAAACATCCATCAACCCTTCAACAACCATGTCTAACAAGTCAAGCAATAATTATAACACTCAAAAAATAATTAGTAGTCCCACACATTTCTTACATTAAGATAAATCCATAAATTCATTTTAATAAGATTACTTATTTATTTAACTCCACTATCATGTAAAAACAAAAATGAATTCAAAATTTTCATATAACAGATTCATTTACATATTTAAATTATTATAATTTTATTAAATGAGATTTCAATAACCCCATTTTATCAATCAACACACATGTAACATAGAACCCACCAAAATTCCCAAAATGACAACACCTATAAATTCAATAAATAATAGGAGTCAAGTAAAACACACATTAATTTACTCTTTCTCTTTAATTTAATTTATGTCTGAATCATTATATTTGTTAAATTAATTCTCATTACCCACCCAATGAAAATAGATGCAGGCAACATCAACAATATGTAAAAAATAAATGAATGTTCTCAAATCCTCTAAATTTATAGAAACATCACAAATCACATTTCATGTACTATATGATAACGATATGTTAACAAAGCTAAAATAACATATAGAGAAATAAAAAGGGAAACAATATATGAAATTACCTTTAAAAGGTTCAAAATCTAATAAATCATAAGCTTCAACATTTCCAAATACTTTCAAATAAGAAATTGTTGGAATGAAATCAAGAAAAATAGTATATAAAATCATTTTATATAAAAAAAATTTATAAAAAAATCATCAGATTTATCCACTTTATTTTATTTCTGTTATATATTATTAAAAATTCCTTATTCATATCCATTCATATTGATTACCCTTCTCTTATAAGGGTACGGATTTTGAGTGATCAGGGAAGGGGGAGTTTATATTTTGTAATGCCGATGTCTTGTACTCAAATAAATAAATTTAATTTCTATTGAATAATATCTATTTTAGTTGAGTAAAATTCACATAATTTGATTGTAAATTGGGTTTTTTATTTCATTCATCTTTTACATATTTGGGGGAATAACAATAAACTCCTTCGTCCTTGTGTAATTTCTCTACATCGATAAAATTTTGATAGATGGAGAGTGTCTAGTGATCATTAGAACATATATGAAATAATTGATTTTTATCTAGATTTATACTAATAAAACATTACCGATCATAACATTCCATAATTTATTGAATTTATTTATGAAATTTCATACACATTGGAGTGGTTTTCATTTCATCCCATAACCAACGGTGACTGTAAACTAGATTGAATAGTAAGTCATTTATCATTCAATATGAAGAGAGGAGAAGAAATTATTCAACCATGAATACATTTCATTAGGTGATCCTTCACTAAAACCTATCACTCTCCCCACCACTTTTGTTCGAACCATATTTAAAATTTCATCCTTCTTCATAAAACTCAATCAATTTTGAAAACCACGTCAACATATTTCTAAAAAAAAGTGGCGAACCGTTTTCGGTGAACACTTTTTTTTGAAGACTACCTAGGTGATCCACTTGACTATGAAAAGGTAAAATTAAATATTGTTTTTCCACAACCCATTACTTGAGTGTATCAAACCTAGTATTTTTTCTGAGGGGGAAAGCCCGAAATATAATTGTGATTATTTGACTCTATTCAATTATTTTTTAAATTACCTTTCATAATCTTTTATCAAATTATTATTTATTTAATTCATTAAAAAATTACCCACTTGTGAAAGTACCAATTATCGACTCACCCTTGTCCTGGGTGGTGGTGTTTTTTCTTTTTATTTACGTGTGGTTATTTTGGTAATCGAATAATGGTGAGGAGGCATTCAAAGAATTCATATATTCGCTGAGGGTGGAAATGAAAAATAAATTTTTGAATTGATGGCCCAAGAGCTAACTGAGTTCTCAAATTACATTTCTAAAATTGATAAAGTGGCAACAATAAAAGATTTTTCACTCTTAGATTTCCTTAAATTTTTAAGGGAGGTCTATGAAATAGAGAGGAATGAATACCTTCCTCTATCTTCTACTACTGAACTCCAATAAGTGCTTTCCAAAAAATAAGAGATTGATGTCGAACAGACTCAGGGAGATTATATATTCATAAACTCATTATATTCTTATTTTTTTTAAAATAACTTATGTATCATCTCTAAATGATTTAAATTTTCATATATAGTAAACACATTTATTTCTTTATTAGATTATCAAGAAAAATAAGACGTACTTGATGAAGAACATATGGAACTCCCTGGACGTGTTGAACAATTATTAGAGGTGGTTCAACAGAAGACTAATATTTTTTTCAGGAGGAAAATGATATGTTCTATACTCACATTAAAGTAGAATAATTTGATAATGATTCTTTGTATTTTTATTTTCTTCAAATAGAATTACATTATGAAATTACCTTTGATTATTCCATTGATTCTACATACCCTGAGAAATCACTAAAGAATGAAGATGATTTTATGCATGTGGAACCATATAAAGGGGAGGACTCATTAATTATCCTACAATTACTATTCATGTTTTCTATCATTCTTATGAGGGTGTATTTGGGATTAAATATCCATGGAGTCCAAAACTAATAGGAAGAAGATCATCATTGAATGAAGAACTTTTATTGGTTCTTGAGATATAATCTTCACCCACCATCATATTGGGGAAAACCCATTAAAACAATCCATCTGGAAACAGTCGAAACCCAGATCCCACATAAGGGATTATGCCAAGATCTATCAATATTTTCTAATTATATATCAATTTTATTTTATTCCAATAAATTTCATATTCTTCATTTTCTTATTTTGTTTATTGGTTAGTGATTTTAAATTGTTAGAAAATTCACATAATGTTACACTATTAATAAGTAAAGATGAACCACTTTGTTACACGTTCATACATAACATGATTGATTTTCAAATATATACATGTCATATACATTTTAATTCACTAAGGACACACCATAGTTTATTTGTTGGGGTGTAAAATTAATAGTTTTAGATTTTTATTTGTTGTTTGATGTACTATTTTCAAATAAAGAAAGTGTGTTTTTTGAATAGAAATATTTTTTCTATAAAATTTAGAATGTATTTAAATCATTGGAGCTGAAAATATTATCATTGCAATTTTGTAAACCTAGTTCAATAATTGATTAGATCTATTCCATGAAACTAAGATTAAACGTGTTCTGAAAATTCTTTTTTTAGAACAATTCTTTGGGAATTTCATGAAAGGTACAATAATATTTGAATTCCCTTCCACATACCAATATGTTTATTTTTAAAATCACATAACTATAAGGATTATAAAACATTTTATTCATATTCTTTGCAGTCACTACAATTATTAAGAGCAAAAAACCACGATTTATATTATTAGAAAAAAATTTATTCTTGTCAAAACATGAGGTTTTGAGGTACATGTATTTTAACTGATTGATTCATTTATTTGTTTTCTAAACACCCTTCCATTATAATACCACATATTCTAGCATATCAAATACATTTAATATTTCTATCCATTATATACATAATAATTTATTATTTTACCCACATTATAAGGGAAATTTCCTCATCCAACATGTCCATGAATTGAAATTTCATGGTGTAGTTGATCATATGTGGGGTGGGGAGATTGTTGCCTGAATATATGTGCATAGGAAAAATACAAAAAGATAACACCAATGAAAAAAGATAATCCTTGAAAATCCCCTTTGCGAAGACCTTCAGCACTGCGGCCAGCATGATGCACTTCATCCCTACTATAGGTGCAAAGCTATGGCCACCTTTGCGATCGATGCCATGGAAAGTGGTAAAAGACTACACAGTTGAAAAAAAAAATTACGGAAGCCTTCGTGCTGAAGAGGGAGCATGATCACCTCTGCGATCCCATTGAAATATAAAAAAACTTCTATGACCACGACTAATAGAATGAAGTAACCCTCTATTCCATGGAAGGTATGATGGTTATATCTGTAGTTTTGAAAAACAGGACACAATATTCCTTTGATGGGAAAGTGCATGAAGCTTCGCAATGAGCTGTTAGAGCTTTCTACTTCCCTACCCCCAATAAATAATAGACTTCCCCCTATCCAAAAAGACGGATACACCTAACTTTTACCTTTTTATCTCCCAAATCTCGATGCACCATATTCTCAACGAGGAATTGAGAAAAATTATCTCTTGAAGGTATTTTAGTTTTACGAAATCCCTTTCCCCTTGATCAAAAACAAACCCTCTTCAAGCAAAGATGCCCTTCATGAAGCCCATGGGCCAGATCAAAGGATATCCCTATGTGGAATCATGTCTTCCCAATGTACTCATCATTCAAAAAGTAACTTTCATGCATGTGTGAACCCTATGCTAAGGCATGATCATTGTACTTTATAAGTACATCGCTTCGTAATACTGCACATCTCAAGGCACCCTTACTCTATGATGTCATACTATGTGAATGCACATGCAATTTGTGAAGCATATTTTATAAAAATTTATACCCCATTCCTTGTATATCACACTACACTTCATGGATCATACCCATTACTAGATACTCTCTAATTATTAGAACACTAGGGCTTCACAAGGTCCCTTTAGGTGAACCCCATTGCTTGATAAACCCTTCTATCGTATGGCCCTCTAGGATTGTATGTATAAATATCAAGGTCAATTGGGAGATGTTTCATATTACATTTCCTGGCCTCATACATCTTCTCTTAACCATGAAAACATCTATTTCTTCTTCTCATATCCACGCTAATGTGAGACCCTCAATTGATCACTCCATTACCCCATCTTCATATGGCTTTACCGATGTCTTCCCTTCACTAAGGGTTAAAGTGAAATGATTATGTATGTCTTAGGTGTGAATAGTTAATCCTCATAATCAGTGATACATGAAGTTAAATATCCAAGCACCCTCAACTATAGCACAAGATGTTAAATTGTAGAATCTCACTATGAAACATACACATGGTACCCCGACTCAATCATTTTCCACACCCACTCATCTCCATAGGAGTGACATCTTCCTCATATGAAATGAGAACCTCCTCAATGGAAGGAAAACTATCAGTTGGGGAGGGAAACTATCTTGGTCTAATACTCAAATTTTTTAAAATAGGTATCACCATTCTTCCTCCTCTATTCTTTTATGTGTGAAGGTCATATGAGAGATGGTAATATTGACCTTCATTACACCATCCCACTCCCTTTGGGATTTATCATCACTGAGCACCCTTCATATAGTATGTTCAAATATTTAAATAAGTGTCCTAGTAACAAATTGTACACCCCTATTCCATCAATTTGGTCCACGTACCACACATAATCCTCACTCTATTCCATGCTGACGCACATTTTGCGATGTGATCGTTAGGCCTCTGTGGCCTCTTTTTTCACTCTAAGCATGACTCACGTGGTCTTAGAGTATTCATCGACCATGGAATTATCCATGGGACACCATAATGTGTAAGCCCCACCCCCATAATCGAAGATAGTGGAATTTTATCCTTTCCCCTTCCAAGCAAGGTATATAGGAAGACTCCTAGACGTTCAACCCAATCCCACATATTTCTCAACCACTTCATATCGATTCACCCTCATCCTGCATGATGTTAAAATATATTCTTTATTTATACCATAAGAATTTAAACACTGCCCATTCAAAACATGTGGGTTTTAATACCTATTATATTTGTATTGTACATAAGAAGACCCCCTAAGGTTCAACCCCAAACACTGGTAATGTAGAGACTCAATGTTGACATACATTGACATTACATTAGTTTTGTGGAATACCTAATACATAACAAAAAAATACCCAAAGCACTGTAATATTTTAGTGTCTTTGGAAACACGGAATATAATATTCTAATCTTGGTGAAATATTTCAACATCTCCCATAAAGATCTTCTACTTTTTCTTCTTACGTAAAGCTTTCTTTATATCCTGAGGAAAATAAAACACATAAATTGTGAGATTAAATTCTCAGTAAGGGAAAGCATGGAGAAAATAAAACAAACCATATACATTTGAACTTCAAAAAATGAACATAATGTTTACATATCAAAATAATGAGTTGTGAAAAAAATATTGGCTATATGTAAGGCATAGGTCATAATGAAACATCAATCATGATAAAATATCTTGGGAATAAAACATTTAATTGTGGCAATCCATTAATCACATGATATGATTTCCATAGTAACCAAGGCATTGATTCCAAGACCATCTTAGTCGACAAAGTCTCTTTCTGAATAGAGTTCACTCCTTGTTCCAGTCTTGTATCACTGAACCGTATTAAAATACCATTCTAGCCATGTATATCTAATGAGATATAAAACTTTACCCAATGCATTGGAAGGAGATATAGGTCTCACCCATCTCATAATGAAATCATTTTTACTTGTGCCACAAAATAAACAAAAATCATACATCATAACCCAAATAATAAAATGGGTTTCATGAACATCATCCCATCATAACATAATCGATATAAAACAAATGGATATAATTCCATTATAAGAATAATCAAACCATGTAAATATTAGATACTTTATACTAGAAACATAATCATACTAAATAATGTCATCTTAGATGGAAAATGGTTTTGACAAAACAATTGAAATAAATTAATGAGGAAAATATACTTTCTACTTTAAAATCCATTTTTTCACAAAATACTATGAAATTTTAAAATAAAAGGATATTGTTGAAAATAATCATGAAAACATGTAGAAGATGCTTCATGAAAATTAGGCGTTATGAAACCACATGATTTTGTTCAGGCCGTAAAATTTTAAAAAACATTCTCCTTGTACTTATGTCAGGAAAGTAAAAAATTCCCTCATATGGTTAACAAAAGAAATATTCCTTCCATAACACAAAGTAAAAGTCAATGTGGGGTAAAATATAACCCTGGTAAATACTTTTGTATCAGCAATCTCTAATAAAAATGAGATTGCAAAATTATCCCTTACCTTAGTTATGATATGCTTCATACGTATCCTAACCTCCTTTCTAATGATTTAAATAATGGAATTGAATTATTAAAGAATCATATTCATTGTTATGATATCATATATGGATCACTTATGACTTTATATTACCTATTCATTAACAATTCCATGTTAAAGCAGCATTTGTGTAAAATTGTTTTATTTATCGTACATGTTTGGACTTGTTGGTCTTGATATTACTATTAGATATATCTTGAATTACTTACTTCTAGAATGTAAATCATGATTTATATATCATATATATATATTCATTACATCTATATATATATAATAGAAAGATAAATAAAGTAGAATACACCATTAATGGAGACGGTAGGCAGTACGTACGCATGAACGCTGTTTTCTGTTGCTAATTGACTTGAATGGAAGTATGTAGATAAAATATATATATATAAATACATTAGCTTTATAATTTAATATATTTCATTATTATTAATTATATATACTTTATAATCATTCTTGAATGGTTAACATGAAGAATGAATCTCGTCGCGTTGTGGAGACGGTAATCCGTACGTACGCACGAGCGGTGATATCGTTCCCATTATTATTGAATTTAATTAGAGTGGATGATATGATATCATTGAATCAGTATGACGTTTTAATTACAATATATATTATGTCTTCACACCATTATACCCATCCAAGTAAGGTGGTGATGGAAAAATAGATTACACCACAGCGTGGAGACGGTATTCCGTACGTACGCACGCGCTGTGATTTCATTTTCCGTAGGATGGATAGAAGGTGAAATGGGGTTGTTTAATATTTATAATAACATAGCAGTATATTATTGATACTGATGTTATTAAATTATAATGAAACAACTAAATAATAAGAATATGAAGAATAATGAAAAATGAATGAATCGGTAGAGGATATTACCTCTTCTTCGACGAACCTCTTTTAAGATTCCTCTTATGGCACTAGAGTTGGAATTTTGAGGAGACCAGAACCTCAATAATGTTTCTAGGGAAGTTTAGAATGGAAATGGTCAGGTTTGGGCCGAGATTTAAGGCTCAAAATTGTGTAAAGAGAAGATGGAGGAGGTTCCCTTTTATAAGGGAGGAGAGGGGCACCTTTGAAAAAACATAAAATATTATCTTATAATAAAGTCATATTTGGTTTATAATAGCTCCAAATTTATTTATATAGAATCTATAGTTGGGATAGGTCTAATTACACTCAAAATATAGTATTTAGGAAAGTTTAGGTTACTATTTTAACCTTATCATTTAGATTTATCTCTAAGTTAAATAATTTATCTTTTACCGTGACTTTTTTGTTTTTTTACAATATATGGTAAATAAACTTACTATAACAAGACAAAAGAAACCCAAGACATTCAATATTAATATATATAAGTCTATCTAATTCATTTGTCTGATCCTTAGATTTTTAGGAATATAATAACAATTAATAATATAATATTTGTTTTAAAAACTATTTTATGTCTATTTTGACACTCTTTGGAAATTGATTTTTGTTAAAATCATAAAAGAATTATTATTTCAAAAAAAAGTTAATTGAATCAATACTAACATTTCACATTAACATAGAAATTTATTGGAATTTATAAAAACTCTCAAATTACATTTATTTGGGTATTTATAACATCAATTATGTTAATATTTCATTAATATGTTAATTACTGCATCATCATTATGTCAAAAATAATTTAATGTCTAAAAAGTATAAATAAAATACCATTATTTAGGAAATATTTTTATATTTCTAAAGAATATTTATAGTCGAATTTATCTTATGTATAACCTTATATTAAAACATTTTTAGTTATTAAACATTGATTTTAACTCTTTTAACTCTTCTTTGAATTAAATAATAATAAATGTCCTAATATAATCTAGGTGGACCTAAATGATAATATAAATTTCCTAAGGTTGTTTTTGGTCTAATTATGCTTATCTAATATAATTTGGACATGTGTTAGGGTAATAATAATATCATTTTTACCCTTAATTACCCTATTTATATATAACCGTGTTAAATAAAAGTAAAACATTATTATTCACCAAAAATTATATTTATCTTATTGAACCATATTTTACTCCTTTATATTAACCGTGTCTCTTGGATGGTCAAAATTCCACTCATAGAAGTAGTAAAATTACATTTTATGTAAATTTTCAAATTCACCTAGGAGGTGGGTAAAAGACGGTGAAAAGTTCAATAATTTTTTTATATATCTCAAATTATTATAAAATGACTCAATTTAATTAATCTGAACATATATAGGTATTATTTATCAATTTTGACCAAAAATAAATTTAAATAAAATAAATAATTATTTAAATAAAAACTCGGGTTTTAAATAGTAACCCAGTGTTTTCATTATTCATCAAAAAATGAATGTTTTCAGAAAAATACCAAAAATTTACCCTACGCTAATTTCAATATTCCTAATCCAAAAATGAAGTCCATTTTGAAAGATAAAATGTATAAAATTTCAAAAATTGGTTATTACTATTCATAATGGCTAGTTCATAATAATATTATAATAGTATCTTATTTAGTGAAACTCGGTTTTGCGTACAACACACGCTATCAAGGAAGGTTTTGATTTCTTGTAATGTAAGCCAAGTCAGGGATGCGTATAGTGAAAGCTTCATTTGGTGTTGCATATAACATAATAAAAACTTCTTTCATTTAAACATTAAACAAAATCTATACTTAATGCTGTTTAGAATAATTTCCAAAAAACGAACTTGAAATTGTGTGTAACACGAGCCAAGAATAGTGTTGAGTATACTGCAAGCTAATACATTGTTGCGTATAGTACAAACTAATCTTGGGGTAGTTTATAATAGAAGACATCAAATAGATTAAAAATAATATATCTCCCAAAATCTCGGGGTGTTACATTCTACCCCCTTAAAATGAATTTCTCCCTTGAAATTCATCGGGGTTATAAATCGTTTACTAACTGAAAGTTTAATTCATAGAAACCCACATCATAAAAGGAATACTAAAACATAATTTTAAAAAGTGATGTATGAAACATAAAAGTTACCCAAATTAACTCACCACTGGGTTTCCACAAAGGAGATCATAGGTGAAAATATGTATATGGAGGAAAAATATAACCATCAAGTTCTGATAGAGAGTGGTAGAGAACATGGCTATGAAGAAGCCAACAGTCACAAGGCCATAAATGTTTCATGATCTAAGGTACCATCTTATTCCTCAAATATGAGAGCACTAGGAAAACATTTTTGGTTTTCAAGGTCATTTCCCTAATGTTGAATAAATTTCTAATTAAAAGAAATACTTACTTGATTTTGGTACAATGTCATTGTTGTTCATGCCTTGAACAATTTCCACTTAATCTCTCAAATAAATGAAGTTTAATTTGTCTTCCGTGAAGTGTTAACGGATCATGCGATAGAATTATAGGTCATTTCATTTTCCTCAAACAAAGGTTATAATAAGTTAGTAAATATACATAAGTCCATCAATAGTGAGATTAATCATATATAGTTCTTAAAATGGACTTATACATCATATATCATGCCACTAACTAAATTAAAACTAATTTATACTAAACAGGGACTTCCCGTAGGCCAGTGGTAGGCGATAAAGGCATGTCACACTTCGGTTGTGGGTTAGATTCCCACAACCTTGTCCGACGCGGCAGGTTGTCGCCCGTCCTACTAGTTGTCTTTTTTCTAAAACTATATTATTATAACATTACAGAAATTATATCGAAAAAAATTTATCCATAAACAATACTATATTATTTATAACTTAAAAAATTCCAATATTTAGGCTTATCCAAAATACTTTGGTCTAAGCTCAATGTATAAAGAAAATGATTACTGGGACGGTCACATAATAAGCAAGTGAATACTATCATTTATCCCCCATATATCAGAAGTTATATCTTTTTTATCACATTCCAAACATGTTAATTCCTTAATCATGTATTCTCCTGAAACATAAATTATCATAGAACCATAGTGTAATCATGAATGCTGTCAAAAGGTAACTCTTTCCACATACCAAAATCCAAATAATTATATATACTCAAAACATTATATCACATTGTCCTTATATCATTCATGATCTCATTAATATTATCAAACATGTCATTATCTCCTTATCCCATCTTTATGTGCATATTAGGTGCCTTCCAAAAATATTTGAATAACCATTCATGGATACCTGTACTATTCGACATATAATTTCAAAAACATATGTAAAACAATAGTTTATGAATCAATAGTTGTCTCTTTATTCCATAGTACCATGATATTACTTATACAACATTACTCATGATAATCATGTAATCCTTCCACTACCTTCGTAAACCATTGACCGATCTTGAACAATTATTTCATATCCCATATCATTTGTAGTCTCTTCATCAACATCAACATATATACTACCCATACGACCATTCTTATTCCCTTCATGAAACTTTACCTTAGGGAATTGGTTTGCATAATGCCCGTACATTCCACATTTAAAACATTTAACCATTGTTGATGTCTTAGCAATACCATTATCCTTGTCCATGGTGGTAAATGAACTTTTTTCTTTTACAATTACTAGATTTTTTTCCTTCTTTTCCACACCCAAATCATCTTCCAGTTCCATTGAAACATTATCCCTGATTCCTCTCCCCACATGATTTACATGAGGGAAATTGAATTTTCATTCCTCCATGATCATCATGAAACTCCATCATTCTCTTATTAGCTGAGTCAGGAAACTTACCAATGTTGAGATTATTGATCATATTATGAGATTAATGATTAGGCACAATAACGATATGTGGACCTCCAGATCCAATTTCATTTGGTTTCTCATCAATAATATCATTCCATTTTATATCGTATTTTCCATTATTGTGAATCTTCATGTTTCCAGCCATTTTCTAAAACGAAAAAAAATTGTGTGAGTGGAAAAAATCATAATCAAGGGGGAGTAACATCAATATCTAATATATTAGGTTTAATTTTAATATTTTTAACCTAATTCTATGACTATAACATATACTTATAATTAACCTTAGAGACATCCCAAGACATACCTTAGAAATATCTCTAGGGATTTCACTAAAGTTATGACATCCTAGTTTCCAATGGTTGACTAAACATTTCCTCTGATTCCAATTGTAGAGACCCAATCTTGACATACATGGACATTAAATTACTTTTGTGTAATACCTAATACATAATAAAAAAGACACCAAAGGACCGTAATATTTTTGTTTATTTGGAAACTCAGAATATTATCTTCAAATCTTGGTGAAAGATCTTCAACATCTTACACAAATTTCTTCTCTTCTTTTCATTCCTAAAACCATTCATTATATCCTGGGGAGAAAGGGTGAGATCAAATTCTAATTAAGGTTAACCATGGAGAAAATAAAACAAACCGTATACATTTGAACTTCAAAACATTAACATAAAGTTTACACATCAAAATCTTGAGTTGTGAAATAAATCTTGGAAGTATGTAGGGAATAGGTCATAAAGGAACATCATTCATGATAAAATATAATGGGAATAAAACAGTTAATTGTGGAAACCCATTAAACACATTATATGATTTCCATAGTAGATAAGGCATTTCTTTCAAGACTATCTTAGTGGACAAAGTCCCTTTCTGAATCGAGTTCACTCCTCGTTCCAGTCATGTATCACTGAACCAGATTAACATACCATTCCATCCAGGTCAATCTCATGATATATAAATCATTACGCAATTCATTGGGGCGAGATATAGGTATCACCCATCTCATAATGAAACAATTCTTACTTGTGCCACAAAATAAACATAAATCATACATCATACCCTAAATAATAAAATGGGTTTCATGAACATCACCCCATCATAACATAATCCATATAAAACAAATGGATATCATTTCATCATAAGAAGAATCAAACCATGTAAATAATAGAGAAATTATACTTGAAATATAATCATACTAAATAATTCCATCTTAGATGAAGAATGGTTTTGACATAACACTTGATATAAATTCTTGAGGAAAATATCCATTCTTCTTTAAAATCATTTTCTTTTCATAAAATTCCATGCAATTTTAAAAGAAAAATATTTTGTTAAAAATAATCATTAAAATATTTAGATTTATCTTCATGATAATTAGGTGTTATTAATCCATAAAAATATGTTCAGGTCGTATAAGTTAAAATAACATTCTCCTCTTACTTTTTCCCGAAAAGTCAAAAAGTTCCTCGAATGGTAAACAAAAGAAATATTCCTGCCATAACACAAAGTAAAATTCAAAGCGGGGTAATCATGAAATTAAAAATACATGGAATAATATTAAACACTTTATTAAAAACATTTTATGGGCATGGATGAAAAATATAACCCTAGTAAATACTTACGTATAAGCAATCTCGAAGAAAAATGTGATTGCAAAATTATCCCTTACCTTAGGTCTGATATGATTCGTACATATCCGAACCTCCTGTATAATGATTTAAATAATATCATTTAATTATTAGAGAATCATATTAATTTTTATGATACCATATATGGTTCACTTATGTCTTTATATTACCCATTCTTTTGTAAATTCCATGTTAAAGCAGAGTTTTGGGTAAAATCGTTTTATTTATCGTACGTGTTTGGACTTATTGTTCATGATATTTTTATAACTTATTTCTTGATTTACATAATTAAAGAATGCAAATAATTATTTATATATCATATATATATTCATTAAATTTATATATGCATATATAATTGATAGATAAATAAAATGAAATACACCGTTCAAGGAGATGGTAGGTCGTACGTACGCATGAACGCTGTTTTCCATTCCTTATTGACTTGAATGGAAGTAAGTAGATGAAATAATTATATACATAAATCCAGTAGCTTTATCATGTCATATGTTTCATTATTATTCAATATATATATTTTATAATCATTCTTGAATGGTTAACATGGAAAATAAATCTCATCGCGTCGTGGAGACGGTAATCCGTACGTACGCACGAGCGATGATATCATTCCCATAATTATTGAATATAATTGGAGTGGATGATATAATATCACATAATCAGTATGATGTTATAATAACTATATATAGTAATTCTTCACACCATTATACCAATCCATGTATGCTGGTGATGGAAAAACAGATTACACCACGACGTGGAGAGGGTAATCCGTACATACGCACGTGCGGTGATTTCATTTTCCACAAGATCAATAGAAGGTGAAATTGGGATGTTTAATATTTATAATAACATATAAGTATATTAGTGATACTTATGTTATTACATTATAATGAAACAACTAAAGAAGAAGATGTTGAAGAATAATGAAAACGTGAAAGAATCGGTAGAAGAGATTACCTCATCTTCAACACACTTCTTTTAAGATTCCTCTTATGGCACAAGTGTTTCTCTTTTGAGGAGAAAAGAGCCTATATAATGTTTCTAAGGAAGTTTATAAGGAAAATGGGTAGGTTTTGTCTGAGCTTGAAAGCTCAAAATTGTATAATGATAAGAGGGAGGAGGTTCCCTTTTATAAGGGAGGAGAGGGGAACCTTAGGGGAAAACATAAAATATTATTTTATAATAAATATATATTCGGTTTATAATAGCTCCAAATTGATTTATTTCTAAGCCAAAGTGGAGATGAGTCTAAATCCTCTCAATCAATAGGTTTTAGACAAGTTCAGGTTAATATTTTAGCCTTATCATTTAGATTTAACTTTTACCGTGTCTTCTTGTTTTCTTACACTATATGGTTAATAAACATACTATAACAAGACAAACGAACCCCATGTTGTTAATTAATAATATATATAACCTTATCTAAGTCATTTGTAAGAAACATAGATTTTTATGAAGAGAATACAATTAATAATTTAATATTTGTTTTAAAAACTATTTTATGTCAATTTTGACACTATATGGTTATTGATTTTTGTGAAAATCATAAAAGCATGATTAGTTCAAAAAACGTTTATTTAATCAATATTAACATGTCATATTAACCAAAAAAATTAGTGGAATTTATAAAAAGTCTCAAATTACATTTATTTGGGTTTTTATAACATCAATTCTGTTAATATTTCATTAATAAGGTAATTACTACATTATCATTATGTTATAAATTATTTATCTAAAAATCATAAATAAAATACCATTACGTAGGAAATTTTTTTAGTTTTCTAATGAATATTTATAGTCAAATTTATCTTATGTATAACCATATATTAAATATCTTTTATTTATTAAACATTGATTTTAACTCTTTTAACTCTTCTTTGAATTAAATAATAATAAATTTCCTAATCTAATGCAAGTGTACCTAAATGATAATATAATATTCCTAAGGTTGTTTTTGGTCGAATTATACTTATCTAATATAATTAGTTCTTGTGTTAGGGTAATAATAAAATCATTTTTATCCTTAGTTGCCTGATTTACTTTTAACCGTGGTAAATAAAAGAAAAAAATTATTATTCACCAAAAAAATTATCTTATTGAACCAAAATTTACTCCTTGATATTAACCGTGTCTATTGGATTTTTGAAATTACACTCACAAAAGCAGTAAAATTATGTTTTATGTAAATTTTCAAATTATTCTAGGAGCTGGGTAAAAGATGGTGAAAAGTTCAATAAATTTTTTATTTTTCTAAAATTATTATAAAATGAATACAATGAATTAATTGAAATTATATAGGTAGTATTTATCAATTTCAACCTAAAATAAATTTAAATAAAACAAATAATTATTTAAATAAAAATTCTGTTTTTAAATATTAACCTAGTGTTTTCGCTATTCATCAAAAAATGAATGTTTTCATCAAAACACCAAAAATTATCCCTAGGTTAATTTCGATATTCCGATTCCAAAAATGATGTCCATTTTGAAAGATAAAATTTATAAGATTTCAAAAAGTGGGTATTAATATTCATAACGGCTAGTTCATAATAATATTATAATAATATCTCATTTAGTGATACTCGGTTTTGCATACTACACATGCTCTCAAGGAATGTCTTGGTTGCGTGTAATGCAAGCCATGTCAGGGCTGCATGTAGTTAAAGCTCTGTTTGGTGTTGCATATAACATAATCAAAAATTATTTCATTTATACATTAATCAACATCTATACTTAATGTTGTGCAGAATAATTTCCACAAAACGAACATGAAATTGTGTGTAACACGAGCCAAGAATAGTGTTGAGTATACTGTAAGATAATACATTGTTGTGTATAGTAGAAGCTAATCTCGGTGTAGTGTATAATAGAATACATCAAAGGGATTAAAATTAATATATATCATAAAATCTAATGGTGTTATAGGTAAACCCATTTGAAATACAAGTGTTTTGATCCCTATCTCTTAGGGAGGATACATAGGATGCCTCACTGAGGTTCAACAACAAGCATTGGTAAACCAATTTGAACTATGTGGGTTTTGATAATAGTCTCTATTGAATGGTACGTAGGAATCCACCCTAAGAATAAACCCCACACACCCAAAAACCCATTTGAACTACATGGGTTTTGATCCCTCTTCCTAGCGTGGTATGTAGGAATCCTCCCAGAGGATTAACCCCAAACAGTTGTAAACTCCATCAAACTATGTGGATTTTGAACCGCATCTTTTAGGCAGGGTACGTAGGAGGCCATTATAACGATCAACCCCAAACACTTTAAAATCCATTAGAAGTATGTGTGTTTTGATACATATATCCTAGGTTTTGTATGTAGGAAGCCAACTAATTGTTCATCCCCAAACCCTGGTAACCCTATTTGAACTACATGTGTTTTGATCTTTGTATCATAGTTAGGGTACATAGGAATGCTCCCTAAGGTTCAATCCCAAACATTGGTAACCCAATTCAGACTATGTGGGTTTTGATCCTTTTCTGATATGAAGGGTATATAAGAATCCTCCCAGAGGTTCTACACTAAACACAAGAAAATATATTCGAACTACATGGGTTTCAAACCAGGAATCCTAGACATGGTACATAAGAAGGCTTGTTGAGGTTCACACTCGAACACATGTAATCTTCTTTGACCCACTTACTAGGACCCACATCCTTGGTTTATCCTTTTGTGGTGTTAGACGAACTCTTGTGCTGCTTACCACATTTATGCCCCAACATGTTTTTGGGTCGCTATCCTTTGCGTACACCTTGATTCCATTCCACATATAGAACTATGTATACTTTCATTCCTTTCAACAGGGATAGGTAAGTGTCCTCCAGGAGGTCCATTCCCATTAATCATGTCCCATCATTGTTCATCCCTTGAGCCTTTGACATTAGATAAGTTCATGTCCCAACATTTAGCTTTTACTTCATCTGGGTACCATCAATGCATCCATTATCATGGGTCGCCTCATTAGTTGTCCTACCACCCCACCGAACTACGTAGCCTTAAATTCCCTACCACGAGTATATGTAGGAAGCCTCTCTGAGTTTCAATCCCAACATCACCACCATATTCACATCGATTTCATCCCATTATTCTCAGCCACTTAATTCAACCATCCATCATCCATCTAGATTCTTAAATGAGCGTCCACGCCCCAATGGGATCATTCCATCCATTTGGGTTGCTATCAATGGATATGCCCCACCATGACTTCAGGGTGTTTTCATCCGTATACACCCGGATCTGATTCATCATCCCTTCGAACTATGTGGGTTTTGATCCTTACCAACTATATAGGGTACAAATAAATCCTCATTGGGGTTCAATCCCAGCTAAAGGTAAACCTTGGTTCCCCCTTCCTCGGGTAAGCATTCCATGATCAACCCTTAGCGGTGTCTAGATCAGCCTTAACCATGTGACATCTTCCCTATATGGGACACACCGCACTAGATCCATCCAGATAGGGCATTCTAACCCACCCATATGGTAATCCATCCAGGAAGTACCGATCTGATCCACTCACATCACTATTTCCATTAGTCTGATCCATCTCTACTAGATGTTAAACTAGTGGAATACCATGTGTTAACATGGGATGCTGACGAAAACATCAGGGTCATGAATATGAAATATAATTCCCTGGATTTGACATGGGATTACTCGGGCATCCACATCCTAGAGATTCCCTACCATAAGACGAAGAATCCCAGAAGCGTCTGTGTTGTATTGTCCATACATGCTAGTGATGTCCAAGGTGACTACTCCCACTATCAAAATGTCTCTTCCTTAACATGACCCCTTTGAATTTCTGGATGAAATTAGTGTAATTAACTGGCGTCCAAGATGATATGGAACTGGATAAGAGTTCCACGAATGACATCATAATCTTTAGAGGAGACCAGGACTAGTCGACGAATTCTGAAGAGAAATCCGTAGAAGGAAAAACTGACATCCCATCACTTGATTTTGATCAAGGAGAAAACATCCCAAAAGATGTGGCAGATGTTACCACTATTAGAAAGATGGAATTCATGGAAGCCACAAAATTTCCTCAATAAACATATTTGTTCCCCGGTGAATGCATGACAAAATAGAAATGCAGAAATATATTTAAAATTATTATCATCAATGTGGATACTAGTCGCATTTGAGACTTCAGTGGATACTCATGTCTCTCGTTCAATTTATCTGGTTCTAGGTCCTACCAAGATAATAGTTGGAATAACATGAAACACACAAAGGATTGGGGTAGTTGATTGTTGGGATTCACGGTCTATGACATTCTCAACATGGATCCTTCTTACCAATCATGGGGGATGAAAAAAGGCCAGGGAACATGATATCGCTTTCCTCATTTCAGTGCTAATGACCAAATATTCCTACATTGCTGGACCTGAGCTGCTATGTCAAGAAATCGATCACCAGACACCCCCATATGTAGGTGTCGTGGGACCACAAATGCGAAAATCTTACATGACTCTATCTCTTCAATGATAGCCTCCACATCTATGGCTGCTAGGCGCAGATGCACTTTGTCACCATCTGATCTAGTTCAAAGAAGGGTTATCAATGAACTCGTCTGACTGTATGTGGAAGATGGGATTTTCCCAAAACGGCATATAGAACGTAAGGAGCAAGAGGATATTATGACTCTTCATCAATACTTTCTCCATGGGTCATGCAGGGATCCACTACTCCCCAATAAAAACTACAACCATTTCAGGAGTCTCACCCCATAATACTTTGACGCCTCGATACCCTATGCCCATTGGGTGAGGGATGTCCGGGCCAGCCTGGTTGTTATCCCATCCTAGGGGATTCCAAGGAGGGCTCCCACAATGCCGTGTCAGTGCCATCAGTCAGTTATTCAAGCTAAGGAGTTTGTGGATTCCATACATACACCACTGGCCCCATTGCGGTTAACACAATTCCAACGTCGGCTGCATGCTAAGGTGGACTCCCCCCAGGGATGTCATCATCAATGGATACGGTGGTCCATGACACTGCCAACACATAAAATCAATACCCTACTAATAAGGAACATGGGAACTTATATGCCTGACTATGATCGAACCCCCATCATCACCACAGGTAATTTGGGATGACTCTCTTTGTCACCGATAGAGGTAATACCCGTCGTGGGCTGACCCACAGTGATAACATCCAACATGGAGGTCCTCCTCGTTCCTTAACCAATGAGATCGTATGTCCTCCCCACTACCATTATCGACATGGCTGTCCTCCCCATTTCATCATTAGTTTAAGCGAAGTCTCTCCCCACTGCACTGACATCATGCATAGAGGTTTCTTTCACACTCATGATCCTAGGTATGGAGTTGTTCCTCCTATTTTAGGTCAGCGATGCGAAGATCCTCCTCACCTGGTCATCCATCAGTGTGGGGATATTCCCCATGATATTAATACAATTTATGAAGGTACTCCTAATCATAGAAATTAGAGGAATTAAGTTCTTCATCACTTTATTGGTGTTCAACATGGAGGTCCTCAACATGTTTTATTTGACTAGTACAAAGGCCCCCCTCATACTGTCACCGCCAAGGGAAACAAGAATGGAAGTACTACCCATTCTCCCACCAGCTCCAGCAGTGGTCCTACCTACTCTATCACTTCTTGTGGTGTCCTTCTCCATGTTCCATTTGACATTTATCCAGGTAATCCTCACACCCCGACTCACCAATGATGATGTCCTCTCCACCCCACTATTAGTTCGGCCAAAGTGCCCCTCATGTTGAAACCCTACATTTTCCTGAAGAACAATACATTGGAAAGTGGGTGGGTTTATTATTCTAGAGGAAGAATATTGATATGTTTAAGTCTACGATTAATCCTGTATTCTTTTCAAACTCTAAGGCGGAGTGCAATTTGGTGAAGGAACCCACACACTGATATTCTGTTTCAGGTGCCAGGGTACGAACAAGCCGTATAATCCTCATCATTCGAGAATGTTAGGTCCACCGGATCCATGCATCCCTATGAAGACAGAACATGGAGGAGTAATATCTGTCCTTTCTTCATGGCCTAGCTGTGAAATTCACTCTATTTTCTGTAGGATAATTCTCTACCTCAACTAGAGATCAGAGAGAGTTTTTCATGGGAACAATAGAGGACGAGTGACATCGTGACCCACCATCATTAACCACAACCCATACACGAGATTCTATGTTCTTCAGTACATATTATAGGTATATAGTGGCTCAATCAGGGCAATCATCCACATAAAACCCAAGATGAACTGTCTTATTAGCTCATGCCCATATTCCCAACTAGACAGTATACCATCAAAACCATCTCTTTTGGTGCCTTTTCCAGTCCCTTAGACACCCCTTGTTGATGAGTGTTGAAACCAAGAGCTGGATCCCATGTTTGAGAAGAGATTCTTCTGAGACATCTTTGCATCAGGCCATTTCACAGAGATGTTCTGGCCAATTAAAACCAACAACATTATTACACAAGAATATCTTACCTAGTAGGAGTTTGTGTGCTTTCTTTCAACCCTCTAGGAAACACACTTTTGAATTCCCCTTATATGGGTGGCTTATCCAATGATTGAAGAACACATTGATGATATTGTCATACAATGCCACATGGTCGATAAGGCTGAGCTCCCTATGGCTCAATACCCTAAGTCATCTGGTCTTCATCGGACCCTCCAACCATGATGCGTCCATAGATTCACAAAAATCTTCCTGATTATCAAGGAGGGATCCCACCACATTAAGATTCGTGGTTAGGAGTAGTATGTTGTCCTTAATTTTATCTCAATTAAGTGCTAGTCTGATATGCATGGTGACATCGAGGAAATTCCTCATGCTGTAGTCATAGTTAACATGACCGACCTATTATGAAAGAGACCGACCTAGAGCTCCTTGAAGATAACATACACCATAGGGAAGTTTCACACAATCTTTATCCATCAGGAAGGGTTACTAACAAGTAATAAAATTTACTGGGTCTTCTCATACCTTTTGGGTCATTATCCCTCAGTCATAACCCTAACAAGGGTAAGGAGTACATGGGAGTCGTCAAACCCTATGACCCATCTAGATCAGAATAAAATATTGAAGATTAACCTGAAAAGGATATTCTACACCAAAAATCATAGATCATAAAAATATGGTCAATAATATTCTTTCAAAACATGTGGTGAAGCTTCGAACATATTATGTCAACCCTCGACAAGGGTAGTAGGTGTAGGTACAGCTTCCCCTGATGATTTTCCTTCGAGTGACACTGAACACCCATTCCATATAGACACGGTGGAGACCAGGTTTTTTGAGCATAGGGCACAATATGCATTTCCAAATAGACCCGAGTTATGTGATTACCTTCCTTGGGTCCTAGTTCAGGTTCTACTAGTAGCTATACAGGACGTTCCTCATGTAGTTTTTCAAGTCATCCCACTAGCTGCTCCATGAGCCGATGGGCTTTCTTATCATGATGTTGAACCCTCCAATTCAATGGTGGTCAGATATCCTCATGAATATAGTAACCCTCATCCAGATGATCCAATGGTAGTGCTAATTTCACACCTCGAGGCCCTAGAAACATGACATGTGGTGATCTCGCTTGATGGGAAGCCATTACCATCATGGGCCGATGATATTCCTTCTCCCCTAACTTTTTTAAATCCTTCCCTAGCCCCATTTAATGGAATATACTATCCGTTGTAGAATCTGGACAACTTTATTTCATTTTGTGGACCCATGTTAGGAACTCTAGAACATCAGAAGGCCACCAAGATCCATTGTTTCATACTAACATTAGAAGGGCCCATGTTCGTGTGGTAAAACAAGCTACCCATCTGGTCAGTAGCCAGATGGGAAGATCTCCATAGGTAGTTTCTCTACCAATTCAGTTCACCACCCAGAAGAAGAGTATCGCTGACCTCTTCAAGAGAAATCAGAGGCCTAACTAGCGTGTCATAGAATTTTTTTACCTTGTGGAAAGCCCCATGTCTTTTATGTATATCCCACTGACTCAGGAAAAAAACTATTAATATTTTTGGGGCATTTCAAAATTGAATTGTTCCCATCCCTCATCACTAAAAACTACATAAGGAGGGTTTCATGACTTCTCTAAGAATTTCCATCCCCTAGATGTAGTCCTATAGAAGGACAACAAGGAATGCATGTTTCCTTCCGTATTCCCATAAGAAAAGATGCTATATTAGATCCCACCGTAGTAGCCGGAATAGAGTCCCCCCAGTTTATGGAACTATTACCAGTGGAGCCACATCCTCACTAAGTCCCACCACCTCAGGAAAAACCTCCATCCTTGAAGCACCCACATCAAAATCGGTATGTGCCTTCGTGTAACACACCACGACCACCTATGTGAGATAATAAAGATCCACATCCTCGATAAGCTCTTATATACCCTCATCATGGAAAAGATCCTAGAGAACCCTTCTCAAATCGAATTAAATTAACCTAATCATTTAATTAGGCTTAGTTCCCCTTTTATTTATGAAGTGACATGGAACATAGAATTCTAAGGCTGTCGAAATACAGGAGGCCCAAAGCGGAGGATCTCACTGATCACCCCAATTACTATTCCTATCATGAATTTTTGGGGCACTCCCTCAAGTAGTGTTAAGTGTTTAAAATTGGCTCCAGACCAGGTCGATAAATACATAGTCAGGTTAGGTCTATCCCTTGTACATGTGGCATGTGTTTTCATAAATCCCGGTAGTGATAGTGACAGTGAAGGAGAATGGTCATAGGTTCCTAACCACGGGTCTAAAAATCAGGATGATTGGATGGCTATCAAGGCATTAAACCTTTCCCATGGTATTATACATGCACATTTGAACCAACCTGATCCATTATAAGTTACCGTGTTACCCACAACTACTACTTTTGAGTCAACATCTTTGTCATCCTCTCCTTAGAATTGAAAGTATCAACAACAAAAGGGAGAGAATGTTCTCCCAATGATGCCATCTACATCCTATATTATCAGTAGTTTCCTGACCCTGGGATGGGAGAATGACACCAGATTACATCCAGTGAAAGATTTTTATTCAACAAATGACCATGTGTATGAGTTGGTTAATACCAAGGAGCTGGTAAAACCATACATGATTCCCGATCATAAAGAGTACCAGACAGATCCTCCAAACATCCCTAGACGATGCTAGCAATAACAGATCCATATTTATATGAGTCACCAAGATGCATTGATCAGTTCATCAGGACAATCTGTGCATTCCACTAAAACTAAACTGCAAGCCCAGCTTATAGCCCATCACACGCAACCATATAATCATGTTTCAAATGATCCACATCAACCCATTTTTGTATTTATCAATTTGGTGGAACCACTAAAATCATTTTATGGTCATCCATTTTCTTTTTAAAACTAGCATTAGTCATCTAGTCCTCTTCTGGTAGTCATTCCATGTGTTTCAACTAGTGAGAAGTGGTACATTCCTGACAGCAGCTAGAACTCGCCAGTTCAACCAGTGGGGCTCGTCATACCACTTTTCATAGAATGAACTCATGCCAGTAGATGTCGGTGCTTGGCACAGAAATATTATTTTTTCAAGCATATTTCCATCATTCGTGAAAATATCTCTATTCTCAAGGATCTTATCTTTTTAGCAGATATGCATGAATCCCTTGATGCGGCTTTAAGAAGCACCCTCTAGTGTGAGACAGGGGTAGCAACCACTGAATGAATCCATGTTAATGAAATTGAGAATGATAAACTTTAGGCCATTATCTCTTTCTCTATAGAATATGAAGGATCCCCTATAAAGGGGAATATCTACATATTTTACATTACTGGCCATTTCAATGGCGTGGAGGTTCATCGTTTCCTCATCGACATAGACTATGTGATTATCCTTATCCTATCATGGACGCTGCACAAGATGGGTCCTTCTAAAGAAGATCACAACCCCTCTAACATAAAAATTAAAGGTTATGATAGGAAGGATAAAACAATTGTTTAATCAATTCTCTAGAATACCCATTTCGGTTGCCTAGTGGCTAGCACCAAGTTTATGTTTGTCTGACAATACACTACATACAATGCACGGATAGGAAATCCATGGATCCAACTACTTGTGGTGGGCCTTTAATCATATCACCAATGCCATAAAATACTCCCTTAATGGTCATATAGGTTTCCTACAATGTGATGAGTCTTCATTAGCCTCTTGTGAATCCTGATACCTAGATTTAGACTACAACACGAGCCAAGAAATGTAGATTTTGGATAATGGTTTTGAACACACTATAGGTGTGACCGACACATGGATAGACCTGGATGATGCCTATATTTTCTTGGTTCAATAATAGGAGGAAATGGCCCTAGAGTTGGGGAAATGTTTTGTTGTCTCAAGTATGAACTAGAAGTTAATTCTGAAGAATATGGGATTCTTGAATATCACCTCATATTCCTATATGAATAGGGATAAGGTGATTCCAGACCCCCTACTCTTGTATGTTATCAGAATGTCCACACCATGGAAACAACAATACGTTATACATACTTGTTTAATAGTTCTAGGATAAACCTAACAAAAGATGTCATTTCACTATTGTTTAGATATCATTAAACAAGGACACATGAGTCTTTGTCCATATAGGATAAGTTCAACAACTTTCTTCACCATGGATTCAACAATGGTGGAGTCCCCTTATGTGGTGTCCACCAATATTTGCGCTTCATTCAATGTCCCTCTAGGATCTTTCGACATTTAAGAACTGCCTCCCATGAATGATCTTTCCTCCATTATTGATGATGAGGATATGTAGGATTCTCCTCTCTCATTCTAAGAGGGTTTCTCCACTACATCGCTGAATTGGTATAGGTGTACCTCAGTGATTAGACAGAACTGAAACCGATGTTTATCAGTGTCATCATTCCTGTCAAAGAGATCCAACGATACATGTATTTATTATAGTATAATCATGATGTATTCTCTTGGTTTTATGATTATATACTAGGATAATATCCTTAGGTCACCGTCCATGACCTCGACCTTCTAGCAAATCATCATGGGTTCAAACAGCCTCCGAGAATGATGCAGACTTCTCACAGTGCCATTGTCGTGGCCGAGGTTGAAAATATCATTAGAGACAACATCCTTAAAGTGGCATAGTACCTTTGATGTTTAGTTAACATTGCATCTATTGAAAAGAATGCTGGACATATCAGTTTTTACATAGAATTATGTAATCTCAACCATCCCTACTTGAAGTATGTCTTTCCCCTTCCTACAAAACAACTGTTGATTGATGCCACTACTGGGTTCAAGGATTTCTCCTTCATGGATGGGAAATTTGGGAATATCTAAATTCTAATGGCCCCTGAGGATGAAGAGTTTATAGATTTCTCAGAACCACAATGTGTTTTCTACTTCCACGTAATTATTTTTAATCTAAAAAACGTAGGTTCCACCTAAAAGTGTATCATGAATTGCATATTTAAGCTGATCCTCATGAAATTTGTAGAATTAAACATTGACAATCTAGTGATCATATCTGGCCAGTTCCAGGACCATCTCAAAGATCTTGAGAATGTTGTTGGGTTCTTCTGATCCAACCATCTAAAGATGATCCCCTAGATGTGATCCTTCGGTGTAACCTTTAAAATGTTTCTCTGATTTATTATAATATATATAGGAATAAATATCGATCTCAAGAATATGAAGGCTATCAGTCAGATTCCTTCTATGAGAAGCATTCAAGAGCAATGTGGCATTCATGGACACATTTCATATATACACCAATTCATCCCAAATAAGGATTCCATGTGTAATCCCTTTTCCTAGATAATGAAGAAAGGTTCCTATTATCAGTTGGATGAGAGTGTTAGAATCCTTTTTTTGAAATCATGTCATACCTATTACAGCCGGTGGTCCTAATTCCACCCATTTCATGATAGCATCTAGTCCCTTATGTGACCACTCTAGAGAGATATATCAATTCCATTCTCACCCATAAGAAAAATTATGGATTGGATAAGTGTTTATACAATCTCAGTCTCATGCCCCTTGTTATAGAGACCAGATATTCCACTATTGAGAAGAGGTACCTCTCTTGGGTATTCGAAGTGAAAACATTTCAACATTACTTGTATCAGCATGAGATACAACTAGTGTCTCGAGTGGATATACTAAGGTATATTCTAAACCACCCCTTGTTAACATTCCTTCTAGCTATGTGGGTAGTATTCCACTAGCAGTTCCACAACATGTTTTTCCCTATAAGTCTACTAAGGGATAAGCATTGGATGAATTTATTTCTTCCCATCCAAATCCTATGAACTAGTTTATGGATCTTGATTTTTTAGATGAGGAAATTCCATTGGTAGAACATTCCATTCTATATTGGAAAACACACATTGATGGTGCTCCATAAATCCCTACCGGCAGAAGATGTAGTGATCCCAGACTCAATAGAGTGGGTCTAGGTTTTATCTCCACCATGCCTGCACAAGTTGTCCTACCATTTATATTCCTGATGTCAAAAAGTTGTACTAACAAAGAGGAAAAGCACAATGCTCTCATTAATGGTCTTAATGTGTCCCTTGAGATCGACGTTCCCTACTTTCTTGTGAATGGGTTCTCTGAACTAGTCATAAATCATATCAATGGGGGCTACATCATTTGGAAGTCAGAGCCCATGAAACTGTTAGAATGAACCCTCAAACTGATGAACAAGTTCCAATCTCGACTCGAAGATACTCATGTCACTTGGTCCCTGGGTGGTCGAGATGATGCCATAGAGGGCTTGGCCACATCTCTTGCAACGATTTATTTGTATGATATGATTAATCACGTGTCACACTAGAGGGTCTTACTCTTGTTACTCTAGACGAAGATGATAGCCTGTAGGTAAGACACCATACCATTAGTTCCTCCACCTCAGGACCCCCAGGTCCCCCTGGAAATGTTTTATACCTGACTCCGTACTGGAAGAACCCCTTTATCATGTATCTCTATCATGGTAATATCCCAGTATATTGAGATGTGTGTTAGTGAATATGATGTCATTCATTATAGTTCACCCTCTAGAGTGGTCCCAGTCTTGAGCATATCCTCTACAGACGCAGGTTTGATGGGATTCTACTCTGTTGGATTCAAGGATGTGAGAATTCTCAATTCATGCATTATGTTCAAGACATTTCCTATGGGGCTCATTAGACAAGGATCAAATTATCTCACCAGATCCAAAGATTGGGGTATTTTTGTCATACCATGATTTATGATTGTATCGAGTTTACCATGAGGTTCCATGCATGAAAAATTCACGCTAATGAGGTGTATCAGCCGCCGATGCCTCTCCACACTACCATGTCTGTTTGGCCCTTTTCTTTCTGGGGACTCGATATTGTGGTACCATATCCTCTAGTGACAGCTCGCCAGTGCATGTTCATCCTGACTATTATAGATATCTTTTCCACGTGGGTAGAAGTTGTTCCACTCAAGGAGGTTGAGGCTCATCTTATCATTGAATTTTTAGCTCATATATCATCTACTAATGCAGTGTCCCTCACACCATCCTGACCAATAACATCACCAACTTCTGGGATGCCAAACTGAATAAGTTTTATGCCATGTAAAACATTTTTTCTAATAATACCTATTACTATAATGTACTCGGAAAGGGGTAGATTGAGGAATTCGATCATACCCTATATAACATTTTTTAGAAGATGGTTGGTCATAACAAGAAGATTTTTCCAGATAAACTCCTCATTTCTATTTGGTCTTATCATTAGATGACTCATAATTCCACTCAGGTGACCCCATATTCTCTTGTGTATGGGTTGGAGGCAGTCCTGCCCTTCATGATCTTCATACCCTCATAAATAAAAACTATATATGATCCAAAAACACCTAAACAATTCACAACAATATGTGTAGATGAACTAGGAGAGCTTGAAGTGAACAATATTTTTTCCCTTCAAAATATAAATAGGCATAAGAACAAGATATCTAGATCTTTCAACAAGAATCATTGCCTCCGGTCTTTCATACAAGGTGGTGTGGTATTGGCCCTAAGAACTCCAATGATTCATGGTAGTGATCCACCCATGCGGGTACCCAAATGGGAGGGACCTTATATCATTCATATGGTTTACCCAAATTGTGCATACTTTTTGGTTACCATGGATGGTGATAATATTACTCTTCCCACTAATGCTAAATTCTTTAAGTAGTTTTTTTCTTGAACAGTCCCGCCATAATTTAAACTGTTTTGTCTTCACCACATGATGTTAAACTACATGATCTATCTATGATGAAGGATGTAAAACTACACACCACTCATCTTTTATGACAATAAAATGAAAATTTTTATGATCTATATGAAATTAAAATAATATCTCCCCACGTAATTTTTATATGATGTCAAACAGCTTGGAACATTCATCAATATGTTTAGCATGATTCCCATACTAATGGTATATGTTGGAACGCTATGACTCCTCATTTGTGGCCCAAAATTAGGCCGCTAGACCTTTTTGGCCTCAGGGTTCAATTTCTCACATATGATTGTATGATGTAGTATAGACACTATGTCTTTGTTCTCATCAATATATATTTAACACACCACAGTCATCCATTTAAGACACCCATCATTCTTCCAGCGTCTCTGCCACAAGACATTGGGTAGCTCGAGCACCGCCACCCTTCACAGATTCCAGCACTTATATTTCCAAAATTTATTTTCATTATAAAGGTACCCATGTAATGGCTGGTTCTCATGCCATATTGGCTCACCTAATGTTTTGGGTCAATGTCCTAGAGGATCCTGAACGATTGTTTGAAATATATCCGTGTTGAGAATATGGTAATCTGTCGATGATCAATTTTTTATTCATTTTATATGTCACACTTGAGGGATACTATGTTGCAAACAGTGTTATCAGTTATCCACAATAATTATTGTCATTCTGTGAACTCAAAAATGACTAGCACAATGATTCACCATTTCAGCCCATCTGTACCATGAACATGAAATTAAACTGGGAATCTACGGTCTAAACACTATGGCCATAAACTATGATCTTCCACATCATATTCAAATCACATTAAATTACACAACAATATTTAGAACTACATATTACTTGATTCCCATCATCATTAGATATGTTGGAAATCCCTAACATTTTTTCTTCAGGTCTAGTACCATTTTTTTCATCATAACTACATAAGGATTGATTCCCATCCTCGTGTGATACATAGGAATTCCTGGACATTTTGTCTTTGAGTCTAGACATATATCATAGAAAAATACTCTTCCTTATGACCTGTTGTACTATGTTCTTTGTGAGGGGGTATGTGGTGTGGTATCCGATTATTTCCCCATTCCCATCTGGTTTTCAATGGCCACACTACGTACCTCTCTATCAATTGGTCTACATACCCCTATCATTAACTCATCTTATTGAGATGTTTTCTCTCAAATTGGACCTCTCGACCATATTTTGTAATTAAATAATGTGCCCAGGAGCACTCTGGTTAAGGATATAGAGTGTTGGATTCTACACAGACATGTTTTCATCCAGTTATATGCTTCATTCTATCCATTATTTATAGTTTTATAAACCATTGCATTTGAAAGGTCCCTAGAAATGTATGGATGTTAGGCCTCAATGCTCTACTACCATCTTGGCCGATCGTCCTGGAGGATTTTGAACGATGATTTGAAACAAGTCCCACATTGAGAATATAGATAGCGGTCAACGTTCAATATTTTGTTCCCATTTAAGGTCACATGATATGGATGTTGTGATTTGAACTTGGTTAATAGTTATCCTCCATAGTTATTCCATCCCTATTAAGCCATAAATATTGGTTGTGTGATTCATATCCTTTCCAACTCCAACATGTTCAACTGGAATTTCTCACTCTTGGTGCTATCGTTCAGTTCACATTTGCGCATTAAGAAGTCAAATCCACTATGTGGTCTCATTTGAGGCCCCACACCATTTCCCCTTTCTTTATATTGCACATATTTCCATGTTTATTTCCACCATTGTTTCCCACATGATGTTTGGATCTCGAAATCATAGATATTTGTTCAAGGTTTACAACCACTTGGAAGAGTCTCAATTCTTTTGTTCTATGCTCTATGAAATTATACTCAGACCTACACATGTCCTTATCATGTGACGTTAAACTTCACTGCACTTTTAGAACTTTGTACAACTTGATTCCCATCCTTATGGGATACGTTTGAATGCACGTACATTTCATATTTGGGTCCAGCTCATGCACCACTAATTATCTCTTTTTTAGGCCTTTTGGTTGTAACTGTTAAGAATGCATGGTGTGGTGTATGTGGGATTATTTCATCATTCATATCGTATTTTTAATGACCACACCCTGTACTTCCCCTTTAGGATTTGGACTCTCCTACCCCCATCCATGTCTCATGATGTTAAACTGCATGACATCTTTGAGAGAAAATAATGGATTGATTCCCATTTTCATGGGATTTTTAGAAACTCCCATACATCTAATCTTCAGGTCTAGCCCCATATCCTCTAATCTTTTCTATCCCCTAGTCCTGAGGTTCCCCCCATATTAGGTGGCATGAAATATTATGTGGTCTGATGTCCTTATTTTTGTTTGGTATTATTTATCAACACTTGCACATTCCCTTTAGAACCTCATTCTTATATGGGTGCTCAAGCCATTTGACGTTAAACTATACTCTTTGATCCTAAATGACATTAAACTATTGTGTCATTTCTACAAGATGTAAAAATGTGTGCGTCGGTCCTATGATACGACCCAAAAATATGTAACTAGCATCTTGGCTGTAGGATGATAAATGAAACTGCATTATAGTGTCCTCACTCAAAGGGACATAATTTTTTGTATCATTTCTCCTCCATTCCATTTTTAAAGACCCACACAAGGATTGATTACTACTGTGTGGCCGGATTCTATGTCCTAGGGTCATTGCATCAAAAACACAGACGTCCACTCTACAGAAGAAACAAGATACATCAAATGGTATTTCTTTTGGTGAATGGGCCTAACCTTTCAGACAGTATTTCCACAAACATTTGTACCATACCATGAAAAATTCTAAAATTACATGTGGCTTGATTCACATCATATTTGAAAGGTTATAATGCCCAAAAAATTAATCATCAGGTCTAACCCTTGGTATCTCAAATCCTTCCCTCTTTCAGGCCCCCTTGGCCTGAAATCTATTATAATCATGTGGTGTGGTGAGTACCTCTTAGGTCCTCATACACTATGGGTTTGTCAAGAACCGCACCATGTGTCTCCCTTGTCTCTTCCCAACCTGGTCCATGTTCTATGGCCACGAAAAAAGGCCATTCTATATACACTATGTATGGATTGATTCCCATACTCATGGGGTATGTAGGAACACCCGAATGATTAGTCTTTGGGTATGACCCCAGGAATGTGTTACAAGATGGAAGGCCACATTTTTCCTCATCTACGACAGGTTTTTCTACTTCGTCACCCGACACACATTCCATTAAACCATATCCCCTCTCGATGGTCTACTCTATGACCTTAATCTATGAGATTAAATCAATATGACCCTCTTTTTGATAGAGATTCAACTCTCTCTAACTCACAAGTCTCATTGGAATACAAATGTGGACAATAGTGTAGAGCCCAAATTATTGGATTCTGCGTGGAAATTCCCTCATTTGTTTTCCATGCTTCATGAGTCCTTAAATTGGATCTGCATACACTTCCACATCTAAAGGGTAACCCTTTATAGCCTAGTCTCATTCCACATTGCCTCACCTACCGTCTTGGGCCAACACCCCTGAAGACCTCAGACGATATTTTGGGATAGGCCCCATGTTTTTAACCTGCTCAACGGTGTACCCTCATTTGTTTGTCCCCATTATAGGCTAACGTGATACAAATTCTATGTTTTTACCATGGTACATAATTATCCCCCATTTTCATGCCACAATCATTGCAATCCAGATCTCTATTCTCATTATTCACATAATACCACTACCATATGTTCAAGTAGAATTCCAACATACCCAGACTTACCCCTTCATTGATCAATGTGTGTTAAATTGGTGGGTTAGTATTATTGGGAAGACATTCCCCTAGAATCCCATTTCCCCTAATGTCTGCCTCCCAATACCTGGAAAATCTGATCACAACTTTTTGTTTCCCACATCGAGCAATTCTCACATGGGATTAGTTGTTTTGGTAGGGAGTGCACCAATATAGCTAAACCATAAAATCCTTTCATCCTCTATGATGTTCAAATACACTCTCATAACTATGTATGTCTTGATTACTATCCACAAGGGATATATATGAATGCCCGATCACTTTTCCATGGGTCTAGACCCTTGTTACGCTAACTATGGTCTATGGTAAAAAAATACCACCGAAAACATGTGGTGTTCGGTAGACTCTTATGGTCCTCATTCACATCAGGTTATGTACCAAACCACATATTTACATTCTCGGAAGCCATGTCCACCACACATGAATTTAAACCCTTTCACTAACCTGAACAAGTTCAAGATGTCCCATAATAATTCTGGTATGCGCCAGCTTCCTCACGAGAGAGGATCACTCTTATGAGTGTGGGTCTCTAACTACGATGCATTCAAAAAATATGTATGGATTGATTAATACCCTTGAATGATACATAGTTACATCTAGATGTCTAGTTCCTAGATCTAGAAACGCCCTTGTAAACCTTATAATACAGATTTCATGGCCACATCCCTATTTTTTCAAGACCATTCATTGCCTCTTTCATTATCGTATGACATTAAACTATGTGTATATCATCTTCCACAGAATGGCATAATACTGAGGTTCTCCCTATGTTATCGCTAGAGAGATCATTTCAAAAGATTATTATGATCCCTGATTATACCAATGTGCTCACCTATTGTGTCATCATCAGGATGTAATAATTTCAATAGTGTTGGAATCCATTTGTACAACTCGTAACTCCATACTCCTTGTTTTGAGTGCCCTTTTTTGGATCCTCGTCCCTTACCATGTCTATTAGAACCCAATAATACTATAGATGCTTTAGATATGGCCGATTGACTATCCTAGGCTTACATTCTGGAGGACAATAGATGCAATTTTGAGTTAGGCCCCATGTCTCGAACATGGTCTGCGGTCACCCATTATTTGTTGTCCAAAATTTAGGCTAACACAACAAGGAAACTGTGTTTCCAAAAGGATAAACTGTTATCCTTCATTATCAAGCCATATATAAAGTGTTCTGAATTTTGGGTATCGTGATTCCCTCTTTCTACTCACCTCTGTTTGGATTGATTCCAATGTCAATGGCGTTACCCCACTCCTGCCCTAGAGAACATTGGGAAACTGTAATTCGACTATTCTAAGACTAAATTCTCCAATAAAAACTACCTCTACCTTCCTAGGACCCAAAATGGTCATTCAGACCCCGAATTATTGGATATGGGAGGACACTCTTAAATTAAAATTGGATAATGATGCGGTCATCCCTTTTTTCACACATTGGTCATGACCCATGTGGGGTTATCAATTCATCATTGGATATTTATATGTTATTATAGAAATGAAGAAACCAAAATAGATAATGAATCCCATGCACACAACCATAGAAATCAGTAAAAGCATGAATGTATGTCTATGAGTTCACACAAATTACACTTCCCAAGGATTTGACCCTCTTATAGACGGGTTGACCTCTTCAATGGAGCATCCCATATCCACCACTCTATAGCATGTAGTATCCCGGATTCATTGTGATCTTTTATTCTCCTGCTCATACTCCATGAAAATGGGGGGTGGGGTAATTCATCAGCCCTGATCCAATCCCATTCCTTGTCAGCTCGAATAGTTTCCATCTATTGAGAATCGTTCCTCATCTTTTCCACAGCCTCCACCAGCTGGACCTTTAGTCGCAATATGATTCTCGAATGAGCATAATGTAAAAAGGACTACTCGTTTTCATTCACCCTCAAGCATTGGATATCATGTTCATCCTTTGAGACCCAATTGATATTAACATAATTCCTCCACTGCCAGCTCACACATAGGTTACAGACGTGTTCTTGTATTTTCTCCCCAATATAGTCTTGGATGATCATATGGGAGTATTGTGCATTATCTCCTCTTGGAAACAGTTCATTCATTTTGTAACGATGACTCCCCATTGGGATTATCCACTATGATTGTGTGGTGTCCACAATGAAGCGCTCAATTAGCATCCCCGACTACTAATGGAATACCTTTCTATCCTCTTCATTGGAAGTCACCTCATCGTAATCCTAATGGTCAGTAGGATAATATAAGGGGAATGCCTCCAGGAAGATATCTATTAGATCGTCTTTTGATGTCAGGTTGGGTATGTTAGGTATCATGTCATCCGATTGATCCCCATCATCAGATTACCCCTCGATGTTTTCAGGTTCCATCCAGCTGACAATCCCATCTTTGATCAAGAGCACTCTGGTATGGTCAGTATGGGAGTTTGCTTCCAACCCCATCATCGCTTCACTGTGAAAAGGTAGCACTAGGGACCCTAGCCACCCCTTCTAATGAGGCCCATTCATTTGAATAATTGTACATATAAAATAAATACAAAGAAGTCAGTTGGGAAGGTTCAATGAAAAACAGTAACAAACCTTGTAAGGAAGACATATAGAGATAAAATATTCAGTATCACCCTTGATTTGTTGCCTCTATAATCTCGAGTTTTAGCCCCCCATATCTGGTTGGGTAATCCAAGGACTTATGGAGAACCACCCTGAGTATCATAGCAAGGTTGGATATGGCATTCGTCATCACCATGGTTGCAGATCCCAATGATGTATATACTATTTTCTAGGACATGGTTGTTCATATGAGTCTTTCTTACACAGGTTAAATGTCAGTTGAAAAGGCCTTAGTATCCTTAATGAGGATCATAGGAAAATGGTTTAGGTTTTACCTCAACAACCTCAGTGAACTCTTCTAACACTGATTTCACAACCTCAAATTCCTCTAAGAGACTTCCTCAACCATACTCTTTCCCCCACGAGGACTCTTATGATTCATTCAGTAGGTGGAGGTTCTCCCTCAATTCAGTGGATGAAAACTAAAGAGAAACTATTTTATTTAGAAATACTTCCACCCCATCCATCATTAGACATTTTTTACCCCAATAGTGAATGAAGTCCACCATCTCGGTGATGTACTCCTACCCTTCCACATGTGATACAGAAATGATTTCCTAGGCATGGACAATATCTGACAGATACAACATGAGATAGTTCTGATGATACCAAATCTATACATGATTGAGGAATTTTCTGTTAACATCTATGATGTCCAAATCCCTTGAGAAAGTAGTTTCCTCACGTATATCTATATGGCGTAGCCATTTCCCCATATCATAAGTATCGTTTTGAACCCTCTGGATTTCAGACCTTCATGTTTGCTTTCTCCCCTTGGACTGCTAGGTCTGCCACTATCGCCTGCCTCTCGAGCAGTGTAGGTCTCATTGTTACTATAGCTCTGCCATGATGAGATGTTATAGAAATATTTTGGCCGTAACCTGAAGGTTGGGAAGACACCCCATCAGTAGCACTGATGGTGTGCTTCTTCAACATCTTCACTGGTTAGGCTACCTCCAAATTATTAGAACACCTTTTCTCTATCCCATAGATAAATGTGGGTGGAGGTAGCTCATTTTTCATCTTCTCATCCTCTTATTTGAACATGAGCCACATCTATCTCATCACACATGGACGGTCCTCATGTCGTACTCCCAAATAGACATATGAGGTCAACCACTGCATCCACTGGAACTGTCTCACATATTTTTTCGGTGTGTAAGGCTCATAGATAGGCACACGGTAAACCCATTCCACCAGGATTACATCCAAATGGGCCATGATATTAGACCAAATTTTTTTTTCAGTTCCTTGGTCATCACCGATGAAAACACCTATTGGGAATGAGAATGAGTGGATGTTGATTTCATCCGACCACTAGATTCAATTCTGCACAAGTGGTGGGGTCAACAAGTCCAGGAAAATACCCACAACATATAGAATAGCTGGTCCAAAGAATATAACCTGTCGCAATATTATGTTCGGGTATTCATATGTTCCCATATGAGCCATTATCATCCCATACAAAATATGGAGTTCTCTGCACATCAAATGTGGCTCCTTCCCCTACCTGATATTCCAAAATAATTTTCATAGCTTATCCAACATTGGGATCACAAGATTGATCTGTTACCGCAACGCCAACATAAATGCCATGATAAATGATCTAGGTCATATGCCCATGTTTATGTCCCATACTGGCAGCATCCAGCTACAAACGTGTGTTCAGATGAACATAGCCAACCAAACGACATATTGCTGCTTGGTCTAACACTAAACCCCCCATAACCTCCACTGGTTGTCCTCCATGAGTCTCCAGTATGGATGTTATTTTTTGCACTAGGTGCCCTTTCGGTAAGTGGGGGGCCTCACAGGAAACATGCCATCTAATAATAAATTCAAAAACTTCCAAAACCAAAACATAAAGTGTACAACTATCACTGACTTCTGGTCATCTCTCAAAACTAGATTTATCAATATCTTTTCCAATGGAAGCATCTACTCTAGGTCCTCGCATGTATCCATGGCTGGGACGAACACTTCAAATATCTCCACCAATATCAGAATCCCAAAGATCTTTTGAAGGTTATATAAGCTGATACCGACCTTCCTTTCGTGATGATGAAATGTGTTGGTCCTCGATGACCACCTTCTCATCAACTCTGGTATAAGTTGATTCGGTAGGTAGATGTGGAATTGAGAGCCCCAAGACACATCATACATGCCTACTCACCTCATCTCCACCCGAAACACCTCATTGTAGGCAACAACCTTGTAATACCAAGCCCAGTCATCTGTGAAATTTCCAGCCTGGCGTAGATCCAACACATCAGTCTACACCTTCTCCAGGTTCCCCAAAGTATCCTTCAAAATGGTACAGTGCTACATGGTAGATACCTCTAGCTGAAATGTGTTACCATAAATGTGGTTAACTAGATTGTATAAGTTGTCAGTATTTATTGGTGTATGATTCTCCCATGTATGACAGTCAGTGTACCAGAACCAATGGTGTTGGGATGGTGTACTTCTGAACCAATAGGTTGCCTCATCTCTGTTTGTTTCCAGAATGAAAACATCATCCCTCAGACCAAATCCATATAGAGTTAGTCTATATCATTGAGGGTAGTTCTTGTGGCTATATGATAATATCCCCACCAAGGATTCATGATCCTAATGGCTCCACACAAATTCCCTAACGCCTAGGTTATCGGCATTCGCTTTCCTCCAGGAAACATCTTCAAGGACCCCCTAGAAACTTCTTGGTGATCGATTCCATCCCAAAACATTATATATTTTGCTCTAGATTGTAGAGCTCGGTCACACAACATGATCACAAATATCAAATATTAATGTAGATCACAAAGACAGGTCGTAGAGACCTACCATAGACAAGGAAAGCACAAGCCGCAGAGTTCCGACTCATTCAGTCTGAAGACTTACTATGTGCCAAAGATCAAAATTGTTCCCAACTCACAAATAATGGTCACGAATCATGTGATGACTTGTGAATTGAGATCCGGAGCACAATATCATAGAGATATGTAAGGGAAAAAGAGGGGTCATCCTAACCTATTTATATTCAAAAACCTCCAAGCTTCACAGTGCACCTAGTAGGAGTGAACATCATAGTGTTCTCAACCCCTGCATTCCTTATCTATATTGTGACCCGGCTTCGGGATCCTCCTTCAAAATTTTCCTTAATTATGGTGGCCAACCCTTAGAATTGGAGCTTCATATTTTTTCTATCAGATCCAAGTCTATTGGGGGAATTTCTTTGTGAAAAAATGTGTGTATAAAAAGAACACAAAGATAACACCATGCCCAAAGGGGATTCATCACAATGCACCTTCGGGAATCCTTATAGCATGATGGCTAGCATCAATACCTTCACCCCCTCAGCTGGTTCAAAGCCATGAACACATCTTTGATTAACAGAGAGGAATGTGGCAGAAGACTCTACAGTTATGATGATATTGATGGGAGGATTCACACCATGGAGGGAACATGATCACCTACGCGATCTCATGGGAATTTATAGAATCCACTACGAGCACCAATGAGGGAATGAAGTAATCCTCTACGTCGTGTAGGGGATGATGATTGAAACTACAATTATGACAAACTTGAAGCACCATTTTTATGATGTAAATATGAAAGAGGCTTCGCAATGTGATATTAGAGATTCTCTCTACCCTATAGAATATAAATAAAAACCTTATTTTTATCCCAAATGATGGATACCCCAGCCATTCGCCTTCTCAGATTTGAAATCATGAAGCACCATATTCTCTGAAAAACATGGAAAAAAATGGGATCTTGAAGATATTTGATAAATGAGAAATACCTTTTACCTCACTCAAATACATCTTCTCTTCATGAAGGGAGGCACTTCGTGAAGCCAAACAGATATTTCAACGGAAGGATATCCCTAAGGGGACTCAGTTCTTCACAAACAAATCATGCTTTTTGAAATTCCATCCATGTGTGTCAGAACCCCATGCTATGAAATGTTCACTCTGCTTCACAAAGTACATCGCTTCACAAGGAACCCCTTATCCATGAAGACCTACTCTGAGAAATCATATTTTCTTCATGATGAATCCTTTGTATCCATCAGAACGCTATTCCTAGGATAGGATACTCCATGTTTCAATGAATTATTATATGTGGAGGCACTCCAATTTTTTGAGTACATGAGCTTTTCAAGGTCCCTTCCTTTGAACCCATTTTATTCACAAACCCTTCTCCCATAGAACACTCTATGATTGTAGAAAGTAATTTCATGTTCTCTTGGGTGGTTCTTCATATTACATTTCATAGAATCATTATTATTAAAATATTCATTCTACGGACTATTTATTCTTCACATATCCACTCTAACACGATCCCCTAAATGGATCACTCTGCAACCCTGTCTCTATAAGTCATTGCCATTGGCTCCCATCTAAAAAGGTTTACAAAGAGTCGTTTGTGTATGTCCTTGGTGTTTGGAGTGAATCCTTATTTTCATAGATACTATAAGTAAAACTTCCAAGCACCCTCTTCCCTATCACATGATTATAAACTATAGCCTCACCCCTTGAATCATACACGGGGTGCTCCACCTCAGACATTTTCCACTCACATTCGTCTCCATGGTAGTGAGATCATCATCATATAGCAGGAGATCTTCATCACTCGAATGATTTATATCAATGGAATAGGGAAACCATCATGGTGTAATCCCCTATCCTTTCATGAAAAAGGTATCATCCTTTCCCCTTCTCTCTTGTTCTGTGCATGAAGTTCAGAAGAGAGATTGGTACATGGACCTTCATTACCCCTTCTCTCTCTCTATTTTCTTTTTTGAAACTAGGCCTCCTTCATGGTGTAAGTACCAATCTACATTGACATGGGCCCCTAAACAATCATAATCCCATGTTTCATCCATTTGGGCCACTAACCATGTGCTAGATTCTCTATATTCCTCAAGGACACATCATTCATGACGCGACTGTCTGATCATTGATGGATCTTGTTTCTCATACCATGCAAGAATCACATGGTCATAGAGTAAGCATATCCCATGACATTCTCCATGGTCCAAATTAATGTGTAAGACCCACCACCATTACTAAAATACGTGGACTTTGATCCTTTCCCCATTCCAAGAAAGGTGCGTAGAAAGCATCCCTAAGGTTTAATCTCAACGCCCACCAATCCAGACTACTTCATGTCAGTTCACCCATGTCATGCATGTTGTTTAACAGTATTACTCATTCTCCTAGCAAGATGTTAAATTGTATCCATTCTAACTATGTGTGTTTTTATCCCAGTATCCTATGTAGGGTATAAAAAATCCTCCATGAGGTTCAACCCCAAAACTAGTAAATTCATTAAAACTAAATGGGTTTTGATCCTTGTCTCCTAGGAAGGGTTTTTAGGAAGCCTATATGTGGTTCAAACCCAAACACTAGTAAATACAATATAACTGTAGGGGTTTTTGTCCATGTCTCCTTATAAGGATAGTAGGATACCTCCATGTTATTCATAAACAAACATTGGTAAACCCATTCAAACTACATGGATTTTGATACTTGTATTCTAGGAGTGGTATAAAGGAAGTATCCCATAAGTTCAACCCAAAACACTAGTAAACACATTATATCTACATGGATTTTGAGCCTTTTCTTCTTGGCAGGGTACGTAGGAAGCCTCACTGAGGTTCAACCCAAAACACTGGTAAACCCATTCTAACTACGTGGGTTTTGATCCATATCTCCTAGGGAGGGTACATAGTATGCCTCTCTACATATCAGACTCTATCATCGGTTAACCCATTTAAACTATGTGGTTTTTGATAATTATATCCAAGGCATGGTATGTATGAATCCTCCCCAAGGTTCAACCTAAAACACAGGTAAACCCATTCGAACTACGTGGGTTTTGATCCCTATCTCCTCGAAGGGTACGTAGGAAACCACAATGTATTTCAACCCAAGACACAGGTATACATAGAAGTCCCCTTATTTAGTACCCACATAAATGGTCCATCCCTTTGTAGAATCAGACCATCTCTCGGCCTGCTAACCAGGTATAAGCCCCATCATGTTGTCGGGTCATTTTCCTTTGCATAAACCCCAATTCCATGCCTGATCCTGAACTATGTGGACTTCTATTACCTACCACATGTTTATATAGGAGGCCTCTGTGGGTTAAATCCAATCACCCATGTCCCATCCTAGTCATTCCCGTGATCCTTTGTGTTTCAGGAAGGTCATTCCCCAACTCAGTGGTTCAAATTCCATCAGGTCCGATCCATTAATCCATTCTCATGGGCCACATCCTTGTTATCCAACCACCCACCAAACTATGTGGAAATTTATTCCATTCCACAGGGATATGTAGGAATCCTATATGACTTTCAATACCACCCTCACCATCAAATTTACTTCAGATTCATTTGATTTCTCTCATCCACTTCATTCAACCATCCATCATCCATCCCAATTCCTACCTAGGCCACCACATCCTGGTGGGATGATTCAATCCATTTGGTATTCTATCCATTCAAACTACATCTCATTAGAGCTGATTCTCATTGGTTAGATTACATTATACCTCATTATTCCATCAAGATAAATTTCATCTTAATATAATTATTATGTTTGGATGAATCACCAAAACTCAAAAAATATAAAATTATTATTCTGAGTGAGTAATCATAGTATTGATATAAATTAAGTAAGAGTGAATATATTTTAGATTCCATGTAATATTAAGATCTCTAATAAACTAAAAGTAATATATCATTATTTTATTTTCATGAAAAAAATTCTATGAATCATAAATGTTTCATGGATTATGACATAAAAAATTCAATTTTAAAATATTTAAAATTTGAAAATCACACATTTTAATTTCCTCATATGAATTCAAAATATTTTCCATTATAGAATAAGATAAAAAATTTTAAAATGTGTTTTTAATATGTATATATGGTATAATAGGATAAAAACAATAAATATTTGATCCACTATATGAAATGGTGAATTTTGTGTCCTTTAGGTTTATCATGTAGTTATGTGGACACATTCACATGATGTAAACACACCATCAAAGGGAATGTTATGTCTAGTGCCCATTTTTTGGGATCTCTTGTGAACTAACATTTATTTGGATTAGGTGGATTGTTCCCTCTATTCAAATGACAAAATTACTTTGTTGAGACCCACACTTTCTTACAATTGATCTTCATTGATTGTCACTCTCCTATTATAACATGGGTAAAAACATATTATCTTTAATCACTAAACACTTATCCAATTGGATGGGTGGTCACTATCTTTCACCAACCCTATGTATGAGGATAACTTTTTATAAATTGGGTAGTTGAAAATCGCCATCACAACTCATCCACATTCCCCGCATATTAGAGGGTTCCATATGATTCCCCTACTTTCATAACTCTTGACGAATCTAATAGGTATAACAAAATTATTTTATAACTATAAATAACGTTTATCATATATATTATGAACAATATATTTTAATAAAGATTTTAATAGAAATGATGGGATCGAATTCTTCTTCCCATGTTAGTAGATATAAAACAACCACCATGAACGAAAGAAAAATCATTTTCCCTTCAACTAATTTATTAAAATCTTATAATCACAATAATGACATACTGGTTAACCCATCTAAAAAATTATATATGAATACATACCATTATGAACCACTATTTATTAGGTATATGAGAAATTACATCATAAACCATATAAAATTAGTATCCTTTATGGCAGATTGTTATAAACAATGTTTTGATGTTTATCAATAGAAATGGTTCACTATAACCACACTGTTAATATAGTGAAATGTGGGTGTGGTTAAACTAAAAACCGTCCACAGTGCATATAGACAGCAATGATAATAATATTAATTCAATTTAATGATAAAATAAAAAAATCAATATATATCATCCATGATGATTAATGTACATTTAATATAAAAATGATTAGTTTTAAAAATAATAAGTGTGGGGTTGACCACTATGATATCATTGAACATTAATATAATATTTTTACACAATATTAACTCTTTTTATTGTGTTTAGAGAGAAGGTTACAATTTATTTTTTGTAAAACTGTCTATAACAAGGTATAAAATAAATAAATAATAATCTTATCTATAATTTGAAATTTATTATCTTAATAAATATTAATAATTTATATTCATTCCCTGGTACACTTGTTTGAATAAAATTTACTTTTCCTATTTTTACAAAAACAATATCATTTGGTTTTATGAAAAACAAATTAGTAAAAAATTGGTAAATATGAATACCATTTATGGAAATAAAATATAAACAGAATATAAATTATTAGTAGAAGAAATTTTAATTTGATGAATAATATGGGGATTTACATTCTCCCCGTATTTAAATATTTTCATTATAAAATGAAATACCTAATTTGGATGAAAAGACTCTAATTTCTCCTTCATGTTATATGATAACATTTAATCCATTTACGGTTATCATATCATGATGATATATTTTGAGGATTATCATTCCATTACAACAAGACATTCACATGTTAAAAAAATTCATTCTTAAGGACATTGATAAAATATTAAAATCAATTTAGATGTTTGAATCTTGCCTCCCATGAAATCTATGTATCTGTATATAAACTAGATGAACTAGGAATCACATATATTTTCTATGTATTTATTCATCCATAAGTTGAGATAATTATTGTTTGGTAATATCACCCACACTGAGGAAACACAAAAACACCAAAAAACACATCGAAAGATTTTACCCTACCAATCTAGGTAAAACATCGACAATATGAAAAAATATTTTTTTTATATAAATTTTTTTATCGAAATAAATCATAAAAGAAATCTATACATATATGAGGAAATTCATTGTACACTATATATATTTATTCTCAAAAGAGATGAATATCATAATGAAATATATTTTCATCTCATAAAATCATAACAAACTCCACCAAAATAGAAATATGATATAATATCATTAATTTAAAACAATAACTGATAAAAATCCATTAAAAAAATCTTCAACTATATATAATAATTTAAAATTTACCTTGTATGATTACTCAAAAAAGATATGGATTTAGCAGGGAATCCCCAAACACAGATTCGACTTAACAGGTGCCCTAAGCTTGAGGGGCCACATGTCCTCAAGAAAATCTCCCCGAATTCTAGAGGATTCCGACTAGGATTGGGGCCCTAGGGTGTTCCATTAGGGGGGATATTTCCTCCTTACCAAAGTTCACCATTACAGATGGATGTAAACATTTTTTAATAGAATAACAAATATAAGTAAATAGAAGGCACAATAGAAAATAGAGACAATAGTAACAGTAACTGAAACCTCTATAACAACATTTAACAAGTAATTAAGTATCATATCCCTAGAATACTAGAAAGCATGGATATAAGAGAGCATAAATAAAACATTCAAAAAAAGTAAAAAAGGAATTCAATGACTTTACCAAGAATCTTGATCTATAACTCAGTCATCTTCTAACATGATTCGTACTAAAAAATTTATAAATCAAGTGTTTGAATATAAATTCTTCCCTTTGTCATTTCCTGAAACCATGTAATCTACAATGGGTCTCAAATTGTGCCCTGAAATGGTGTGAGATAAATATCAGTGGGCCACCACCAATGGTATATATAAAATTCAGCCCAGGTAAGATAATTTTAATAGTGTACTGGAATGCATATACAAAATAAAGATATACAATGTAACTAAACCCCCATGTAAAAACTTCATCCCTCAACATGAATCTAAATGTGACTAGTCCATTTATTAATTATTACTAGTTTACAAATGAGTAACATGTTAACTATAGTTAAGGGTCCATGTTATGACATGGAATCATATAATGATATTTAATAGTGATGCTACAATGTAAAAACCAAGTCAATGTAGACCTCAAGGGTCACCAAATCTGTAGTAACTAATTTTGAGATAAGGCAAGAGTTTCATTGACGGAGCATATTCCAAGGAATTCCACAATAATGTTCCTACCAAATCCAAGGTGATATTCTAAGGTAAGACATGAAAAATAAGAGATAGGGCCCTATAGAATGTAACCTTGGAACCTACTTTTCAATTCTAATAACATGGAGTGTTTGTGAGAAATCCTATGAAAATATAGAGGGATCGTACGGTGTCATACTGTTCATCCAAGAATATAGAATGATAGAGATCTAGGTGAGTGTAAAACTAAGAAAGCTCTATCCTTGAATCAAAATGGGGTTCTCGAGTGATGATGGAATTATCCGATTAGTTCATAGTAATGATTGATATTGGGAATCGATATTTAGTTCAATGTAATGATTGATATTGAAATTAAAACGATCCATACTTTTATGAAAATAATTCGGTTATTATATTCATCCCCCGTTAAATGAACCGATCCCCGAGTACACCTTCTAAGGGTGAGGAAACATTATCTGAGAATAACTATGGCCACAGAAAAGGTATATCAACTTCAATCTCCCAAGACTTTTCCTACGATCAGTCATCATTCCATATCACTTTTACAAGAGGAAAGTCCATCAATGGAGAGCCTTTGTTCTTTGTTAAATTATATGTGGTGGATACTACTCAAATTTAGCATCATTATCTAACTAACCTTCTCTAGGATTGATGGTATGAGATAGATAACCATGATACTGGAAAAGCTTTGAAACAAGGAAGATTCCATTCATGGAACTGTACCTTTGATGTAATAGAAATTGATTAGCAATCATCCCGACTATCTTTAGAATCTAAAATATGAATTTGTAATGGGGAAATAAATTTCCCATATTTTTAACTATATCTGACCAGGGATAGGTGATAATTGAAGAAATACAAGATCTACGACCTCAAACTCAAGAGGTCACTGATTGAGAATGACAAATGAATTTTTTCTAGACTGAGCAGTAGTCCTGTGAATTTTGATCTACTGAACCTACATGGAAGTCTCCTAAATTAGACATGTACCATGTAGGACTATCTAAAATTTATCTATCTAGAATAGGGTTCTATGTAATATCTTATTATATAAGGCCCCAAAAGGAACCATCAGAATTGTCTTTTGTAAGGTATTATTATAAGAAAACTCGATGAGAGGAATTTTTTTTTACATGAACCACTGAAATCAAGGACACATTCTTGTATCATATCCTTTGGAATTTGTATTGTATGTTCCAATATCCCATCATTCTAAGGGTGATGATTTGTTCTTAGAAGAACCTGTGATCCCATAGCCTTTTTCAATCCCTTCTAGAACCTTGATGTGAAACGAGAATCCCTATCTGAAACAACAATACAAGTAACCCTGTGGAGTTTTATGATATCACAGACATATATTCTACCCATCCCATCAACAGATAAAGTATATAGAATAGGAATAAAGTTGGATGATTTCATTATTCAGTCAATAACTACCCGGATAAAATCACTACCCCTCAGTGTCCTAGGAAAGCCAAATAAAAATCTATAGGGATGTCTTCCCATTTCAATATCAGGACATGAAGCAGTTGTAACAGGCCAGAAGGTCTTTGGTGCTCCTCCTTCACCTTCTAATAGGGGGAACACCTCATGGTAAATCTTTTTATCAATTGTTTCATCCCATTCTACCCATACTAGTGTCACATGTCCTGATACATCATAGAGATTATTGGATGAACATCCCACTGAGATACGTGAGACTCATGCGTATGATCCTCCCTCATATTTGTAGGGACCTTATTACATCAATGTAGACACATGAAATTTTCTCGGTCCCTAGAAAAATGTGGAGGCGGGATATCACTTGATATACTCTCATAGAGAACCAAGCCTTCAGGATCTAAATATTGTTTAATCATCACCTACTCAATGAGGGAATGGGTAATTGTCAATAATGAGAGGTAATAATGCTTTTTAATGTCATGAATCACTATATGATTCTTAGAAAAGATGGCTATTAACATCCATTAATCACTAGGATCCCAAACGATATATTCTTTAGTTTTATGACTCAGTTCATCTGCATCCCCATTTCCGTTCCTAGGGGTATAGGCCAGATCAAAATAAAAGGATTGTGGTTATTCAACCCATATACACCATCTAAGGTTCAAGTCATGATGTAAAAAGATATATTTTAGTCTCTTCTTGTCCATTCTCATAACAATGAAGTCTTTAGATAGATAATATCTCATGTGAAATAAGGCATGGACAACAACTACTAAATCTAGGTTGTGCATCTTTTAGTTTCTATCATGAGGCCTTAACATAAAATATCCATACAAAATTAATTTTTTCACCTACATCAGCACTACTACTAGGATGAAGTATGATGCATCACAGAAGATGATATAAACTTTTCTTGGCTCCCGAAGTGTTATAATAGGATTCGATACAAGACTCCCTTTGAGCTCCTGAAAGGATTTATCACATCTTTATGACCATATAAAAGTGTCACCCTTCATTATAAGACAATTATATGTTGATTAATAATGTGAGAAGTCTTTTATGAAATTCTTATTATATCCTGACATCCACAAGAAACATCTTATAGTAAACACATTGGGATTATCTCAGGATACAACAATACTTACCTGTTCGAGGTCAACTGATATGCCTAATTCGGATATAATATGACCCATGAAGTGAACTCTATCAATCTAGAAGTGCTTCTTAACAAGATTGTCATAAATATCATTCACTCTCATTGTATTAAAAATTATATCAAGATTTTATACATGGTCTCTATGAGTGAGAGAATACACTAATATTTCTTCTACAAATACCATGAAAAAATAATCCAAATATGGGTCGAAAACCCCATTCATTAGTGCGATGAAAAAAGATGGTGTGTTTGTTAAAGGCATAAAAAGGTACTCTTTTAGAAAATAACTACAATGAAGATCTAAGAGGTCTATATAATGAATTGACTCAAACATGATGATAACCTTATTTCAGATTGATCTTCGGGAATACCATATCTCTTCATAACTAGTCAAAGATATCATCTATTTGAGGAAGTCGTCATATTTTCTTGATTATAATATAATTTAGCCATATTTAATCCACATATATATGTAAGTTTACATCTTTGTTTCTAATAGAAATGAATGTGAAAACCCCAAGAGGTTGTACATGGCCGTATAATGCGTTTGGCCTCTATATACTCTAATAGTCATTTGAGTTCTTAATTCTCTATTGGTACCATCCTGTATAGTGGAATGGAAAAAATATTTTCTCTCAGAATATGCTCAATTATAATATCCACATTTCTCTCATGAGGTAATCTAGAAAAATCATCAGGAAAGGAATTTCATAAAATGATCCACTAATTTGGTGAAATCGACTTGTCATAAACATTGACCATCCATGAAGAGATTTTCAATCTGGGTGGTCAATCCATGTGGCCCTTGATTCTCTGGTCCAGCTCATCCCGCCTGGAAATCCTACTCACCCTTATGTAGATAACTTCTTCCCTCTAGTGATGTAAAATATAACATACGGGGATATATGTATACAAAGAATGATAGTGAACCAACTGGCCCATCCTGTGTATGATATCAAATCACGTCATCTGTCGAACAAAGAGGTTATATAAGAAAGTGTAACTGGAAAACTCAATGGGACAGAACCTATACTCCCATATCCCCTTTTTTGTAATATTAATGGCATAACTATGTTCATTACAAGATAGTAATATTTTATCTTTATTATTAGAATTTAAATGATAGATATGGAGAAAAAATAGTTTGAATAACCTATATCAAATAAAGTAGATACTATAGTACATTCCACAAGAATATTACCTCGTACTTTAGATAATCTTATAGCCTGATCCTCGGGAATTAGTTACGGTGAATTCAAACGACCAGATCCGTGAGCATATGAAATAGATAGACCAACATTTTTATGAATGAACTCCTAGCGCCGGTGGTGATCAGGGGTTAGTCAACCACGTGCACGAACTCCTTCTCAACCAAACCAATTGGTGAAACTCCCACTCCCCGCCATACCCAATTTAATATAACCCATTCTTGAAGGTGGAGATAATGAAGATCCATTCAACTAAAATATGGTGGAATGGTCTTATAGAAATGTTGAAGATGTCCCATATAGTTATAAGAATAGAACTCCAATGGGTCTATATCACTATAAGACTTATATTCCCCCGTTTTCAACATTGATGACACACCAAATAGATATCAAAATGGGTACTCTTATTTCCACTACCCATACGAGAAACCTCAAGGGAACACATTATGTCACAAGAAGAACTGATGTCTTGATGCAGCACTGGTCCACTATACTTGGTAATATTGTTTTACTTAAAGCTACACACAGTGATAAGATCCAAATTGAATACAAAAAAACAATTAGGTAGGATAAAGTAATTCACCTATATCTAGATGGGATACTGGATCCCATCCTCCAATTGTCTAGCACGCAAAGGCTCATTACGAGCTAGAAGAGGTGAAAATTGGTGAAACTCTGTGAAACATGCTGAATATTCCATAAATAACATAGAACACTACTCATGATGGATGAAATATGTAGCTCTATTAGATCTCAGTTTCTATGGAATGAACATATCATAGAAGGTAGTATAGATACCAACCCAGTCCATGCACTAATGAAAACAGACCGGTGTAACCACATCCCCCAAATGCATGACTGAATCCCAAATCATGTATGTGGAAATAATTACCCCCACTATGGAGGTGTTTCTATATTCTTAGTGATTTATGTGGAAAATAATTTCTAAGACTCAACATCTTTTGGACCTCCATCCTCCTATAATGTAAGAAGATATTTCTACTGGAACTCATGAGTTAGATCAGTCATTGTAGGTGAAACTCATAGAGCACCATCCTTGGAATTCATCAGATGAAAGAAACTATCATGAAATATAGTATTAGTGCCGAGATCTGGTACATCAATTAGGGCCTTGACTCAAACTCCTATAGGTAGGACTGGCAGCTCTGATCCTACCATATCAAGAGCATGGTCTTTTCTACCATCCTAGAATACTATACGAGGACGTTGTGGTATCATTGTTATATAAATTCCTAAAGCATTCATCAAAACAATCTTCAGAAGAATTACATAATCAGAATAAGAATATGACCATAATAAAACTCACTACCCAAGGCATACTACACCTATAAACTACCTTAACGACCAGTTATCTGTTTGTTCTCTAGTATAATTTTCATTTCATTTTACATTTAATTATGAGGATGGCTCAATTACCTATCATAAATATGCACGGAAGAATAAGGATGTGAATCATTTCATATTATATACCATGATTCAATTTAAATTAGATATACATTTTTGATAAATTTATTCCAATACATATAAGGCCCCAGCCTTAAACATTACTTAATCATGATTTATTTCAATAATAAACTTTTAGTATCTTTTCAGGTTTAGTGTTTTAGATAATTAGATCAATAATCATACATTACATTCCACATTTAAACAGGATGGTTACATCAAAGACAGGAATTCATTTTTCCATTCAAAGGAAAAATATATAAAATTAAACATGGATTTTTTCTTGATAATTCCTCGACACTATCATCACATCATGTACCTTCCACTCGACTTGTAAAAAACATTTCAAAAAAATAGGATGAGCATAAAAAGCTCAATAAGGGATATAAAAGTACGAAAAGTAAACATTATTCCATGTATACATAAGAATAAATGAAATAATACTTTATTAACAAAATATAATAACGTTATAATACCTAATGAAATCATAAGATTTATGAATAACTCATATAAAACAAAATACATAAAGGTAACATGAGGAATTCATAACATTCTTACATAGGGAGTAACCCTAATGTTTACATTTGGAATACCCATTACAGTATATTCCCTAAATCTCTTCAGATAAACTTTAGCATTTAAGCCCTTCATGTTAACTAATGAATTAGAGAGCTATCTCGGGCTCACCCTCCCTTAGATTATCACGGAATCACATGTCTTCATAAACAATTACCAAGAACCATATCATAATCGTATCACATAAAACATGCATAAAGGAAACATAAAATTTACACTTTAAAATCACAATATATCAAAAATACATATAATCAAAACATTATAAAATCCATTTTCAATACCAAAAGAAAACTAAAACATGATATTTATTTTTCATTTTAAAAATGTTATGGATTGTAAAGGAAGCCGAAACTCAAATAATGGTCACGACGGCGGAGAAGTCGTTGTCGCTGCATACATAAGACAAAAACATTCCCTTTGTTGTTTAGTAAAATGCTTCATGTAAAAAGATTCCATTTTAATTAAAAGTCAGAAGGTTTAATTATAGAACTATGAAATTAAGGTCTTATATAAATCGAAGTATGCCTCAATGAAATGAGATTTAGCCGAATGCCCTTACCTCGTGTCCGACTTGACGTGATAGATCTTTAATCTCCTGAATAATAAACTAGAGTTAATATCTACTTTCTTAAGAACCTTTTTCATGTTCATTATTCCATTTATATCACTTATTACCATGTTATGAACATTATTTAATCATTTATGTTAGTAATAGTAGTTTTGTCGGTCTTTGGTACTTGAGTCAAAAATAAAATTATTATAATCACAAGTTGTTCATGTGGTAAAATATCCCTTATCTCCAGAATTATATTCATGATGTAGAAATAATATATTTCATGTATATCCAGTATATACAGGCATTTATAATATTAGATAACATTTAGAGGTAAGAAATGAAATGCACCGTTCATGGAGACGGTAATCCTTACGTACGCATGAACGCTAATTTCATTTCTATTTCGTATTAAATGGAATGAAATAATAATGATATAAAGGTATATTATAATTATATTATAAAATCATATATAATATCATTAACTCTATCCTATATACATCCCACATATGGCATTAACGATTCAAATATCTTTGAGGGGGCGATAGTCTGCACTTCCTAAAATGAAATTATCATGTTTATCCATTATGGAAACCATAATGGTATTACATAAATGAAAAATACGGAAGCATAAGGAAAACAGAATCATAATATATATCATATATAAATGTAGTGACATCTTAATGGCCACCATGAAAGGTCTTAAAAGATAATTGAACAATCATCATTTCGTGAGGCAGTAATTCACAACCCACATAAACAATATGTTCTTTAACCATTAGTTGGAGGTGTCTGTATGTGTAGCTTTAATCCTTGTCATAAAAAAATCTTAGTCTATTTAATATAATGTTTTTGTTACAAAATAATGGAATAAAAAGAGGTTAGGTGGTTGGATAATCCAAATAAATCAAAAGAACATAAGAGAAGATATTACCTTTAAATCAGGTAACTCCCCTTGGTTTGAACCAAAAGGGATTATTGAAGAGCATTCTGACTAAGTTAAGGCTTCTAGGATGAGGAGAGGGATATTGGGAGATTATTTTATTAGAGTTTGGATGAGCCAAAGGGCTTGAAAGGTGTGAGATATGGGTAGGATGTGGGGTCTTTTTATAAGGGAGAGGAGGGGCTCTTTTGAAAGGCATGAAACTGTTATTTTATTATATAATAATTTTCAGTTTCTGAATCTCCCAAAATCCTAAAATTCTAAGATAAAGTGTAATGTTTTATAAATAAATTCATCCAAAAAGAATTTTTCATGTTTTGGATATTATTTTAAACAATATCTTCTTATTTGTTTAAATCCTTCATTAATGACGTAAACACTGCATCATCAATGTGTCATAAATAATTTTATTTATTTGATCTATAAAAATTATATTATAATTACAATGTTGTAGGAAATATTTTTATCTATCTAATGAATATTTATAGTCGAAAAGATAAATTGTATAACCTATTATAAATTTTTTTTAGTAAAACAAAACATGATTGTGATATTTTTTTTACTTTAAATAAAAGTTATTAATGTCATAATCATACCCAAGTGGCTACATGGGGTCCCAAACAATTGAACAATGGGTTTCCTTGGTCGTCCATGACTCATAATATATGATTAGTATATGTTTCAAGGTAATTTAATTTTATTATAACATTATTTTTACCTTAAATTACCCTAATTACCTCTAATCGCAGTTAATAAAAATCAAAAGTTACTATTCACAAAAAATTATTTTCATCCCATTGAAAAATATTTTACTTCCTAATGACAACCATGTATGTTGTATTTTTGAAATTAATTTCAATGAAGACTTAAAATTTCATTTAACAGAAAAATTAGTTTTTTTAACTTCACATAGTGGTTTCACTATTCCTCAAAAATTGATGTTTTTCAGAACAATACCAAAAATTTACCCTAATCTATATTTGATATTCCAAATTAAAAAATTATGTTCATTTTACCATATTCAAAACATAGAAGTGTCATTAATTAATTTTAAAATTAATTCATGCTGTCAAAACAAATAACGTGTTTTTAAGAAACAATACCTATCAAAAGATCGGCAATTGTTTATGTCCAATTTCAAAGTGAAATTATTTATAACGTCCACAATTGGATTAAATGGTAAAAAAATATTCTAATTTCACTTTAAACCCAATTTAAAATATAATCTAACCATATAAATAAATTAGATTAAAATGATGTTTTGAATTAAAATAAAACATTTGTCACTATTCGTTAAAAATGATCATTATCAAAAAAATACCAAAAATTTATCCAAAGTAAATTTTAATGTACCAATTCTAAATAATAATTTTATTTTGACAAATAGAGCTTATAAAAATTTTCAATAGTTAGATTTAAAAATGATTTTCCATCAAAAGTCAGTTAATTAATCATTTAGAAATATTAGTGTATTTTATTCTTAAGATTGTATTTATTCTCATTTTATGCCTCTAAAACACTATCTAATTCATAAATAGACATAGATATGAAAATATATTACACTTTAGTTACTTGGGATGTTACATACTTCCCCCCTTAAGAAAATCGTGTCCCCGCAATTTATTTACTTATTGAAAAAGTTGGGGTATTTATCCCTCATTGCATTTCCAGATTCCCATGTGGCCTCTTAAATCATGTGGTTTTTTCACAAAACCATTAATTGATGAATCAACTTATTCCGCAACACCTGCTCCACAAGGTCAAGAATCTGGATAGGTTGTTCCTCATAAGATATATTCTCTTCTAGCTGAACTACCTCTTGACTGAAAACATTAGATGGATCTTGCAAGTACTTCCATAACATCGAAACATGAAAAACAAAATGTGTACCTGAGATAAATTCGGAGGTAAAGCCACTCAGTATACAACTGATCCAACTATCTTTATAATTTCATATGGTCCAAGGAACCTTCGACTAAGATTTAATTTCATACCAAATCGCATCACACTTTTCCATAGTGAATCTTTGAGGAAGACATGATCACCTACATAAAAAGAGATATCCTTCCTCCTGTTGTCCGCATAACGTTTCTGCCTACTCTGAGTTGTTCTCATGTGTTTCTATATCAGCTGAACTTTTTCTGCCAACTCCTTTACCAATTATGGTCCCATCAACTTCCTTTCACCCACTTCATCCCTAAAAAGCAGGAGTTCGACACCGCTTCCCATATAATTCCTCAAATTGTGCTGTTTGTATACTGGAATGAAAAATGTTATTATAAGGAAAATCAAACAAAGAAATATGTTGGTCCCAACTTCCCTGATAATCCATCGTACAATCACATTGCATATCCTATAATGTCTGAATTGTTCGTTCTGATTTCCAATCTGATTGAGGATGAAAAATTTTACTAAAATTTAATTTAGTACCCAATGACTTCTAAAGGCCTTTCGAAAATATAGAAGTAACCCTAGGATCACAATCAGATACAATGGATAAGAGAACTCAATGTAACCTGACTATCTCTTTAAGAAAAAAATGAGAAAGTTGATCTAGGTAAAAAGTATCTCGTATAGAAAGAAAATGAGAAGATTTAGTCAAGTGATCAACAATAACCTAGATTGCAATATTAACTCGAGGTGTCTTCAGAAATCACACAACGAAGTCCTTGGATGTATTCTCCCATTTCCATCCTGGCACTATTAAAGGTTGAAGCATCCATTTCAGTAACTACCACTGTACTTTAACCCGTTGACAAGTCAAACACATCACAGTAAAATCAACAATATCTCTTTTCATTCCATCCCACCAGTAATACTCCTGAAGAACTCTATACATCTTAGAACTGCCAGGATGACCTTAAAACAGAGAACTATGAGCTTCACATAACAACTCTCTCTTCAACTGTGAATCACGAGGCACAAAAAATATTTTCCCAAATCTCAAAACACAATCATTATCAATGTTGAATTCAGTTAACATACCCTTCTGAACCAGCTCTACCTTTTTTTTGCGACTCACTGTCTTTATTCTGAGCTTTCTTAATTATGTCTCTTAGAGATGATTTCACTGATACCAGAAAAAATACAGAAGAAAAACCTACACCAACAACTTCTATACCAATGTCATCAAATCCTTGACTAAAGGACCACGTTCCAAAAGTAACATTGTTAATGATGCATTACTTTTTTGACTCAAATCATCAACCACTTTATTTTCTTTTCCCAAATGGTAATGAATTGTACAATCATAATCCTTGAAAAATTTCAGCTATCTCATCAGACTCATGTTCAATTTTTTCTGAGTGAATATAGACATTAAACTTTTGTGATCGGTATATATTTCACACTTTACACCATACAAATTATGCATCCAAATTTTTAAATAAAAAACCACAGCAGCTAATTCCAAATTATGTGTAGGGTAATTTATCTCATGAGTTTTCAACTGACATGAAGAATATGCAATTACCTGATCATTCTAGATTAGGATGCAACCAAGCCCTTTTAATGAGTCATCACTATAGATAAAAAAGTCACCATTCCTAGAAGGTAGTACCAAAACTGGAGCATTCACCAATATTCTTTTCAATTCATGAAAACAATCATCACATTCTTTTGACCAGATAAACTTAACACCCTATCGTGTTAACTTAGTCGTTGGACTAGATAACCGTGAAAAATGTTCAACAAACCTATGGTAATAAATAGTCAATCTATGAAAACTATGGATCTCAGTTATATTTCTGGTCTTGGACATTCTTCAACAACTTTTTTTAGTAGGATCAATAGTTATGCAATTTTTTGAAATAATGTGACCAAGGAAAGAAATTTATTGTAACCAAAACTCACAATTTGTGAATTTTCCATACAGTTTATTTTCTGTTATGTTTTTCAGGACACCCTTAAATAACTTTCATGTTACTATTTAATTTTGGAATATAACAAAATATCATCAATGAACACAAACAAAAACTTATCCAAGAAGTCATGGAAAATTCTATCCATTAGAACCATGACTACAGAATGTGCATTGGTTAACCCAAAAGGAATAACTAAAAATTCATAATGGCCATATCTAGTATGAAACATGGTCTTCGGAATGTCTGCTTATTTTAATTTCAATGGATGGTACCCCGACCTCAAGTCAATCTTCAAAAAATAATGAGCTCCATGGAGCTGATCAAACAAATCATCGATATGAGGCAATGGATACATGTTCTTAACAGTGATATTATTCAAGGCTCTATAATCAATTCAAAGTCACATTGAAACATATTTCTTTTTAACTAATAAGATAGGAGTTCCCCATGATGATGTGCTATGTTGAATAAATCCTTTCTCTAATAAATATTGAAATTTCTCCTTCAACTCTAAAAGTTATATTTCAGCCATTTGATAAGGGTGTTTTGAAATTGGTTTAGCATCAAGAACTAAGTCAATGGTAAATTCAACTTACCGATCTGGTATTATTCAATGCAACTCATTAGAAAAAACATCAAGATACTCATTTACCACTGTCACATCATTAATATGAATGGTTCCTTTGTTTTTAACAAAATTTGCAAGGTAAAATTCATTTCCATATTTTACATGTTTATCAGCCACTTGATATGTTATCAATAGTAAGGGATCATTCATGTACACAAACTGAAACTCTTTCTGAAAAGAAACTTCTTTACTCTTCAATCAATCTTAGCATGGTAAACAGAGAGCCAATACATACCTAGGGTAACATCAAACTCTACTAGTGGTAAAACAATAAGGTTTGCAAGTAGATTCTTTCATCAGATAAGGATAGGAATATTCTTATAAATCCTTTTTTCCTCACCATTTCCCCTAGGTGTTTTTACCAAAATTTTAGGAGTCATTTCTTGAGATGGTATACCCAATTTAGTAGAATTTTTTTCGGAGTTGAAAGAATGTGTAGACCCTGAATCAAACAACACATTGGCATAATATGAAAAAATAGGCAATGTAACAGATACCACTTCATTTGATGGCCCAACATCTACTGAAGTACTGGCAAAGGATTTCACCACACCTTTCTGCTTCTAGTTTGACTACTTCCCATCATTCATGCTCTTTGTCGGACAATCGTTTTCATAATGACTCATCTCATTGCACTTGAAACATATCACTAACTGTAAATCAAATTTTCTATTACCATCACCCTGATATTTTCCAATGCAATCAAAATCCTTATGTCCCATCTTACCAAATTAGTAGAACTTTCCATAATTCAAAATACATTCCCCATCATGATTTTTCCACATTTATCAAAAACTAATAACATAGTCTTATTACCATCAAACCTTCTTGAAGGATTCTTTCCTTTCTCCTTCCACCTCATTCTCTTCTTTTTTTGGTTGTCATAGAACAACTTATCATCATAAAACTTTATTTCCACCTTCTCATCACGTCAAAAAATCTTCTCATAACTTTTGAACTCACGGAAAGCTAATTCCCATTAAAATTTTGGCTTTAATCTTGAGTAAAAACAATTGATTTTATTATCAAGGTATAGGATAAAATTTGAAGCAAACCTTGTCGATCGATTGAACCATTCTTCATAAGAATCCACTGAGTCGTCCACTTGCATCAATTTCAACAATAGTTTTTCCATATTATATCGAACAACCTTAGGAAAATATTTCTCAAGAAACATACCATTGAATTCATCCCAGTCAAAAGCATCAATCCCATCAGCATCCCTGATATTTTTATCCATCGACCACTACTGATATGATTCACCCTCCAAAGAGTAAACAACAAGACTAACCTTTTTATTTTATGAACACCCCATGACACCGAAATCTTCTCTAGTGATTTAATTCACCCTTACTCTAGAACATGGTCTGATGGTCCTCTGAATGATGGGAGATTTTGCCTCATGAAATGTTCCCCCACTGACATGTTCCTCTGTGGTTGATCTGGATGATCTAGGGCATGGATTCCACCACCATTTATCGCTTGATTCAACTATGTCATTGCTCCAACAAACTATTCAGTTTCCATTCCAACAATCTCAGGATGCTTATTTGGAAGGTCATTTCCTTTTTATGCCTTCCTTGCACTGCTTCCCTGTTTCCTGTGAGGAAATCCATTCAAAACAGACATGTCTTAGTTGAAGAAACATGGAAATATACAAATTCTATATCACTTTCAATTTGACCATAAAAAATAATATTTTTGGATAAACATTTACTATAATTCCAACTCCTAAAGTTATTTAAACGACCTCTGATGCCAACTATAAGTCCCCAGCCATAAACATTACATAATCTTTACTTATTTCAAGAATACACAATGATGATCATTTCAAGTTTAGAGTTTTTGAGAATTAGATCAAAAATCATATATTACATAGCACATTTACACAATGTGGTTACATCAAAGACGTTATTCATTTTTTTCCATCAAAGGAAAAATATTTAAAATAAAACATGGATTCTTTCTTGAAAATTCTTCGACACTATCATCACATTATGTACCTTTCCCTTGACCTGTGAAAAATACTTCAAAAACATGGGATGGGTATAAAAATCTCACTAAGGAATATAAATGTACAGAAAGTAAACATTATTCAATTAATACATAAAGAATCAATGAAATCATACTTTATTCATAAAATATAAGCACATTAACAAACCTCATTAAATCATAATATTTTTGAATAAATCATAGAAAACATAATACATAAATGTAACTTGAGGCATTCATAACATTCTTACACAGGGATCAACCCTCATGGTTACGTTTAGAATACCCATTACAGTATATTATCTAAATACCTTCAGAGAAACCTTAGCGTTTAACTATTTCATGTTACCCAATGCATTGGAGATCTATCTCAGGCTCACCCACACTTAGTTTATCACGAAACCACCCGTCTTCATAAACAATGCCCAGGAACTGTAGCATAATCGTATCACATAAAACATGCATAAAGGAAACATAAAATTTCCACATTTCAATAACAAGATATCAAAAACACATATAATCAAAACATTATCAATACCATTTTCAATAACAAAAGAAAAGTAAAATTTGGTATTTATTTTTCATTTTAAAAAAAGTGATGGCTTGTATAGGAATTTGAAACACAAATAATTGTCACGGTGGAGGAGAAGTTGTTGTCACCACATACGTAAGACAAAAACATTCCATTTTGGCTCTTATTAAAATGATTCATGTAAAAATATTCATTTTTAATTAAAAGTAAAAAGGGATTATTATACAACTAAAAAATGAAGGTTGTATATAAATTAAAGTATGCCTCAACGAAAAGGGATTGAGATGAAGTCCCTTACCTCGTGTCCGACTGGACTCGATCATTCTTTAATCTCATGAATAATATAATAGAGTTATTTTATACTTTCTTAAAACCCTTTTTAATGTCCATTAATCATTTTATATCACTTATTACCAAATTATCAACCTTATGTAATCATTTAAGTTAATAACGGTCGTTTTTTCGGTCTTTGGTACTTGAGTCAAAAATAAACTTCTCATAATCACAAGTAGTTTATGTGGTAAAATATCCCTTATATCCAGAATTATATTCCTTATTTAGATATCAGATATATCATGTATATCAATTACATACATGCATTTATTATATTACATAACATTTAGAGGTATGAAATGAAATGCACCGTCCAAAGAGACGGTAAGCTGTACGTACGCATGAACGCTACTTTCATTTCTATTTCGTATTTATTGGAATGAAATCATATTGATATTAATTTATATTATAATTCCAGTATAATATAATATATAATATCATTAACTCCAGCCTTTATATGTCCCACATAATGAATTAACGATTGAAATCACTATGACGGGGCGGTAGTCCGCACTTCCTAAAATGAAATTTATCGTGTTTATCCATTATGGAAAACATAATGGTATGACACAAATGAAAAATATACAAGCATAACAAAAACAAAAACATAATATATATCATATATAAAAAATGTGACATCTTTATGGCCACCATGAATTTTGTTAAAAGATGACTGAGCAATCATCATTTCGTGAGGCTGTAATTCGCCACCCACAGAAACAATATGTTCTTTAACCATTTGATGGATGTGTTTGTAAGTGTAGCTCGATTAATTATCATAAAAACATCCTATTATATTTAATATACAGTTTTAGTTTCAAAAGAAAGGAATAAAAATATGTTAGGTGGTTGGGGAAGCAAAATAAAACAAAAGAACATAAGAGAAAACATTACCTTTAAATCGGGTAATTCCCCTTCGTTTGAACCAAAAGGGTTTCTTGAAGAGCATTATGACTTTGTTAAGGCTTCTAGGATGAATATAGGGATCGTGGGTGACTATTTTAGTAGATTTTGTATGAGGAAAAGGTTTTGAGAAGTGTGAGATATGGGTAGGAAATGGGATTTTTTTATAAGGGAGCGGAGGGGCTCTTTTGAAAAGCATTAAAATATTATTTTATTATACAATTATTTTAGGTTTATAAAGATAAAAAAATCATTAAAGTATATGATAAAGTGGCCCTTGTTAGAAATAAAATCATCCAATAAGAATTTTACAAGTGATCAATATTATTTTAAACATTATCTTCTTAATTTTTTAAACCATTCATTAATGACTTAAACACTGCATCATCATTGTGTCATAAATAATTTTATTTATTTGATTTATGAAAATTATAATAATATTACCATTTAGTAGTAATTATTTTTAGATTAATAAGGAGTATTTATAGTTTAAAATATATCTTGTATAACCCCTTATAAAAATTGTTTTAGTAAAACAAAACATGTTGGTGATATTTTTATTTTCACTTTATATAAAAGGTATTAATGTCATTATCTTACCGAAGTGGCTCCATGGGGTCCCAAAAATTTACCCATAGATTTTCTTGGTCGTCCATGACTCATCCAATAAGAGTATGAAATTTTTCAAGGTAATTTCATAGTATTATAACATTATTTTTACCTTAAATTTCCCTAATTACCTCTAATCACGATTAATAAAACTCAAAAGATAATATTCACAAAAAATTATTTTCATCCCATTGAACAAAATTTTACTTCATATTCACAAAAATGTATGTCATATTTTTTAAATTAAATTTACATAAGCGGATTAATTTCATTTAAATGAAAAATCATTTTTTTAACAAACACTTAGTGGTTTCACTATTCCTTAAAAATTGATGTTTTGGGAACAATAACAACAATTTACCCTAAGATATATTTGATATTCCAAATTAAAAAGTGATGTTCATTTTAACAATTTTATAACAGATAATTTTCATTAATTAATATTATAATTAATTCATGTTATCAAAACAAATAACGTGTTTTTAAGAAACAATACCTATCAAAAGATCGACAATTGATTATGTCCAATTTCAAAGTCAAATTAACTATAATGTCCAACATTGGATTAAATGGTAAAAACATATTATAATTTCACTTTAAAACCTATTAAAAAGATAATATAACCATGTTAATAAATTATATTAAATTGTGGTTTTGAATTATAATACAACATTTTTCACTATTCGTAAAAAACGAACATTATCAGAAAAATACAAAAAATTTATCCAATCTAAATTTTAATGTACCAATTATAATGAATAAGTTTATTTTGACAAATAAAGGTTATAAAAATTTTTAATAGTTAGATTTATAAATGCTTTTCCATCAAAATGCAGTAAAACAATCTTTTTAAAATATTAGAGTATTCTATGCTTAAGATTGGATTTATTCTCATTTTAAGCTTCTAAAACACTATATAATTCACAAATAGGCATAGATATGAAAATCTATTACTCTTTACTTACATGGGATGTTAAAATACACCTATCAATAAAAACAACACCTGTTTATTTAAAGAATAATGGATTGACTTTGTAAAATACACATCCAAACCCATGAGGTCCCATACACCTTGTGAATCGAGATAAGAAACCACTCAATCACAAAAAGAGTAATATAAGAATAATCTTACCAGAACAACATAAATTAGAAATAATTGGCATACTAAGCCAAGAGAAGTAGTGAAATTCACCTATATGGCATATAAATATGCATGATATGTTAATTATAGGTCCCTAATTTGATCCATCAATAAATTATCCCAACCCTCATATCCCAAGCTAATGATGAATGAAAATCCTAAATAATGTAATAAAAAGAACACTACACAACATTTGTGTCACAAAATGGTGAAATAACATCAACTATAATAGGAAAAAGGAAAAAAAATATTTATAATATTAGGCAAATTGGTTTTTACACCGAACATGTGTTTGTGATGACCATATACAACTTATGTCCAATTCAGAAGCATACATAATCTCTATTATATTGTCTCTAAATAGTAGACGAAATAATAGACTGTCCTTTAATACAACATTGTGACATCCTAAATTCAGATGCCACTTAACATGTGGCCCATTTGGCGTGAGGTGCATGTTAAGTGGAATCTAGGTATGGGATGACAAATAGATAGACCACCCACTATAGGGTTGTATGACACTCCTCCAATATTGGCCCTTGATTTACCTCAGATTAGAGTAGATTGAAGAAAAGGATAAAAAATCTCATGTTATGACATCTACATTGAGGAAAATATTGGAGAGGAAATTATTAAATAGTCTCTATCATATTTCACTGTGCATCCATCATGATGAAAAGAATCTATAATAGATCATAGATGAATTATACATATTGATTTCTATGTTATCCCTTACAAAACACCAAAATGATTGGAAAATAAGTTAATTCCACTTGTTGTCAGATTAGAAATAATGATGTGGGTTAATAGATCATGAAGGAAAATTTAGAAATTTTACCTAAAAAAAAACTTGTGCACAAAATTTTTGCAATTTTTGAAAACCCAGACACAAACCATGAAAGGATTCCTGGGGAAGAAGAGGCACATTCATAGTTATACTGTGCTACCCTACAAAAACTGTGTGAAGTTGTTTGGTCTAGATATTGTCTATTCGCATGTTTGGGAAAACAATGCGCCAATTTTGTGCTAACTGTGAGACATGTCTTTTTACCTAGATTGATGTGTTTCAGGATCTAATGAATCCTATGACACATCTGAGTCATTTAGTAAGTCATTAGTAATTCATATTAGCTGAAAACTAAAGATTCAGACTGAAACATAAAGGACCCACACCTGATAAAAAACCCATGTTCTTACATTATCATACTATGTAAATTAGTTAATGATTATCTATATGAGCTACATTTAGTCAATATTGTTATCACCTAAATAATAATTGAACCTAAAAAAATCATTGAACCAAAACATCAGGATTCTTAAAACTCAGACATTATTTTTCCACTGTAATATAACTACATATACCACTTAAATCAAAATAATGAAATCAGACTACAATATTTTAATATAAAAAGTAAGTAAAACTCCATGTTAATGTCCAATAATTTCATAATTCATCATCAATTTCTTCATGTGGAGTGTTATATTCCCAATAAATAATTTATTAATGTCACAAAAATCATGATCAAACATTAGGACACTTCATCATATATTGTAACCTTGGGTATTCTATCCATATATTTCACCCATCCCATAATTCTTGTTAAACATCCATTAAAATGATATCAAAATACATTCTGACATACTCATTAATAGCATAAAAATATTAAAAAAATATTTATCATAGAATTGATGTAACATTTTCCACTATTTTAAAAATTATACATGCCCTCAATTAGATTTTTTTGGTTATTCATGACTTGATGCTAAATGAGCGAGAATCGTAACTTTTTTATAAATAACACATATTACCCAATCAAAAAACTCACCATATTATTTATTCATAATAATTTTTTATTATCAATTTAATTAGATAAATCTATAGAATGAATAAAATTATAGACCACCTATATCTCTAATAAAAATCTCAAAACAATAAAGATACATTTCCACTATATCTTCAACACAGAATACATACAATATCACAATACTCCTTCAATGAATGTATGATATCTTTTCTTATATTTATCATTCATCATTTATGATGGTCTTGTAACAATTTATTAAATAATGAAACATTATTTCAATGAGGTCATCTTACTACTAGGATGAACTATCACCCATAATATTACACTATCGCATCTACTAACCATCCCACCAAATCATAATAATAGTATACAAAACCCATATTACTACATATGAAGTGGATGAGACTAGCTAGAAATATTTCACCACAATTACGTACATTAAACCATAGTATAATAGGTGTTGAATCTTATGGATGAAAACATAATAGATATTTTTTACCTTTCGAAGTTATATTAAGAAATCACCAAAATACATATTGGATACTAAAAATGGAAAATTTTATGTTACCAAATTACCATTGATTATTTTTCTATCATATAAATTTCTTTTACCACACTAAAAACAATTATCGAAGAGATTCCTCAAGGATAATAGTCCCAAACATCTAACTCTTCGTAATTTATATTCTTCTTAGAATAAGTTCACATCAATTGAATAAATGAACAATTAAACTATCATCATTCACACTACTATTTGATCATATATTTTTGACTAATCACCCTCATATTATTTCAATAACAACATGTATTGTTTCCATCACAACCTAACAAGTTTTATTCCAACGAAAATCAAGAACATTATCTAGAATGGATGAAAATTTCACTTAATTTAAATAATTTATGCAATGAGAAAACATTTTTTTCGAAAATGATGTAGTGATCTCCTCTATACATTCCATAATTAAACTATCAAAAAATCATTAACTATGGTATTAATTATATGTTTTCTTGTCTAGATAATTTCATAATTTGTATATAACATTTCATAATGGAAGACATATGGATTTGGCTATTTAATCATGTTGTAAACATGATCTTATCAAAATATGCCAGTTGGTTCATCATATCAAATCTTATCATCATATGTAAAAATAGAGGAAAACATTGAGTTTCAGAGGATTTTAATATGTTATCCAAAAAATAAAACATTTAATTATTTATCTATTATGCACTTATATGATCTCAATTTCGGCCTCTCATCCTGATATCAAAATATTATTTTAGTGGTAAAAACTTCTACAGATTTCCTTCTGATGTCACTTCTCACACAGCTAATTCTTTATATGAAAATTTATCAACATGGTGAGAACAATTTGATAATTTATTAAATCAAGAAGAATAATCTATAGTGATTATAAAATTTTATTACAAATCTCATTACAATGACTGATGATTTTATAAAGGATTTTGTATTTTTGAATGAATAAACTCTTTACTAAGAAATATACTTATTGAAAAATGAAATATATTTCATTTTTTCATTTATTACCATTATAAAATATGGATATAATTTGACTGTTATAATTAAGATAATGGTAAAAATTATAACCATTGATGATATATGCAGTTTATAGAGACTATTATGATTAGATTAAATTATGGTTTATAAAAAATTCTTATTGGCATATGTGAAAAAGGGATGGCCTCGACCAATAGGATCATACCGTCTGAAAGAACATTTATCATAACGTTTGAGTGAGATGGATCCATTCCCAATAATATATATGAAAACAGATGTTTGACTAAACCCATTTATGGGAGAAGTTCAGCCTTATCAATATCTTGAGCAAAACCATGTTCACCATACCACCTCCATAATGTACTTCCATAGAACACATTACCCTTAGAGAGTTAGATGATGTAATAAATGGTTATGTACCTAGATCATTGTAGTAAGAATTTCAATACAGAAATTAAATTAAAAAAATAATTTTTAATATATTCAATTAACTTTTAAATAAATTTCATTTTCATGAAATAATCTAATATAAAAATATTTAATTAGTTACGTCCAATGTAATTTTATTCAAATTCATAATGTTTATAGTGCCATAAAAATAATTATTTTCCTATAAATTAGGATTTTTATTTCAATGGGTAAATTCTCTTATTTTTAATAATATTTGGTAAAAATAAATATTATTTTTCAAATCATAATGTCAAAATATACTAATGGGGTATTTTTCAAAATTTTATGAGATAGTCATATTTTTTGGAAAAAATTAAATAAGGTCTAAATATATTATTTGTAATAAGATATCCTAATATATCAAATGGTTTAAAACAAATACACTAAATGGAATCCATTATGAATACTATATACCCCATTATAAAAAATGTGTTTTTTTATGTAATATTATTATATTCATAAAACATTATGGAATCTTCCAAAACCTATTTTATATATTACTAATTGAAAATTATTTCTTTCTGAACATGATTTACTTACTCAATATCAATTATATTATATTAATTATTTCAGTTCTTATAAAAATAAAATATTTAATTCTAATCTTCTTTTGATGTAACCATTTTAAAACCCAAGGTAATCTTATTGATTTGGATTATTTTATCTGTTAGAGTCCGAAATTCATGTTTATAAATTGATATAAAATTTCTCCTATTTTCCTATAAAAATTATTCCATCCTTATATTCAAAATCACTCAAAAAATATTGATATGAAATATTATCTCATTCTACCTCTCAATATATTTCCCATGTTTCCCCCATTATAGTATGAAGTTCCTACCATTGTTTTGTATGTTCCCTCTCAATAAAAGATATTCTCTTCTATATGATATTCTTACATGTAATTCCATTATGTTTAGTCTTATGAATCTAAATTTTTTGTGTTTTAACATGATTATAAATGCCTTTTTACTATACATTTTTTGTTTTAAGAATGAAAAACTATTTATTCCCTCTCATTACTACCATTATATAAGGCGTTACCATGTTGATGTAAGGGATTCTATAATATACCTTTTAATTTTTGGAATTTCCTTATTCATATCACTTTTAAACCATATTTATAATATTATAACATATTTTTACAAATCTATTTACTATCCATAAGATTCCCATGTAATAGAAAACAACTATTCAATCTTATTAAACCATTCCGTGATCATTTATGTTCACCTGTTATGTTGTTGAAATTATCCCATGATTTTCCATGCCGAATATTTTTACTCTAAATACCCATCCCTATTTTTACTAGAGTGTATTTTATAATATTTACTAATATATAGATTATTGAGTAATTACATGTATATAACTAAAAATGCGTAATTTTAGTATTAAAATTGATGAAATATGACATTATTTTTTATGATCAATGTGCCACCCAATAACATTTATAAAATACAAATGTGATTGGGGGCCCTAAATTATATATCCATCCAATGTTTTGTGTAATGATTCTATATCATGGAGTTCCATTTTTGGTTCACAAGGGGTTATCCTAATAAAAATATGTTATGATTTGTTGAAGTTTATACTTGAAATATGTTTATGATTTCACTTTTTATATTGTTTCCATATTCTTATGTTTTCTTTACATTATGATCTCTCATCTTTCTTTGGTGTTCAAGTATATGATTATCACTATTTTTGGTCAGAATGATATGATTATTGAATCACATGTATTACTTTAATGATGTTATTTTTTGAATATTCCATTACTGGGGCTTTTATTTCATCCAATTATTATGGATATCATGAGTTCATCCCATGTAATTTTAGAGGATCAATTGAATTATAAGTTCTTGTTATAGAGTGTTAATTAATGTAACTATAACCATATTTCATGTTATTGTGATATATATCTAACTAACCAAAAACCAACGTCTCTCGATCTTTTGATATTGTATTATGTGTTCCATTATTTAATAAATAATTACATAAAGTTTATAAATGATTTTTGTTGTTACACTCATTGTTCCTATGATTTATACACCATTAAGGAGATATAATACCATCCTTCTCAGGAAATATCATTATTCTTTTAGCCACTTATATTTTATTCCATAGAAAATCAATATGTATCAAATAACAACAATTTTTGGAGTAATGAAATGATTCATATATGTATTCAACATATAAATATCTTCTAAAGGGGAGAACTATTTTAATATTGTATGCCCTATGATATAATCATATTGATCAGCCTCACCATAGTAAAATGAGTAGTATTTTTAATGAAAACTCAAAAAGGTCATCATCAACACATGTATTCATATCCATTAGAGAATTCACTATCCTTGATATGATAATATGTTAATTTACCCCATACATTGATACTTATACATATTCCTCCTCTTCCATTTAATAAAAATAAAGTTACACTCTTATAATTAAAATCATAGTTATCCTTATGTTATAATTTTACATGGACCTTCTTAATGAAGCTGTACCATAGTAAATAATATTCAAAACTCATCACTAATTTATATTGTAGGAAAGATGGAATATAATAAATATATGACTATATTTTTTTTCAATATTCCATCCCATGATAAGAATGTAGTTATTAGATAAAATTTACACTAATAATAATATAAACACCATATGATTCTTCTAATAAAGACATTTCACCTTAAAAATAATTATTTAAAGTCTCATTTAATCTCGTGGTTGATTACTGTTATTGTATAACAATTCACTGAGCACAAAAACCTGTGAATTAATATCTATAACATTAATTGCATATGTCAAATACCTAATATATTAATTCAATAGTTGTATTAATATAAATATTACATGTTAATTACTTCATTAATTTGTTATATGATAGACCAATTTAGACTCCACGTTAACAAGACCAAACACTTCAGGATACCGCATGAGCCACATTGAATGTAGAAAGTGCCTCCAAAATTCTATCATAAACAATACATGGAGTAATGATAAGAACCAAGAGAGTTTAGATATTAAAATTTGAGGAATTAATTTAAAATAACTATATTCATTAATCTCCAACTCAGTAAGGAGAATAATTTATTCATCAAATACATGAAATGTGATTAATGATGCATAAAAACACAACAAACCATATATAATTAAGATTAAAATATAAAATATATATATATATTATAAAAATATTTGAACAAATAAATGATAGATAATATATAATAAATTTAGATGTATGTATTTATAAAGTAAAAAACCTAGAAAAAAATATTTTATCTTTCAGCTATAAACCTCCATGATATCCATAAAATAAATTCTAATGAAAGGAACCACATAGTACAATAAATTCATGATATCTTATAAAACTAAATCATCTTAATTATAATTTAATCTTCATGAAATTGGTTCGAATGCCACGTGATGATGTTAATAAATTACTCTATCCTTGGGGATAAGCACATCCAAATATGATGTAATGAAACAATTTACGCCAAACCATTGTCCTAGGTAGTCGATCAACAATATTGTTTATTTTACTAAAAAATGAATCATGAAGAATATCCTATGTTCAATATCTTTGAACCCAAAAACATTTTCTACATTTACATGATAATTTATTTTTATGTTAATAATAATAATTTAAATAAAAATAAAAGGTCAAGTGTACCAACTCAAATTTTTTAGTGAGAAAATTTCTTAAAATATTTTGACAACATTCCTTATATGAAAATTGTAAATTAAGATGTCCAATTCTATATTTAATTATGTTATTTCAATAAAATATATAATATAATACATTTCATAGTATCTATATAAAATATAATTAGTAAAATTATATAAAGAATAAAATAAAATGAAAATAAAAATACTATAATATTGATGAATTTATCTTCACAGTTTTCTATATAGATATACTATAGATGATAAATAAAAAATGACCAAAATTATTATAAATATGAAAAAAACATATTATGAAATGAAATAGAGGAAAGAGATAAATTATTTATATTAATGTATGCAATATTGTATTTATGAATATAATGTTATCATTATATGGGTGTAGGATATATTGTCTTTAGATATATGGTATTTGGGAATACATAAATCCAATATGTGTATTGATGTTGTTTGATTGATAGGTAACCATTAGATGAATGTTAGTAATTTATTGAAGATAATATTATATATATATATAATTTTCATATACAAAATAATAGTTCAATAATATAAAATGATAATTATTCATTCGTAGAAATATCCTTCATTCTAAAAAAGTACTATTTTTAAACAGTATGATTTTTCATAAAATATTAATTTTATATCACTCAAAGAATTATTTTAATAAATTTTTTGTTAATATATATAATAATTTAATTAAAATTCCTTAAATTATAACTAATTGGTATAAAATTAGAATGAAGTTATTTATTGTCAAAATAATTATCTAATTATTTTAACTGATATATCATATATATTCATTTCTAAAGTTAATTAATAAAATTGAGAAATTTTATTTTAATAAATAGACTCTAAATATAAAAGTATCAATATAAACTTTTGTTAGTCGTTCTATATGAAATTTTTATGTATGATAAAAAATAATGTATGAAGATAAAAAATGATATGGAACAATATTTTATTATTTGAAATGAAAATTATACATTATATAATTAATTTTTTTGTTTGAATATTAATTTAAATATTTCAAACATCATTTAATCACCAAAATCACTTATCTGTCATGCAATATGAAGTTTCCCAATATCAAAAAATCATGTTTATAATAAAATATACATCATTTTAACTAATAAAAGGACATATCATTTATCAAACCTATAAGAAACGTACCTCCAACTTCAACTAATACATTTTACTATATTCACTCGCTGTAAGAACTATCATATTCTAGGATTCCCCTTATTCCTAGAAGGACCCTCCAAATCATTTAAATACCAATGATGATACCCTCTAGAGATGTTTTTATGACGTGACACGTTGTAAATGTTCTCATTTATTTTAATTTTATATTCTTTTGTGGAAAATTATTTAAGTATGTTAACAAATTAATTAAAAATAATATAACTAATTATTACTCTATTAAGGATATGTTATAATGATACATCCACAAATTAGTACACTTTAATTCACTAAAACACATATTTTTGGTGTTGGTTTGACAATCTATATGAATGATGCTACAAAATTTATTATTATATTACAATAAAAATAATAATACAGGTAATATTAATTTATAATGATGGATTTATAATGTGATTATAATACCTGAATGGGATTATATATTTTTATTTTCATTAGTAAAATAAATTATTTTTATTGATAAATATTAATAAAAAAGTAGACTATTTAACTATTCATTTCGAAACATTACTATAATATTTATTAAATAATCATTGGAATCCATAAATCTATTAATATATTTTTATTATCACTATGATTATTATTTAATTGAGGAACATATGATCAATTTCCAAGGACAAAAACCACCATTATAGAGTAATCATGAACTAAATTGAATAAATTTCAATAAATGATTAATATAAATAATGAATGAATGATAAATTGGTAATTAAAAATATAATGTAATTGATGTAATTTAAATAAAAATAAATAATGTATTCATATAGATTTATAATAAACCTAACTTTATGATATATGAAACATTTTTCATGTTTTTCAAAGAATGCATTTAAGCTTTGGGGCTTTCATCTCACTTTTCATTCATTGAGACGTGATTTATTTTTTCAAACTATTTTCACATGATATGGTGTATATATTTCATAAAATATTTATTTAATATAAGTCATATTTTCATTATATGATTTGACATTTCATTTTAGGAGCACTCTTTCCATGGATTTGGATTTTTATAATACCAAATTCTAAAGGGGTATTCTACATTTGAACATATTTTATTGAGTCGCAATCATTCATTGTCAATTATTTTCTATGTTTTTCATATCCAACCCCCATATATAAAATTTTTACATTATCCTTATTTATTGGTAATATAAATTTCCATTTTGAAATATAGTTTTTGATTGTTTTAATTTCTTCAAAACATATGAAATTGTATAAGAAAATTTTCACCCTATAAATAGGGCATTGATATTCTGTAATCTTATTCATTCTTACCAAATATCACTAATGTGATAATTTTGAATGTAGAATTTTAATCATATTATATATATTTTATATGTTTGTTCCATTTTCAATAGAATATAATTTTATATCCCATTAATTAATTTCCATTGCTACAAAACTATGTCAAAAGGATTATAATGTATTCATTTAATGGAATTTTGTAACTATAACTAAATTTTTTAGTATAATCTTACAATAATAATTTAAAATGGATAATCTCAATTATTTCATGGATTTGGGTCTAATAATAGTAGAACAGTGTTTCATTGTAGTTAAAATGTGTTTTTTACAAAAAAGAGTATTCAATTATATAGATGTAAATGTTGTGTTAAGAAGAATCCCTGAAACATCTTCAATGTAATGGGGAAAATATTAAATCATAGAAAAATTAAGGATTTTCATGATTTACAAAGATATATGATGTTGTTGTTATGAAATTGAGGAGATAGAAGTCCCACCTTATAAACCTATAACATATTAATGTTTTTGATGAAAATAATTTCCGAAGAATTCAAATTAATAAAAAAAGTAGGTCTAATATTAACTATTAATTCGAGAAACTCCAATAAATAAGGGAGAAAATTGAAATTTTGAAATTAAATACACTGAAGTGGATCTTTTTTATTATTTCACCAAATTTACACTTATTTTTCACTTAATAACATTGAATCAATTATTTGATTATAGTCTATCACATTCCTTCATATACAAAATACTTTATAAGATTGTCTCTTCACCACCTGAAATATTGGAAATTTTTTATATATGATAAAATCTAGTGGTTTTATGATTGAATTTTATGTATTATACACATATTATTTTTAGGTTTATAATAATATACTTGTATGGTATCAATACTTCAGGTTGTTGGGTCATAAATGTTCATATCAACATATTAGGGTGAAGAAGGAGGATATAACCAAGAACAATATTATTTATAAGATATAATTTCTCTAAATTACTATTGATTCCTTTTTAATGGACTTATTCCATCACTATCTTTATAGGTTTTATTTATAGATTATTTATAGATTAACTAATGATAATTGTGTTAGAATATCTAGATGAAAATTTCATATATTTTAAGAGGAAGGTAGAAAATGATGATAATATAAAGATTCTAATGAAGTCCTTAAGAATGAATAAATTATTAACAAAATTTCATATGTATGAAATTTTACCGAAAATAGTATGAATATTGGGTTATGTAATCAAGAGAAAGAGAATATCAGTGGTTCTTTAAAATATACAAATGATTCAATTATGTTGTAGAAATTTTTTTTTACTGTAAATATATATTTTTATTTGATTAAGTCAATTTATTTTAGATTTTATATGAAATTTTTCTTGATTTTAAAATCCAAAAATAATGAAAACTAATAATGGAGTGATGTTTTAATGTAAAAGATAATGTGATGAATATATAAAAGGTCTTCAGATGTAATTTTTTATATAAACTATACTCACATAAACCAAAAGTAGAGATGTATTTTTGATACATTGTAATACATTAATGAAACCATTTTTCTAGGGTATCTTTAAATTTAATATATTTATAACTTATGCATATTAACAATCGAGGACAAATAAATACATTACCAAATGCATGATTTAAATATTTCATTATTATTTTTTCAATAAATAATAAATAGAATTTTCACACTAAAGAGAAGTGTGATATATACATTGAAAAATATATTATAGTATATATCCACATAAAAAGAGGTGGACATGAAAAAAATTATATTGTCATAGTTAATCTAGTTTAGTTATTTCTCAATTAATAACCATCCATGGTAGGAAAATATTGTTACTGATACTCTATATTGAAAATATCATGACACCATTTCCAAGATGGGGATTGAAAGAGACTAAATCATCAAATATATTAAAAATTGTAGATAGAAATCCTTATTATGGGGATGGAATTATATCTTATATAAATTATTTCTTATTTATAAATAAAATGTGGAGATTATGGATAAATAAAGGGAATATATGAATATATAAAAGAAAGAGGTAAATATTGTTGAGTTTAAGATTAAAAAATATATTTAATTGATTTGGAACCCAATTATATTTTTAAAGGCCCCAAATCCACATGGTGTCGCCCTTTTTGTGCTTTCAAATATCTAATTACTTTGAGGTGTCTTTGAGGATTTTTGGAGACGTTATGTTATGTAAATGGAAGAAGGTGAGATTACACATCATATAACTTCATTACATGATGTTTAGAAATGTTTCACTGGTTTTCTTGGAAAGCTTCATGATGTGACGATTTTTCACAAAATGAAATAGTGGTTCGCAAAATGAAATGATTCAAGGTATGAGAAATAAAATTAATTTTTGAGATGATGTGTTTTTTGGAGTAACATGACCTTGTGCAATTTGATGACGTGATTGGGGATTACACATCATTTTACTCCACAACACGGTATGTTTTATATTTTTCATGATGCTCTATTCTTGTCAATACCTATGGATGCATCTTCTCTCCCTCAACCCCATGTAACCCAACAACACTCTCTTTATAATTTTGGAGATTCCTTCATCAATGATCGATCCCTAGAAACCTCCTTAAAACCATAGTGATTTGTTTTTAATAAGGCATGATATACCTCAGTTCTTGTTGTTTCTTTGATGTTTTTCCTACTATTTCTCTTTCTCATGTGATGGATCATTCTCCCTATTTGTTGATGATGTTTTCTTGGTAGTTGTTTGGTGCAGTTGTGATGTGGCATCCTCCGGTGGATGCATTTTTTGTAAGAGTGGTGATCATGATCCATTTAATTTATCCATTATCATACAATGAACGCCAATGACATTTATGGTAGGAGAATAAATTCATATATACTTATTTATTTGAAATTATATATTTTTCTAGATTTATACCCATAGATCACAATAAAATCGACCTAATAATTATATAAACTTGTTTAATGAAGTTGTTGATGATCACTTGGCGATTCCTTTTAATTTCACCATGAATATAGTTTGTCTATTGATTTAACAAATAGTGTGATGTCTATGCATTTATTGGTTTAGAATTATATTCTTGATCAAAATTAGTAAAGAAAATAAATCCATAATTAAATGATAATTATTTGGATAAAATAATAAGAGGATTTTTAATGAATTTATTTTTTGTTTTTGAATTTTCATGTTGGTCAAATTTATGTAGATATTCATGTATAACGAAATTAGTTGATGAACATGAAACATGTTTATTCAACTGGATAAATTATTACATTCCATATAAATTTATTGGTTTACAACATCTTGATATATTGTTTTCAAGGTTTCCCATAGTTGGAACCTATGAATAATGATTCTATTAATTCAAGATGGAATAAGAACTGATCGAATAATATTTATAATGAAATTTTAGGGTTGAGTTGAACATTTTCTTATAAAGGCCATGTGCCTTATGCTTTGGTGTAAAGGGAGATTGTTTTGTGTAAAGGCCAAATGCCTTTTCATTATTGATGGGAGCCCGTTTCTATGTTTTTTTATACTTCTTGTGAAATGCTCAACATACGAGACTTATGATTATGTCTGAAGAGAGGCCCATATGTGACCTGATCATAGGATGGTTTAGCCTAGAGGGATGTTTTGGTTCATAGGGTTAGGTAGGCCTAGTGAATGTGGAAGAAGTTGATTCCTAAAGTGGCGTGATGCATCATTTTATGAATGGGTGTTCGAAAGGACACAAGATATGATGGTACATGTTGAAGTTGGTCTTACACATTGATGTGAAAGTTAGACACTGGTGTAATCTTTTTTTTATTTATCTGCTATAATTCCCCCACTAGTTGAGGTAGCTCGTCTTTCTTACCCTCATTCTAAACTATTTGATGATGTGTATGGTATGAATCATTATTTATATGTTTAGTTTCTCAATGATGGATGGGTCTATGCTATTGAAATAGGCATCAAATACTCAACATGTAGTTCACCAACTCACCATGTTTATCCCCTTGTGGTTGGTAGATTACAATGATTTTATAGAGAAGACTTGGTATATTTAAAAGCGATAATGTTGTTAAATATTATTGAATAAATGATGTTTACCCAATGGTGTTGGATGTTTCATGGACACCATGTTGTGGGCATATTTCAGAGAAGCTATGGACTCAGTTTGATTATGCCTGTAGGGCATGAATCATGGTCATAATGGTAATGGAATGAATGTGGAAAACAATAATGGTTATTTAATAGTAAAATAATTAATTAAGATAAAGGTAAACTAAATAAAAGGGAAAATATGATTTAATAAATCTTTTTAAATGGTTGTGTGCATATAGAATTTTTTTTTCTTAGTCATGGTAGTCAGGAGTTTGAGAGCCGTTAGCTAAATATGAGTCTAAGATTAGGATGTGCCTATAGTGTGGCTATGAGCTATTTGATATTCATGTACATATTTTATTTCTATACACTTCTACCCTGGTTAGATAGGTCAACTGATAACCCACAGATTTTCATCCTAAGGGGGTGTTTTCCCCAAAATTCATGTGGGTGGATGGATGGTTGACTACCCATTTAGCCCCACATTCTTCTCTTGGTTGTCACTTGTGCTGGTATGCACAACGGTTATTTTATCCATACATGTGTGTAAAGTTTTGTAAAGTATTTTGGTCATTTCACACACATATATCATATATATTGTTTCCTATGATATACTATATGTATGACATGTATAGTTTGTGATAACATGAGGATCCCTACACAATTTGTGGGTTGTGGTGGCTTGAGGAATAACACCTCATGTATGATAAACGTTCAATGTTCTTGTGTGGATTCTGAATACTATATGGTAACTTTTGGTAATGTGAAATATGTGGTTTTGTTGTATGAGGTTCATGTAAAGGTGTTTCGCCCAAGTGTCTTTGGTCTAGCATTTTTAATGAGAAAAGATTTGGAAGTGCGACGTTGGGGAAAAGCTGAAAATAAGAGGGGAAGTGGTTATTGTCTACCCTTGATATTATATTTTATATTATATGCTCTTGAATGTCATACATAGTGAGAGTAGCCACAGTGAGGATGGTAACCTAGTATTATAGTTTTGGGGACGATTATTTTCACTTTTTGTTCACTGTGCTTTAGAATGATTTCCTTACATTGGCATGAGAGTCTCACGGTTGGATCCTACTAATTATACAAATATATTTACACTATTTATATATAAACTATTTTTATGTTACTTAGAGTAGTATGGGGATCATGCCAGTTACAACTATCTCGAGGGTCGTAGGACATGTTTGGTCTTTATGGTCATTGTTATATTACTTTCTTTTTGTACATGAAGTTTCCCCTTTCCAGTTATAGTTTTCATTGAAATAAATTATATATATGTACTTGGGATCTTTTATATCCTAGTCTAAGAAAGATTTTGTTGGTGTCTATTTTTTTATCTCTTCTTCATGTGTTATCTTGGAGACTAATACATACCATTTGTGTGTTTATTATACCCTTGATGCTAGTCTCCAACTCAAGGCATATTGGAAGTGGGACTCGGGGGGATCACTATCTCTCTTCTCCCATTGCCAACCTAGGAGGGATATGATTTGAGGGGAAGAGGTCATAAAATAGTGGTATCAGAGATCTAGTTGAGGGAGAATATGGAGTTTTGAGTTCGGAATAGGTGGGGATTAATGGTTTTGTAGGGTAATAATGTCTTTAATGTTCTACAACTGCTATAAAAATAGGAGTGAATCACATACATAAATATATAGGGCCTCCTATGATAAGTTTAATGGAAATTTATGTCTATAGTGGCCACTAAATATGGTTATACATGTTATAGGGTAGTAACCTAGGAAATGATAAAGCATAATTCTTCATTGTGTTAGTGATTGAATGTGTTGACCTTGGGATTTGTTAATCTAAAATGGATAAAATAAAATAATTAATTAATATTAATGTATTCTATATTCTGGGTTCATGATCTCTTACTAATTAATATTTGGAAGTTATGGCTCTAGGTCGACGTCCTCATCATGTTTATGGAAAATATCTTCACAAGGTTATGCCAATAGATCATTGTAGAGTAGTAGTTGATGACAATGACAATTGGAGGGGGAAAATATGATATTTATAGAGAAAGAGCCTATATAATTTCAAGGGCTTTGTTTTAGATGCAGTTATAGATGGAATTTTGGAGGAGGTTGATATTTCTTCCAATTCAATCCATGCTCGCTAAAAGCACAAGGTATTATTTTTTATGATAATGTTTCATGGGGTAGCGAGGTAATGGTGGTTCTTATTGCACACAGATCATGAGTATTTGGAAGTCTCATGGGAGAAGTCCGAAGAGCAGTTCAGAACTGAGTTTCCTTCTTCGAATGTGAAGGCGGCCTGTCTCTAAGAGCTTATATCCATTCAATATGGGATCTCTAGTGTGTGGGATTTCAAAATCCATTTCAAGTGCCTTCTACGATATGATTCGGGGATATTGTTGAATGAGGAGGCTAGGGTGAGGCACATTGAAAAGTACTTTCATCCAATGGTCTAGCATCAATTAACACCAATTATGATGAAGATGTATCTAAAAGTGATAAAAAATAATAGGTCATCATAAGGCCGTTATGCATAACTTGATCATCACTATAGGTTATTCTTTAGGTTTCCCCATTATGAAGTGATTTTGTCTCTGGATCCATATTTTTAGGGTAGAAGAGTTTATGTTTGGCTTGTGGTAGGTCCCAGACATTAGTATCTGATTTATATAGGAGGGAAGGTTCTCAATCCCATTCTATGATATCATGAATTTGTTTTTCTGATGGATGTCATGGGCATCAGTAGTAAGAGTGCCGAGATTTTTTGAGAAATCAGCATGTCCCAGATGTTCCACGTTAGGTTCCTCTATTAAGGCAGTTCATGTTGAAGATGTATCATGAGGTTGCACCATCTTTGGATTAGTAAGAAACAGATGGGGAATTAAGAGTATAACCTGGGAACACTCCCAATCCAGAGATATTAAAGCACGATAGTGGAGGTGGTCATCAGTAGGGTCATAGAGGTTGTGAAATAGGTTATGGTCGGCTACTTGTGTTAGCATGGCCAGCACTAGGAGAGCGAGATGTCATTTGAGGTACACTTTTTTTACTTGGTTTCATTCCATGTTTGATTCCAAATCTATGAAATCCTTCATATCACCCTTCCTTGTCCATGATTTGGGATTTGAGTTTGAAAGTCTTCTCATGCCCCTGGCATTGACTACATCAGTTAAAGGTTGAGCTATCTTGTTTTAACTATATAGAGACCATAAACTAGTAATGGGGAAACTACCCTCAGTTGGAGAATACCTATATTTATTAATACAACCATATGATGTCATAATCATCATGTATCATCTATCATTGGTATTGGATATTCTGGATTTCTTTTTCCAGAAGGTGGTGCTCTTCGATGCTGATGGAGAGAGGGTAGTATTTGTTTGTGTACCAGACCCTCATATGGGTCAGATTTTTGATCCTCTGTTATCATACATAATGACTTAACTGATGGTTATTTGATTAGAGGTTATGTAGTCTGTATTTTCTAGGGTCGTAGAAGTGTACCCTGATCACTTTTTAGGTGAGTTTGTAGCATTATCCCCTCTATTGGAGGTTGAGTTTAGTATTGAGAAAAATCCATGCATGTCTCATATCCTGATGTCTCTGTATAAGATGGTGTCTTCTATGTTTCAGGAGATTATTATATATCTCTATAGACTTTTTTAATTTGGTATCATTCTTCCAAGTGTGCTGACGCATGCCTGTCGTGGGGTGTGGACAAAAACAATTAAATTTTTCATAGTGCATCACAATGGCTGACCCGGGTCGTATCTCTTGAGGAGCCTTTCAATTTGGTTCACTTACATTATATCATTCACCTAATCTATCACTTTTTGATATATATTTATTTAAATTAAAGCGATAACAATATTTTGTGTGTTTTTGATATGAAAAATATAAACTATCATGCAATTATAAACAGAATGAGTTAATAATGAAAGAACTTGGTTTTGGGGTTCGGTCTTGGATTAAATCATTATTTTCTGTTATGTGTCTAATTTTAGTTTGATAATACAAACATGAAATCTAATATTTGAATCACTACTCTTTTCCAGAATATAAATAGTTTGAGTTTCATGTCATTGGGGGCCGTCACCCAATCATGGACAATCGCCTCACTAATGGATGATACTCAAATCTACCACAAATAATAAAACAAGCTTTAAAGAAAATTCATGAATATATTGACCTTCCCCCAATCCAAGTATAAAGATAGCCTCTAATTTCTGATAGTATGAGATTAATTTATGGATTGGGTATAGGAATATTGAAATATTGAGAGAGAGGGAGAGAGAATGAAAGAAAAGATGAAAAGTGGATGGAGAAACACAGAAACATGGATTGGTAAAACAAAAAATAAAATAAATTAAAACTAAAAATGAAATGAAACTAAAACTAAAATGAAAGTAAAAATAAAAGAAGAAATGAGGGGGTAAGAGAAGAGAAGCAGTGGCCCATTCCCCAGTGGGATCCCTTCTTGTCTTTGGGTGTTGAGCTGATGATTTTGGAAGGAGGGGAGGGCCTCCTTTTATAGGCAGCATTTTGTCCTCCGAAAGTTTACACATTGTTTACCAAATAAATGGCCGATTAACGCATGGACCCCTTCTTCAATGTTGTTCATAAATGTTTTGGGCGTTCACCCACAATATTTCAGAGTAGTTGGATGATGGATGAAGGAGTTATGAATTTTACATTCACGACTTCTATTTCTGGATGGAGCTTCCAGGAAGGTTCCTCCAAAAGTATGTCTTTTAATGGACGCCTTAATGTCTTCCAAACATCCCCATATATCTTTTAGTGTCGGTCCTATAGGTTCTAGTTCTATCCAAGGTCGAAACACCTCATTTGTATATGTTTATGCTGTGTTTGTGTTCCATTAATTCAGTGGTGTCCATGCTGTCCGCCCGGAAAAATGTCCAACTTCAATGAATTTTTAGACCCTATAGATGGTTGAATCATCTCCTGGTCCAGAATAAAAAAATAAATCAAATTAAATAAAGATTATAAAAAAATTTGAATCAAAAAAATTGTAATTATATTTTTCTGTAAATTACCAATATACCATTAAATTTAAAATCTGTAAAAAATCCAGAATTAGTCATTTTTCGCAATTTTGCTCCTTTTCATTCTAAAACTCAAATTAACCATTATTTTTATAAAACAATGAAATACATGGGTTTTATAATATAAAACATTAAAAAATACTCATTATTTGATCAAAAATATGAACATAAATTTGCTCTGTCAAATACCTCCACACTTAAACCATGCTTGTCCTCAACCATTAAATCTCAACATGGAAATCAGAGGACACCAATGTTACCAATATTCAAATTTCAATGTAATAAAATCAAAAAATTTTCAATTTAAAATAAAAATTTCAAAAATATGAATAAAATATGAATTTATGTTCCAATTTTTCAAAGAAACCAATAATTCACATATTTTACTTTTCCCATTTGAAAATTGATGGAACTTATTCATTCATTCATTCAAGCTCCTTGATTCATCATTATTAAACATTCCATGTTATGATTTACCTAATTTTTTTCTCTCATCACTCATGATACAATTAAAGTACAGTTATGCTCATATCATTTGAACATGATCCTTATACATAGGCTTGTAAAAGAACTATTTTCTCCACTTTGTAAAGACAAAAGACACATAAAATCAGGAGGACTTGAAATAAAGGTTCAAATGATTCTGAGGATTACTGTTGGTAGGATTTGATGTTTTAAAAATTAAGTCTCAAGGAGGAGGATAATATCTTAAGTACAATTCATGATATCAAAAGTAAAAGTGTAATGAAATTATCCCCTTCAAAAATAGCAGCACCCACTTCCCAAAACTCAAAAAAGGTTATGATCATGTAAGCATAATGAACGATTTGTGCACCCTCTTGATTTTTTTTATTTAATACTTTTTTTTCATTTTTCGAATGTTATGATTAGATAAAACCTCACATTAATAACCTAACCATATACAATCAAAATATCATCAGTCTGGAAAATGACGATTTTTGGTTCTCCAAAATCAAAACTTATTTTTCTATTTTTTTTCATTTTGTAAATTTTTTTCATTTTTTTAATTCAAGAGGGGAAAATAATAGAGTATAATGAATGATTTCACAACCTTTTACAATTCCCAGAATAACACCCCTACACTTCTTCCTCATAATGTGTATCATATCGTCCACTATGATTCCATTTACCCTCACACTTCAACTTAAAAATATCATGCAAATACCAAGAGTTGGGTAGGAACGGATAAAAATGGCTTGATACATGGCTCATCCATATAAAGTTCATTCATGGCCTCTATTGGATAAACAAAGTATTGATGAAAAGGTGGTCTTGTAAGGAAATGTAGCTTCTCAATGGAGGCCTCTATCATTTTAAATGTGTTTTTGCACAGTCATACCTTGGACAAGTTTCAATGCAAGTTCTGGTCGGTTACATGTACCAAGATCACTCATGAAATATGATCAAGAATAAATACGATGTACATGGTCTAGAAATACTCTCGAGAATGAGAAATATAAAATTTTACAATCACTAATGGAATGACTAATAATAACAAATCAGTTCAAATAAATATCAGAAATTTAAAGCATGAAAGATGGTAGGGAAATTTCATTTACATGAATCAGGTAATTCCTTCAAATCAAGAGTCATCATTTCAATATTCATGATTCATTTTAAAAATTCAATTATTCTTTCTAATCATTTAATCATATCAAAATTAAAATCTAAAACATGGCATCAATGGGTTCCTAAGAAACTCATCTCTCTTAGATAAGTCAAGTAAAACATGAATTCAAGTGTGGGCATGCAATTTTATCTTTTAAGCTCAAATCATATAGTGGACTAAAATGTGGAGTGTTTGAAACATAAAACAATAAAATTGAACTCCCTTTTCAATGAAACTTTGTCATTTCCTTCCTCTTAAGTTTATAGGGCTTCCATCTTACATTGTGATCCTATAAAATAAAATAACACAATTAAGCATAAGGATCATGTCTTTTAAGCTCCAAAATATAGGCGGGAGGGGGAGGCATGCTAAAATACATCCCAAGAAATGAAATTGAAATCTAATTTCATAAAAAGAATGTAAAGATAAATCTTGGTACAATCCCCCAAGTGGGTCCTAAATTTTTACTTCCTCCAGAGGGTAGTAACAGCTGTTATCCAAAGTCCGATGGAGGATGAATCTTCTTTGATTTGAACAAACACATGTGGTTTTTCTTAGAATACGCTTATTCATTCTTGTTGAGGAGGACTCCGTGGATAGAGTACAGTAGATCCTCCCCTTTCACAATTCGGTATAGCTTGAATGGTGGGGGTAGGATGAAGTATAAAACCTCATCCTTATTTGTTGCTACTTGTGCAACATTCACATTCCCTTCTTGTGCTCCCTCTAGTAAATGTTCAACATCTCCATTGAACTCTAAATTTTCCTCAACAGGTGCATATTATTTTGTCTCTTCATTCTCCAGGGCATATAAAGTTTCATCTGATTCTAAAAATTCAAAACAATTGGGAGTTATACTCAAATTAGTTTCAATAAAATTTAATTTATTTGAGTCTAAGAATGTATTATCTCCCTAAGTTGGATAAGCTTGAATCTCTTCTTTGATAGAAAGTTACTATTGGAGTTGATCATCAAAGGATGAACGTAGGTAGTCAGTCTCCCTTAATTTTTGTTTGGCCTCAACTTCATGGATGTCTTCAGTGAAATCCGAGAAGACTAGTGGCACTTCATTCATGGCCTCAATTTATTTTAAGTCGGCTTGGAGTTCATCGACCATGTCCATGAAATTGTCCGGTGAGATCCATGTTGGTATTCCTCTTTGCACCTACATGACCATTATCATCAGTTCATCATCTCTTCATTGGAGGGCCTCCTCAGTGTAGTCTTGTTCTTGAAAATTTGAGTAATTTTCAGTCCATATAGAACAATAATCTTTTGAATTCATCATGGGAAAAAAATTATTGATTTTTAATGAATTGAAATCTCACAATGGTGTGAAAATAGAAAAAATAAATGGACTAATGATTGGATCCCCAGAAATGGCGCCAGTTTTGACGCCCGCCTGTCGTGGTGTGTGGACAAAAGCAATTAAATTTTTCCTAGTGCATCATAGTGGCTGACCAGGGTCGTCTCTCTTGAGGATCCTTTCAATTTGTTTCACTTCATATAATTCACCTAATCTATCTATTTTTGATATTTTGATATTTAAATGAAAGAGATAAGAACTTTTTTGGTGTTTTTTATATGAAAAATATAAACTATCATGCAATTATAAACAGAATGAGTTAATAAAGAAAGAACATGGTTTTAGGGTTCAGTCTTGGATTCAATCATAATTTTCCTTTATATGTTTGATTTTAGTTTGATAATCCAAACACGAAATCTCATAATTGAATCAATACTATTTTCTAGAAAATAAATAGTTTTATTTTCATGTCATTGGGGGTCGTCACCCAATCAGGGACAATCGCCTCACCAATTCATTATACTCAAATCTACCACAAAGAATAAAACAAACATTAAAGAAAATTTATGAATATATTGGCCTTCCCCCAATCCAAGTCTCGAGTTAGCCTCTCATTTCCAATAGAATGAGATTACTCTATGGATTGGGTGTAGGAAGATTGAAATATTGAGAGAGGGAGAGAGAGAAAAAAGAAAGAAAAGACGAAAATTGGATGGAGAAACACAGATGCATGGATTGATACAACTAAAAATAAAACAAATTACAACTAAAAATGAGACGAAATGAAAACTAAAATGAAAGTAAAAAATAAAATAAGAAATGAGAGGGTAAGGGAAGATAACCAGAGGCCCATGCCCTGGTGGGATCCCTCCTTGTCTTTGGGTGTTGAGCTGATGATTTTGGAAGGAGGGGAAGACCTCCTTTTATAGGAAGAATTCTATCCCCTGAATGTTTACACATTATTGACCCAATAAATGCATGATTCCCATATTTACCCCTTATTAAATGTTTTTCATAAATACTTTGGGTGTTCAGACCCAATATTTCAAAGTAGTTGGATGCCAGATGAAGGAATTATGAATTCTTCATTGATGAATTCTTTTTCTAGACGAAGCTTCCAGGAAGGTTCCTCCAAAAGTATGTCGTTTAATGGATGCCTTAATGACTTCCAAAATTCCCAAAATTTCATTTACAATTGTTCCTATATTTTCTAGTTCTATCCCAGGTCTGAACACCCCATTTGGATGTGTGTAGGCTGCGTTTCTGTTCCATTACATTGGTGGTGTCCATGCTGTCTGCCCGAAAAAATGTCCAACTTCAATGAATTTTTTGACCCTATAGATGGCTGAATCAGCTCCTGGTCTAGAATAAAAAAATTATGGAAATAAAATAATGATTCTAGAAAAATTTGAATCAAAAAATATGAAATTATATTTTTCAGGAAATGACCAAAATACCTTTGAGGTATAAATCTGTCAAAAATCCAGAATTAGGCATTTTTCACAATTTTGTTCCTTTTCATTCTAAAACTCAAATTACCCATTATTTTTTTAAAACAATGAAATACATGGGTTTCATAATATAAAAAAATTAAAAAATACTCATTATTTGATCAAAAATATGAACGTAAATTTTCTATGTCATGTGGCATCATGGAGTGCATCAGTTTTTTTATGAATAAGGATGACAATAGTATTTGGTTTTGTGTCAGTTATCATTACATTAACTGACTGATAGTGAAGAAACATTATCATAATTACAAGATTAATGATTTATTCAGTCAAATGAATGGTCAATGTTGGTTATTGAAGAAGAATATGTGGTTATGTTATCAACATATGTGTGTGAATGATAGGTATATCTGAATGAATGCTTTCCATTATTTTAATGAGAATTATGAGTTCATTATGATTTCATTCGGTGTAATTAATTCTCTGTCTATGTTCATGTGTTTGCTGAACATTGTGTTCGTGAGTTTATAGATATGGTCATAGTTGTTTTCCTCTAGGACATTCTTATGTTCTCTACATCTGAGGAGGGGCATTCAGGGCGTCTTCATGCAGTTTGGGAGTTAATTTCCATGATATGTTGTTTTGGAAGTTTTTGAAGTGTGAGTTTTGGGCTTGAGAGGTTTGTTTCATGGAGAATGTTGTATCTTATAAGGGTGTATATATGGATCCAACATTTATTAAAGGAGTTGTTTCTTGTGAACCCCCTAAGATAATGGTTGGGTATGAAGTTTCCTTGGTCTCACATGATATTACAGGATGTTCATAGTATATTTGTTTCAGGTTACAACTCCTCTAACAACATTGAAAAAACAGAATCAAGTGTCTATATGAACTGATCAGTGTCAAGTATCATTCGTGTATCTAATGGAAAAGATTATCAGTGCTTCATTTCACTGTCTTCCAGTATAATGGGTTTAGTTTGTAGTTTTCTATGATGCTTTATATCTTGTATTAGGTTTTATTCTGATAAAGCAGAGATCAATCATTTCACATGGGTCTCGCTAGTTGCCTCTATATGAATGTATCTATGCCACCCACAATATATAGTAGGTGATAGAGTTGTTTTCCCAAATTTAATGGAGACATTATGTAATTTGAGAGTGTTTTAGATACTTCACCGATCATAATATCATGATGTACATTTTCTCCCAATATGACATGAACATAAGAAAAAGTGACTGGATGGAGTTATTTTAGGACTACCACATTTAGATTTCATATACACAAATGAAGGATAATATTAAAAAATATGAACTAAGCATAAAATCACAATGTGATAGAGTGTTTCATTCAATGGATTCAGGAGGAGTATTGGAATAAATTTTAGCATTATATATAGATATTGGAGTAGTTGGGGATAGAGGATGTCTTATCCAGATGATGCTTAATTCATCTATGGCGCATTATGTTGAAGAGACCCATTTGGGGGATCGTGATAGGATGTTTGGAGTGACTGAGTTGTTTTTATTGAGGCCCATGTTGGTTGGTATGAGGATGAACAACACCAGGTGCTAAAATAGTGAAGGATTTTTGTTTCATTGGCTTTATATGAGATATCTCTTAGAGAGCTCCATAGTTTTCATTTAGCAGTGTATCCAGGCGTGACAATTTTTTTTAGAGATTTGAGAGGTCATTTTTTGGATTCTTTGGTTGAATCATGAAGTCATAGAGTTTATATCATGATGTTTGGTGATGTAATATTGGAAGGCTGAGCACTGTGTTCTCGGCTGTTTTCTCGCATCATTATATGTTTCTCAATGGAAGTGGGGGGACATCTCGATGGAATTTTCTATCGGTTTACCTTGAGATCTGGGATGATATTATGCTATATGGGTGGTATTGTTTTGGATGATGAAATCATCCCACATTATAGTGATCAAGAGTCAAGATCAATAGTGGTTTTATTGAGGGAGTATCTGGAGGTGGTGGTGAGAATCCACAGAGTTCCAAGTATGATGATGTCTGATCATGATTCTCATTTTACCCTAAGGTGGGGATATCTCTCCCTCATGATTTTGGTTCTCAGTAAGATATTAAAACTACTTTTCATCTGTATGTATATGGTTAGAGAGATCTGAAAATCCAAACTCTTGAAGAAATGTTGTACTCTTGTGTCATGGATTTTAGATGTTCATGGATCATACTAAGAACTTGGTAGAGTCCTCATACAAGAATATTTTTCACTCTATAATTGGTATGGAATCATATCAAGACTTTTATGTATGAACTTTACATTTATTGTTGTGATATACTAGTTTCATAGATTCAAAAATTCTTTAGTAGTAACTTGTAAAAAATATGTCGGAGATGGTTTAGGTGATTTGTGAGAGCATGAAGATATCATTGGATCGTCAAAATTCTTATGTTAGTCATAAGAGCAGACCTATAGAGTTTGATAATAGGGATCACATGTTTGTTTTTGTGAATTCTCATTGTGTGAAATGAAGGTTTGTTTGTGGGAATATTCTTTAACCATGTTTATTAGGCCTTTTGAGGTTTTGGATCATGTTAGAGCCGTAGCGTATGAGAGGAAACATCCCATGTAGATGAGATGGATAGATGATGTTTTTGATGTATCATAGATCCATCATTATCATCATGATGACCCGCACATCATCGATTGGGGTGATATAGTTGTTTAAAATATGGGATATTTGAGGAGCCTCCTGTAATGATATAGTACCGCAAGGAGAAGGTGTTTCACAGGAGTCTTATCATTATAATTCAAGTCATCTAGTGGAAAAATGGCACAGAGGAGAGTAATTGAGAATGTGAGTCACATATATGTTCTCAACACCCATATCCCTTTGATTTTTATCTATTATATTGTAATTTTATTCTTTTAGTGGTTGTTGACCCCTTTCTATTCAGACATGTCATTCTCCTCTTTCTTGTTCATGATTTCTGACTCTTAATCACCCTCCCCTGGGAGAGTGATTAAGAGATATTTTTGGTTTTCATGAGATTTTTCATTGTTTATTTTGTGATGATATAGAGCTCCTTTAGTGGTGGGAGTATTAAGATGTATCTCATGAGTTGGATGTTTGGATTACCCATTTTAGTTTCCTCTATGGGCTGGTGTTGGAATCATGAGGATGAGAATATTCTTACTTGTCTCTGACATTAAGGCCAAGATTTATGTATATCAAACATTAAGTTTTTTTTTCAAAGATCAATTTTCTCATAGGTGGAATAATGGAAGTTTGGTTACATAAAATATATAGGGGGTTCCACATCATTTAACAACATTACATAAAACGAAATCATGTTTCGCGGGTTTTCTTGGAAAGCATCACGATGTGAATATTTTACAATTTGTGAAAGAGGGGTTCACAACATGAAATACTTTGGGGTTTTAAAAATAATATAAATCTTTCAGGCGATGTATTTTTTGGCAGAACTCTATCTTGAGGCATTTACATGACGTGAACGTTAATTACACGTCATGTAATTCCCAGATAATATATTTTTTATGTGTTTACTAGACACTTAGTTTTTTTCAAAACCTATGGCCATATTGGCTCGCACTCAACACCAGGTGCCATAATTACCCTCTCATCAGTGTTTTGAGGATTCATTCAACATGGATTGATCCTTTTCTCCCTCCTTAAATAGGTAGCTATCCATCTTCAATAAAAGGTATGATCTACCTCAGTTCTTGTCATTTCATTGTTATGTTTCCTCGTGTCTCACATTCACTTGATATACAATGTTATTTACTTATTTCTAATGGAGTTTTTTTTGGAGGTTTTCTAATTCGGTTATATTGGGGTGTCCTTGGGTGGATGTAGTTATTACGGGATAGGTGATCAAGATACATTTATTTGATTTGATCACATGTAAAAAACGTCAATAAACATTTTAGGTAGGGGATTCGATGAATATCTATTTATTTATGTAAAATAGTAAAAATAGAATGATTTATACATATGGGTTGTAATGAAAATAACCAAATTATTATATGAACTAGATTAAATAAATTGTATTTGATCACATGGAGATGTTGTTTCTTTGTACCATGATAATAGTTTATCTCTTGATTTTAAAGATAGTATGATATCTATTATTTTTTAGTTTAGTAGGATGTTATTGATGGGAAGTGGTAAAGAATATAAAGAAATAATTAGTAGATAATTTTTTGGATAAAAGAGAAAGCAGAATATTTAATAAATCCTATTATTGTTGTTGTAATTTGATGTTGATAAAATTGATACAGATATTCAAGTATAATAGAATTTTTAAATAATATTAATCATGATGATTCTTTTTTATAAATGATAAAAGGAATGATAAATTAATTGTTTAATTAATTTCTGATATAATTTTATAACTTGGTGGTTGGGTTTCCATAGTTTGAAAATGTTAATAATGAGTTGGTTAATTCAATATAGAATAAGAACCAGCTGTGCAATAAAGATTATTCCATTATAGGTCCGGGGCATCCTGATTTCTTATAAATGCCACGTGACTTATTTGGTGGAGTCATGAGAGGTTTTTGTGTGTAATGAAAAAATTAATTTTATTGGGGTTGTGAGCCTTTTCAATGTTTTTTTTCTACTACTTGTGGTGTTCTCTAGATACGTGACATTGGTTGTGAGGGTAGAATGGCCAAAATGTGACGTGATACTATGATTTATGAGCATGGATGGTTGTTTAGGAATGTGGGGGTTTATAGGGATAGTGGTTATAGCAGATGTTGACACCTAGTGTTGTTATATGTATCAGTTTATGCATGGGTGTCAGGGAGGACACCAAAGATTATGAGACATGTCAAAGTTGGTATTACCTGTTTATGTGATGTATGGATGATTATGTAAAATTTTATTACTTATCTCCTTTACATTCCCCGCTACTTTTGGTAGATTTTTTTTATTACCCTCCTTCCAAAAGAGGTGATGACACGTACCGTATTCCATGTGCTTTCTATGTTTTGCTTCATAAGTATAGATGTGTCTACAGAAATTATATAGTTGAAAATGACTTGATGGGTAGTTCACTTACAGACCGATTTGACCCCCTTCAGTTTGGAATCATGGAATTGTTTTCTGGAATTCATTATATATGGAAAACTGTTAACATTGTAATAAATTATTGAAGAAATGATGTTTATCCCATCCAGTTGGAAATTTTTGGGATGCAATGTTGAGGGTTTGTTTCTATGAAGACATGGTTTTTGTTTGGTTATTTATAGAGGCCATGGATCTTTGTTGAATTGGTAATGGAATGAATGTGTAAAATGATAATGGTTAATTAATGGTTAAATAATTAACTAGCATAATGTGAAACTGAATAAAATGGATAAGATGATTTAATTAAGCTATTTACACGGTTGTGTTATTATAGGATATATCATCTTAGTTGTGTCAGTTGAGAATATGATAGACATTAGATACAATTTATATTAGGACTTTTTAATTCACTTTGTGTCTTCGTGATATATATGATATTAATGTAATTTTTATGATTCAATATACTACTCCACCATGTCAGTTAGGGAAAATAACTCCCCAGGGTTTCTAAGCCTAGGTCAGTATTTTTTCCCAATGTTTTGGTGGGAGGTAGGATGGATGACATCCCCCTTTGGCCCCAATCTCTTCTATTGGTAGATAATTGAGATGGTATGAATAGAGTTTAATTTTTCCATTATGTAGATATAGTTGGATGTAAGGTCTTATGGTTATTTCAGACACATTTATCCTAGATATATGTTTCTACATACTACTATAGGTTTGATGTGAATAGGTTTTGATGCCCTGAGGATCCTTACTCGGTTTATGGGTTGTGATGGATTTAGGTATAATAACCAACATATAAAACATTTTTTATGAGATTTGGTGGGTATTGGAAAATACCTGGTTACTTATGGTTACATGGATGTGGTGTTTGTGTTGCATGAAGTGCATGTTGTGGTGCTTCACCAAGGTTTCTCTGGGATAACCTTTTGGGAGAGAGATGTCCATAACGTGTGACATTGGGGAAAATACGAAAACTATTGTAGAAGTGGTAGTGGGGCACCCTTGATATTATTTATTAAATTATATTTTTTTGAGTGTGTTTCTTTGTTATAGAGTCCATAGGGAGGCTAGGAACATTGTATACCTATTTAAGAGATGAGTTAGATTCACTTGTTGTTCATTGTGATTTTGCATACTTTCAAAACTTTTTTATGAGAGGATTTGAGGAGGATCCCCCAAAGTAAACTATTATACTCAACCTATGTACATGTAATCAATTTTTTGGTCACATGTAGAAGGTTGGAGATCATAATGGTTTCTAATAACTGAAGGGTCGCATGAGATTTTTAGCCTTTATGGTCATTATTGTTTTACTTTCTTTTGGTACACATAGTTTTGCTTCTCCAGTTAAAGTATTTTTTCATGAAATTACATATATGTACTCGGGCAATTTAAATTTTTTAGTTGGAGAATGAGTTAGTTGGTGTCTATCGTATCTCTCTCTTAAACATGAGTACTCTTATAGGGTAATGGATCATCATTGATTGTTTACTCTACCCTTGGTGCTAGTTAAAAACTCCAAGTCCACTAGAGGAGGGACTAAGGGGTCACTATCTCTCTTTTACCATTTCTGACTTGGGAGGGGTACACATTGAGGGAAGGGGTCATGTAATATTTCTCATATATGATATAAAAGAAGAATGTTATTTTTAGGGTGAAAATATTTCAGTATTCTATGATCTCCTTGGCAGTAGAATAATTATAGAGATATGAAGTATCAACTATTATGAGAAAACATAAAAAGACCACTATAGAGTACACATCTTGATACATTGATTAATAAAAAGTCAACATTCAATGTCAGAAGCGTAATAGGATGATGCACATTTTTCCCATTCCCATATAGAATTAGAAAATAATATTATTTATTTTTTCTATAGGTACTAACTTAAAATTTATGGGAAACAATTTATTTCGGTTCTGGTGGATTGAATATCATTTTAATCACACTTATTTTATATTTAATTGAAATTCATACTCTATCAACTACAAAACATATACATAAAAAATGTTGTGATGTTACATGGAGAACTATTTTTTTTATCTAATTGACATAAATGTGTCATATAAAATATCTATAGATTTATTCAACAAGAAAAAAGATACTATATTGATCATTATAATGGATTATCATCCATATTAAAATTTCATATGGAATATTCATTAACAAAATATAATATAATTTTATATCATTATTATTGAATTTTAATGGAGTCTAAGATCAATATCTTAATATTGTTAGGTATTCATATAAAAAAATTAACTCCAAAATTAAAATTATCCCATATGAGCATTTTTATGGGAAAAGATATAGATCCTAAACATGATTGGCCTTATTTAGTGAGGAAACTTATTTAAACTAGAACTTTTTTTTGAATATATCAGAGGATGTTCAAACTATCCAATGGTATATTAAAATAGAAAACAATTAATAAAAGATATCTGTAGATAATTATTTTAATACATGGGGATTGAGATTACTAATAATGTATTCATTCAATTATCAGTATGGAATAGTGTAATGAAATTTGAGAAAAAGGAAATTTTATGACTCAAATAAATTGACTATTTAACACCATATCCATTCAATTAAGGAACCTTATTATTTATGTTTCCTAAATCTATTTCTAGGTCCCTATTTTTCATAATTACGCAAGTATCGGTGTTTTAATAACATACTAGGCTATCATAAAAGTCTACTATAGCTAATTAAATATATGTAAGGGACTCATAATTTCATGTGGGCTTAGAAAAAGACCAGATACTCTATTAGGGTCACTACCTCAATAGTGATCCAACAATGACTATTTGGTTGAGGGAATCAATTAAATTGTGGGATTTTGGGTGGTAATTTTATCAAGGGTTTCATTATAATTTCACTAGGATGCTTAATTATATATTTGTATTTAATAACATGACCCACATTTAACTTTTATAGACCTATTCTCATTCAGGGGGGTCATGGATTCCCCTATTTCCATTATTTGATTATTGAAGTGTGGTTGAATTAATTTGATTCACATGAGTAAATCTAACCCCAAATAATAATTACAACACCATTTTTATTATTTTATTATTCCAAAACACTAAATTTATGAATTTTGGGATAATCTAGTGTACTTGTCTCATATGGATTGATTTGGGTGGTGATACTTTGTAATCGTGTCCTATTACACTAAATGTAGTCAGTCTCAAGATACATATATTGAGGAATGTTTCATGTATATATGATATGTTTCTACACCGACAAATTTTGGGCCCAACCTTACATACAAATTAATTGAATTATGAGCCTTAATTAAATGTTGTAGACTCTTCCAAGGGATACAAGTGGTTGTGGCTATGTAAATAACGAGAAAAATGATATGATGTAAGGTGAACCAACCCTTGTTAGCTAAAAAGAGATTAAACTATTGAATTATATAGTCAAATGGGATTATCTCATGACTAGTGTACTATTCCATGGTGAATGGAACATACTCTGTCATCAAGAGATTAATTTTAATTCATTATTATTAACAGTTGATAGATTTCAATTGATAAATAATTATCCATGTAAATTATTGGATGATTATATTAATGAAAAGACGAACCTTTAATAGGATCTAATTTATGTGCATAAAATTATTATTCATGTTGGGGGACATTTATGTGAGTTGAAGAATCTAATAAACCCATCATGAAGATTACTAAATTTGTGGGAATGTGAAGTGGTTCGATGGATCTGATATACTTGTTATAATGATTATTACAAGTTGGGGAATTTTATGTGATTACAAGGATCAAGTATGAGTGTTATTATGATAAAGAATGAATGGGGATTTATTTGTGATTCAAGGATGCAATGATCACCTTATTAAGAATATTATAGTTCGGGGTCATGGACATAGTTCCATTGATATATTATTCTCTTATACTTATAATCAAGATAGTGGTACTATGGATAAAATAATTAATTCATGGACATAGTAGGTATGGATAACCCTATGATCGACTAGGGATATAACGTTTGGAAATGTATTTTACTTTAACATAGTTATGTAACACATTCATTACCTCACATTCAAATTTGTATATACTTTAATGAGTTTATAAATTATTTAGACAATGTAGGTGGTGGTTTTCTCGGCAGTAATCATGTAATTTAAATGATACCTTGTGATACCAAGAATATTTCATGGTTTTATGTTAGGATATAGACACATACCTTATTTTTTAGTGGTTATCAAGTATAGTGTTAGAGTGTGTATTACATGATATAAAATGACCTTGAAACTAGTTGAGTTTTTCCATTCTGTATATTATTAATTTTTTATTATCCTTGATTAACATAAGAAATTATTTTTATTTCAGCATGGTTATATGTTTTTGAATATTTTGAGCATTTTTTATTGAATACTTATGCTGGTAAACGGTGAAATACACTTTTAGGATTTATGAATTTATTTCAAATTTTAAAAGAGGGTATTTTACCCCATGATATCCTTTGGTCCCTCACCACAAGTCAGTAGCATCATTCATATGAAGAGACATGGTTTAGTTCATGTAGTGACTCAATTCGGTTACTCATGAGAGGAAAAATCTAGATGTTATTAATGGACTGTGATTGAATATATATAATAATTCCTCATTGAAGACATTATGTGGTACAATGATAGGGCAGAAAATGGAATGTTATTATGGTTGTTAGAATAGACCATCCCAAAGGAGTGGGGAATATAGACGATAACCAACTTTATGCCAGCTTATTTTTGAGTTATTAAGTCTTTAGAGAGAGGAACTCCACGATCTAATCCAATTATTTCAACCATCACTAAATATTTCCAACTACAACCCCCAATGACAACTATAGGGGAGAGATTCCTCCATGATGTAGAGATCTATGTAAAATCACTGCAAACTAACATTGAAAATTTGACGGCTCTCCATATAAGAAAGTAAATAATGAGGTTTATATGATAAATGTATTATTGACGCAGTGGTGGGAAATCTTGGTCTAGGAGTACCTATCTGTGGGAATGAACTAGAATGATTTACATATTAGTTCATTGGTTTATTTATTTACATTAACCTTGTGGAAAAAAGGTTAGTCAGTTCTTACACATCCACTAGGGATGCATATATGTAATGGGTCACACAACCTATTTCATATAATTTTTTTATAGTTTCTCCAAAATTGGAAGGTTGTAATGTATAGAGTTTAAAGATCATTGATGATGAATATTTAAATGAGATTATGTTTCAAGTTAATGTATTTCACTGTATTATCTTTTTTATCTTTTTGAACTATTCCATTATCACCAAGGGAAAAATGAAGGAGTCCCCTAGTGGTGGACATAAAGTTCCATCCAAGATAGGTAACACTAAGTGTATTTGTATTAGGAAGCTAGCTACGAAAATTTACCTTAGGGATGTAGTGGGAGGATACGTCAAGGAAGATTAAAAAGGTGATTTTTTGTAGTTTAGAATGGTTGGGAACATGTGACCTCATTATGATTGATTACTGGTAGAGAACTAATCTTATTGAATGATGGTAAAGATGTAGCGGTTCAAAAAAATACATTAACAGATTTATTTAAAGGATGATTTCAGGAATGAATTGAATTATGGAATAAGATATATTATGATACATTAGAACGAAATTTAGATATTTATAGGTCACACAAGATGAGGTGGAGGGTGTGTGTAATTCTCTATGCCCACACACCTAGATTCACATCCATAAAAAATATATATGCTTACATTGATAATAGATATAAAATATGGGATATTACTATCCCTAATTACAAAACCGAAATGTTTATTTCTTCAACAAAATTATAGGGATATTTTAAGGATTAAATTGATATAGAACAAGGAATAACATAAAAAATTAAATCCCATGGGATTTTTATCATATAGAAATTTTTATATAAATATACTAAATACATAATGACACTTTAACATCTACCATAAATTCAGCCACACATGGTAATCTTCTAAAAATATCAATTGTAATAATTTCCTTCATAACATGGGAGAATGGAATCATTAGAAGGTGTGGTCATAGATTCATATAAAGAAAATATACACCTGAGGTAATAATGGGAAAAACATGACATAAATTTTATGTTTGGAAAAAGAAAACAACACAAATAAATAGAAGAATAAAATAATGAGAATGTTATATCTATGATAAGAAATGATATCATGGATATAAAATACACTAATCTCATAATAATGGAATACCTAATGTTCAAAATAAAAAAAAGATGTCAACATGGATATCAATAATACCAATCTTGTTCTAATGGAATTTATAATTCTAGGCCTAAAAAACATGCCACTATGTCATTTTACAAAGTCATTTCCTTGTCAACGAGACCAAAATCAACATATATTACTAAACTAGATTGGTATAAAGAAATACAAAGTCATTTTTCTCTTATATATCCTATAAATTCATATTGGGACCATATAATTCCATGCCTTAACCATCAACTAATTATGTTCAATAAATTTACCTTGAGGTTCAACAAGTTTTGGATTTGGTTCCCTTGAACCAACCAATCTGTACATTATGATATCATCTATTCATTTTATCGAATATTAAAAAACTAATTTTCACATCATGATTATTCTTCTATGTGACATAGTATGTGATATTGTAATAAGATTAGTTGTAGATATAATAGGTCATAGAAGTTCCCCACTATGATGAGATCCCGGATGTTCTATGACACTATTATTGAATATATGTTCTATTGATGTATGATATATTTTGGGGAAAATAGTTGACATATGCTATTAGGGTTACTGAATTATTGTAATTTGTGTCACCTTCACATGGTGTACACCATTGGTAATATCATGTATGATATTCTGAGAATCAGACTCCCTATTTTGAAATCCACATTTATATGCTTCAGTGGCTATTTCTATTTGTAGACATGTGTATTGATCCTAAAACATTAATATTATTATTAATGAATATTATGAGGAATGTACATTGATTTTTTTATGAAAACCATGAGGACATATGTTCATGGTGAGGTAGGATATGTTGGGTGCATCGTGAGTAAAATTGATGTATTGAATAATTCAAGAAAGGATATGTCCCTTATGTTTTAAAAGAAATTGATATCTTAGTCTCATTGATGGAAATGATATAGGATCAATAAATTAGTAGCCATTGTGTTTTATTAGCATGTTAATTTTCGAGGAAATAAACGAAAGAGACATCGACCACTTTGGTTCATGGAACTAGCATGCAACCTACTTGAATAAAGATATCTCGATAAAGGGAGTATATTACACTATATGAATCAAAATAAGGTATTATGTCATTTTGAAATTAAATTTTTTCACTATGGGGAACATGAAATGTCACTATATTCTAACCATTGCGTTTTGGTTGCTTCGCCTAATGCCAATGAGAAAGAGGCCTGAAGGGTCACATACGAAGTGTATCCATAATCTCAGTAAAATAATATATAACTGTTTTTTATTTTAAATGATCAATAAATATTATTCCTATATACAGATTAATATTTCTTCATGTATGACTGATCAAATATAAATATTTATTTTATATTTAGTAAATATAATATTTATTTATTTATTGGTGAATAATATAGTGATATTCATATAATAAATAAATAGACATTATTCAACTCCTAATAAATATATTGGAGAAATTATAGACCTGAATTCTAGGTCATGTGAGAAAAATAATAAATATTTTATTTTATTAGATAGAATAATGTTTGATTTTAAATTTCATGTTAATCGTATATCAATAAATAATAATATTATTTGACAAGGATTTTTCACTGGGATTATATAATTAATTATGCATACTTGTGAAATTTTTTATATTTTATCCCGGTGATATATATACCCATTTATATTATTTTCTCAGTATAACATTAAATTTTTTTGGGATGTGCACAATGGAATTCGGTAAATCTATCAAGAACATTAGATCTAGCTTCTCTATGATATCCCCTAAGAACATAGAGAAATATTCCTCCACCAATCAAGGAGAACACATTCAAATAAATTATTGTAGTGATTGAAGGTAGATGATGTATTGTCTAGGATCTTCCATGCTAGCACCTGTTTATTAAATCGGAGACATCTGATGAATCTCAGAAAAATTGAGGATCACCACTAGTGGGAATCTTTACCTGATTCCTACAAATATTTAATGGTGCATCACATTTATATTTGAAAATTCATCAATGAGAAAATCACTACACATGGGTATTTATTATTTAATTAAATTAATTATAAATAATATTCGATGATCCTCTCTTCGATTCCAACATTATTCGTCTTTTATGTTATCTTCAACTTAGTTATATTGACCACAATGTTTAATATCATCTAGATATCAAATTGATCATTAAACATCGGAAAAAAATAAATGTTTGGCCCCACCCATCACTAGATTTGGTTGTGTCTAGAACCTAAAAGTGGTATTAGATGGGTCACAAAATTATTTATAATTATATAATGATTGTTGGTTATTTATGAATTTTAATTTAATTTCCAATTCATGTTTAATCAATATTTTTTATCTAGATCTTGTGATATACTACTTCTTCAATTTCTAGTACATATAATGGATTCAATTAATTTATTGAAAGAAATAATATCATGGAAGCCATATAGAGGTGAAAAGGATCTTGGTTGGATAATAATGGAGTACACACCTTGTAATCAGAATTACAAAATGTGTTCTTGGGTCAATGCATCATGAATTATTTAGCTCTTAATTCAAAAAAATTTAAATTAACACACATGGTTTATAAACTACCTTACCCCACATGTTGACACACAAGGTTGGTTCATGGAAAACCAGAGTACATTATATGTAGCCCATGTTCATGATGTGTATTCCCTTTGAGTGACATACGGGTTGTGTATTACCATACATGGCATGCATAACTATTGAATATCTAATTTTGAGATCACACGATGTGTATCCCATTTGAATAATCTTGGAATCCAATATTTCTAAGGAACGATTTACTAGCTGAGTCCCCTGGAATGTAACTCAGATATATGTTGAGTGATTTATAGGCTATGTACCTCAATTCTATATGTTGGGTACTAATACCATATTATATAATTTTTAAATATTTTTATTATATTACGTAATACTTTAGAAAGGTTCTTGAATTTGTTCATTATGTAGGTCGGACATTCTATGGGATCAGTTTTAATATTTATATATTTGCAAATGATTATTTAACATTTGTGTAATTATTTGATCTAAATATCATGTATGAATTCAATTTCAGTTGTTATTATAAATTCATTAAAGCACGAAATATTACATAAACATCTAGTAATTGTTTTTAATAATAATATTGATGAAACATACCAGGTAATTACATGATAAGTTATGTATTCTATAAGTCACCAAGAATAAACAAATATAAAATATTAATATGTGTTTGGTATATTTCTATAGGTACTCATCCTATTTTTTCAAAGGTACATATACATACAATTATAATTTTAAAGAAGAATATATATATTTTTTAAATTGTATTTGGTGGGAGATTCAAGGAAATTCATATGATAATTAAGATAAAACAATTGACTTATTAAAGTTGATAATTAATTTATGCATGCATGATTTATCATATATAATAATTATTAAGAATTGATTTCTAGTTTTATTAAATGAACAATGTTTTTGGAGTATGTGGATGATCATGATCATATATAAGACATTTCTATGAGATTAGTTTACTTATAATTTATTATTAAACTAAATTTTTGGAATTTGTCCCTTCTCTCCTATTATTATATAGATCCATTGCACACATGGTTTCTTTAATGAAAATCTTTTTCCCATATCCTTGTTGTGATTAAAATAATATGTAATTAATGGATCTACAAAGAAAGTGGGGGATATTCATGTTCAGAGTGGAGAAGAAACAAATCCAAAGAGATAAATTAGTAGATGGGTGGAAATATGTAACATGAACCATAATTGTTTCCTAGTGTTATTTTCCCTCTATCAATTTTTTGTTTATCAACTACTTGATAAACAATCCATTTTAAAATTTTGTTATCATACTACTTTATTGTTTTATTTTAATCATGTTTCATCGTTATTTCATCATTTATTTTTTCCATGATCATGTAATTAACTAATTTACAAGCATACAAGATAAAGTTAAAATTAAATATCTTATGCATAAAACTTATCGAAGATATAGTTAATCATATATGTAAACCCACTTAATTTAAAAAAATAATTTAATAAAGATAGTTAATTTAAATTTATTCCTAAAAGGATAAAATCCCTCGATAAAACATTTAGTCAGCATTACCTTTTACTACACTAGTTAAATTTTAACCATTGTTCAATGTATTTGACCAGCCATAGTTGGGCTACATTCAATTATTAGAGACATATAACATTTAATTCTAGGTTGACATAAATTAGTTAAAATCAAGGGTCCAATGACAAATAAGGTCACAGTGTAATTTATTGGAAAGTGTTTAGGAAATATAAATTAATGTTTTTATGATTGGAAAGTTAAATCAATATAACAAGGAACTTTGTGTTTCTGTAGATGGAATTTGGAATGTCTTACTAAAAAAATTTATGTGTCATGACCAACTAAATTTGTGTAATGAGAAGGGGAATATGGATCATTTCAACAATAATATCCATGAAACAAGATACTCTAAATCAATTATTAAGGGTTATTAGGTTTTGATAAAATAGTGGTAGACAAATAAATATTATATTTATTTGTCCAAATTTATCAGATAATGCCAGAAGATCAAGATTCTAATTTATACTAGAAACATAATTAGACATTCTTAAATATATCATTATGATCCAAACATAATAAGGACAACCTTATCATTATAAATAAAATTAAATAACCAAAAAGTAACATATGTGTCATCTAGAACCATGAAAGGAAATTTTATAGGCTAAAAGAACCATTTCCTAAAGCACCTATAAATGAGGAATGTGATGAAGAGTTAAGATTCTAAGATAATCATTTGAATAGTTCAATGTATGTTCAATGTTTAATGTTATTATATATGTCCATGGAGAGTTTGAATCATCTTGGGCATATGTATTCCATTATATATATGTCTCACCTTCGGGATCTTTATGAATGGAAGACTGGGAAAGAGAGGAAAAAAATATCTAATGCCTTGTTGACAACTAATCATGGAGTGTTTATGCTAGCTAGACATCATTATTCAATCATATTGAAAAAAATTAATTCCTTTAAATCATAGGTATTTAATTGCTAGATGAGTTTATTATTGACTCAATACATTCATCACTATGCAAGACCTTCTTGAGTATTATTATTAATAACAATATGAGAAATAATGAGAAGAGTGTTTCAAAACATATAACTTTAAATATTCAAGTGGATAAGGACATGAGGAATTATAAACTCTTGGTCGTTATGGTGAATATGAAAAGGAATAACATGGAAAAGGAGACTAAGACCAATAAATATTCAAATTCTCTTAAGATACTTCCTTCATATAAGAGGATTATCCAATTGTAGGGAAAGGAAAAGGAGAAACTATGTTTTCTATATAGAAGACATGTCACTAGAAGAGGAACTACTACAGTAATCAAGGGGAATCTAACTGTGTGTTTATATTGATACTAATCATTCTGTATCTACACAATGGATTTTAGATAAAACATGTATGGCTCACATAATTATACAAATTCATGAACAAATGAGATTTCGAAAAGTTATAATCAGAGAGGTGCAAATAAGAGCTTCTAATGGGGAAATTATAGCTTTTATAGCCATATGTGATTACCACATTTCCTTGTAAATAAAAATTATTTGGGTTTTTAATGAGTGTTATTATCTACCTAGAGCTACCAAGAACATAATTTCTATATAATTCCTAGATAAAGATGGTTTTTATAGTTACTAAATAAACTTTTTTTATTTCAAAAAAATGTTACAGTATGGAATATTTAAATAACGGGATTTATGTGTTAAATAACTAAATCCATGTTTTGGATATCTATAACAAATCATGTTCATGTGACTCATGTAACACCTATCTATGGAGTCATCGGTTTGGCCATATAAACAAGAAGCATAGGAAAATTCAGTCTCAAGGTAGTTATTTAGACTCTTTTAATCTTCATCCACTTCAAATATGTCATGATTTTTATATGGAATGATGACCAAACAACCATTACCTATATAGGGTGAAAGGGACATATATCTTCTATGAATTATATGTAGTGATGTGTGTAGATCATTTCTAGAAGAATATAGAGGTGAATATTGTTAGTTCATAGCTTTTATAGATTAATTATGTAATTATGGCTATGTCTAATTGAATAGGTTTATGTTTGGGTCATTTGATAAATTCTAGGAATTCAAGAATGTAGAATACAATCAGCATGTTATTATGATAAATAATCATTGATTAGATTGATGTGGTGAATATCATAACCAATATATTATAAACACTCTATGGGATTTTGGTATTCAATCTCAACACCCACTACATTAGACATTAAAATGGAATGGTGTAAGTGAAATGGAGAGTCGTAAATTCTTAGACATGGCATGGTTAAATATGAGTCACTCATATCATTTATTATCCTTGTTTTGTAATATTCATTAAATACTATAGCCTAAACATTAATCCAAGTAGCAACTAAAGAGAAAAATTGAATTCCCTTCATGTTATTGATTGGAAAGAAACCAAATTTTTTTCATAAACATATATGCAGTTGCAAGGAATTTGTTAAGGCCCTATCTGGAAAATAACTAGAACCCCATGGCACTATTTTTATATTTATTGGTTATCCCAATGAAACAATGAGACACATCCTATACATATCCTCCAAAAATAACATAACTTATGCCTGAAAATTGTTTTTATTGAGTGGGAGAAAATACTACAAAAGAATTGTGAGAGCATGAATAACTTTTCAGAATTTGATTCTCAATATACAGACGCATTTCTGGAGGTACATGTTCCATATGTCCTCATGTAATAAGTATTACATGAAAAAAGGTTCTGTGTATGAGTGAAAGTGAGTATAGAAAACTCGAGATATATGGTTTTATTATAATCGATGTTCGTAAATAATTAATGGTTAAGAACAGTGATCAACTATCCTATAAGGATATAGTAAAGAGCTCAAAAGTTTTACCATGGAATAAACCATGAGTTTTGAAATGGATTCTATGTATCATAACAATGTTTGGGTTCTGGTTGGTGTGCTAGTTGATATAAATCCCATTGGATAAAAATGGGTATCTAAGAAGAAGATTGACATGGAAGGGAAATTAAATAATTAAATATCATGGCTAGTGGTTAAAGGGTTTAAAAAACAATAAGGAATTGAATATTATGTGAATTTTTCACTAGTTTTCATGTTTAAATGAATAAGAATTATACTTTCTATAGAATATTTCCATGAATGTGAGATTTCGAAGATGGATGTCAAAACAACATTCTTAATGGGAACCTTTAGGAGGATGTCTATATGACACAAATATAATGGTTCGGGATAGTAGGTTATTCCTAAGTGATTTGAATGATACATATTTCCATATACGGAATAATGAAATCATATAGGTCATAGAACATTTTATTAAACAAATATATAAAAGAAATTTGATTCACTATGAATGTGAGCAGTGTGTTTACAGGATGATTAGTTGAAAGAAACTCATTATCCTAGAAGTATATTTTTATGATATATTAATCATTGGAAACAATATACTAGTGTTATAGTATATTAAGGACAGGTTAAACATGTGTTTTTCTATGAAGGACTTATATAAGGACCCGACCCCAGTTACCTGGAGTCAGTGCCTTATTTTATTACATTGTCATATAAAGAAGAAATATACATCCCAAAGGACCAAGTAGTTATTATATTTTGGAGGCTAGATACATATATAAGTTCAACATTACATAATAAAATTAAATATAATAGTATTTTATTCCATTAAAAACATTCATGCCTCCTACATTATGCCTGCAAGTCACTCATAAATAAATTCATTATATCTTGGTAAAATGAAACATAAGAAATGGTTCATCTCGAATTCTCAGTAAGATTATGCAATAAATATTAATATAAGATAAAAAATGTTAGGAATAATTATTATTTGAAAAAAAAATTCCTTTAAAAATAGCAATCATGAACACATTATGATAGGAAAATGAGTTGAGTAAATAATTCCAACATAATCATGGGTACTATTATAATCAAATAACCACCTAAAATTTTAGTTACTATCCTCACAATGAGGTAATTTAATATTCCGGACATTCTGAAATATGTTTTCATGGCCTCGACCAAGACATCTAAAAATGATTATGGCCTCATCCAAAACCACATCTCAAATTTGGCAATGCCCCGACAAATTCCACGTCTATTTGTCTCATGGGACCTATTGATGAATAAAGAGGATATACTGAACCCCACATTTCACATAATAAGTCCAATTAATTCCTCATATGAGTGTTTATACACATAAAAACATATAAATTCATATTGAAACTCACATATGAAATGTAAATAACTTTCCCCGAACAATAAGCATAAGCACAAACCATTCGAAGTAAATTGGTGAATGTTTTTAGGATAGAACATCCACTATAATACTAGTCATAAAACATCCAATTAAATTTTTTAGATGATATATGAAAATAATAATTCCAATAATACATAATAATAAACAATAGTGTTGAAACAGACGAGAATACTCTTATAAAATCATTGAGTAATCTGGATAAAATGAACTTTTTTTGGAAAAGAAGAGTGCTTATGGAAACGTAATTGTGTAAAACCATAAGTGAATTAAAATAAAATTTTAAAAAAATTGAGTTATTTTATAAAGGTAATGGTTTCCAAAAATATATTATAGAGTTATCTTGAAAATAGGTGAGATTTTGAGAAATTCGATTGATTCAGGTTTGTATTTCCGAAATTATTTTGAAAGATACCTATTAAAATGCATAACTCCCCATAAAATAATAAAGTATTATGGATGGTAAAAATATGTAGAATAGTAACACAGAATTTATTATCACTACATAATAATACCCAATAAGTTCATTTAGTTAATTTAGACAAAAAATTTAACAGAATAAAAATGTATGTTTGTGTGGAAAACCCTTATCTTAAGTCTGAATGTGTTTCACTCTTGAAATTAATATCCCAGAATATGAAATTATTATTATTAATAACTTATTTAAAAACATAATGGACATGTTTTTATTTTATATTAATTATTTTTAGTTCATTTTTTCCATATTTATAAATTTTTATGTTGAATTTTGTCATTATAGAGTGTTTGTTTTCTTGATTTTCATTATCGGTTCACTTGATTTTGAGTAATGGAGTTCTTGAGGAATGGATTTAGATATCCAAAATTGAAATCTCATATTATTTATGATCATAAATAAGTGATAATATTCATTTATATCATTTAGTTACATGGAACAAAGATGAATAATTAGATGAAATATTAATGACATTCACAATGATTATTTTAGCTCTACGTTGATTATTGGAATCTAGTGTTGTCATATAATTTAATTATATGTACGTATAATGGGTCATGAATATTAATTAAGTAATAATACATATATTTTAGTCTCTGTAAACCATTAAAATAGTTACATTACCAGTAATTAAGGATAAATTGATGAATGAAACTTCTTCATCCAAGAAGTTTATAAACAGGAACCTCATGGACGTTGAATTTTTTTATAAAATAAAAGGGAGAGAGTAAGAATATTGATGATGGTTATTCCATTAAAATGATATAATTCTATTATATAGATTATAATGTAATTATCATGGACATTTTTTTCAAATGATTTTGGGAGAGGATAACAAAATAATATAAATTGAAATGAAACTACATGAAAAAGAAGGGCGCTTTACCACTTGAAATAACGTCCTTGATAACCACCTTAAGGGAAGGGGTTTTGGACTTTCAAAAAGAAAAATAGATTCATGTATGTGTGGAGTTAGTAGGGAATGAGTATTTTGGAAGATATTTAAGAATAATCAAGGATTTGGGTAGTTAAGAGATGTGGAGGAGGGGGTATAATTGAGGACATGAGTGAATTTTTAATAATTTATTCATTATTTTATTATTTCCCTCAAGGAAACCAATAGTATTGTTCCAGGTGACCCATAATAGTAATAAGTGCATGTGATTTCGAACCAAGTGTAATTAAATTAATAATGATGTCATAAATAGTTTATTTATCTTAAAATTTATATATACCGTATTTTACCATATTTCACTATTCATAAAAAAATTCCACAATTTCAAATAAAATCAAAAAAAATCACCCAAACCATATTTTGATGTTTAGAAATCAAAATGAAACTCTTCATTTCGAAAAGAAGTTTTTATATATTACTAATATAATTTTTTAAATAAAATGCTCGTTAATTCAAAATATAACAATTTTAAAGACATAATTAGTTTTAAATCACATTGAAAAAGTAATTAAGTTCTCATTGTATTACCACCTTAAGAAAATAATACAATATCATTATTTAATATTAATAAGGGTAATATTAATATTTATATTACTTTTCAAAAGGGTCAGTTACTATTCACTAAAAATCATGTTTGTTCTATCTGATCCCAAATGACCTACTAATCATAACTCTAGATGACCGGTGTTTGAAATTCAAAACATTGAAGAAGAAAATTTGAGTTTAATGGATAGATTATAAAATATGTTGTTTTATAGTGACTCATTATTTCATGAATTCAATATTTATTTTTAAACCCATAGGGTGTTACATTCTCCCCACCTTACAAAAATTTTGTCCTCAAAATTCACATAATATTACCTCATAAAATCATTTGTGTAGGTATTTCTTATACGAACCTCAACCACCCATGTTGCCTAATAGATTTTATGATTCCTCTGAAGTATTATTACAAGATGAGTCATCTGATTCCTCAGCAGATGTTCTTTAGTGTCCAAAATATGGATAGGCTCTTCACATTAGGATATGTTAGGTTCCAACTCTATACCTTCTTATGTGAGGACATGTGTTGGGTCTGACATGTACTTTCTCAATAATGAGACATGAAACATGTTTTGTAATTTGGATATTCTAGGTGGCCAATCCAAATGATATGAAAAATCTCAAATTCTCTCCAAAATTTCAAAAGAATAAATGTACGTAGAGATCAATTTACTTTTCTTTATAAATCATATAATTCCCTTCCATAAAGATATTTTCAAGAAAACATGATCTCCCAAATGAAATTTCATATCCTTCCTTTGATTATAGTCATATCTCATTTCTATAAATTGAGATGCATTGATTTTACCTTGAATTTTATTTACCATCTTTTTTGTTTCATCCAAAATCCATGGACCCACAATCCTCATTTCTCCAACATAATCCCAACAAGTTGGTTTACAACATATCTTTCCATACAATGCTTAAAATGGAAACATTTGAATACATTAATGTAAACTATTATTATAGGAAAATTACCCTAAATGTAATTATTGATCCCACATACAATTAAATTCATGCTAACATGATCTCAACATGTACTCTACGGTTTGGATCGTCCTCTCTAACTACACGTCATTTTGTGGGTGGTAAGTAGTACTCAATCAATGTTCAGTATCCAAATATTTCTGAAAACTTTTCATGAATTTGGATGTAAACCATGGGTTATTATCAGACACAATTGAGAATGGTTCTTCATGAATTCTCACAACTTCATTGATATAGAGTCTTACTAGGCGCTCTAGTGAAAAATACTTCGTTATAGTGAGGAAATGTGCATATTTTGTAAGTTGATCTTGAATTACCAATATCGCTTCATTCTTCCATGGTGTTTTGGGAAATCCAGTGACAAAATCCATGGTGATGTTATCCAATTTCCACGTAGGAATAGGCATAGGTTTCCTAATATCTTTTTATGTTTTCTTTTAGGCCTTCACTTGTTGACATAAAAAACATCTTGATACATAATCCGTAATTTCCCTCTTCAGGTTATCCCACAAGATATGTTCCTCAAAATCTATATACATCTTCGTGCAACCAAGATGTATAGAGAAAATTAAACTATGGGAATAATCCAATATCTCCCTTTTTATCTTAGGTATAGCTAGAACACGAATCCACTCCCCAAATTTTTGAACACCATCTTCACACACAAAGTCAACCATCATCCAACTATTCACAGCATTAACATTATTATGATGGTACTATTCATCAAGCTAAGAAGATTTAATTATTTATAATAAATATGGATGAGAAACAAATTTAAAAATTAATTATTTTTCACCTTCTTTGTTAATTCCTGGGTACATCCTTATTATATCCAAATACATAGAATCCTTGGAAATCCTTATTTTTTTGAGAACTCCATGATCCTTCATTCTCAATGCGTCATCTACATTTTTTTCCATTCTAGGGTGGTTTTGTATGGTATAATCCTAATCCTTGAGTAGTTAGAGACATCTCATTTTCCTCATGTTGAATTCTTTTTATGAGAAGATATACTTCAGACTCTTTTTATCTCTATATGTCTCACATTTTTCTCTATATAGATAATGACTCCATTTTTTCAGAGCAGATATTACCACTTATTACTCAATATCGTGTTTGGGATCGATTTGTATATGAATTTGTATCTTCCTTGATGCATAATAAATAATTATATCATTCTTCACAAGGAAACAACCAAGATATTTTTTTGATGCATCAATAAATATCAATAACCCATCATTCACTAATGGTAGGGTTAGGATATAAGCATTCAATAAAGTACACTTCAATTCATTGAAACAGTCCCCACATTCTTTTTTCCAAATGAACATAACCCCCTTACATGTACGCTTGGTCATTGGTTTGGATATATGAGTGATGTTCTGAATAAAATGTCGATAATAACCTTCTATACAAATACAATTGTGTAGCTCAGTTATGTTTATTAGAGTAGGCCATTCATTCATATCCTTTTTCATTGTATGATCAAAAAATATTCCATCATTAGAGATAATGAGGCTATAATGGAAACTGATTGGTTCCAAAATTCACATTTGATGAACATCCAATATAATTCATTTCGTCTAAGAGTATTCAAAAAATGGGCAAGTGATTTTCACGATCCTCATATCTTTTTTCCTATACCATGATATCATCAATAAATACCACAAAAAATTCCTCAATAAGTTCTCTGAAAAATGTATTCTTTAAATCTATTAAAACATAGGGTTCATTATTAATCATAAAAGGAATTACTGAAAACTCGTAATTCACATACCTAGTATGAAAAGCTGTCTTTAGGATGTCTTCCTTACTCACAAGAAATTGATGATATCCATATAGATGTCATTATTTGAAAAATATTGATCTCCATGAAGTTGATAAAATAAATCATCAATTTGAGGTAGGGGATACTTGTTCTTTTTCTTAATGCATTGATATCCCTGTAGTCAATGTACCACATCATGGATCCATAATTATTCATAACGAAGAGGACATGGGCTCCCCGTAGTGAAACACCATGGATAATAAATCCATTATCACTCAATTAAAATAGTTATTTATTCATTTAAACTAACTCCACAGTGTCCATTATGTAAGGGATCATTGATATGGGCCTTGAACTAGGAATTAAGTCAAAGGAAAACTCAATTTCCCAGACTGTTGGATGTCTAGGTAAATCCTATGTAAATAAATCCACATATTCTTGAACAATATGTAAGTACCCTATCTGTACATCCCCTTTCTCACCCATAGTTATTAATTTCACTTCAACCCCATTAATTAAATTCAGTAGAGCTACTAGGGATGGATCTAGATGAGAATCAGATGGTGATGTTTATTCCTAAAATATAAGGTAATCCACATTATCCTCAATAATTTTAACATCCTTATTCATGCAGTAAATTTTTACATAATGGTTCAAAATCCAATCAATACCATGGATTATATAAAAATAAATCTTGGGGTTAACAATAATATTAGTAGATAAAGCATGTTTTTAATCTATAATGTGGCCTTCCGTGCACATCTTTGTTCTAATAAAACGTCCCTCATGAGTTTTTTTTTGAAAAATGCCATATTAAATCAAATTGAAAATATGTAATTTTCTTTGAAAAATGTAACGATATGAAAGAATGTGATTATGCAGAAACAAATAATTCATTGGTGATGTTTTATTAAATTATTAAATTACCTACCACCACATCTTTATAAACATCAATACAAGTGGTTTTGATCGCATAATCATGTCCAAGCTCCCTTGAATTTTTCTATGGCATGTTTACTTGAAGAACTAGTCAATCATTAGAATAGTGTACCATCCACCAAAAATTATATAATTGAACATTAATATATTATTTCATCCCATTACAATCACAAGTAGGATGGACTTTTTTCCGACTATTGTAGCATACTCATTTTTCATTTAATCTGGGACTCGGGTTGTTTCCTTCAACAATAATCACCGGGTAGAAATCTAACTCTTCCATACTTCCCTGTTTTCTTATTTCCTTTCCTATAGTTCTTGTAATACCTCTTCTTATCATTCCTTACATTAAATTCATAATACTTAGAGAATTTTTTTCTTCTTCTTGATATCATATCAATCAATATCATCATATGATAACAAACATTAAGAGACTAGTCCCTACCAGAGGAATGCATTTAGGCCTTCCAAGAATCGATCAATATTTCCCCTTGTATTTTATATATAGACCACATCATTACTTTCCATCCTTGTGAAGTTAGATTCGTACTTTTCACAATTCTCATCCTCCATATGCCTCAAATTAAAAAAATTCATTTCTATATCCACTTGATGTTCACGAGGAAAATATTTCTCTATGACTATTACCTTAAATTCCCTCAATTCCATCTATTCTATCTCTTCATCCTCCTCTATGTTTTGGATTAAAAAACAGAATGGGTATGCATATTTTGATAGATAATAAACTGCCATGAAGACCTTCTCTCTTTCGTTACATCCCAAATAAAGAAATATCTGTTCTAGGGAACTTATCCACTGCTCAAATACAAAGGTGTTTTTAGCCCCTGTAAATGATGGTGGCTTTTGTGGGATAATGTGATCTAAAAAAGCACCTCCTCATGGTGTATCCAAGTTCACCATATGATTTTGGATATTTTTCATAACCTAACTAAGTTATGCAAGTATTGTGATAAGCTGCTTTACAGCAGTCACAACACTAGAGCCAACATAATTGACTTCTATCAGATGGAAATCCCTACATGGGATACATTTGTTCATGCTATTTCGATTTCTTCCACTATGAGATATTTCTAAATAGTTACATTCACTATATTAGGGTATGAATCCTAATGTATCATCTTAGTGTAGAAACATACGTATCATAAATTGAAATTCAATACATAGTTAATCTTTTAATTATAAAAATGGTTTCATTGAGGAAAAAATCACATTAAAACCCTTTACAATGTCTTGTAACGAAAATGCGAATTATCATAAGCATATCCCTCAAGAGAGTAAAAACAAGTGCGCATTAAGGCTCCTTTTCATGTATCAGGATAACCTAGGTCAATCCCAAACATCCTTGTCAAAGTTATCACTACTAGGTACATCTGTAATAGCACAACGTCCACTTGTAGTGTCCAGGCAGAGATGTATTTTCTAGAAATATCAACATAATATATTCCATACAAAAATACCAGGATGTACATGTATTTTTATCCTCGAAGACAATATTAGGGATTTCTTACCTTATCTTCATTTTCTAAATATATTTTCCCTACTTTCTACTAAAACTTCTCTGATAACAAATGTAAGGACCTGTCCCCAGTTTTCCAAAGACGGAGAATTATTTTATTACATTGGAATATAAAAAATGTATATACATCCTGAAGGACCATGTAGTTTATCATCTTTTTTGAACAAGATATATATTTGTGTTAAACATCACATCATGAATGGAAATGGAACATTAATTTATTCCATTAAAAATATCCATTCAATCTAGAATATTCAAGCAAGTCATTTATAACTAACGTCGTTTTATCCTCGTAAAATGAAAAATAAGAATGGGATAAGGTCAAATGCTCATAAAGATTATGCATTATAATGGAAAATAATGTAAACATAAACATTAGTCATGTGGAATAATTTAAAATGCATAACATTACATATAATAAACTCGAACACATTATGGGAATAAAACGAGATGACTAAATAATGGAAACATAATCATGGGTATTCTAACAATATAATATCCACAAGAAAATTAAATTACTTGCTTTATAATGTGGTAAGTGAGTATCACAGACATTATAAAACATATTTTCAATTTCTCTATAATGAAGTCTAAAATTTTTTAAGGCCACAGCCAATACTGTATCTCATCATGGTAAAAGCATCTACCTAGTCCACATATATTTGTCTAATTAGACCTATCGATGCTTCGTGGGACTATAGTGGGACCCACCCATCACATAATAAGTCCAATTAAATTTTCATTTGAGTGGGGATAATCATAAACCCATATACATTCATATTGAAACTCACATACGAAATGCACATAACATTCCCTAAACAATAAGCGTAAACACTGACCAGTCTATATAAATTGGTGATTGGTTTTAGGATAGGAAATCCAAAATAAAACTAGTCATAACCCATAAAATTAAATATTTTAGATGATATAATAAAATAATAATCCCAATAATAATTAATAATCAACAAAAATATTGAAATAAGAAAAAATACTCTTTTAAAATCATCGAGAAAATTTTGAGATAAATGCTATATTATTTTGAAAAGAAGAGATATTTTGGAAAAGTATTTATATAAAACCAGAAGTGAAATAGAATATTATTCTTAAAATAAAATGATTGATCATATATAGATAATTTTTTCCAAAAAAATTATATAGTTCCCTTGAAAATGTGTATGAATTTGAGAAATTCCATTGACCTGTATCACAAAAATAATTTTGAAAGTTCCTTTTTTAAAACGTGTAACTCCATATAAAATAGGGAAGGATTATGGTTTTTAAACAAATGTGGAACAATAAAACATAATATTTTTGGAGTATATATTAATAGATAATAATTTCATTGGGGGGAATTTAGACTATAAATGTATCTTGAATGAAAATGGTTGTTCTAGTGGGAAACACTTACCTTAAGTGTAAATGTGGTCCGCTAAAGAACATAAAGAGTTGGAATTTGAAATTAGAGATATTAATAAATAATTTCAGAACTTATTATAGATTTATATAATTTATAATAGTATTTTAAGTTCATTTAAGTCTTTATTTATATGTTATTATATTTAATTCCTTCATTTCAGAGTGTTCATTTTCTTTATTTTCATAATCTGTTCAATTGTTTTTAAGTAATAGTCATCATGTAGAATGGATGTAAATATAGAGAATTTAAATTGAATAATATTTATTAATATCCATATGTTTTGATGGTAATTTATATAATTTTTTTACATGTAAAGAGGATGAATCACAAGATGAAATATTAATGACATTTAAATTGATTATTTTAGCAGCATTTTAAGTATTAGGAACAGGTTTGTCATATGATTCAATAATATGTGTTTATACTAGTTCTTAAATATTTATTAGGTCATAATACATATTTTATAGTCTTATTAAACAATAAATATGGTTTAATAACCAGAAATGGTGGAGAAATTGGAAAACTAAACGTCGTCGTCCACGAAGGTTATAAATTAGAACCTCCTGGATGTTGATTTCGTTTATAAAATAAAAATGAGAGAGGAAAAATATTTATGATTGTTCGTCCATTAAAATTATATAATTTAATTATTTAGATAAACGGGAGTTATCATGGTAATTGTTATAGAGGATGTGGGGAGAGGATAACAAAATAAGATAAATTAGAATGAAACTAAATGAAAAGGGACAATTCTTAACCTTGTGAAATAACCTCCTCGAGAACCTCCACTAGGGAAGGGGATTTGGACTTTTGTAAAGACCAAGATATTAATGGATATGGGGAAAGACAAGGGAAGGGTATTTGGGTTGAACAATCGGGAGAATCAAGGAATAGATGATTGAATATAAGAGGGAGGGGGGTTATTGTGAAGAATAGTGAATTTTGAATATTTTATTCAATAGTTTATTATTTCACTAAAGAAAACACTTAATGTTGTTTAATATGTCCCCTAATAGTAATATTTTCATTTGATTTTGAAAAAAAATTCATACATCAATCATGATGTAATAAATAGTTTATTTAACCAATAATTTGTATATACGGTATTTTACCGTATTTTACTATTCAGAAAAAATTAATGAATTTTAGAAAAATCCCAATAATTCACCCCAACCATTTATTGAAATGTTTAATTCACAAATTAACATCTTTTTACAAAAATAATTTTCTAAATATTAATAATTTTACTTTTTCAATAAAATCATAGTTAACTCAATAAATAACTATTTTAAAGGTACAATTACTTTTATATCACATTGAAAAACTAATTAAGTTATCAATATATTATTATCATAAGAACAAAAAATAATTACATTATTTACAATTCATAAGGGTTATATTACTCTTCATATTACTATTCATAAGGGTATGGTAATTTTTACCAAAAATCACATTTGTTCTATCAGACATCGAATGCCTTATTGATCACCATAGTAGATGACAAATTTTTCGAAATTCAAAACATAGAAGATGTAATTTTTTATTGGATAGATTATAAAATGTTTTATTTCTTTGGGACTCAATGTTTAATTAATAAAATATTTATTTTCAAAACATTGGGTGTTACAACTTAGTTGAAGTATCCGTTATTATAGAGTTTAATATATATCATGATAAATTCAAGAGGCTTCTTGATCAATGCCAAACTGCATATGTTGATCAGACACTAAAGAAATTTAGTATGGATCAATCAACGAGGTGATTGTTTTTAGTGTCACAATGTTTATATATTTCTATGAAAATTTGTCCTTTGAAAGAATAAGAGAAATAGGGAACGAGAAATATCCCATACACATCAGTGATAACATCAATTATGTATTCCATGTTACGCACTACACATGTTGTTGGATATGCATTATTCTTGGTAGGAATATATTGATAAGATCAAGGAAACATCATTATAGTGTTTTTACGGCCAACCTTACTTATATGAGAAGAACAATGGATATGCTCATGATGTATGGAGGAGATGAAGAGATAGTCATCAGGGGTTATTCCTATTCTAGTTTATAGACATATCTTAATTATTTGAATTCATGGTAAGGATATGATTCAGTGTCAACAGAGGAGCTGTGAGCTGGAAGAGTTCAAAGCATACAATTTTTTCTAATTCTATAGTGTGGTCATTGTACATAACGGTATCAGATACAACCATGGAATTCAGTTGGATTTAGAACATTGTATAAGAACATGATGTGGACCTAAAAATAAATATCATATAAAATTTTATTTATATATTACTATAATGGAGACTCTTGTAAAATAGCCATGGTCACAACAAGAGACAAAGAATATACTATGAAATTATCACCTCTTTAGTGATTTCTATAAAAGGGGGAAATTTGATGGGAGAGGATTATCCACGGAAGAGAACATGGTACACCCCTAGAAAATAGTCATATACCATCAGAAGTGTTAGTATCATGTGAGAGCTGACATGTTGAATTTTTTTTGCTATTGGATCTAGAGAAGGTGGGAGTATGTTGGATTTGGTGTCCTAGAAAAAAAATCTATGTAATTTATTATAACAGATATATTTATATTTCCAAATATTATTGAACTACTGATCATGTCATGAATGTTCTATAATGTGAAAGAGTATGTGATAATGTCTTAAGAGTAGATGTCTCACTAAATGGTCATTGCAGTTCCCCGCTATAATTAAAACATATGTGTGTTACGACACTATTCGTGAATATATGTTCTATAGATAGATGAAATAATTTTAGGGACATGGATTATTTAGGCTATCATGGGTGGATACTCATAGGACTTTAATGTAACTTTATATTGTGTAATCCCTTGGTAATATCTGTTACAAAATTATGAGAACGCTACCCTCCATAAGAAAATATACATTTAATGTGTCATTGGATAATCCTATATGCATACATGTGTATGGATCCTCATACTTTAAGATTATTATTTATGATTATTGAGAGTCATGTACATAGATGTATTAAAAATAAGAATAATGAAATATGTTTGTGGGGTGGTACGATACATTTGGTGTGTCATGAGTAATATTTTATTAAATAATGATGCAAGAAATGATTTTTTTTGTTTTTGTGTTAATAGAAGTTTATATGTCAAGAAATATTATGGATATTATATATAGAAAATAAATCCCTATCTATGGTGTTCAATCGGTATGTTCATTTTCTAGGAAATAAATGAGAGATACACCAAGCACATTGGTTGATGGCACTGACATACAACATTCATGATTAGAGATATCATGATAAAGGAAATATAATACATAATAAGACCCTTATAAATATTATGTCTTTATAGAATTAAATTATTTAACTATTCATGCCTTGGGATGTTTCAAGATGCTAACCTCAGTCTTTATGCTGCATCTCCTAATGCCACTGAGAATGTGGCCTAGAGGATCACTCTCTAAGTGTATCCAGAATATGAGTATAATAATATATATTTATTTATTAATTAATAATCTGAATGAATATTATTCACAAGAATGGTTGAATAATTATTAATGAATAATTTATAATATGTAAATATATACTTTATATTTAGTAAATATTAAATTCAATTATTTATTATTGAATAATTGAGTGTTATTTATTTAATTAATAAATATTTTTTTTTCAATGTCCAATATATTTTATAAAGGAACGATGCACTAGGATTTTAGGCCCAATGAGATAAAGATAAATAATGAATATGATTTGATTAAAAATATTAAATTTTAATTTTCAAATTATGCACATGTCAAAAAATAATAAAAATATTAATTTCATTTGTCACGTGGATTCATCCAGAATTAAATATATAATTTAAATAACTTGTGGGATTATTTTATTTTAAACCGAGAAATATATAAACCATGTTATGTAATTTTTTCAATAGAACTATTAATTTGTTTGGGTTGTGAAAAATATGGGTGAATTCTCTCATGAACTTGAGACCTCTATTCTCCATGATCGCTCCAAATAACAGAAAAAAATATTCCTCCCCTAGAACAAGGACTACTCATTTTATGAAAATCTTATAGCGATCAAAGGTAGAAGATAAAATCTAAGAGATCTACTCTGCTAGCACTAAGTGATTCTATCAACAATGTCTACTGATTTTTGAAACATGTCTGGATCACCACTAGAGGGAATCTATAAATTAGTCCTACCATGCAACGACGGTGCACCATATATTTTATTCCATGTCTATCAACTAAGAAATACTTCCATTAAGCTAGTTTGTATTTAATAAAATTAATAATAAATACAATTTGATTATTATCTCTCTCTAGTTCAAGTGTGATTCAAATTTGACACTTTCTTTTATTCAATTCCCTTGAAAAACTTATTTTATCTTCAAGTAGATCCTGGATTGATAATTAGACAAAGAAAAAAGAAAATCTGGGGCCAGACCATCATATGCTAGCACTATACCTAAAACCTACAACCATAAATGTCACAACCATTCCAAGACGGACATTTGGCTGAGTAATAACATGGATATAAATATAATGAATAATACACAATATCAATATATAATAATCCTCCATCCATATCGAATCATGATCAAGAATTTCAATACATTTTTCCATGTCAAAAACGGATAACATGAACATACACCATGAAAATAAATAAGGTTGTTGGTCAGACAATATGTTTTTAAATTTCTATAAATAATTTGTAATAAAAAATATATAAGCTATTCAAATACATTTCCCCATTCTAGTAAAAGGCATATAATGATTAGAACCCATTTAGAGAATGAATTTTGATGGTAAAAAAACATTTACCACTTTCTAATGATAATTGTTATTAGGAATTACAATATACAGAATGAAAATACATTTACCCATTTCAATTTAATATTGTACTTCCGAGGTGAACATCATCGAATATGAATTATGTAAAATGCAGGGTACATAGATTATGATGAAATGATTGTGTATATATGTCATATCTAGAGTTATATGATCATAATACATCCAGAAAATGAATATGTATGGTTTCAGAAGAACCTATTCCCAGAAATGAGAAATATTTATCAAAGGGTTTGTGTGGTAATAATTTTATCCCTAGAAAACAATGATATAAAAACACATAATTCAATAAAATGTAATAATTTTCAAACATATATGAAATATGTTCAAGATAACATTCATAAATCATTGAACAAATGTTGATTAAAAAAATAATTACCACTAGGGAAAAATAATAAATAGCAAAAGAATATGTAAAAATTAAATGGAAATTAAATAACTCAAAATTAAAAAAATAGATAAAATTGAAAGTATTTTAAATCAATAGAATACCATACCAGTAAAAATGGGTCACAATAATTAATATATCTCATAAAATTATAATCGTTTCCAAGAAAAATGTTACTTCTTAGGTAGAACATAAATAAGAAAACCATGACAGAGTGGTCTTATAATTTAACATCACATAAAATTATTAAATGATAATTGATGAGATTATATCTCAAGTTGGTTTTATATATTCCACTTAAATTAACATTTTGTTTAAAATACCAAACAAGTATCACTGGGATAAGTTTTAGATGAAAATCTCTTACAACTTGTCGCAACTCCCATGAATGTAACTTATCCCCATAAATCACAAACATAACTATCATAATCAATTAAATAATTATCATATACATATTTTTTTCATTCACACTCTTTGTAAATACTCATTCTATTATAGAATTCATTTTATTTCTACAAGGACTGTTTATAGTCTTGATTATCTATTCCAGATTCATAATAGTGGTATCTTCATTCATTCATCCTGAAAATTTTATCATTACTAGGTAATTAAGGATATAAATATTAATTTATTATAATTATTTATGATACGTAAAATTCTTTTAAATATTGTTTTAGTATTTAAAATTTTATATAAGATTTATAAAAAATATGTTTATCGGATTCATAATAATCAAATGGTGGTATCATTCTTGATGAATTACAAATTAATATAATCTATTAAAATAATTTTTGTCATTTAATCATTTTTTGTAAAATACATTTTATTATATTCTGAGAGTTATTAATTATATAAATTTATAGTTTTGTTCTAGTATATGGAAACCAACATAAACATGAACATACTATGATGTATTGAATTATTATGATGTGGTTTGGTTTTAATCTCATAATACCAGCTGAATAATGATATTATTTTTTTAGTCAGGTTATATATAATAATTTTAGATAGATGGTATATAAACTAAGGAATATGGAAGTATTATACAATTTGAATAAACGGTTATCACATTTGTAAGTTAATTTTAAATGATTAAATTAACAGTGATCAATTATTGAAAATATAATAAATAAGATTTAAAATTTATCAAAAAAACATTAATAATATCTGAAAAATAGTATTTACCAGTTAAACCGATCCATAGATCCATCCTTGTATGGTGGTGATGTAAGAAAAGAAACACGTTGCATCATGGAGGAAATAGTCTGTATAACATATGTACAATGGTTTTGATTTACATAATGGATGTAGTATATAAATAAAAAATTCTAATTAACATAATATTATAACATAATAATTTTAAATTTTATTAAAATAGATATTTTAGTGTGGATAAAATATATTTTAATAAATATAATGAATAAGAAAATATATTTACTTGATAATAATTACGTTAGGGAGATGAATTTTCCTTCGAAGTATCATAATATATTAAAGACTTCTATTAAATAATGGTGAACAAAATATTTTTTAACATTTGATAGTGTTCTATCTAGAGAAAAGTGGTATAGTTTAATGGAAAAGTTTATGGATAGGTGAGTCATGAAGTGGTTGATATGTTACTATTTATTAAATGAGGAGAATTCTAGTTTTCATATTAAACCTCACATTTCTCGTAATCCATATTTACTATTCATGTTCAAAGGAAAAAAAATGAAAAACGTGGTGGGGATAGAGTGTGTGGGTAGATACCTATATAAATCCACTCCTTTTGGTGCCAATATTATTTGTTTTAAGGAATTTAATAACATTTAAAATTCCCCTAATTTACGTTTACATTGGTATTTAATTTATATACATTGTACGTAATTTTAATGAGGAATATTAGAAGTGAACCATTAATCAATTTTGATACTTATGTTTTCAAATTAGAAAATAATTTCATCAAAATAAATTATAAAAGGATTTAAGTGAATATAATACAAGAAAAAACATAATCATATAAAAATAGTTTTTAGAGAAACACCTTTATTTAGGCTTTAAATTTACATATAAGATAAAATTATCAATGATATTTATTTTAATGAAATATTTTTTTATTATATAAAAAATAAATGATATGAGGCAATGCTGAAAATCCAAAATAGAATCTCCTAGTATAATTTTTTATCCAAGAAAACACTTAAAGTATTTTTTTATTAAAGAAATATTTTTGTTGGTTCCAAAGATATCAGACATAGGATATATAATCTAAAATTAACATTTAAAATGACTAGTTTAATATCATAGATATATTTTTTATCACAAAATTTTTAATGATATGAAAGATAATTGTTATATAATGATTAATTCATAATAATTTAAAGTTTCATTTAAACCACATTTTATTGTCTAATACAAAATTTTAAGAATAAGAATAAAAATAATATATCAATTTGGATGTGTGCAATTACAAAATGAATTTAATTTGTATATGTTTAAAATTCACAAAAATTATCATATTGATTAATATCATAATAAATAGTTAAAAATGTTTTTATTTGAAAATTACATTTTCAAATGTCATTTTTAAATATTTTCATTTCATTTTATTACCATCAAAAGTGTTGATAATTTTTTTTATATAAAAAAAATTACAATTAATAATATTCTTAATGGAATGGAAATGTGTATCATATAAATTAATATAGAAGAAAATGATTTTATAAACACTGAATGATATTTGTAGACATTTTAGGAAAAATAATTTAAATTTATTTAATTTAAATGTACCCTTTATTTTATATATTTGTATTATTACTACAATGCTTACAACCATTCATTCTTGATATTTTAACAATTAGGTTTTTATTAGTCTAAAAATATCATTGTTTCATTTTATTTTGATAATGAATATTGAAAAACTAATAAAACAAATTAAATCATTTACTGGTAATTTAATATTTAGATATCGGGGGTTTGACATTCCTCCTCATTAAAAAAATTGCATCGCCAATATTTTAGTTATAATATATTAATAAAATTTCTAAAGATTATCTAATATATAGATACAACTAAAGATATATTTTTTAATTAGGTTTCTACATTAATATCTAATACATGACTATGAAACAAATTTTTTCTTCCATCATGTTTATCAGGCACCTAGTATAACAATTTCCTCATTTTCCACATAAATTTAATTTTCAATTTCATTACATAAATTTCCCAAGGTAATTTCTACCACAATTTTGACATGAAGAATATCAAATATTCATTCCATGATCATCTTGTTCACCTACGTTTTTTGTGATATTCCACCATTGTCTTCTATGGTGGGTTTGGGGAATAAATTTTTTTCATGTTGTTAATGATAATTTTTATAGTCTATTTGGAAATATAACTAAATTTAACACTCTAAGACTTGCCCTATTTGGTTTTTAATTGAGATAATTTCTTCATTATGCATGGAATTCATTGTTAACATGGTTCCTTTCAGAATCATCCCTTAGGAAAACCAAAAAAACATCAGTGATGAAAATTATAATATAATAACCATAAATAACCATAAGAAAAATAAACCACAAGATGTTTCACATTACAATGTGATCATGTTATATTATAATTCTTACAACTCAATATGTGGTAGACTTGGTTAGACCTATATCACTCTCAGTTAAACATATATGATTCATGGTTCAACAAAGGATACCTTGAAATGGTTTCTCTCATACATATTTATATAATCGTTAAAATATAGATCCTAAAACGCCATGAACTATCAAATAATATTCCAAACCCAATTTTCATTCAAATATATCTTCTTAAAATCTTGAATATCCATCCACAAAAAATAATATTAATTACTACAATTATTTATCAAAATATGTATACTCCCCAATCATATACACTTAGTAACGTGCAATTTAAAAAACCTATTTAAAAATTGAAGTCATTAAAACACATCGAAAATATATATTACTCTAAAAAATAACTCAATATATAACAATAAAATCATATTAACCATTACACCATAAAGACAGACATTAGTTACTATATATCATAATTCAGAAAATGAGATAAACTTCTCCAAATGTATCTTTAATTAATTATAATTCCAAATCTCACCAATAAAAATAAAAATAAATTATTCAAAATCCAACGAACCATTATTATCTATAAATCATGTGCATAATAATCATAAGAGAAATCCACAACTCAATAAAGTGACTTCCAACAATGATTCCCAAAAATATAATCTATTCATAAAATCACATATCAAGGTTATTAATAAAATATAATATATGCTTCCATGCCATTAAATTATTAATAATGAAGAATAATCTTTGGATGTATCACATATTCCTCATAATTTTTAGGAAATAGAATAATTTTAGTGACAAATATCAATAACTAGTGAGAATATTTATGATTTTGAATATTATAAAATAATTAATATCACTAAATCATGTAAGACTACGAAACCCACCTTATCAATCAAAGCATTAAAATAAAAATATTCTCAGCTATTTATTTACTCCCCATACTCATTTATAAGATATATTCATTTCAAGGTTTATAAAATATTATCATCATTTTTATGATCCTGTTTCAAACATAAAGTTAATAAAATTATTTTGATAGTATCTAAAATATTACTATGAAAACATCAATCATAATTTTTAATCAATCATGACACTATTTTTAACATATTTTACTTTTTTATAAACATATGACCCTCATAATTTAATCATTGTTTATCCATGGTAATTTTCTGATTAGGTTTTCTAATGAAAAAATAGTGTACGACCCTCATAATAGTTCATAAGGAGAATGTGAATTTACAAAAGAATATGTAAAGACGTGAATCCAAATATCCCTAAGTATGTGTCTGATTATAATTAATTTGGTATGATTATAAGGGATAAAGAATTTGAAGACCAAAAACATTAGAATTACTCGTAATATAGATACATAAATCAATCTTGTATAAAAAATAAATACACTAATTACATGATATTTATTTGTTCTACCTTTTATATAAGTATCTTCGAGTATTACTCTAATACATCTAGTAAATCCATGAATATATGTTATAGTATGATTCTTGGATTACTGGGGAAAGAAACATAATAAATTTGTGCTCAAATGCTGAGTAAAATATACTGGTATCAAAAAAGAATCAATGGGAATAATAAATATAGAATTGTAAATAACTGAACTCACATTCCAAAAAATTAGAAAATAGAGATGAAGGTTCAAAAATATATGGAATGGTAATAACTAATATGTAATTCAATCCCACTAGAGGCCATAGATATAAGTATTTTAGGATCATGAAAAAATATGTTTTAGAGGACAATTATGAGAACCCAAGGAAGTTACTGATAGTTTGAATGGATCTGTGAAAGACCAAAATATGTGAGGAATGACATTTCACACCAATTTTGATGTGAAAGTGCATCTTCCGCTATAAATATAAAAAAATAGATAATTCAAGAGTGCACATGTTTCATAATGGCCAACGAGCCCATACCCGAGTGGTAAGGGCTCCTGCTTGGCATCCAAGAGACACGTGTTAAAAACCAGGTGGAGGCGAATTTTCAGGGTACTGTAGAAGTACTGTAGTAGTTACTATATCAGTTACTGTTCGGTAATGTAGTAGTTGGAACTATTCACCTGATTTGGGCCTTCGAGCCACTGGTTTGGGCCTACGGGTCTCCAGGAACTTTGGATCAACAAAGGCCATCCAGCCATAGGGCCTTCAGGTCACATAGACCATAGAGTAGCCCAGTTCACATAGAATAGGACCCAGATTTTGATTAGAGCAGGAGGAGTAGCAGCCACCAGATGAAGAGCTAACCATATTGGAAGAATGAGAGGGTATGACAGCTGCCATTGGGACCAGGCACTGTGCAGCTTTGTACGGGGCAATGCTAGTCGATCAGCGATGAAACGTGGGGAGCTAAGGAGATAAATGATTCAAGATTCTAGGGAGGGGAAGTTATAGTGGGATGGGCCTACGGGTCATGTAATGGGCATGGTATACCTCTAGGCCTTCGGGTCTTGTATTACGGGTCATGTCGGGAATTGTGCCTCGGTAATATGGGTCATGTACGGGTTCCCCTTCAACCCTTAAAAGGGGGATTATCTATAATAAAATAAAAATAAGGCCTTTTGGGCCATTCAGGCAGATGTTTTATAGTGAGCATGCAGGATGATAATCCACAAGAAATCCTCCTACAAAGTCAATGTTATTTCAAGTAGCCTCATCCCCACCATCACTATCATGCACACTAACAAACATTTTTTCCAATAAATAGAAGGTAACCCATCCCTTTTTGGGTTAATTATCTGACTGTTAAAAATTCACTCATGTGGGTGCAGGCCGACGCCATCTGCTACCACATAAAAGTCATGAAATAAAGGTACAAGATCATGCATGATATTCCCCCCATGATTCTTTCTTTTGGAGAGCTCACTAGGGATTTAAAATATCCCATTTCCTTTTTTACATAAGAAAAGTGTGCACAAAATATTCTTCTTGTGTGAAAGACTTACCCAAAGCATAGTATCCCTTTTCTATGACCCCTTCATTTTGCTTCCGAGAATCAAATATTTTGTGCATCCCTTTCCATAGGATCTGTGGGGTTTCATTACCCCAAATCACTATGTTTGACCCCCTCATGCATGCAACACCCGCATCTTGAATGAACATCCTTCATGCCACCCTCCAGGATTGTGCGTAGTGATTTCCTACTCTTAAATGTAATGTATCGGGTTTCTTATTTACCCAATTCTTCTCAGCATAGTTAAACTAATACCTATTACTTCTTCTCATTGGTACATTAACCTCGGCCCATCAATATTCCACATGTCCACCCAATTGTTTCCAGACATTACTGGTTCCACCCCTATTTATGTGTCAAGGGAGATATTTATGTATGTAAATGGGGTGAGATGTGAGTCCCCCTTGATTGCGATACATGGAATTAAACATCCAAGAACCATCTTCCACATCCCATTATTTTAAACTGTAGCCTCATCCGGTGTAATTCACAAGGGTTCCCCACCTCGGGCATTTTATATGCCCACTCGCCTCCACGGGAGTGAGATCTATCACACATGGGATGTGATCCTCCTCATATAGAATGAAATATACCCACAGGGAAGGGTAACCATTCTGGAATAAGACCCTATCCATTCATTAATGTGGTAGAACCCTTTCTCCTCATTTTCCCAATCTCCATCTCCCTAGGCCACTGACAATGTGTAAGCCCTATTCCATCCATTTCTGAGCCTTTTTTCAGGACATGACCATCTAGTCTACTACTTCCCCTTTTTTTAACACATCGAGCATTACTAACATGGTGTTAGTGACAAGTAGTTATTATAACACCAATCCTCTAGAATCCATCATGGTGTAATACCCATCTTCCACCTTAATCGGCCATATCCATGTTTCTTCCCCGAACAACCGAACTACGTGGTTTTTTTATCACTATTTTATAAATAGGTTATTTTAAAAGCCTCTCTATGGTTCAATCCTGGATATAATAAATCCCTGGTTCAATCTCATTTGGGGCACATCTCATGATCCTCAATGTCCACCTCTATCAATTCCTATCCTGGTCTACCCCTCAAGCCACTATATTTCAGGATGATCCTGCCCTAACAAGAGGATGAATATCCTTTGGGACCTCTTTGATTGCTAACCATGCATAATCCCAAACCACATGTCACATATTTATTTGGAAACTATACATGTGAAATCCCCAATGTCCCTTTCATAACAATGTGGAAATTAATTTCAACCAGTTGGGATACAAATGAAACCTTTTTGTGTATCGAGACTATAATGGTTATATTCATGTCGGTTATATCCCATTTATTCCATCCACTTAATCCAAACCTCTGTTATCAATTATGATACAATCCCAAGCCGCCGCATCCTAGTGAAATCATTCCACTCATTCCAGTATCTAACCATTGATAATCCCTAACCCTATCATCCATCACATCATGCTTATCATGATGAGGTCACACTATCCAAATGGGTCATTTTAGTGTCTGATCACAATTCACCCTATTGCTTCTCCTTGTAGGACTCAAGAAGCTAACCATGCGTAATCTACACAGAATCCACACTTATTCTACTAAGATTAATCCTCTTGCATTTGGCTACTAGTAATGTGAATGACTCATACCATGATCTTTCAAACTAAGTGTGTTTTGATACCTATTATCGAATCAATGTATGTTTTAAGCATCCCTAAGGTTCAGTCCCTATGATAGAGTGTTGTTGTGGGCGCCCTCAAATGATTAATGTGATTTTGGGGTTCTTAGGTGCTGCAGAGTGGCTGACCAAGGTCGTCTCTCAAAGGAGGAAGTGAATTAAAAAAAACATTTCAAAGGTATTCTAGAAATAAAATAAAAAATAATAAAATAAAAACACTACTTTAAAGGATGGAGGTTGGTTATAGTTTATGAATATAGAAAACGTTTGCTGGAAGAAGATTGTATATTTTTTTGTTTTTAGTTTTGAAATGAAGTTCGATTAAAATGACACAACAAAAAGATGATTTTAGACAATATTTAAAAGATGTAATCAATCTAACTCTACCTCTTCAATAATTTATTAATCATTATCATTTAATTTAATATTCACTTAATTATGATCCCTTAATTTTATAAATCCCGAACCCTATGAGAATTAACTTTACCACGAAGATGAAGTGAATTTAACCTTAGGCTAACTTCGGAACATGCAATCGCAACACCCTCCTTTGATTGATGTTCTAATATTAGTTTATGGTCCGTGGTAAATTAAGGCACATAACCACTCTGAAAATGAGGATTAATTGTGTTTAGAGATTATATTTTAACTCTACAAATTGATCCCGTGTGGTTTTGAATTAACGGTTAAGGTTGCGCTCTCACAGTTCACATAATTCCCGACTTCGCGTGTTTTGTGTTAACTATTCAATTGCTTGCTTAGATTTATTTAAATTAAAAACTCAATTAATATATCATAATATGTGAATTACAGTAGCTCATTGACTCAAAATAAATGAATGAAGAAGGATAGAGTTCGATCAATTACTAAAAAGAACTACTCTTCCATGGGTGGCGTAATCATCGTAGAAGCGTTTTTCATTGCAAAGGTTTATATTGGGTATAACCCAATAATGCTTCTACTAAAGAAATCCAGCCCAAAGAGGAAGATTAAGAGAAGAAATTTAAGCAAAACAGAAGATAAGAGAAGAAATAAAAGAATAAAAACAATGTTTATTACATAAACATAATCATTACAACATGAAGGAGAAGAAGAAGTCTTCGTCGAAGGGATCCTTGCTTCACGAGCTACCCTTATTGAAATGGTTAGATAATTGGAGTGGATCCGCTTATCCTCTGCCCTAAACTTCCCAATTCACGTCCCAACCCCACCAAATAAGAAAAAAACCAATTTATAGAGTGGTGGGGAGGCTAGATTTAAAGTGGTTTCAAGTGTGAATGGGGAATCTCGGCCAAATATTTTATTCAAATTTTCAACGACCATTTGACCCCCAAAAGCGTGAATTATCCAGCCTTCCAGAAGGATCAAATATGCGGATATGTGTCCTCTATCGCCTCTCAAAATGTGGGCTCAATCCAGGCCCCGATGAAGGGATTATGGCCCAAATACAAAACCTATGTCCATTCTGCCGAGTCCAGCCCACCATTGGATTAATGGACCATTTATTCCATCCAAATGCACTTTTTAGCTCTTGTGTCCTGAATTAAAGTTGTATAACATTAATTTAAGAATACTGTTACAAAATTTCAAATTCAAATAATTAATATAAAAATACTTATCTTCGAAATACTACAGTGCACTATAAAGGGTAAAACTGGAATTTTCTCCAAATTTTCAAATAAATGATAAAACCCAAAATATTTTTTAAATAAAAAAATTTAAAAAAATGTGAGGAAATTATATCATTTATTATCAAAAAAATATTCAACAAAATAGTGGTTTATCAACTCCCCCACACTTACCCTTTTTCACTCCTGGGAAAAACCTAATGTCAAGTAAACATCAATATCAAATCAAAACAAATTTTAAAACACATATCTTAGAGATCAAACAATTACACACCAAGAAACAAAAGATATCATGCCTCATAAAAAACCATTATTTCAAGTTCTTCATTTATATCATTCAATATATTTCCACTTTATTTATCCTCCCATGCACAAAACACTTACCTTGCTTGAATTTTCTCTCATCACACAAATATCAATTTTTTTTGCAATGTCTTTCTCATCCAAACTCATACAAGGGTCACCATAGGCTTTGTAGATTCCTACATCGCTACCCGATGTCAGTCAAAGACATATGTTTATCATGAGGACTTTTCAGGTTTGTTTTGTGGCTTTCGGTTGGTAGGATGTAGATGTGAAAAATTCAGAGGCTGAATGAGGAGGGCTTGGTTCTTTTTGAAGAAAAATTGCATTAATCGAATTTTCACTTAAATATGATCTTCTCCTCAATCCCCATAGTATCAATTCAGCTACATAATCATGAAAAGTCATGAAAAGTTTACACCATTCATCATTTCAGCATCAAAAATTTCAATCTTCTCAAACATGATTTTCTTGAAAGCTCGAGATGGGCACAGATTTCCACCTCAATTAGAAGCTCTAGAAAAGGCACAACTTCACTTGTCATGAAAGCTCCAGAAAAGGAAAAGATTTCAATATAATGAATTTCATCAGTATAAAACACATCTCTTCAGAATTTAATTTTCCACCCAAAGTATCACTGAATGTAGTGGCACAACACAAGATAGATTCCCCCACACTTAAGCTCAACTAGATTATGCAATTTCACATAAAGAGTTGGTTGGATAGGGAAAAATGGCTTGTAATGTGGCTAACCTAACAGGTTGTGCATGGATTCTATGGGCTAAAAGGATTAAATATTCAAGGTAAGCCATTATAAAAAAGGTTTCTTTGAAATAGGGGCTTTAATACCAAAAAAAATTCCTCAATAATTTAAACATAAGTACCTAAAACCCTCAAGTTTTGACAGGAATAGATCAAATTCTGGTTAAATTAAGCATGGTTTGGTTCTCTCAACATTTGAGGTGAATGTAATGAATATGAAAATAATGGTTCAAAAGCCTCATGAGAAAGTGATTTCAAATATAAAGACAGTGAGATGTGGCATGGGATTCAAAATTCAGTGTACTTTTCATTATATTACTAAATATTTGAACTTGAAACAAAGTCATTTCAGCATTCATTTAACATTAGTTTCAAGGGATAAATCGTTTCACTCATTGATATGCATTTAAAAATTTTGATGAGAATCATTTCAGCTCAAAAATTTCAAAAATACAAAGAAAATTGAAAAATAAACACACAAAATTTGAAAAGCACACAAATATTTTTTGTATTTTTTATAGGAAAACAATTTAAATTACTAAACTAAAAGGTTCCCTCCCCCACACTTAAAATATTGCATTGTCCTCAATGTGATCCCATGAGATGATATATGCACATGAAATGCAGAATTTTTAAATAGGACAAATAATATAAAAGTGAAAGGCTTAGAAACAGCCTGATGTGATCAAGTGATGATGGGGTCATGGAGTGTGATAAAATCCACTGCATTAGTAGGAAGTCCCTCAATGTATCTCTTCAAATGTTTCCCATTGATTGTAAAGCTCCTTCCAGTGTCCTCTTGTGTGATCTCCACTACACCATAAGGAAAAACATTAGATACAATATAAGGACCTAACCATCTGGAACGCAACTTACCAGGCATCAGCTTCAGTCGTGAACTGTAGAGAAGGACTTTATCTCCAACATGAAACTCCCTTTGTTGGATCATTTTGTCATGAGCTGATTTTGATCTTTCCTTGTAGAGCCTTGAGTTCTCATATGATGACAATCTAATCTCCTCAAGCTCTTGAATTTGCAACTTCCTTTTAATTCCATCTTGGGCCAATTCCATTTGCATTTCATTGTAGCCCAATATGCCCGATGCTTGACTTCCACTGGGAGATGACATGCTTTCCCAAACACAATCTGAAATGGGGAAATACCAATGGGGGTCTTGTATGTTGTCCTATAATCCCACAATGCATCATCCAAGCGCTTTCTCCAATCCTTCCTATTCGGCTGCATAGTTTTCTCCAAAATTTGTGTCAACTCACGATTTGAAACCTCAGCCGGGCCATTTGTTTGTGGGTGGTATGGTGTTGATGTTTTGTGTGTCACCCCATACTTTTGAAGGAGGTAAGAAAAATTCCTATTGAAAAAGTGTATCCCTTGGTCACTGATGATGGCCTTTGGTACTCCAAACCTGCAAAAAATCTATGCTTTGACAAAGTCCACAACAACATGAGAAGCATTAGTCCTAATGGCCTTAGCCTCAACCCATTTACACACATAATCAACAACAACCAAAATGTACAAAAAACCAAAGGAACTAGGAAAAGTGCCCATAAAATCAATTCCCCAAACATCAAAAATCTCACATAATAAAATGGGTTGTTGGGGCATCTCGTGTCTCCTTGAAATATTTCAAGTGTGTTGGCAATGATAGCATGACTTACAAAACACATGGAAATCATGGAATAAGCTAGGCCAATATAATCCAGAGTCTAAAACTTTCCTAGCTGTCCGTTGGGGTCCAAAGTGTCCACCACATGCAAGCGTATGACAAAATTTCAAAACAGACTCAAACTCATGATCAGGAACACACCTCCTAATAACATGGTAACTACACATGCGCCATAAGTATGGATCATCCCAAACATAAAATCTTGACTCACTCTTTAATTTTTGGACTTGATGTTTCTTTAAATTTGCAGGGATTTCAGAAGCAAAAAGGTATTTAACTAAATCAGCATACCAAGGATGCATACCTGAGATGGTATAAAGATGCTCATCGGGGAAAGTGTCCTGAAGTGGTACCTGATCCAAGGTTTCATCCTCTAGTGTGTGAGTAAGCCTACTCATGTGGTCCGCCACCAAGTTTTTTGACCCCTTTTTGTCCTTTATCTCGATGTCAAACTCTTGAAGAAGGAGCATCCAATGGATAAGTCATGGCTTTGCATCTAGATTCCTCAAGAGGTACCTCAGAGCTGCATGGTCAGAAAAAACAACTACTTTAGAGCCCAATAAATATGAACAGAATTTATCTAAAGAAAATATAACAGCAAGAAACTCCTTTTCCGTGGTATTGTTGTTTGATTGGGCTAAATCCAGTGTCCTCGATTCATAGGCAATCACATGTGAACGTCCTTCCACCCTCTTAGATAAGACAGCTCCAACCGTGATGTTGGATGTGTCACACATATGCTCAAAAGGAATCTCCCACCGTGCAGGCTGTATGATCGGTGGAGTGGTCAGACACTTCTTTAGCTCATCAAAGGAAGTCCTGCAAGAATCATCAAACACAAAATCGGAATCCTTTTGAAGTAATTTGGACATAGGAAGAGGAATCTTACTAAAATCATTGATGAAGCACCGATAAAATCCCGCATTCCCTAGGAAAGATCTAACATCACGCACACATGAAGGATATGGTAAGGATGAAATAATATCTATCTTTGATCTATCATCCTCTATCCCATGTTTTGACACGACATACCCGAAGAAAATGCCATGATCTACCATGAAATGTCACTTTTCAAAGTTCAGGACTAGATTCTTCTCAATACAACGATTCAACACCTTTCCCAAACTAATTAGTCATTCATCAAATGAAGACCCATACACTGTAAAATCATCCATAAATACCTCCATGCAGGTCTCAATAAAATCAGAAAAAATACTCACCATGCATCTCTGGAAGGTACCTGGGGTGTTGTAAATTCCAAATGGCATCATCTGGTAGGAAAATGTGCCAAAGGGACAGGTGAATGTAGTCTTCTCCTAATCCTCTAGATCTATAGGAACCTGAAAATATCCAGAAAATCCATCCAAGAAACAATAGTGTGTCTTCCCATCTAGTCTCCTAAGCATTTGATCAATAAATGTGAGGGGGAAGTGGTCCTTGCGAGTGGACTGATTTGGTTTCCTATAATCAATACACACACGCCAACTGTTTTGCACCCTCATTGTAACTAACTCATCTTTCTCGATTTTAACAACAGTATCACCACTCTTCTTAGGCTAAACCTGAATAGGACTTACCCACTGAGAATTTGAAATGGGAAATATTATATCTGCCTCAAGCAATTTCTCAACTTCTTTTTTAACAACTTCCAGGAGGGTGGGATTGAGTCTCCTTTGTGGTTGTCTCACCGGTTTAGCCCCATCCTCCAAGAGAATCCTATGCATGAAAATGGAGGGGCTAATACCTGATATGTCAGCCAAGGTCCACCGAATTTCCCTGATGTTCTCCCTCAAAATATTCAAAAGATTTTCTTCATTTTCAAAAGGGAGATTGTTATCAATGATAACAGGTAATCTCTCACCACTCAACAAGTATGAATATTCCATATTTGGTGGTAATGGCATGAGTTCTAATGAAGGATGGTGTAGTATGGATGGAGACATTGAAGGAACAGAAATATGTGCACAAAGAGCATCTGTTTCAGAATAGACATCATCAAAATTAGACAATAAAGCATCAAATCCATCAGCATACTCAACAACCATGTCAAAATCAGAGTGAACATGATCAAAATCAAAATATGAATCCACATCAAAATCAAATCCAAGAAAGGATTGTGTATCAGGAACATGTGTGGAAGTGCTCTTAGACATCAAACTCGAACCAATACTCATAATCTCCCTAAGAATAGGACAATCAAATTCTATGGAGTTTTTATTTGGTGGTTCAAAATGGGAGATAACAAAAGCAGAATAGTCCTCTGAGGGGTACTTCATGGAATCCATAAAATCAAATATCACAACTTTATCTCCAAACTCCATGGAAAGTGTACCCTAATTGACATTTATGATTGTTTTTGAAGCCTTGAGGAAGGGCCTACCTAAGATAATGGGGGAATGAGAACTTACCTGATCATCCTCCATGTTAAGAACATAGAAGTCTGCTGGAAAGATCATGTATCTATCCCGGACAAGTACATCCTCAAGGACTCCCGCTGGATATTCTATAGCTATATTCTCCAACTGCACCGCTACTCTTGTTGGATTCAACTCACCAACCTGCAAGTAAGAGAATACATAGTGAGGCATCAAATTTATTGAAGCTCCTAAATCACAAAGAGCATCAGAGAAGTGCAACTCCCCTATGTAACATGGGATGGTGAATGTCCCTGGATCCTTGCACTTTGTTGGCATTGATAGAGTTGGTGTAATGAGTGCTGAGACATTCCTTCCAAGGTTGATCCTCACATTTCCCTTGAGCCCTCTTCGATTGGTGCAGTGTTCTTTTAAGAATTTTGCATACCTTGGGATTTTCTTAATGGATTCAAGTAGAGGAATGTTGATCTACACATGCTTGAATGTGTCTAAAACCTCCTTTTTCATTGCTTCTTCAGCCATCTTCTTGGTTTGAACAACACTGTTTGGAAAAGGAAGGGGTTTAGGAGGAACATCATCAATCTTTTTCTTACCATTATCTTTCTCCTTGGATTGCTCATCAGTTTGTTTGGAATGTGGCTTCTCTGGATTTGAGGTGAATCCCAGTGGAATGGTAGGTATATATGTATCATTAATTTTCTTCCCACTTCTCACTGTGATGGAACTAACCTTCCACTTTGGATTTGGAGTGGGGTGGGAAGGTAGATTTTCGTAATTCTTACTTACATGTTAATGGAGGGCAGTGGCAATCTGGCTCATTTGAGTCTTCAACTCCCTCATCTCTGAACCTTGACTCTTTATATCATTCTGTTGATTAAGAACAATTTGCTTCAAAAGGACATCAGTGTTAGAATCTACCTTGGGTGGGGGATTCCCTTGTTGTTGGCTTGTTGATGTTTGAGCTTCAAATCTCCTTTGGGGTTGTTGGAAACACTTTTGGTAGGGTGGTGGCTGCTGGATGTTTTGTTGAAAGGGTGGCCTTTGTTGTTGTCCAGATCCATACCTCATGTCTGATTGATCCTTCCACCCTTGGTTGTATGTTGGAGAAAATGAATCAAACTTCTTTTGGGGATATGGTTGTTGTTGCTGCTGAAATGGTCTCACAGGGAACACTGCTGCACAATCTTCTGTTTCTTGGAGTTATCAGCAACAGTCAGTTGGGTGGCTTGTCTCAGTGCAAATGCCACAAGGCCTTGAAGGAGGGGGTAGAGATGTCTTTTGTGCCAAATTTTTTTTCCTCACCATAGTTTTCAATTATTCTAACTTGGTATCAATAAAATGAATCTCAAGAGAATAAGTACTTACCTGATGTACTCCCCTGATATGTGGTGTACCTCGATCACCAAATTGTTGGGAGTTTTGGGCCGTCTTGTCGATCAATGCATGTGTGGCTACTGGTGTCTTATCCACCATGCTCCTCCAGCTGCAGCATCAACCATGCTTCTCTCCAAAGGTGTGAGTCCTTCATAGAAGTACTAGATGAGTAGTTGCTCACTGATTTGGTGGTGTGGGCAGCTTGCACACAACTTCTTGAATCGTTCCCAGTACTCATACATTGACTTCCCTTGTTATTGATTGATCCACGAGATCTCCTTACTAATGGAAGTGGTCCTTGATGCTGGAAAAAATCTCTGCAAGAAAAGACGTTTCAAATCATTCCAACAAGTTACATCTTCGGGTTGTAAATAATACATCCAATCTTTCGCAGCTCCATCAAGTGAGAATGGGAATGCTCTTAATTTGATTTGGTCTTCAGATACATTTCAAGGTTTCAAGGTTGAGAAATCCACATTAAATTCTTTCAAATTTTTATTAGGATCCTCACCAGAGAGGCCATGAAACTTTGGAAGTATGTGAATTAACCCAGATTTTAGTTCAAAGTCTGATTCGAGATTTGGGTATGCATTACAATTTTGTTGATAGTTAATATCAGGTGCAGCCAATTCTAGAATGGTTCTATTAAGTTAATTTCCATTATTTCCAGCCATTGGCTCCACTTTTATGTTTGAATTTCAATTTCTTCCAATTTCTATGTTTCCAGAAGAGAGGAATTCACCAACTGGATGAATATTGCAACTTCACGTAGACTGAGAATGTCTGATTTGAGCCCTAAGGCTGCGTTCAATCATAGGGTCAAGATCTAAGATATCTTCGGGATTAGTTAGTGTAATTAATAAATGAAATATGAAAAGAAGGAAAGTGGACCATAGTAAAATAAAAATTAGAATTTTGAGTTGATGGTCCCAAAAAAAGTAGAAGGAAATAAATGAATAAGGGAAAACAATCAGATTGGGTAAAGACAGAAGAAAGAAGAGAGGAAGAGAATAAAATGTAAAACAAAATTAATACCTCTAATTTGTTGAAATAATTACATGCCTCCCCGGAAACGGTGCCAAATTGATATAGCGCTGTCGTGGGCACTCTCAAATGATTAATGTGATTTTGGGGTTCTTAGGTGCAGCAGAGTGGCTGACCAAAGTCATCTCTCAAAGGAGAAAGTGAATTAAAACAACTTTTCAAAGGTATTCTAGAAATAAAATAAAAGAGAATAAAATAAAAACACTAATTTAAAGGATGGTGGTTGGTTATAGTTTATTAATCTAGATAAAGTTTGATGGAAGAAGATTGTATATTTTTTTGTTTTTTGTTTTGAAATGAAGTTTGATTAAAATGACACAACAAAAAGATGTTTTTTTAGAAAATATTTAAAATAAATAATCGATCTAACTCTACCTATTCAATAATTTATTATTCATTATCATTTAAATTAATATTCCCTTAATTATTATCCCTTAATTTGTTAAATCCCAAACCCTACGAGAATTAACTTTACCATGAAGATGAAGTAAATTTAACCTTAGGCTAACTTCAGAACATGCAATCGCAAAACCCTGCTTTGATTGATGTTCTAATATTAGCATATGGTCAGTGGTAAATTGAGGCACATAACCACTCTAGAAATGAAGATTAATTGAGTTTAGGGATTATATTTGAACTCTACAAATTTATCCCGTGTGGTTTTGAATTACCGGTTAAGGTTGCGCTCTCACAGTTCACACAATTCCCGACCTTGCGTGTTTTGTGTTAACTATTCAATTGATTGCTTAGCATCATTTAAATTAATAACTCAATTAATATGTGAATTAAAATATCTCATTGATTCAAAATAAATTAATGAAAAAGGATAGAGGTTGATCGATTACTAAAAAGAACTACTCTTCCATGGGTGGTGTAATCATCATAGAAGCGTTTTTCATGTGCAAAGGTTTATAATGGGTATAACCCAATAACGCTCTACTCAAGAATTACATCCAAAAGAGGAAGATTGAGAGAAGAAATTGAAACAAAATAGGAGATAGGAGAAGAAATAAAATAATAAAAACAATGTTTATTACATAAAGAAATTCATTACAACATGAAGGAGAAGAAGAAGGCTTCGTCGAAGGGATCCTTGCTTCAAGAGATACCCTTATTGAAATGGTTGGATAATTGGAGTGGATCCACTTATCCTATGCACTAAACTTCCCAATTCACGTCCCAATCCCACCAAATAAGAAAAACACCAATTTATAGAGTTGTGGGGAGGCTAGTTTTAAAGTGGTTTCAAGTGTGAATGGGGAATCTCGGCCAAATATTTTATTCAAACTTGTACCGCCCATTTGACCACAAAAACGCGTGAATTAGCCAACCTTCTAGAAGGATCCAATGTGCGGATATGGTACCTCTATCTCCTCTCCATTTTTGGGCTCAATCCAGGCCCAGATAATGGAGTTATGGCCCAAATACAGAACCCATTCTATTCTGCCGAGTCCAGCCCACCATTGGAATAATGCCCCATTTTAACCATCCAAATGCACTTTTAGCTCTAGTGTCCTGAATGAAAGTTGTATAAAATTAAATTAGGAATACATTTAAAAAATTTCAAATTCAAATAATAAATATACAAATATTTATCTTCAAAATACTACAGTGCACTATAAAGGGTAAAACTAGAATTTTCTCCAAATTTTCAAATGAATGATCAAATCCCAAATATTTTATAAATAAACATATTTAACACAATGTGAGGAAATTATATCATTTATTATCAATAAAATATTCAAAAAAATAGTGGTTTATCACCCTAAAAATGGTAAAGTTTATTTTCCCTCTCAAGGGGGTACAACTTCTTTAATCCTCCCTCTGTGGTGTCAAGATCAGCCTTCACGGTGTGGAATCATCCCTTTTTGGGACATGAAACACATTGGTCTGTCCTAATATGTCATAATGATTCACTCATTTGATAAACCTTCTAGGTTATCCTTCCTTGGGATGCTCCTACCTTGTCACGACTCGTCCTCGGGGCCCGTGTCGTGACTACCCCAAACCCGCCTTCCAAAGGCCAGGGGATGACGACTAGCACCAAAGGCGTAAATCCCGATAACTGGGAAGGCATTGAATTTATAAAAGTAAAAAAAACACCACAGAGTATAAGTGGATGTAAAACACTAAGTATAAAAGAAATTGTTGAAAAGTAAATGGGCCAGAATACAAACCCAACTAAAAGTACAACTACAACTGAACGAAAGTACCACAGAAAAGACAAACAGCTGGAAGAAAGGAAGCGGCTCCTGGGTCATCCTCCTCGGATCCTACCTGAAGGGTAGGTACAGATAGCGCATCTCCTGGATCATACACCATGGATCCTACCTGAAGCGTAGGTACAGATAGCACAGCTCATCAATGTTCTCGCCCATCAACCCCCTATGACTGTCGTCTCGCCATGAAGTCCACCTCCGGATACTGACTTGTCATGTGGTCTACCTCCGGGTACCATCTAGTCCTCGAACACTCGGCCTCTGTCAGCTTTTCTCTTCATCTGCAACCAACACAACGAGGTGCGGGCATAGCTCGTGCAGGGGTGAGTATATCATTACTCAGTAAGGCCCCCGAGACCCTCAAGGTCTCACTAAAACCAACATGGATAACCACAAAGAAGATCTCAACAGATAACCTATACTTAGGTATATGCCCATACATATACCTAGTTATCAGGTAATCAATCTCAAACATGAGGTAACACAAGGATTTTGAAATCAACGGATAACCACCACCCAGGTATATGCCCATACATATACCTAAGTAATCAAGTGACCCATATCAATCAAGAGGTAACACAAAGGTCATAGACTCAGCTCAAAAAAGGATTTTCATTATCGAAACTATAACTCCTGAAGAGCCCCGTCTCTGGAGTGTACAGTGGTCCTGTCACGACTCTGAGGTACTGCTCACTAACCTAATACTGCTGAGGTACTCCTCTTGTCGAGTACCGCGGGTCAGCCACCCAAACACAGTAGTGCTTCTCGCCGGGGTATGCCACCCAAACACAGTAGTGCACACCCCATAGTAGCCTATAGAGGTACTCTCCGGACGAGTACCATGGGTCTGCACTTTCACACAGGTAGTGCTCCGTCCGCCATGGGTCTGAACTCAAACAAATTAGTGCTCCGTCCACTAGGCTAGTCGACTCACTACAAGTCGAGTCGGTCAAGCAGTCGTCAGGTCTCAGTCAGCTACACGGTCTCAGTACTCCGCAAACTCGTCTCTGGGAGGGTCTGCTCCACGAGCTAGAGGATGATACTCCAAGTATCTCAAAGTCCCACTAAGAAGTATCTCAAAGGACTACCTCGTCATAGGGGTCTCAACGCAACAGACGACGCGTCAATCGGACGCCCGGTCTGTGAGTTACTAGCTTTTTCGTCCTAGTGGCCCGGTTGGTTTCATGTGCGAACCAACCCGGACGTATCTCAACTATACCCCGAACTCTCATAGGGTATACTCATAGGGACCGTTTCTCAACATGATCACCAACGCTGCTAACGGTTCGTCAAACGGACGTCCGGTCTGAAAGATATCAGCTTTTCTGTTCCAAGGGCCCGGTTGGATTTCGGGTACAATCCAACCCGGCCACTATCCAACAGCAACCAAAACTCAGGCAAAGTATGCCAAAAGTTCAATCTCATCAAGAGGAATTCAACGAGACAGACATCACGTCAATCAGACGCCCGGTCTGTGAGTTATTGGCTTTTTTGTTCTAGGGGCCCGGTTGGTTTTGTGAGCGAACAAACCCGAACACACTCTGACGGTGTCCAAACCTCGAGCGGAGTAAGGAAAAAGTTCTATCTCACTTAGAGAAATCCATCCAAGTCGATGGCACGTCAATCGGACGTCCGGAACTCATGTTATAAGCATTTCCGCTCCGAGGGCCCGGTTGGTTTCGTGTGCGAACCAGCTCTGCCAAACCCAAAGTATTCCAAAACCTTGAGTGCGATATACCAAAATGAAAATCTCAATCCAAGTATCGCATCTCAAATGACGGTGCGTCAAACGGAGGCCATTATCACAAGTTATGGGAAAAAGACCGAAGAGTGTCCGAAAACGGGGGTTTCGGGCCCGAGACCCCCTTGGTCAGCCCGAACCGGGTCGACCCGACCCGGGTCCTAGTCGGCCCGGCGCGCTGGCACGCGGCGCCAGCTGGCGCGGCTGAATGGCCTCGCCGTTTGTTCTTCGGGGCGGGGGGGGGGGGGGGGGGGCTTCCCCCCTCGTTTTGTAACTGCGGCCCCCCTTATTGGGGGATGCTAGCTGGTCGGCCGGGGGTTTGAACCCCTGGCTCCTCTCCTGCCTGGCCGGCCCGCCCCGGCCAGGCGGTTTCGGCCACCACGGGACCGGCGACGGCCGGTCCCCTCCCTGATCTGAGGCCTGCGGTCCATTACTGGCTGCCGGTCCTGCTCTGATGCCGACGGTTCTTTTTCCGTCTGACGGTCCCCATGCTCCGCCGCGGCCCGGTTCCGGCCGTGGCCATCATCCGTCTGGTGCGGCGTGACAGCGCTACACCCCTCCGTCGCGGCCCCGCTCCGACCGCGGTTTCTTCGGGTTTCTCGGATGCGGCGCGACGACGTCTGGTCCTTGTTCGTTTTCACGGCACGGCGCGATGGCGCCGCACATTCCTTGCCACACGATTCCTCGTGGTGCGACGGCACCGCGCCATTCCCGTTTCTATCCACAAAAGAAACCAACAAGGATAAGGAGGAGGGTTGGCCGTGTTTGTGTGGTCCGGCCCCCTCTTGTTAATCGATAATTTTTTTTTCATATTTTACTAAGAACGTCATGGTAGTAATCACGAACAAATTAAATAAACCCCCTACCTCGAGCGTAGCTTTAACAGAGGTTCGTCGAACGAGGATTCGTCGCCGAAAGAGACGTCGCAAATGAAGACGTCGTCGGCGTTATGGTAAGAGGTGTCACGGAAGGAGACATCATGAAAGAAGATGTCGACCTCCAAGGAATCCGATGTTCTTCGCGTTCTTCACGTTCTTCATGTTCTTCGAAGAAGAGGACCAAGAATCTCAAGTCTCTATTATCTTTTCTCCCAAATCTCTCAAGCAACAAGCCTCCAACCCAAAATAAAATAAGTCCCTTACTTATTTAATTAACACAACTTATGGTTTGAAATTCAAGAGTTTGAAATTCAAACACTCACATTAAACACACATCATTAATATCATATGTTATCAAACATAAGTTATCAAATTTAATTGTGAGTTGAGGGAGTTAAGGAATGTGAAGGGGTGGGGTTCGTGTGTGCCCCACCACTCTCATAACCTTCCAGGAGAAGTTGGGTAGTTACCCAACTTCCACCCAAAGCTTAAATCCACTTAGAGAAAATAAAAATTGAAGTTATATTATTATTCTATGTTCCACAATTTTTATCAACCTCTCTCATCAAAATGAAACTCCGAGAAATGTGTTTCTAAGAAATTACCGGTGCTACAGTTTCATCGGTGCCCTCAGAATTCGATTCCAAGAACCAGTTCAAAAGTTAGAAAATCCCGCTCGTTCATTCAGAGAACATACCCGATATTAACTTTGGAAATTAATTCCGGGCACACCGGGCCTCGGAATCAGGCTCCGTCAGAAACCGCGTTCTTGTAAAATTCAAAAGAAAATTAAGAAAAAAAATTTCTTGAAATTTCCGGGTCTTTACATTACTCCCACCTCAGGTATTTACATCCCCATAATGATTTAACACAAACTAGTGTCACAAAAGCGGTATTGAGCACGCATCTGAGCCTTCTGCTCCCATGTGATTACCTGGAGGCTCCCGTAATGACAAAGAAAGCACACCCGAGGAATTGACCGTCCACGTAGGATCTGCTCCTGTTGATCCTCGATCCCCACTGGATCCTTTTTTAATGTAACCCCATCACCATCGTTCTGCTCCTCAAGGTTGATGATATGTGAAGGGTCGAGCACGTATCTCCTCAGTTGAGATACTTGTAAAACATCGTGTACCTGGTGCAATTGAGGTGGATGGGTCAAGCGGTAAACCACCTCGTCTACCCAGCTGAGGACCTAGAAAGGTCCGTTGAACCTCGGAGATAACTTGCCGCCGTGGCCACATCTCCGTAAACCTCGTCGAGGTGAGACCCGTATAAGGACGTGATCATCATCCTCGAACTCAAGAGGTCTCCAATTCCTGTAAGAACTGAAACTCAAAACGACTGCTGCCACGAAGGTAAGGTTGACCAACTCAAGAGTGATCGGTCGTACCCTCCTGTGCATGAAATTATCCTGTGCTGCTTGGGGTTTCCTTTTCGCTGACCAAGGGAAACCAATCCCGACATCGTAGTTAAAACACACCTTTTTGCCTAATACCATCAATTTGTGTATGAACTGTGATTGCCCAGCCCATTCTCAAACCAACTTCGTAAGGCCTCAATGCTGCTACCAAGAGATTCCAACTGAAACTCTCGCCCCGAGGGACTGACCACACCTTCGGCGTATGTGTGATTATCGAGTCTTCTCCCAAGGTATCTCCAAACGTCAGGGTTTTTTCCATGGCTTACCAGAAACTCTAGGTCTGGGACAAGATTTTTTGAAGGAAGGAATGATTTGTATCAACATTTTTTACTACATCAGCTAGTAGTGGACACATACTGTCCCTCGAATCATTCTTAGATCCATTGGGACACTCTCCCTGACTGCATGCAGCTACTCTCTTCCCCCGCCCTCCAGCTCCCTGAGCCTAGCGAGGAAAACTAAGGTGGGTGGTTGTAGCATGTTTGAAAAGTACACCACCTCATGCTACTCTCCTAGCACTGCCTCCACGTCTGTGGCTTCGCAGACTCATCTCTCTTTTAAGATTCCTCTTATTGAAATATTTAACATGCCCGAGTCTCTATGACTAGTGCCAGTTTCCTATTTCTTACTGCACAGTGCAGTCTTCATCTGCTCCTGGTTGAACTGCACCTTCTTTACCTATGATATGGAAGAGCTGATCAAATTTATCCTTTGCCAAAAAGAGAAACTTAGCCTCATCCCCTGGATGAACCACGCTCATTGTCTAATATATTCAGTCCTGACATGAATGATGTATTCATGCCAGGGATGACGTCGTAAGGCCTTGACGTAATTACCAAGAGATCCAACTGTCACTCTCACCACCAAGGGTCGAGTCAGACTGTCGGCATCAGTGTGAGGTCACGGGGTCTCCTCCAGTATAAATCTAGAAATTGAGGGTCAAGTCAACAGCTTTAACCGGGACCACTCATTATCAACCAAAGGGATAAGAAAGCAAACATCACAATGATAAGTGTCTTTTTTTTATTGAAGCACAGAGTACAAAGACACGAATACAACATCAATATGGAACTAGAAGTACAACGGACGTATCCACTCATTCCGATCCTATCCACCTGATCCCGGAGATCTACTGCCTTGTCCTCTACTCTGCTGTTGCTCAAGCACTCGTCGCTGCTTCTGCCTAGGTGGCTCCTCCAATGCCTACGGATCGATAGTGCGGGGGTTCAGACAGTCATGTTCCAAGTGACCCTTCCTGCCGCATTCATAACACTTCCTTATCCACATCTGGCTGGCTCTGACCCCACCCGGGTTGCCCCGCACCACCAGTCCTAAAACCTGAGATCGCCCAACTTCTGGTCTGGTCCTCCTGGACCTCTGCATCATCTGTCTACTACCCACAGATGACTCGGCTACTGATCGAAAAATAGGCGGCAGAGGCAGCATCTCTTGTACACACTCGGGGTGTAGAGCTACTAACACAAACTCCACCCTGAAGAAGGTATCGAAGTAATCCCATGTGAAGGTCACCCCGTCGCTAAACTGGAACAAGTTACTCAACCACAAGCCTGCTGCTACCTGAAGAAGGATGGCAGCAAAGATCACCATGATGTCTACTGGCATCCCCACTAGCCTGAAGACTCCTACCATAGCCTCCAGCCAATCCTCAGCCGCCTGCGGGTCCGCCTCTCCCCGGAACCTGGGTGGCCTATGGCGCTGGAACTCGTGCAGTGCGCTCAAGTGGCGTGCATTGCCTACTGCTGGGGATGGTGTCATCGGTGGCCCAACGTACGGTAGTACCGCTGGTGCCTCCTCCGGTGCCTCAACAGTAAGAGGGCCCTGTACCGAAGCCTCGTCGCTCGGCAGGCTGTCAGTACGCACATCCCTCTGGGCTCTAGCTGGTCATCCGTGAAAAGGCATCCTAAAAGAAACAACGAGACATGGTCAAAAGATTATACCTGGTGAGCTGACCTGGTTTGAGCAGACATTTAAAAACATCTGGAAACACACACGCAATCAGTGTTTTCTTGCACAAAGTCGGAAATCAGTTGTTAGGGTCCTGGTGTATGGATACGTCGGTCGCCCGCACCAACACTGGACTCCATTAACTGAAAACCACAATCAATACCCTTAATACTATTGCTTCACAGAATGAAAATATCATAGTTATAAGTTCTGCGGTAGAACCGACTCCTCTGATACCAATTTTTCACGACATGTCCTCGGGGCCCGTGCTGTGACTACCCCAAGCCTGCCTTCCATAGGCCAGGGGCTGGCGACTAGCACCAAAGGCATAAATCCCGATAACTGGGAAGTAATTGCCTTTATAAAAGTAAACAAAATACCACATAGTACAAGAGGAAGTAAAAAACTAAGTACAAAAGAAAGTGCTAAAAAGTAAATGGGACAGAATACAAACCCAACTGAAAGTATAGCTACAACTGAACGAAAGTACAAAAGAAAAGGCAAACAGCTGGAAGAATGGAAGCAGCTCCTGGGTTGTCCTCCTCGGATCCTACCTGAAGGGTAGGTACAGATAGCGCAGCTCCTGGATCGTCCACCACGGATCCTACCTGAAGGGTAGGTACAGATAGCACAACTCCTCAATGTTCTCACCCGTCAAACCCCTCCGAGTGTCGTCTCGCCATGAAGTCCACCTCCGGATACTAAATCGTCGTGTGGTCCACCTATGTGTACCATCTAGTCCTCGAACACTCGGCCTTCGTCATCTCTACCCGTCATCTGCAACCAACACAACAAGGTGCGGGCATAGCCCGTGCATGGGTGAGTATAATGATACTCAGTAAGGACCCCGAGACCCTCAAGGTCTCACTAAATCCAACATGGATAACCATAATGAAGATCTCAACAGATAACCTGTAATTAGGTATATGCCCATAAATATACCTAAGTTATCAAGTAACCCATCTCAAACATGAGGTAACACAAAGATTATGAAATCAACGGATAACCACCACCCAGGTATATGCCCATACATATACCTAAGTTATCAAGTGACCCATCTCAATCAAGAGGTAAAACAATGGTCATAGACTCAGCTCAAACCAGGATTTTCATTATCGAAACCGTAACTGATGAAGAGCCATGTCTCTGGAGTGTACAGTGGTCCGGTCACGACTCTGAGGTACTGCTCACTAACCTAAGACTGCTGAAGTACTCCTCCTATCGAGTACCGCGGGTTAGCCACCCAAACATAGTAGTGCTTCCCGCCGGGGTATGCCACCCAAACACAGTAGTGCACACCACCCAGTAGCCTGCAGAGGTACTCTCTGGACGAGTACCATGGTTTTTCACTGTCACACAGGTAGTGCTCCGTCCTCCATGGGTCTGCACCCAAACAAAGTAGTGCTCTGTCCACTGGGCTACTTGACTCACTCCAAGTCGAGTCGGTCAAGCAGTCGTCAGGTCTCAGTCGGCTACACGGTCTCCGTACTCCGCACACTCGTCTCTGGGAGGGTCCACTCCATGAGCTATAGGTCGTTACTCCAAGTATCTCAAAGTACCACGAAGAAGTATCTCAAAGGACCGCCTTGTCATAAGGGTCTCAACGCAACAGACGGCGCGTCAATCGGACGCCCGATCTATGAGTTACTAGATTTTTTGTCCCAGGTGCCCGGTTGGTTTCGTGTGTGAACCAACCCGGACATATCTCAACTGTACCCCGAACTCTCATAGGGTATACTCATAGGGACCGTTTGTCAACGTGATCATCAATTCCACTGACGGTTCATCAAACAGACGTCAGGTCTGAAAGATATCAGCTTTTCCGTTCCAAGGACCCTGTTGGATTTAGGGTACAATCAAACCCGGCCACTATAAAACATCAACCAAAACTCAGGCTAAGTATGCCAAAAGTTCCGTCTCATCAAGTGGAATTCAACGAGACACACGGCGCGTCAATCGGACGCCCGGTCTGTGAGTTATTGGATTTTTCATTCCAGGGGCCAAGTTGGTTTCGTGAGTGAACCAACTTGACCACACTTCGATGGCATCCAAACCTCGAGCGGAGTAAGACAAAAGATCCATCTTACTTAGAGTAATCCAACCAATTCGACGGCACGTCAATCGGACGTCCGGAACTCAAGTTATAAGTGTTTTCGCTCTGAGGGCCCGGTTGGTTTCGTGTACGAACCAGCTCGGCTGAACCCAAAGTATTCCGAAACCTTGAGTGCGATATACCGAAACGGCCGTCTGGATCGAAGGATCGCATCACAACTGATGGTGCGTCAACTGGAGGCATGTAGCACAAGTTATGGGCAAAATACCATAGAGGGTCAAAAAATGGGGGTTTCGGGCCCGGGCCGACCCGGCGACCCGACCCGGCTCGGCGCGCTGGCGCACTACGCCAGCTGGCTCAGCCGAATGGCCGAGCCATTCGGTCTGCGAGGGGGGGGGCTGCCCCCCGTGTTTTGTAACCGCGACCCCCCTTAATGGGGGCCTCTAGCTGGTTGTTCGGGGGTTTGAACCCCCGGTTCCTCTCCTGCCCGGCAAGCCCACCCCAGCCGGCCGGTTTCAACCGCCACGGGACGGCGATGGCCGGTCCCCTCCCTGCTCCGACACCGGCGGTCCATTTCCAGCTACCGGTCCTGCTCTGAGCCGGTGGCTCTTTATCCGGCCGCCAGTTCCCACGCTCCACCGCGGCCCGGTTCCGGCCGTGGCCTTCATCCGTCTGGTGCGGCGTGACGGCGCTGCACCCCTCCGCCGCGGCCCTGCTCTGGCCACGGTGTCTTCGGGTTTCTCCGACGCGGCGTGACGGAGTCACATCCTTGTTTGTTTTCACGGCACGGTGCGACAGTGCCACACATTCCTTGCCGAACGATTCCACGTGGTGCGAAGACACCACGCCATTCCCGTTTCTATCCACAAAAGAAACCAATAAGGATAAGGAGGAGAGTCGGCCGTGTTTGTGCGGTCCGACCCCCTCTCTTTAATCGATAGAAATTGGTCATATTTTACGAAGAACGTCAAGGTAGTAATCACGAAAAAATTAAATAAACACCCTACCTCGAGCGTAGCTTGAACGGAGTTTCGTCGAATGAGGATTCGTCATAGAAAGAGACGTCGCGAAAGAAGGCGTTGTCGGCATCGCGGTAAGAGGCGTCGCGGAAGGAGACGTTGCGAATGAAGACATCGACCTCCGAGGAATTCAGGGTTCGTCGCGTTCTTCATGTTATTTGTTTTCTTCGACGAAGAGGATGAAGAAACTCAAGTCTCCCTTAGCTTCTCTCCCAAAGCTCTAAATCAACAAGCCTCCAACCCAAAATAAAATAAGTCCCTTACTTATTTTATTAACACAACTTAAGGTTTGAAATTCAAGAGTTTGAAATTCAAACACTCACATTAAACACACTTCATTAATATCATAAGTTATGAAAAATAAGTTATCAAATTTAATTGTGAGTTGAGGGAGTTAAGGAATGTGAAGGTGTGGGGTTCGTGTGGGCCCTACCACTCTCATATCCTTCCATGGGAAGTTGGGTAGTTACCCAACTTCCACCCAAAGCATAAATCCACTTAGAGAAAATAAAAATTGAAGTTAAATTTTTATTCTATCTTCCACAATTTTTATCAACCTCCCTCGTGAAAACGCAACTCCGAAAAAGGTGTTTCTAAGAAATTACCGGCACTGCGGTTTCATCGGTTCCCTCAGAATTAGATTCCGAACACCGGTTCAAAAGTTAGAAAATCCCGCTCGTTCGTTCACTGAACGTACCCGAGCCTCACTTTTGAAACTAATTCCGGGCACACCGGGCCTCGGAATCAGGCTCCATCAGAAACTGCGTTCTTGTAATATTCTGAAGAAAATTAAGAAAAAAATTTCCTTAATATTTACGGGTCTTTACATACCTAACCATCCTTTCTGATCTGAATGATATATCTTTCCTAGATGTTAAAATTGCGACATTCCACATGGAAACAATGAGAAGATGAAGAAAAACATAGATAAATTCATCATGCATAAGAACCCCACAATCAATAAGGGATGATCATTTTTCAACCCTTGAGAAGCCCTCCGAATATAGAGAATACATGTGTTCCGGTTTTTTAGTGTCTATAAATTCCATTGATTCCAATTTTGACTACTCTCCTCACTGATTTTTACTACCCTGACATGACCATTATGAATATCATGAAAAATGTATCTGAAAAAACTATTTTCCACAGAGATATGGAACCAAGAAAGGGTTTCATGAACAATACCATAATATATAATGGATACCTGGAATAGGTGACAAATTAAGAGGATGAATCCATGGAAAGAGGGGCTAACATCCCATCATCATATTTCAATCATGGATATGAAATCCAAAAGAGAGATGAATGTTTCCTGCTATTGGAATGTGGGTATGCATAGTACAATGTGACAACCATGTGTGATGGTAATTAATGGTGGCGGATGAACCCCTGATGAAAAACGTCAAAAACTAAAATGGTGAACCCCACGTGAACATATTCTCTATAAAAAATGGGTTTCAATAGCACATGAGATACTAACATATGAGAGTGACACATGATACAGCTATCCGGCACTAGATAATTCTATTAATGTAGTGGGACTACCATAAAACTCACAAGAATTTTAGGAATATAGCCATTGGGAATTTTGGTCTGTGACATTGTCTGCATAGATATATATCTCTAATTGTGGAAGACTGATTGACATTGTGGCATTGGGCATTGCTTTCCATATATCTATACTGATGATTGAATCAAATAACTTTGTAGGAATCAAGCTACTGAAAACCAATTTTCACTTCCCATAATCATAGGTGAATGGGGAATAATAAAGTGGCTATCACACAAGGCCCTATATCCACCATAGTGTCATCCACCACCACAAATATTGAGGGCCAACACCCCATCTCACCATCCAAAATTTTTCTCAGGACAATTCTTGACACTATTGATCACCGATACAAGTAGGAGATTTTCATTCGTACATGATCAATGGCTTGTTATGACCCATAGGCTTATGTGACTCACCGTAATTTCCACCACCATGGGCCAGGCATGTTTCCATTACTCCACACTCAAAAATTTAACCATTTTGGAGCCTCTCCCTGGAATGTTCCTATGAATGACTCCCCTACGTCAATGAGGTAATATATATTGGAGTCATCCTAGTTTTAACTACTACTCATGTACAACCAATGAGGTCCCCCATGAAGCCACATCAACACCACCATTTTCGGGTCCCTTAGTATGATGAATAGGTGGTTTCTGCCACTACTCCACTAGATCTGGCCCGAGTGAAACAATTCAATTGTTATACACAAGTACAAGAAGACAACTATCAGTGGTGACATCTTCTACAACATTAGTTACCCATTCCACCACTGACACATACTATGAGTTCCTTACTATTTCATAGCAGGGGCTCAATGATGCCTAATCAGTATCGAAACCTCAGCTGTCACAAGGGAAGGATGGGTTGACTATTTCAGTCGCCTACACTATCAACAAATATCATGAGAGAAACATTGACGATGATATTTAGTCTGTAGTTCCCCTCGTACCATCATCATCAAGAGTGGAGGACTTCCCCACTCTTTCACGTAGCATGGTTGTCATTCAAATGTTACCATCATCAGTTAAAGCTGAGGCCCTACCCATCTGGTTGATACTCATCTGGGATTTCCTACTCTTGCCTATGTTTCCAGATACAATGTTTCTACCTGTTTCATAGATCTTCATTGATATGGTACTTTTCATTTCCTTCCAAGATCAAGTGGTGGTCCTCCCCACAAGAGAACCACCTATAATGAATGAATTCCTCCTTCCGTCACCTTTCAGTACAATGTTACTCCCCATGTTTTCACTAGCTCTAGTGAATGTCCACAACACTTTAGAAAACATCCATATGGAGGATATCGAAAAATCATCTATGGAGAATCAAGAGGTTCTACCCATGTTATGTTGAATCAGTATCATGGTCCTCGTGATGCTACCAATCCCAACCTGTTAGGAGGTCTTCCCCATGCCATTGGAAGGAGACGTGGAGGTCATCCCATTGTTCTAAAAGGATCCAGTGAAGGTCCTATACTCTCCTTCAGTCCTTAGTGCAGAGGTCTACCCCACACATCCAGTAATAAACAAGGAGTTCCTCCACATGTTCCATTATACTTATGATCTTGTTACCCTTATACCTCATCACACCAAAGTGGATGTCTTCCTAACGTCAACAACAACTAACACAAATTCCCTCATAGTATCAATAAATTCTCAAGATAAACTCCTCCCAACTCCATAACCAACCCATATAGAGGCCCTCCCCGTATCAAATATTGTGATATCCACTATGTCAAATACCCTTGGGGGAGATCAGAGAATGTATTATTAAAACTACTACCCATTTTTATCACATTTCATCATTAAACAAAAAAACCATTTTCTCTCTCTCCCGTATCAAATTATAGAATGAAACAAAATCATGAACATGACATAGACAATTTTACATGGATCACCCTTAATGGGAGTTGCCAATAGAGCATAAAATGGATATTTTCTAAGGTACCAAATCAACTAAAATTCACTGGAAATTACGATATTTGGGCTATATAACTTCTATACACTATCTCACAGACAATAAATAGTTTATGGTTTTCTCACTACATTCCAAAGCGTCACTCCCTATGGCTCCTTCTATAGCTCACTTCCAATGTAATTGATCACTATATTCCACTTTCATTGATCACTGCTATTGGAAGGGATTTAAATAGAATTTATGGACTTCAATGTCCAATGGTTAACTCTAATGAATGAAATCTCCACTATAAGTGGATTCTCAATTGATGTCCCACATTTATCCAATTTGTGAATACCACATTATAAAAAATTTACTAGACAATCGATTAAAAACATATTTTTAATGTTCACTACCCTTCAAAAATTCCCACATTCGTGAATCTCCTTCGTAAAGATCATTCTCGATGCTCTTTCATGGAACTCCTCAATGATTTTCCTTTTTTGTGAAGCCTAAATATCCTCCTTAATGCTCTTAATGTTGTGACTCTCAACAAATATCCATGAAACATCTACTTCCTTGATGTTCTAATAGCCTCTGTGAATGTCCTACTTTCATGAAGCTCAAATAGCCTTTGTGAAGCTCCTCCACTGACAACATTCAAGAATTTGAAGCATTAATATTTTCATTATATCTCACTCATTTTTTGATTATTGTAGAGGACAATATATAAGATTTTTTACCGAGTATAGAAATTTATGGCGATGACAACACCATATTTTAGAGATACCACTATTTCAGGGTGATTCTCCCTTTTTCATGAAGCTCCATAAACATTTTCCATTCGAGATGATTATTGTAATTTCATATCATTCCATCAAAACATCATGGGTTCCTAATTATCATTCATGATTCTCATTCACAATTCTCCATTTTCCTCATAAACTGATAGTCTCCATTGTCAATATCTATAGAATCCAAAACATACCATGGATACCAACTTTTTCAACAAAAAAATTAAACAAAAACTGACGCAATGATACATTGAGGGATCTTTACCCAAACAATATTTTCCATGACTTGATGAACCATTATGGGGTAGAAGGAAAAACTATCTCCACTGAAAGACGAACTTAGAGAATAATCATATCCTTTTCAATCTAGTAATCCTCTCAAATTGCGAAGTAGAATGTTACATGATGATGGACCCTTCACCATGATCATATACATATGATCCTGGGATAGTAACCCAGTTTCTAAACTTCATAAGTCTAAAAAGTGACATGTTTCCATGAAATTCTCAGTTTATACAAGAAGGATAATGAATATTTGGATCCCTTCTAGGGTATTTCCATGTATTCCTCTCTACAATCGGTATAACTATTATCCACCTCAATATGAGATCATGAAGAGTTGTTATATGGTTTGGTATTCAATGATAATGAGACTAACCCACCACAAATTGCTGTCATCTTCGTGCATAAAGTAGTAGAAAACACCTAGTCCTATAGGGACATGATGATTCAGTCGGCAACATCCCTGAGAGACGACCCAGACTATGAAGTGCAGTCAACATTTAAATTGTTCAATCCACCAACCAGTCCAACCAAGAAACAATATACATCAGTACTGTTATTGATTTTCTAGCAACCCCCTATAGAAGAATGGGGAGACCAAGAGATGAAACCTAATTCTAGGAAAATAATTATATGTGATGTTCTCATGGTGATCCTATTATCTGATATGTTCTAATTGATCAGGACTCCAAACATAAAAATTCTAGAATCTATTAGCTATGAAGATGCCATGTACTTCCACTAGACCATATGGGTGATTCATTTCATCTTATAGAACCATCATTTCTTTATTTGAAGATTTGGGATCACATAAATGATATAATCTAGAAGTCTTTCATTATTGAATATTTCATGATTCGTATGTCCCAGTACCCTATATCACCCAGTTTCCACTAATCTCTTAAGAATATATGCACCCAGATAATCCCAAAGCCCCACAAAATTTGAAGAGTGGCGTCTGTGCATGTGTAGATTCCGGGATGGGAGAAATATGATTCTCCCCATTTCAAATTGATCCACCAATAGCAGTACCTACCCAAAGATATTAATGACTTGTGTCCATGCAAAATCATGATGAACATTGTCATCCTAATGATACACATGGAAGTGGTGATGGGTACATGTGTTTAGGAGGATGAACCACCCATAAGGAAGAACAACACCTTGGAGACCTTGTAGGTGTCCACACACATTGATAGAGATAGTTGATTGGAATTGGGGACCCTTATCCCTAATTTGTATTAATACAGAACACCAACAATGGTAATAAGTATATTGGGACCCTTAAGCCTCCTAAACTATCAGGTTCAATTAAAAAGATGAAGTATGATCTAAATGATGTTGATTTTTTTCCAACTTCCCGCAGAACTGAATAAGTTCATTGATGAGATCATCATTGTGCACCATGAAGAATGATGTCTAGACTATGGTTATCTTCAATATGACACCATCATTACACCATTGGGGTAGTAGGGGATGCAATATTTTCTTCCTGATTAGTGACTTCTAATTTATCCTGATAATCTTGAACCTCCCCACAAGATAGATGTAAGTGATTTTGGAAAATGGCCAAGGTATGCATCATATAATCTACCTAATCTATGAGAGAATCATCCTTGTGACCGGAATCAAGTCATTTACTCAGGGGTAAGTCAATATATTCCTTATGCGGCCCCCACAGTTGATCTAGTTTCTCCATAAACTACCAAGATGGTCTATCTTATTTAAGAGCATGATAATGCTTTGTTGGTTAGGAATCCACACCAGGGTGATTCTATGGCCATTCGAATTTCCTACATCAAGGCCATCAGAATGTGATATGTGGAAATCCATCCTAATGGTTAGTTGTATCTAGCATGGCTGTAGTATTTGGCCCACTCTATTTCAAGATGTGGACGTATGATGGGTACTCAATCATAGTAAGAAGCCACAAAACTCAATTTTATTGTATAGAAATTGGAAGGACCTGTGTTCATCTGGTATGAATATTTACCGATTAGGTCCATATTTGGTTGGGCTGTTCTTCACATGTAGTTCTTCTATCAATTCAACTCTGACACCCGAAAAAACTAGTATTTTTGACCACTTCAAGTTAAAACAATGACCATATTAGTGAGACATATAATTTTTCACCAGGTGGAAGGTACTGGTTTATTTACAAGATATGTCGAGGCATCAACAATTGATAATGATAATATGAGTGGCGAATTTAAATACTGAATTAGTTCCCTCACTCATCACCAAGAACATTCATGGTGGATTTTGGGTTTTTTCTGATAGGGGACAGTACTGGAAGAGGCTTTGTTGAAATTTAAACAGGAATTTTCATTACATTCAACATCTCCTTTAAGAATATCCACCAAGGATAAGACTATTATTGTCACCCAGGTATAGGATACTAGATCACTATTATTGTTATCATCAGAGTCTAATCATTACCCGCACTATTGAAAATACCCTCAGGACCAACCTTAGGTTCAGAATATCCCACCTATGAATCAGTCGACACCAGAGAAAATAAATCCCAGGACCCCCATCTTGTTCCAACCCCTTTTAAGGACAATGACCCCATACATTGTATTCTGAATTGGAAAAACCAAACCTATAAATTCGATGAATCTCAGGTACTCAATAATTTAAGAAGATCCTTGGATATTGGAATCCTAAAATGTCTTAAATATAGGAAGCCGTAGGTGGATAATATCAATGATCTCCCTGACTATGCCCTTATCAAAGAATACACGGATGCACCATCATGTAATGAATGTGTTTAATGACTAACACCAGGACAAGATTGATATCAATGTAGATTGATTGCGTCATTCCATGGAAAAGTTTTTGTGTGTTTCTACAAACCCAAATAAAATATTGGAAGGTGAATGGTAGAAGGTATCCAGCTATGGGTATCATATATATGATTAATGGCTAGCCCTTATGAAATTCACTCACACCTATGGTGTCATTCATTCACAATTGAATCAGCTTGAGCCTCTTAAAGTTTCCATGCCTTTTCTTGCTTCTACTTCTATATCCATGCCTCATCATTTGACTTCTAAGAAGAGTAGGCACTAGTGGAGAACTATAAATTAGAGCCTCTCATGCCGATTCCAAAGCAATATCATACTCTTCGTGACTTCATTAACCTAGATATGGGAGTCTCCCCTGGAATTCTACCTATATTAAAGGATTCCTCTGGGTATTATTTGGAGTATTCCTTAGGAATTATTGTTGAACTAGTGGACCCTTACAAGGTTCCCGATTATAGGGAATGCTAGGCACATGATCTGATTAGTCCCAATCAATTCCATCTTCAACATGGATTTCGACATGTGAACCATCAAAATGGTCATTCCAATGCTTATATCCAAGCCATGAATTCTACATAGACTAGAAAAATTGCATAGTGTAGATCTCATCATGTGCAGTCTGCTAATCTCGCCTTGTATGGTTCACTACCACCATCATTCATACTGCTTGACTAGAAAGATCCCCTACAACTATGACATGATTAGCATCTTATAGATGTGTCCATTACACATCTTAATTACTATCATCCAGTAGTATTTTTTCATGGTTAATTTAGTGATAAACGATATATCCCCATTACCAGCTATAATCCATTGCTTCAACCGACCATAGTTCCTTTCATAATACCTTCTAAAGACAAAACATCTGCGGGAATAAATTTGTTTATAGTGTATAAGTATGATGTTCTTAAGAACATTTCTATCATTCACAAAAATATCTCAATCCTTGAGGCCCTACACCTATTATAAGATATGAATTAGTCCCTCATAGATGATTTAAAAAGTACTTTTAGTTTTAAAATAGAGGTAGAGACCATATATTCCATTCAAGTAGTTGATTTTGATCGATTAGAATGCCAATATGCCATCTCGTTCTCCAGAGAAGATGAAGGCTCCCTAATCATGGGCACATCATCCCGTTGTACATCATTGTCCAGCTTAATGGTATGGAAGTATTAAATTATCTTTTTAACATAGGTTCAAGGATCAATCATATCCTAATTCTGACACTCTAGAAGTGAGGACTATTTAAATTAGAACTAAGTCAATGTAACATAATAATTCAGTGTAATGGTAAGACCCTAAAGAGGAAGTGTATAAATATTATCATGAACTCCCAATTTGGTGGCCGGATTTCCAGTACTATTTTCATGGATTTCATATTGGACACAACCTAATAATATGTTGATGGGTAATCCATTGTTCCATCTGTATGTTACAATTCCCTCCTCATATCACCATTACCTCAAATACTACATCAATGGTTATGTAGGTGTGCTCCATATTTATACAACTCTATTTTCCTCTTGAGAATAAATCTATTTAGATGGTGGCTATTACTAGAGTATGTAAAAATGGGTTTTAAAAAATAAAAATGAGCATAGTACTACTATTTTCAACCCATTTATGGATTTGGACGATGCCTTATTTCTCCCGATTCAATGGTTAGTGGCCAAATACATGAATTGAGAAACTGATTTTTTCAATTTTGGTATAAAGTGAAGGCTCGTTCACAAATACATGGAATTCCATAAGACTAATTCGTACCTATATATATACCATACAAGGGCGATTCTATAATCTTGTAGACTTTTTAACTATAGAAACATTATTAATATGGATACATTAGTACACCACACCTACATGTTTCTCTAAGCCAGGATAAATCAATAGATACTCACTTACTAGAACTACTTTTATATCATCATTGATGACCCAAACTATCAATTTACTGATGGAATCAGTTCAAAACCTTCTGTTTATATGGATTCAAATATTTAGGATCCTCATGGGGAACATTACCTCACCGAATAAGATATAACCGCCACCCATACAGAGTTAATTAACATTTAAGATTTACCTGTCATACCCCATGTCCTAGTTGATTAAGAAGATGTGGAGGATTCTCTTACTGAATTTGAATAGGGTGTCTCCACCACCATCAATGAGTTTGTATAGGTGAATATTTTTACCTATGTGTACCTGAGACCAATAATAACCAGTACAGCCGCACTTGAAGAGGAACAATAGTAGAATGTGGATTTTATAAAGAAGCATCTTGATGTATTTGTTTGGTGTTATGTATAAGTCCATGAAATTGATCCTCAAATCTCAATACATCACATTGGTATCCCAAATATTCATAATGGGTTCAAATATCATCCTTGGAAGATTCACCCCTTTCATGGTGTTGTGGTCAGGGGTGAGGTTGACAAGCTAATAAAATCACACTTTTTCATGAAATTCTAGTACCCTAGGTTGTTGTCCAACAATATTCCCATTAAGATGATGAAAAAATATATTAGTGTCTTCATTGAAATCTAGGATCCTAACATTCATTTATTAAAGGATGATTTTACCATTCAAGTGGTATAGATGTGGATTGATGCCAATCCCATATTCCAAGAACTATCCTTCAAACAAATATTATCAGACTATTATCATATCATGATATCCCCCTAAAGATGAAGATTACACCTCCTTCAAGGTTTTACATGGGAAAATATATATGAGGTAATGTTATTATATTTGAATAATATATGGAACACCAACCTCAATTCCATTATCAAAATATTAAAACTAATCTTATAAATATTAGAGGAATACAATGTTGATGATATGTTGGTCAATTACTATCAGCATCAGGACTGTCATAGAGGACTTGAGATATTGTTTGGATTCTTCTCCTCCCACCATATGATGATAAACACCTTGATTTTTGCATTAAAGTTTACCTCTACGATGTTTCTCAGCTTCTTTTTCTGGTATATAGGCATCAGGATCATACCAAAGAAGATCAAGACTGTCATTCAGATGCCTCCTTCAAGCAACCATTGGCAGATTCGAGGATTTATAGTCAACATAGACTATATACATCAATTTTTTCAAAAAATCTGGATGGAGAGTGTATTCCATATTCTAGAATCGTGATGAAATGATTCATTTACTAGTGATATGAAGAGTTTCATACCACATTTTTTGAGATCAAGTAGTATCTCTAGTACCCTCTAGTTATAATTCCACCCATATTTAGAAATTCACTACTCATTTATGTTACCATAATAGAATGATACTTTGGACCCCCTCTCTCCAATTAGATTAATAATGGGACAGAGAACATCTTGAACTATATGAGTCGCATGCTCCTTGACAAAGAGACTAGATATTCACCTATTGAGAAGAACTGCCACATGCTGGTTTTCACAGTTTAGCGGTTGAAACATTATTTTTAGAATCATGATATATAGTAGGTATCTTGCAATGATATTCATAATTATATTCTAAACTACCCTATATTGATTGGTTGTTTGGCTCTGTGGGTAGTGATCCTTCAGCAGTTCGACATTATGTTTGTCTTGCTGATGTCTACAAATGTGTTGGCACTAGAATAATTTTTTCCACCCATATAACCCTATAATACATTCATTGTATCATGATATTATAAAAGAGTACGTTTTCACAGTGGATCAATATATTCTGTGTTGGATTATTGATTTTTATGTTACATCCCAAATCTAGACTACAAGGTGGCTCAATGATCCAGGACTCAACGATGTAGGTCTAGGGGTTGCCTTCATCAAACCTACACCATCTGTCTTTCCATATTCATTCTTTTAATTAGAAGAATTCACGAATAATGAGGCCGATTAATAGAATCTCATAACTGGTCTTGATCTTCCTTTTAATATTGATGTTCCCCACCTACAAGTGAAGGGGGGGATCTTATCTATTCGTCCAGTAAATCAATGGTGATTATATAATTTGGAATCCAGATATTGTAGAAATTCTCAAGTATGTTCACCTGATGATGGCATAGTTCCATTATGAATTGTATGTGACTTTGGATCCCCTATAATAACATTGTCAATATAATTCCCTGGCAGTTTTACCTAATTCTCTCACATAACTGAAACAGACTGAATTATTTATCAGTTTGGAAAACCAATGTCTCATCACCCCCTTTTCTCACTAGATGATGTTGAAAACAAATAGTTAACTCAACATTATATCAATTCATCCACAACAGGACCTCTAGATCCCCTTAGTAATTATAAGAATCCCTTAATTAGATAATTAATTTCATCGAGTACCTCCATCATGGAATCCTCCAAACACATAGTGCCTAATATGAGTAGATACATTGGTGTGCAGTGATATTCACCCTCATGATTGGTCCTTACCTTGATCAGATCACTTATATACATATATTTTATAGTAATCTCCTCTATTTCATTCTGGGATATGAGATTCCCCAGGTAATGAAATAATTTCATACCGGTTCTTATGGAACCCACTAGACAATGTTGAATATATCTCATCAGAATTAAAGGATGGGATACATTTGCCCCAACATAGTCCATGACTACATGGAGTTACTCAAGAGTTGCAACACTAGTTAGAATCATTCCATCATTTTTTCTTATACACTAGAGTCCATCCATACAACCATATATTATTTCCCTTTCGCAGTCTGGGGACCCGATGGTGTAGGACTATATCATCTAGAAACATATCACTACTGTAGTTTCTTCAAACTATAAAAGATTTCTTTTCCAGGGGGATAGAGGTTATTCTTCTCTAGAGGTCAAGGCCAATTATATTTTTGAGTTCATTTGATCCCACCCCATCCAATGATTTGGAGACCCTCACACCGTTCTGACTAATAATGAAACCAATTTTTGAGCAACTGAGTTGAATAAATAGAATTCCAGGCACAAAATCTAGTCCAAGTAGACTTCTCAATACCATAAATAATAAAATTGATATATAGAGTCATTTAATAAGAACCTCTCTAATATTATTTATATGATTGAGGGAAAAAACATGAAGAGTTTACAATTAAATATCCCCAATACCCTTTTGGATTATATTAAGACAACTTAAAACTCCACCTATGTGACCCCATATTACCTTGTGTATAGAACAAATATAGTCCATCATTTTAAGATTGTGTTTCCATCACTCTGTATATCTATCTACGACTGTAGACAACAAAATAGTAGAAAGAGTCCATTTGGATGAGTTGGAAGCCCTCAACAAGAATAGGCTCCTAGATTTTCACAATCTGGAGAGTCACCAGAACAAGACAACTACATCTTTTAAAATAAAGTTCTTCTTTTCTTTTTTCCATTATTGATATGGTATTGGCTTTGAGAATGTCGATGATACAAGGTAGGATGTCACCAATGTTGGACTCTGAATGTGAACGAACCTATATCATTAACATGGTCCACCCTAATAGTGCATACTCTATTTTCACCATGGATAGAGAGAGAGTTACTCCTCCCACAAATGTTGAGTTACTTAAGCAGTAATTTTCACTACAACTGCATTCATCCTATTTCCATAGTTTAAAATAGCATAATAGCTCGTGTCTTTCATGACCTTATTCTATTTTTACATACCTCATTACTGTAAACATCACATGGTCCAAGATCTACGAATGGAAACTAGGATCCTCCTCATCCTTACCACATGAAATTAAACTACCCAAAATATTAAACAATTATATGTGGTTTGATTTCCATCACTATTGGATATGTAATAATGTATATACATTTCATCTATGTTTTAGCCTCCAATTCATCTTTTTGGCCTTATTATATGAGTACGTCCTCAAGAATGTGTAGTTCTATGCTGAGACCTCATTAGTACTTATTCATGTAAGATATATTTATGATATCATTCAAGACACCCCATGTTTTTCAGTTCACCTCATGGTTTTACATCAATGATAGTAAAATAAGATCTCTCTTATCATACATGATGTCAAACTACATCATCCTAGCTACAATAAATTAAACTGTATAGTAATTAAGGTACATTAGGAATGTCTTTAAAAGGGATGTTCCCTTTTGTACATCATGAAATTAAAAAACCCCATTCTATATGACATTAAAACAACTAATTCATCCTAGTTGTATCATGATAAACTGCACGACATGTAGATTTTCTCATGAGAGAGGGCATCACATTTGGCACTGTTCCCTCACTGTTCCATTTATAGATCTTTTTATGTTATCATTTCCATCCTAATTGGATACATAAGAACACCAAGACACTTACCCTTTGGTCCCATCTTCATTTTCATCCTTTTATCTTATCCTCATATGATCTTTCATGGGAACTCATGATCTAGTGTGGATATCCATTATCCTAATCCATGTCGGGTTTTTTTCTTGTTATGTGAATCCCCTTCTAGATTCTTTTGTCCATCATCATAGTTGTATGATGTTAAACTAAATAATAGCCTTCTTCCTTACCACATGATGTTAAACTATATGAAGTTCAAGATCATCAAATGGCTTGATTCCCGTTCTTATATATATAGGATGACCTATAAATGTTGTCTATGGTAATTCTACAAGAACACAATAAATCTGTGGCCAAATTTCCTCTTAGGAGTGTGTGGGGTGGTGTTGAGACCTTCTTGGTTCCCATTCTGGTTAGGATATAACAGTCGCACCATGTACCTCCCACATTAATTCCACACCTCACTTCACCCATAATGCAAGATGTTAAAATTCACAAGTGTCAAGAATTATGTATCGATTTATTCCAAACCTAATGAGATATGATGTAACACCTAAATATTTTGTATTTAGGTCCACCCTCTATTTAATTAACCTTATATTTTGAATTTTTTGTATGGTGATGGTCCACCATGGCCCCCATTCATGTTGGGTTCTTCACCTCACCATTCCATTTATATACATTCAAAAGGACTCATTAGTTGTTCTGCAATCTAAGAACATAATCTATTATCAAAATTTCATAGTGACATGATGATAAACTACATGAAACCTATATCATTATCACATTATGTTAATCTGAACTGGAATCAAGAACTATGTGTGGCTTGATTTCCATCCTTATGGGATGTGTAAAAACTAAAAAAATGCTTTTTCTTTTGCTTTATCTACATATACATTAAACCCTATTTTTTTCTCCTCACCCCCATTATTTGGAATTTTTCCATTACAATTATACATCCAAGAGACCTCTTGATCATTCTCCCTTTAAAAGGGGATTATATCTAACTACCTGGTATGCGTCATAAATGTTCTTAGATGTGCTGTGGTCTAGGGCTTAGAGTGTTTAGTTCTGCATGGGAATTCTCTCATTCTGTCTTCATGACTCGTGTGCCCCTTTTTGTGTGTGTCCATAATCTTTCACATCATAAGGATCCCCCTAACGACATTGTTCCAAGAATTATGTCTCACCAACCATATTGGCCGAATGAATCATATGTTTTTAAAAAAAATTGAGAATGGCTCCATATATTTGTCACAGTCAGTTGTCGACCCACATTTGTATGTTCACATTACAAGTAACATGATACAGATGATGTGTTTCAAAATAGGTAAGTATCATTCCACAATAATTATACAACCCCATTAATGTCCCAAATATCAGATGTTGTGATTCACATCCCATTCTACATCCTTATGTCAAGAAGTAACTTCAACACCCTTAATGTTACTCTTACATGCTTCTATTCATATTGTGTAGGCTTATTGGAATTATTGGTAAATTCTTAACTCTACTTCCACATTCACAAATTGTATGTCTCCATGTGTCATAGGAATATTCTCATCCCCTTATTTCCTAGATTGAGTGTGGATTAAATGGGCTTAGTGGTCGTGGTAGGGTTTTAACCCACATAAAAAATAACTCCATTTTATATGCCAAACTATATGAACTTAATCTCGCAGTTCACATCCTATGCCCATGAATTTAAACTGAGAATCCAAGTTCAAGATATATAACATCAAAATTTTCATGGGTTTTAAATAGTTTATGTTTGGTGTGGTGTGGACTCCCATAATCCTCATTCTTGTAGGTTCAAATCATGGAATGGTACTACACATTTCCTCTTTTTATGCCTCATTTTTTATTCTAAGATCTATAACCATAAATTGTGATCCTTAATGTCATTATTGCATGATGTTAAATGGTACAATATAAATTTTATTTGTCATATGAACTTTAAATACACTTTATGAATATATGAATTTATTATGGTAAACACCACAGAGTACGTTATCATTATCATGGATGAAATTTATCTTTTTGAATTAGTACCCTACCATGCCACCTTTCAAGAACTACACATGGAATCATTCATATTCCAAAGGGGTATGTTGTGATGACCAGAAATCTTTTATCCAAGCCTAACAATAGATTCACAAACATACCCCTTTTTCCTGTTTTCCTGGATATCATTTAGGAACATGTGGTGTGGTGTGGATATCATTAATCATCATTAATGTCGAGTTGCCTCATGGAACTACGGATCACATCTCCCATATATGTGGTTCAAAATATATGACTTTATGATATCATTTTTATGACATAGTTAACATGATATTTAATTTCATATCAAGAAAAATATTACCATTTGAGAGGATATCAAACCTATTGGAACTGGCCCCTCACCATTCGATTTCAAGAACTACGAATTCAATGATTTCAATCATTATGGTATACAATGTGATGCCTGAACATCTTGTACCCATGACTTGATGTTGAAACATGAAAATTTTACCATTTTTTATTCTGGGTTTCCTCCATGAGAATGTGTGGTGTGGATATTTGTAATCCTCATTCACATTGGGTTATTTTTACACCACGCATTTTTTCTCACATGTCTCACACCAATAGACTACAGAAATTATCATCCTCACTACATGAAAATAATCTTCATGGATGTGTCCCATGCACAAGACATTATATTGTGAAGCTATGGTCCACACTCTATGACCTTAAACTAGAAGACTTCAGTCTAAGAAACATATCCTTTATACTGGTCAGAACACGACCTAGGTTTTGAGATAGATCTGATCAAGCTTGTGGTTCTTCCACACCTATATTTTTGAATGGGTAGCATTATGGTATTTGGAACATTAAATTTCACAATAATGTTCCCACATTCTACTTCTATTCTTCATATTCTCTATTATTTTGGTATCTATTATATTTCACATCTAATGGGACCCCCGAGCATCATGGAGTCTGACATCATGGATCACCTACTATATTGGGCCAATGCTTTGGAAGATTTCGAATGGAATTTTGAGATAGGTCCCACATTGTGAATAGGATCAGCAGTCGACCATCATTTATCTGTTTCCCTTCTAGGCTACATGATATGGATGTTGTGTTTCGAACATGGTTTGTAGATATCATCCATTTTTATGACACACTTATTGTGTCCCATGCATCAAACTCTTTTACTAGAATATTATTGATTCCCTCATGTTCATGTGGTTCTGCAACACCCACGATGTTGTCCATCATAGAAGTCACAGGTACCGAGACTAAATTTTAGCATGGTTGCGCCAATCTAGCATGGAATGGTTTTCATTTTTTGTGCACCAATATGATGGGGAAATTCTAACATCACTATTTTATCCCACACTGACCATGTCTCACATGGGAGTAGGGGTATTGGTTTATTTATACTCATATAGATAATCTATAAAACCTCATGGTGTGAGTTATACAACCTTCAAATAAGATTTTTTTTTCATCCAAGAAACATTATATTAAACTATTTTTTTCATCCCATGTGATGTTAAACTATTGATTCCTTACTAAATGGTGTTAAAATGCATGGGTAGGTGTTTTTATATGACTTTAATCTTCGGCATCAAAATCCTAGATGTACGAAGATAAACCACACAACATTGGGGTGTTCTCAGTTGAGAGGGAATCTCTCTTTGCTTCATTCATCTATAATAAAACCTCACAATACCTTTATATGGCTTGATTATTGTGGAGAAATATGGAATTTTTATCCCAGTATAGTCGCTCAGAAAAAGAGGGAAAAATATCTATTATATCTCCCTTATGTGAATTGGTCAGACCTACAATGTTAAAATTCATTCCATGGACTATGTAAGGCTTGATTTATATCCTTATAGGATTCTTAGTGACACATAGATCATCAATCTCGGATGTAGCCACAATATTATAGCACCATTTGACATCAATTCAAAATTTTAATTACAAAAGGACATTAAAATGAATAATATTATAGAACTATGTGCTGCTTGATACCCCTCATTATTGGAAATTTCATGACACCCAAAAAACTGTCTTTAGGGCCCTACAAAAAAATATATGGTCCAATTTTTATGATATATGGTGTATTAGTATGTGTCCATATAGTTCATTCTTGTTAGGTTTTGGCCCCCACTACATCACATGTGCCAATGTTTCTTCTGTTCCCTAGTATTTGAATGGTTCACAAGCCTCCTTTGGATCATTCACATCAAGTTCCTATACTCTAGTCCATGAAAACACTACACGAATGGATATCATGATCCAATCCTTACAACCATAAAAATGATTCTTAGGTACATTATTTATGCACTTAAACTATGTCAAAAATGTCTTAATCACATGATGTTAAATTATGGGATGTCATGATCGCATGATAGAAAAATGTACTATGTACAGTCCTACCTTGCATGGAATAAAATTGCAAGGCCTCTCAAGACCTCATCTGAGAGGACCTCTCCCACAATTATGGTTATCTATAGAATTTTTTACATCATTAATTTTCACTCAACATTTGAGATGTCACCTCCCCTAGATGATAGGTTTGATTATTGTTCTGCCCAATATGCCTACACTAATGTTCTGCAAGACAAGCCTGTGTAATGTCATGTGTGTTGGAATCCTATCGAATATTATATCACATCACTTCCATGCTTTCAGTTCACTTTATTTTGTCAAGCATCCACATTCACATCTAGAGTAACCATGTAGTGGCATAGTGACTAGCCTAGTGGCTCACCTACCATAATGGTCCAACATTCCAAAAGACATGAGATATCAATTCAAGAGAGGGTGTATGTCTCTAACATAGTTAGTAGTTAGACATAGTTTGTTTATCCACATCTCATGATAGTGGTACCAATTACATGTTTTGAATATGGTTAGTAGTTTTCTAACATCATGAAGCACTATCAATGTATTCCATATTTTGGGAATATTGATATACACATTCCATGTCTCCATAATAAGAATTGATTTCAATGCCCTTGGGGTTACTTCGTTCGTTAACTAAAGTGCATTAGGAAAGAAAAATTGACTATTTTAAGAGCCCTAATATCTAGTCACAACCTCTCTTAGCTCGAATTCTATGAGTTTTCAGAAAATAATAATAGACATTGAGTATTTTACGATTAGTTGGAACTCTCATACATTGAGAATTATTTTTTGATCATCCCTTGTTTCTCACACCAGGCATGACCCACGTGAGTTTAGAGATTGATCATTCATTACATCAAAAATATGACCATGATACAATAATTAATGTAGGAATTATTCCCAGGTGTTCAATTCAAAACAAATAAGTTATAAATACTAAAAATAAATCAGGTCTCATATGTTTGTACAAAACACGAACTATAGGGATTTCCCCATCAATGGAATGCCTCACTACCACCACATTTTAGCATGTGGCTTCCATAATCTCCCGCCTCTTCGTAAGGTAACTCTCATTATCAATAGCCACATAGTGATTATTTTTTTCATTGATCTACATACAATAATGTTCATCAGATATCTCATCCACTTGATGGATCACCTATTCAATCTGCTCTTGGGAATTTTTATACTGGGACTTCAATCATTCGATGAGTTCTAATTGGTTGATGATAATTATAAAATTCTCCTTTTTTGGCTCATCATGATGCTGGATATCCTCCTTATCCACATGGTACTTAAAAATTATGTCATATTTTTTTATTACTAGGCAGTATCAAGGCATTTAATGCTATCTCGTATCTTCCCATCAACAGATTCATGAATCATTCCATGATTATGGAGAGCATCCACCCCTCCATCATAGATCTAGTGAAGCTAAAACCCCTTATGACTCATCTTTATTTCCACAAGGATTTTCAAGGAAATTATTGATACACTTCCATTCCCTGCATAATGTCAAATGACTCTCCCCGATTGGATATATATCAGAGTCTTCTGGTTCCTTAGGGTCCTCCAGGTCTATATTCAGGGAAGATATCCAGATGTTTAGTAGTATAAAATTCTCTCTTCATCATTTCAGAGGGGTTTGGATTTATAAAATTCATGAGACCCTCTTCACTCCGTTATTCTTCAGAAACCTTCCTCCACCATATTTAAGATTCACCCTAGAAGTAGTATCACATGTAGCCATGACCTCCATCTTAGTAGGATCCAAGGGTAGATTTACTTGAATGAATAGTTTCACATGGATTTGTATAGCCACCAAAATATCATTCATAGGTGTCCAAGACTCATTGGTTATTTGAGTATGTAGTCTACCAAGAAAATTTTGGAATAGTCACATTGGTCACCCATGTTCTCCGATAATAGGTGTGGGTTTTCAAAAAATAGATACTGATAAGAGTTAAGTACATCTCTGTCATGTGATTTGGTAACTGTTGGAACTTCTATAACTGGATCACCATCAGCACTTGTTTAATCGATTATCATAATAGTCTCCTTATGAATATGTGGATAGATTGGGATTTTGAGTTCATCACCCCATTTCTTTCTACAATATCACATCTGAACACTTTGTCCAAAATTGGTCCACTGCCTTGCGCAACCCTAGATCAAGGATCTGGAAGACATCATTCCACATCCACCAGCACAATCACTTCTATTTTAGTATTATACCCTTATCCATCACATATTTATTTTCCCAATAATGAAAATATTTTGGATATTGAATCTAAATATATTTAAGAGAAGTGACCTAGAGAGATATGGGATGAGACTTACGATGAGACATTTGGATAGATCCTCATTAGAGACTGGGATTTCACCGTTGTCATGTGGGCCACCCTATGAGCTGCTATCTCCTATGATTTCTCACTTATGGGTTCATTATACTTAACCTCTTCTTATTATTCATCTTCTTCATCAACTTATTATTCTAATTCTTATTATTATTCTTCTACTTATTTTTCATCCCCATCAACCTCTGGTGGAAGTTTTTCTGGGTCATGTTATTGCCCGAGAATTAAATTCAGCAAAATATGTGACTCTTCATATCATCCCCATTGGCATGAATAAATGTCCATGGCTATCATATATGCATGTCTCTAATGAAAATCCATCTTGTCTTACTCAAAAAGAGTCCCAATTTCATGATTTTGGATGCCGCCTTGTGTAAAATGTTCAAAATTTATCTAGGATTACTAATTTATACAGAGTTCCCGAGGCTGAATATAAAATTGGTAAGAATATGAATACAATGGTTTAAATCATGAATCTCAATTTCATCCATGTGATTATTTTGCTCGACCAAGTGACCACACTTAGAACAACCACTCCCTAGATGGTTGTGGCATGACCACACATTATAACATTCCTGCAACTAAGGTTCTATCTCAGGTTGTTCAAGCTACTTTGATTGTTTGTGGTCTAACTTCTCCATCTCAAACACACCTGTATTCTCCCTGATCCACAAATGACCCCTTGATTTGATGAATTCGCATTCATAGAATTGCATCTAGATATTCGGCCACCTAGTGATCAGTATACCATGTCTCTAGAAAGACATCCACATCAACGAGGGGGGGAGGGGATTGTTTGTCTCACCAAATAATGATGTTGTAAAAAATGAGCCAAAACTAGATAAGGATACAAATGGTGATTCTCCCATTAGACCACTACTCACAATTGCATCGACATTCTCTATAGGCACCAAAACATTTTGACGGATCATGATTGTATATAGGGTTAAAAAAATACTTTCCATCAATCCTGAATACTAGTACACCACCCCTAATACTCTGTAGATATACCCTACACTCCAGTAGACCTCGCATGTCTTCCATAATCTAGACAGACAATGTGTGGAAATAATGGAAGTGTATGATTCAAATATTTCAAATCCACATCTTGATACCATCATTGTTGAGCATCAATGGTAGGACACAATTAATTTTTAATAAAGTTAGATGTAGACTATTTACAAGATGAAAGATCGAATTTGCGAAGTCATACCCTCCGTGGTGAGATAAAACTTATACACAAAGGATCTTTAATGGTCCACATATTCTCATGGGAATACCTCCTCTATATATTTTCCACATGATACTGTAAAAATATTAAAGTATGGGCACTCAGAGATTAATCTTGTTGTAGGCTACCTTGATCCCGACCATAACCAGCATCCTCAAAAGGACCCCCATCCTTGTGTCCCTTACCGAAAGAATCCACCAAATCTGAAAAGGATATATAATGTCATAACAACATATATATGTGCCTAGGATCTCATCTAGGGAGAACCACCATGTTTGATATCATCCTGTCATTAGGACCGCAGAATATGACCTATCTTTAACACTATGGGACACATTATTCCACTAATTCTATCTACCTGGCATCCTCTCATTCATACCCCACATGGGGAAAAACAAAATGTTCCAGGTAGAAGATTCTCTATAAGATTTAGTCACTCTTTAGCATTTTCTTCACTATGTATTTCTAATTCCATGTGAAAATGGGGGTTCATGCCCTATCTCCCTAGATGTTCACTGTTGGTAGGAACTCATCATACTGAAGTAACTCCAAAATAATTTCATGAATGCGATATATATCCCAAAGACTAATATTTTACTCCCTATAGTGAAGGTGTAATCTATTTCTGTCACGATACCACTATATGATCAATTATGACACAAAGTCCTATTTATGATTAATGTTGAATTGTGACATCCACAGTACATCAAATAAACCGATGATTCACAGATATTTCCCAACCTATTCTCATGTTTGGTGCACAAAGTTCAAAATTTCTCATTCACTATTGAAATTCACTCTAGATATTTGGTCCCCATCCATTTTTCATTCACTTCTCTAGACACTGATGCTTCTCCATAATCTTCATTATTTGTGGGTGGGCAATTATTCAGCCACTGGTTCGCTCCGCATGAGTGTAATAATTTTTTGGATTCATGGAAAAGATATAAATCATTAATTTATAAAATAAGGTTGTAATTTTTTTTAATGTTTCTCTATTAAATTTTATATTCATTCATGACTCAAAATTACACTGATTTACTCTATAAGTTCATAATGAACCACATCATCGAAAATGATGATGTTCCATAGAGGGATTCCATTTATCTGAATGTAATCCTTCTCATCATTCATTAACATTCCTAGGGTCATTTGATTATCGGACAAGACCCTTCTATAATGGAGTATAAGGGGAATAGTAATCCTCTGGTCCCTCTATGTAATAATGCATAATATTATTCTACAACCATGTCGGTCATTCTATGAATGTTCAAAGGGATATGTGTGTATGATTGAGGTTAGGCATGAAAAATATAGTGGTGAAAGAAAAAGTAGATTATGGCCACGAAAAATTCGGCTATGTCCAATAAACCGAAGATTCAAAATGTGTCCATAAAATAGTGTCCAAACATGGGTCTTTTTCTCATGAATCACCATCTTACATGTGTAACAAAAAAACCTATCATATATAAAGTAAATATATTATGACTTGGGACCGCATGTTTTTATAAGAGTGGTCCATGTTTTCTGTGTGTGAAAAAGGAACCTTATGTGTCACATCTAACATTTTGTGCATGCCTCCTTAAACACATCATTCTCTTCATCATTTCCATGAAAACCCAAAATTCGCATCCCCTTTCAAATCATATTTTTTGTGGGTAATTTATTGGAATTGATTCCCAAATGAAGCCGGGTATAGATGTATTTTAGAAGTATGAAATAATAACTAAAATCAATGGAAATTCCATGAATCCCAAGGGAGTTTCACATATGTTTTAAGGGATGCACATAAGAATGAAATCCATGTGAAATGTTCTTATGCATCAAATACAATTCCAAAGTCCATCTTCCACAATAACCATTTAGAAATTTTCTAATTTAGAAGAACACATGTACTCAAATGATCATGAAAGATAGGAATATGAATTCAAACCTCTTACACACCCAATGTGACATCAACTGACCTCTTCCACGCTAGCCCTATTACAAGATTATACTGACATTTTCTTATATAAATATAATTGAACCAAACCCTTTTTGAGGAAACACTCTAGAAGTTGAATCATTTCTCTCATGCATGTAAGATAACCCCTTACATGACCATGTACAAGTCAAGACATATTGATATAGGAACTTTCACCACTGGTCACCCATGAATTTACCTTCCACTATGCCCACATGTTCTTGAACCTCAACCATTTAATTTTCTTCAATGATGCATGAAAAATATTATTCTAATGTGCAAGAAATAACCCTTGTTCAATACCTCATTCAATATAACCACTTAATTTTGTATGAAAGCCTCCGATCTTTCACAGCCCCCTCTAATAGGATCAATGGGTTGTCTTTACCCCAAATAACCATGATCGATCCCCTTTTGTGAAGAACACTCACATCGGGTGCACACAACTTTCATCAACTGTCCATTCTTGTGTGTAGTGATTTACTAGTTTGCCATGTTGTGTCACATGTGGTTTTGATCTACAAAATAGATGTCCACTTATGTATGATAATAGATATTTCTACTTTTCATAGATATGCTAATGTGGACCCATGAAAAAAACTCCTCCTCCAAATTATTTCCTGGAATTTTTTGTGCCATCTCTTCACTTAATGTTAAAGGGTGATAGTTTTGTTATTCAAATGAGTGAGATGCTAGTCCCACTCATCCAAGATAATATATGATTTCTTTTCCAGCACAATCATTTTCATCACATGATGTTAAATTGTATCCTTACCTCATCTAATTCACATGGGTATTGTGACTTGGGAATTTTCCTTGGCTACTCAACTCCAATAGAGAGATATCTCCATCACATGGGATGAAATCATCCTCATATGGAACGACATATTCCCACAGGGAAGGAAAACCATTCTTCTATAATCCCCAATAACATCTACTATGTGGCTCCAACATTGCTACTCATTTTCTCAATCTACATCTCCTTGGGCCACATACCATGTATAAGCCACATTTCATTCCTCATTGAAACATCTTTCAATATGTGACTATCTAGTATACTTATTCCTCCTGTTTCTCAGACCAATCATTAATCACATGGTCTTAGAAGATAGTACAGACCATGATAGCACTCCTAAGGCATCAATACATGAGTAAGCCCCATTTTCAACCTTAATGGGTTGTCTTAGTGCCTAATTCTCAAACAACAAAAATATGTATGTATTTATCCTTGTTTTCAATACATTGTAAGAAGGATTCCATCTTGAGGTTCAATCCCAAAAATCGATAAAACGTAGTCCCCATCACTTATGGGTTCATATCGTAGACTTTAGCATCCACCCCAATCCATTCCCTTCCTAGAAATTCCTGTAAGACACTATATTTAGGGTGGATCATGCCCTACCCAGTGGACATATATCTTTTTAGTATACATGAGAGGTTATCAATGCACAATCCCCAACCAAAATCTGCATTTTGAATGGGCCTCTAACCATGCCTATGACACATCATACCCATGTGAACAATGTGGAAATTGATTCCCAACTAGCAGGGATAAGTAGAAAAAATCCCTAAGGATTAATCCCCTCACCTCCACATTCACTTTAATTCCGTCTTATTTATTACATCCACTTTATCAAACCATCAAGCATCCATCTGGATTATTTCCTAGGATTCCACATCCTGATGGGATCATGCCAGTCATTCAGCATGCTAACCATGAAAAACCTCCGACCATCTATCCCATCACATTGTACATACCATAGTGAGGTCACACTATCCAAATGTAAAATCTATATGTGTAAGTCCCAAAAAATCCAAACACATTCATCCAAGATAAGTCTTCTTGGGAGGGGATACTATCTTGGTCTAAGCCTCAAACCATGACACTTAAATCTAAGTGAATTTTTCCCCAAAATTCAAAGTATGGTAAGTAGGAAGCCTCTTTGAGTTTCAATTATATCCATTAGTAAACCTTGGTGTCCCCTCATTTGGGTCCTCAGTGGTATCTAGGTCATCCTTCATAGTTTAAAATATCCACTCTATAAGAGATATCCCTCATGAGTCTATCCTCATTGTGAATTATGAACCACTCATCCTACAAACCTTACTGGTTATCCCTCTTAGGGATGAGCTTACATGATCAACCATTTAGATTAGTCCAATCCATCCATGCTAGATGTTAAACTCATAGAATAGCCCATGTAAAACATGAGAATTTCCATAAAAACATGGATTCATGCCTCTGGAATTGTATACCATGAGATCGATTTGGGAATCCTTTGGTTACTACTCACTTGATAAGCCCTATGACGAGAAAGAATATAGGTGTTATCGTGTTTTAGTGTACATTAATTCCATCGATTCCCACTGTGACTACTCTCCACACCAATGTTTCCTACCCTGACATTACCCTTGGGAATGTACTTTATAAAGCAACGTAATTAATTACCATCTAAATAGGGATGGCACTATGAAGGGGTTTCCCAAACATTTTAATCATTGAGGGAGATAAGGACTAAGCGATGAATTATGAGGAGGAATCCACAAAAAGAGGGATGAAAGTCCCATAATCTCATTTCGATCAAGGTGATGAAATATCTGAAAAAGTGATGAATTTTTCCTTCCAATGGAATTCTAAAATATGGGGTACAATTCGATGGCCAAAAATGTTGTGGAAATGTGGAAGTGGTCAGGCCACAATAGATAACATCATAAAATAAACAAGAAATAGATTCCATTAAAATAACAAAATAAGGAAAAATAAATCATCAAATGTAAGATACCAAAAAAATCCATATAATCAATGAACAGAAAATTTAATGTATCAATGGATATATTGATGAAAAATCACATGGATGAATAATAACTTAAACTAATATGATGGAAATTTATTATTATTATTCTTCATGTTTCCTAGCTACATTGTACATTCACTATCATGGACTTTCACAATACGGTTTAAAAAATCTAGGGTAAAACCCCATTTAAGGAAGTTATCCAAATGAATCATCCCATGTCAATACCATTGCATTGAGGGTAAATCATTAACCAAGCCCGACCAATGTCTTACTAGTCCAAAAAATTCCTCATATTGAATAATCAAAATATATAATACACCTTAACGAATTAACATGTCGAATAAAGAATACATAATTATCAATATTTTCCCTAAATAATCAAATCACTATCTATGTAGACACCATATGTCTAATGGTATATATTTTAGGCCATATTAAAATCCATGTAATATTATATGGATAATTACGGGAAATTCAATGATTATATGAGATTGAATATTCCACGAGGATTAAAAAATGAATAAAGGATGTGAATATAAATACTTACCTTGACTACATCAATCACGAAACATCTAGAGGATGTTTAAGGATTTTATCAATACAAGAAGCCCCATTTGGAGTAAAATAAATTGTTATTTTCATCATTGAATGGAAATATTATAAAAAGATATTTTAAAAAATTCTATTGGAAAATAAAATCTCTTTGAAAAACAATTTGAAAAATATTTTCTTTGAAAACCACTTTTGAAAATATTTTCCATAGAAATTAACATTTTCAACCTGAAAAGGAAGCTTAAAAAAATGGTGGAGGGGAAATCCATAGAAGTTGTATGAGGAAAAAAGAGCATTCCTTTTTCATTGTAAAATGTTAGAAAAAAGATTTATTAGTAATGTGAAAATTGATTCATTGGAAAAACAATTTAAGAGAAAAAAGGGTAAATATATCTTTACTAAATAAATTTTTAAAAACTATTTTTAAAATATTTTAATTATACAAGGTTTTGAGAAGAAAATTGGTTCTCCGTCTAAGGATAGATACAAAGTCGGGTTCAAGAAAAAACATTTAGTAAAAACATTTTAGAACCAATGATTGGAAAAATGGTAAAATAAAGGACAATTTTCAGGAATAAGATGTATAGAAAATGTTATTGGATTTATTTATCAATATTAATATTGTTTCATTGAATGTAAATACCATTGAAATATCATTAAAATTATTATTGAGTAAAAAAATCATTAAACAATCCAAAGTGTCACATATGATGTTGTACCATTTTAAATCATAAACGTCATGAAGAAATAATGTTAGATGAAAGTATAAAATACTATGAAGTTAAAGGAATTAATTATTTAATATATAAATATTGGTGGTATATACACACCAAAAAACCATTAATTGGTGAACATGACATTATCTCATTGATGTAAAAAATCGAGAAGATAATCCATTACATTGAGTTTTATATTTGGAGAACAACATTTAAATTCCATTATAATAAATATTTTATTATTATATACTTTCTAGAAAACATTTTTCATGTTAATAATTAATATTATTTCACTTATTACTATGTTTTATACATCCACATAAATAACTAATTTTACACTGTGTATTTTTACAAAATTTGGTTTATGTGTCAAAACAATCATTGGTAGGTAAACTATAGTCAAAATTGTCATCATATAACATCTCCAAAATAATAATCATTAATGAATTATAATTAATATAAATTTATTACACTTTTAAAACCATTCTTTAAATATTGTTAAGAAAAATTAATCAGTGTTAATACTATGGCGATGGTAGGTTGTACGTATAAATAAGTAAGGTTCCCATTTTTAATGATCTTTCTGGAAAAAAGTTATGTTACTCCATATCATTACAGAATGATAAATATATCTTAAATAAAATAATATTTAATAATATATACTTGTATATATATTCATATGACAAAATGGAATCACATTATATTGAGGTGGTGGTAGTCCACATGTCCAAGAACGATGTTATCACTTTTTTTATCTGTTTGAGTGGGTAATAGATTTAATGATACAAAAATACCGAAATGAAAGTATATCACAGAAATAATATATATGTCATGTATGTCTCAAATTTTTTTTATATAATTTTATTATATACATTCCATGTATCGTATGAATGAATCTCATTGCTTTGGCCCACTCTATTTCAAGATGTGGACGTATGATGGGTACTCAATCATAGTAAGAAGCCACAAAACTCAATTTTTTTATAGAAATTGGAAGGACCTGTGTTCATCTGGTATGAATATTTACCCATTATGTCCATATTTGGTTGGGTTGTTCTTCACATGTAATTCTTCTATCAATTCAACTCTGACACCCGAAAAAACTAGTATTTTTGACCACTTCAAGTTAAAACAATGACCATATTAGTGAGACATATAATTTTTCACCAGGTGGAAGGTACTGGTTTATTTACAAGATATGTCGAGGCATCAACAATTGATAATGATAATGTGAGTGGCGAATTTAAATACTGAATTATTTCCCTCACTCATCACTAAGAACATTCGTGGTGGATTTTGGGTTTTTTCTGATAAGGGACAGTACTGGAAGAGGCTTTGTTGAAATTTAAACAGGAATTTTCATTACATTCAACATCTCCTTTAAGAAGATCCACCAAGGATAAGACTATTATTGTCACCCAGGTATAGGATACTAGATCACTATTATTGTTATCATCAGAGTCTAATCATTACCCGCACTATTGAAAATACACTTAGGACCAACCTTAGGTTCAGAATATCCCACCTATGAATCAGTCGACACCAGAGAAAATAAATCCCAGGACCCCCATCTTGTTCCAACCCCTTTTAAGGACAATGACCCCATACATTGTATTCTGAATTGGAAAAACCCAACCTATAAATTTGATGAATCTCAGGTACTCAATAATTTAAGAAGATCTTTGGATATTGGAATCCTAAAATGTCTTAAATATAGGAAGCCGTAGGTGGATAATATCAATGATCTCCCTGACTATGCCCTTATCAAAGAATACACGGATGCACCATCATGTAATGAATGTGTTTAATGACTAACACCAGGACAAGATTGATATCAATGTAGATTGATTGGGTCATTCCATGGAAAAGTTTTTGTGTGTTTCTAAAAACCCAAATAAAATATTGGAAGGTGAATGGTAGAAGGTATCCAGCTATCGGTATCATATATATGATTAATGGCTAGCCCTTAAGAAATTCACTCACACCTATGGTGTCATTCATTCACAATTGAATCAGCTTGAGCCTCTTAAAGTTTCCATGCCTTTTCTTGCTTCTACTTCTATATCCATGCCTCATCATTTGACTTCTAAGAAGAGTAGGCACTAGTGGAGATCTATAAATTAGAGCCTCCCATGCCGATTCCAAAGAAATATCATACTCTTCGTGACTTCATTAACCTAGATATGGGAGTCTCCCCTAGAATTCTACCTATATTAAAGGATTCCTCTGGGTATTATTTGGAGTATTCCTTAGGAATTATTGTTGAACTAGTGGACCCTTACAAGGTTCCCGATTATAGGGAATGCTAGGCACATGATCTGATTACACCCAGTCAATGCCATCATCAACATGGATTTGGACATGTGAACCATCAAAATGGTCATTCCAATGCTTATATCCAAGCCATGAATTCTACATAGACTAGAAAAATTGCATAGTGTAGATCTCATCATGTGCAGTCTGCTAATCTCGCCTTGTATGGTTCACTACCACCATCATTCATACTGCTTGACTAGAAAGCTCCCCTACAACTGTGACATGATTAGCATCTTATAGATGTGTCCATTACACATCTTAATTACTATCATCCAGTAGTATTTTTTCATGGTTAATTTAGTGATAAACGATATATCCCCATTACCAGCTATAATCCATTGCTTCAACCGACCATAGTTCCTGTCATAATACCTTATAAAGACAAAACTTCCGCGGGAATAAATTTGTTTCTAGAGTATAAGTATGATGTTCTTAAGAACATTTCTATCATTCTCAAAAATATCTCAATCCTTGAGGCCCTACGCCTATTATAAGATATGAATTAGGCCCTCATAGATGATTTAAAAAGTCCTTTTAGTTTCAAAATAGAGGTAGAGACCATATATTCCATTCAAGTAGTTGATTTTGATCGATTAGAATGCCAATATGCCATCTCGTTCTCCAGAGAAGATGAAGGCTCCCTAATCATGGGCACATCTTCCCGTTTTACATCATTGTCCAGCTTAATGGTATGGAAGTATTAAATTATATTTTTAACATAGTTTCAAGGATCAATAATATCCTAATTCTGACACTCTAGAAGTGAGGAGTATTTAAATTAGAACTAAGTCAATCTAACATAATAATTCAGTGTAATGGTAAGACCCTAAAGAGGAAGTGTATAAATATTATCATGAACTCCAAATTTGGTGGCCGGATTTCCAGTACTATTTTCATGGATTTCATATTAGACACCACCTAATAATATGTTGATGGGTAGTCCCTTGTTCCATCTGCATGTTACAATTCCCTCCTCATATCACCATTACCTCAAATACTACATCAATGGTTATGTAGGTGTGCTCCATATTTATACAACTCTATTTTCCTCTTGAGAATAAATCTATTTAGATGGTGGCTATTACTAGAGTATGTAAAAATGGGTTTTAAAAAATAAAAATGAGCATAGTACTACTATTTTCAACCCATTTATGGATTTGGATGATGCCATCTTTCTCCCGATTCAATGGTTAGTGGCCAAATACATGAATTGAGAAACTGATTTTTTCAATTTTGGTATAAAGTGAAGGCTCGTTCACAAATACATGGAATGACATAAGACTAATTCGTACCTCTATATATACCATACAAGGGTGATTCTATAATCATGTAGACTTTTTAACTATAGAAACATTATTACTATGGATACAGTAGTACACCACACCTACATGTTTCTCTAAGCCAGGGTAAATCAATAGATACTCACTTACTAGAACTACTTTTATATCATCAATGATGACCCAAACTATCAATTTACTGATGGAATCAGTTCAAAACCTTCTGTTTATATGGATTCAAATATTTAGGATCCTCATGGGGAACATTACCTCACCGAATAAGATAGAACCGCCACCCATACAGAGTTAATTAACATTTAAGATTTACCTGTCATACCCCATGTCTTAGTTGATTAAGAAGATGTGGAGGATTATCTTACTGAATTTGAATAGGGTGTCTCCACCACCATCAATGAGTTTGTATAAGTGAATATTTTTACCGATGTGTACCTGAGACCAATAATAACCAGTACAGCCGCACTTGTAGAGGAACAATAGTAGAATGTGGATTTTATAAAGAAGCATCTTGATGTATTTGTTTGGTGTTATGTATAAGTCCATGAAATTGATCCTCAAATCTCAATACATCACATTGGTATCCCAAAAATTCATAATGGGTTCAAATATCATCCTTGGAAGATTCACCCCTTTCATGGTGTTGTGGTCAGGGGTGAGGTTGACAAGCTAATAAAATCACACTTTTTCATGAAATTCTACTACCGTAGGTTGTTGTCCAACAATATTCCCATTAAGATGATGAAAAAATATATTAGTGTCTTCATTGACATCTAGGATCCTAAAATTCATTTCTTAAAGGATGATTTTACCATTCAAGTGGTATAGATGTGGATTGATGCCAATCCCATATTCCAAGAACTGTCCTTCAAAGAAATATTATCAGAGTATTATCATATCATGATATCCCCCTAAAGGTGATGATTACATCTCCTTCAAGGTTTTATATGGGAAAATATATATGGGGTAATGTTATTATATTTTAATAATATATGGAACACCAACCTCAATTCCATTATCAAAATATTAAAACTAATCTTATAAATATTAGAGGAATACAATGTTGATGATATGTTGGTCAATTACTATCAGCATCAGGACTGTCATAGAGGACTTGAGATAGTGTTTGGATTCTTCTCCTCCCACCATATGATGATAAACACCTTGATTTTTGCATTAAAGTTTACCTCTAAGATGTTTCTCAGCTTCTTTTTCTGGTATATTGGCATGAGGATCATACCAAAGAAGATCAAGACTGTCATTCAGATGCCTCCTTCAAGCAACCATTGGCAGATTCGAGGATTTATAGTCAACATAGACTATATACATCAATTTTTCCAAAAATCTGGATGGAGAGTGTATTCCATATTCTAGAATCGTGATGAAATGTTTCATTTACTAGTGATATGAAGAGTTTCATACCACATTTTTTGAGATCAAGTAGTATCTCTTGTACCCTCTAGTTATAATTCCACCCATATTTAGAAATTCACTACTCATTTATGTTACCACAATAGAATGATACTTTGGACCCCATCTCTCCAATTAGATTAATAATGGGACAGAGAACATCTTGAACTATATGAGTCGCATGCTCCTTGACAAAGAGACTAGATATTAATCTATTGAGAAGAACTGCCACAAGCTGGTTTTCGCATTTTAGCAGTTGAAACATTATTTTTAGAATCATGATATATAGTAGGTATCTTGCAATGATATTCATAATTATATTCTAAACTACCCTATGTTGATTGGTTGTTTGGCTTTGTGTGTAGTGATCCTTCAGCAGTTCGACATTATGTTTGTCTTGCTGATGTCTACAAATGTGTTGGCACTAGAAGAATTTTTTCCACCCATATAACCCTATAATACATTCATTGTATCATTATATTATAAAAGAGTACATTTTCACAGTGGATCAATATATTCTGTGTTGGATGATTGATTTTTATGTTACATCACAAATCTAGACTACAAGGTGGCTCAATGATCCAGGACTCAACGATGTAGGTCTAGGGGTTGCCTTCATCAAAACTACACCATCTGTCTTTCCATATTCATTCTTTTAATTAGAAGAATTCACGAATAATGAGGCCAATTAATAGACTCTCATAACTGGTCTTGATCTTTCTTTTAAGATTGATGTTCCCCACCTACAAGTTAAGGGGGGGGATCTTATCTATTCATCCAGTAAATCAATGGTGATTATATCATTTGGAATCCAGATATTGTAGAAATTCTCAAGTATGTTCACCTGATGATGGCATAGTTCCATTATGAATTGGATGTGACTTTGGATCCTCTATAATAGCATTGTCAATATAATGCCCTGGCAGTTTTACCTAATTCTCTCACATAACTGAAACAGACTGAATTATTTATCAGTTTGGAAAACCAATGTCTCATCACCCCTTTTTCTCACTAGATGATGTTGAAAACAAATAGTTAACTCAACATTCTATCAATTCATCCACAACAGGACCTCTAGATCCCCTTAGTCTTTATAAGAAACCCTTAATTAGATAATTAATTTCATTGAGTACCTCCATCATGGAATCCTCCAAACACATAGTGCCTAATATGAGTAGATACATTGGTGTGCAGTGATATTCACCCTCATGATTGGTCCATACCTTGATCAGATCACTTATAAACATATATTTTATAGTACTCTCCTCCATTTCATTCTGGGATATGAGATTCCCCAGGTAATGAAAGAATTTCATACCGGTTCTTATGGAACCCACTAGACAATGTTGAATATATCTCATCAGATTTAATGGATGGGATACATTTGGCCCAACATAGTCCATGACTACATGGAGTTACTCAAGAGTTGAAACACTAGTTAGAATCATGCCATAATTTTTCCTTATACACTTGAGTCCATCCATACAACCATATATTCTTTCCCTTTTGCAGTCTGGGGACCCGATGGTGTAGGACTATATCATCTAGAAACATATCACTACTGTAGTTTCTTCAAACTATAAAAGATTTCTTTTCTAGGGGGATAGAGGTTATTCTTCTCTAGAGGTCAAGGCCAATTATATTTTTGAGTTCATTTGATCCCACCCCATCCAATGATTTGGAGACCCTCACACCGTTCTGACTAATAATGAAACCAATTTTTGAGCAACTGAGTTGAATAAATAAAATTCCTTGCACAAAATCTATTCCAAGTAGACTTCTCAATACCATAAATAATAAAATTGATATATAGAGTCATTTAATAAGAACCTCTCTAATATTATTTATATGATTGTGGGAAAAAACATGAAGAGTTTACAATTAAATATCCCCAATACCCTTTTGGATTATATTAAGACAGCTTGAAACTCCACCTATGTGACCCCATATTACCTTGTGTATAGAACAAATATAGTCCATCATTTTAAGATTGTGTTTCCATCACTCTGTATAGCTATCTACGACTGTAGACAACAAAATAGTAGAAAGAGTCCATTTAGATGAGTTGGAAGCCCTCAACAAGAATAAGCTCCTAGATTTTCACAATCAGGAGAGTCACCAGAACAAGACAACTGCATCTTTTAATAAAAAAGTTCTTCTTTTATTTTTTCCATTATTGATATGGTATTGGCTTTGAGAATGTTGATGATACAAGGTAGGATGTCACCAATGTTGGACTCTGAATGTGAATGAACCTATATCATTAACATGGTCCACCCTAATTGTGCATACTCTATTTTCACCATGGATAGAGAGATAGTTACTCCTCCCACAAATGTTGAGTTACATAAGCAGTAATTTTCACTACAACTGCATTCATCCTATTTCCATAGTTTAAAATAGCATAATAGCTCGTGTCTTTCATGACCTTATTCTATTGTTACATACCTCATTACTGTAAACATCACATGGTCCAAGATCTACGAATGGAAACTAGTATCCTCCTCATCCTTACCACATGAAATTAAACTACCAAAAATATTAAACAATTATATGTGGTTTGATTTCCATCACTATTGGATATGTAATAATGCATATACATTTCATCTATGTTTTAGCCTCCAATTCATCTTTTTGGCCTTATTATATGAGTACGTCCTTAAGAATGTGTAGTTCCATGCTAAGACCTCATTAGTACTTATTCATGTAAGATATATTTATGATATCATTCAAGACACCCCATGTTTGTCAGTTCACCTCATGGTTTGACATCAATGATAGTAAAATAAGATCTCTCTTATCATACATGATGTCAAACTACATCATCCTAGCTACAATAAATTAAACTGTATAGTAATTAAGGTACATTAGGAATGTCTTTAAAAGGGATGTTCCCTTTTGTACATCATGAAATTAAAAAACCCCATTCTACATGACATTAAAACAACTAATTCATCCTAGTTGTATCATGATAAACTGCACGACATCTAGATTTTCTCATCAGAGAGGGCATCACATTTGGCATTGTTCCCTCACTGTTCCATTTACAGATCTTTTTATTTGATCATTCCCATCCTAATTGGATACATAAGAACACCTAGACACTTACCCTTTGGCCCCATCTGCATTTTCATCCTTTTATCTTATCCTCATACGATCTTTCATGGGAACTCATGATCTAGTGTGGATATCCATTATCCTAATCCATGTCGGGTTTTTTATTGTTATGTTCATCCCCTTCTAGATTCTTTTGTCCATCATCATAGTTGTATGATGTTAAACTAAATAATAGCCTTCTACCTTACCACATGATGCTAAAGTATATGAAGTTCCAGAACATCAAATGGCTTGATTCTCGTTCTTATATATATAGGAAGACCTATAAATGTTGTCTATGGTAATGCTACAAGAACACAACAAATATGCGGCCAAATTTCCTCTTAGGAGTGTGTGGGGTGGTGTTGAGACCTTCTTGGTTCCCATTCTGGGTAGGATATAACAGTCGCACCATGTACCTCCCACATTAATTCCCCACCTCACTTCACCCATAATGAAAGATGTTAAAATTCACAAGTGTCAAGAATTATGTATCGATTTATTCCAATCCTAATGAGATATGATGTAACACCTAAATATTTTGTATTTAGGTCCACCGTCTATTTAATTAACCTTATATTTGGAATATTTTGTATGGTGATGGTCCACCTTGGCCCCCATTCATGTTGGGTTCTTCACCTCACCATTCCATTTATATACATTCAAAAGGACTCATTAGTTGTTCCGTGTTCTAAGAACATAATCTAATATCAAAATTTCATAGTGACATGATGATAAACTACATGACACCTACATCATTATCACATTATGTTAATATGAAATGGAATCAAGAACTATGTGTGGCTTGATTTCCATCCTTATGGGATGTGTAAAATTTTAAAAAATACTTTTTCTTTTGCTTTATCTACATATACATTTAACCCTATTTTTTTCTCCTCACCCCCATTATTTGGAATTTTCTCATTACAATTATACATCCAAGAGACCTCTTGATGATTCTACCATTAAAAGGTGATTACATCTAACTACCTGGTATGCGTCATAAATGTGCTCAGATGTGCTGTGGTCTAGGGCTTAGAGTGTTTAGTTCTGCATGGGAATTCTCTCATTCTGTCTTCATGATTCGTGTGCCCCTTTTTGTGTGTGTCCATCATCTTTCACATCTTAAGGATCCCCCTAACGACATTGTTCCAAGAATTATGTCTCACCAACCATATTGGCCGAATGACTCATATGTTTTTTAAAATTTTTTTGAGAATGGCCCCATATATTTATCACAGTCAGTTTTCGACCCACATTTGTAAGTTCACATTACAAGTAACATGATACAGATGATGTGTTTCAAAATAGGTAAGTATCATTCCACAATAATTATACAACCCCATTAATGTCCCAAATATCAGATGTTGTGATTCACATTCCATTCTACATCCTTATGTCAAGAAGTAACTTCAACACCCTTAATGTTACTCTTACATGCTTCTATTCATATTGTGTAGGATGATTGGAATTATTGGGAAATTCTTAACTGTACTTCTACATTCACAAATTGTATGTCTCCATGTGTCATAGGAATATTCTCATCCCCTTATTTCCTAGATTGAGTGTGGATTAAATGGGCTTAGTGGTCGTGGTAGGGTTTTAACCCACATAAAAAATAACTCCATTTTATATGCCAAACTATATGAACTTAATCTCGCAGTTCACATCCTATGCCCATGAATTTAAACTGAGAATCCAAGTTCAAGATATATAACATCAAAATTTTCATGGGTTTTAAATAGTTTATGTTTGGTGTGCTGTGGACTCCCAAATTCCTCATTCTTGTAGGTTCAAATCATGGAATGGTACTACACATTTCCTCTTTTTATGCCTCATTTTTTATTCTATGATCTATAACCATAAATTGTGATCCTTAATGTCATTATTTCATGATGTTAAATGGTACAATATAAATTTTATTTGTCATATGATCTTTAAATACACTTTATGAATATATGAATTTATTATGGTAAACACCACAGAGCACATCATCATTATCATGGATGAAATTTATCTTTTGTAATTAGTACCCTACCATGCCACCTTTAAAGAACTACACGTGGAATCATTCATATTCCAAAGGGGTATGTTGTGATGACCAGACATCTTTTATCCAAGCCTAACAATAGATTCACAAACATACCCCTTTTTCCTGTTTTCCTGGATATCATTTAGGAACATGTGTTGTGGTGTGGATATCATTAATCATCATTAATGTCGAGTTGCCTCATGGAACTACGGATCACATCTCCCATATATGTGGTTAAAAATATATGACTTTATGGTATCATTTTTATGACATAGTTAACATGATATTTAATTGCATATCAAGAAAAATTTTACCATTTGAGAGGATATCAAACCTATTGGAACTGGCCCCTCACCATTCGATTTCAAGAACTATGAATTCAATGATTTCAATCATTATGGTATACAAAGTGATGCCTGAACATCTTGTACCCATGACTTGATGTTGAAACATGAACACTTTTCCATTTTTTATTCTGGGTTTCCTCCATGAGAATGTGTGGTGTGGATATTTGTAATCCTCATTCACATTGGGTTATTTTTACACCACGCATTTTTTCTCACATGTCTCACACCAATAGACTACAAACATTATCATCCTCACTACATGAAAATAATCTTCATGGATGTGTCCCATGCACAAGACATTATATTGTGAAGCTATGGTCCACACTCTATGACCTTAAACTAGAAGACTTCAGTCTAAGAAACATATCCTTTATACTGGTCAGAACACGGCCTAGGTTTTGAGATAGATCTGATCAAGCTTGTGGTTCTTCCACACCTATATTTTTGAATGGGTAGCATTATGGTATTTGGAACATTAAATTTCACAATAATGTTCCCACATTCTACTTCTATTCTTCATATTCTCTATTATTTTGGTATCTATTATATTTCACATCTAATGGGACCCCCGAGCATCATGGAGTCTGACATCATGGCTCACCTACTATATTGGGCCAATGCTTTGGAAGATTTCGAATGGAATTTTGAGATAGGTCCCACATTTTGAATAGGATCAGCCGTCGACCATCATTTATATGTTTCCCTTCTAGGATACATGATATGGATGTTGTGTTTCGAACATGGTTTGTAGATATCATCCATTTTTATGACACCCTTATTGTGTACCATGTATCAAACTCTTTTACTAGAATATTATTGATTCCCTCATGTTCATGTGGTTCTGCAACACCCCCTATGTTGTCCATCATAGAAGTCACAGGTACCGTGACTAAATTTTAGCATGGTTGCGCCAATCTAGCATGGAATGTTTTTCATTTTTTGTGCACCAATATGATGGGGAAATTCTAACATCACTATTTTATCCCACACTGACCATGTCTCACATGGGAGTAGGGGTATTGGTTTACTTATACTCATATAGATAATCTATAAAACCTCATGGTGTGAGTTATACAACCTTCAAATAAGATTTTTTTTTCATCCAAGAAACATTATATTAAACTATTTTTTTCATCCCATGTGATGTTAAACTATTGATTCCTTACTAAATGGTGTTAAAATGCATGGGTATGTGTTTTTATATGACTTTAATCTTCGGCATCATAATCCTAGATGTACGAAGATAAACCACACAACATTGGGGTGTTCTCACTTGAGAGGGAATCTCTCTTTGCTTCATTCATCTATAATAAAACCTCGCAATACCTTTATATGGCTTGATTATTGTGGAGAAATATGGAATTTTTATCCCAGTATAGTCGCTCAGAAAAAGAGGGAAAAATATCTATTATATCTCCCTTATGTGAATTGGTCAGACCTACAATGTTAAAATTCATTCCATGGACTATGTATGGCTTGATTTATATCCTTATAGGATTCTTAGTGACACTTAGATCATCAATCTCGGATGTAGACACAATATTATAGCACCATTTGACATCAATTCAAATTTTTACTTAGCAAAGGACATTAAAATGAATAATATTATAGAACTATGTGCTGCTTCATACCCCTCATTATTGGACATTTCATGACACCCAAAAAAATGTCTTTAGGGCCCTACAAAAAAATATATGGTCTAATATTTATGATATATGGTGTATTAGTATGTGTCCATATAGTTCATTCTTGTTAGGTTTTGGCCCCCACTACATCACATGTGCCAATGTTTCTTCTGTTCCCTAGTATTTGAATGGTTCACAAGCCTCCTTTGGATCATTCACATCAAGTTCCTATACTCCAGTCCATGAAAACACTACACGAATGGATATCATGATCCAATCCTTACAACCATAAAAATGATTCTTAGGTACATTATTTATGAACTTAAACTATGTCAAAAATGTCTTAATCACAAGATGTTAAATTATGGGATGTCATGATCGCATGATAGAAAAATGTACTCTGTATAGTCCTACCTTGCATGGCATAAAATTGCAAGGCCTCTCAAGACCTCATCTGAGAGGACCTCTCCCACAATTATGGTTATCTATAGAATTTTTTACATCATTAATTTTCACTCAACATTTGAGATGTCACCTCCCCTGGATGATAGGTTTGATTATTGTTCTGCCCAATGTGCCTACACTAATGTTCTGCAAGACAAGCTTGTGTAATATCATGTGTGTTGGAATCCTATTGAATATTATATCACATCACTTCCATGATTTCAATTCACTTTATTTTGTCACGCATCCACATTCACATCTAGAGGAACCATGTAGTGGAATAGTGACTAGCCTAGTGGCTCACCTACCATAATGGTCCAACATTCCAGAAGACATGAGATATCAATTCAAGAGAGGGTGTATGTCTCTAACATAGTTAGTAGTTAGACATAGTTTGTTTATCCACATCTCATGATAGTGGTACCAATTACATGTTTTGAATATGGTTAGTAGTTTTCTAACATCATGAACCACTATCAATGTATTCCATATTTTGGGAATATTGATATACACATTCCATGTCTCCATAGTAAGAATTGATTTCAATTCCCTTGGGGTTACTTCGTTCGTTAACTAAAGTGCATTAGGAAAGCAAAATTGACTATTTTGAGAGCCCTAATATCTAGTCACAACCTCTCTTAGCTCGAATTCTATGAGTTTTCAGAAAATAATAATAGACATTGAGTATTTTACAATTAGTTGGAACTCTCATACATTGAGAATTATTTTTTGATCATCCCTTGTTTCTCACACCAGGCATGACCCACGTGAGTTTAGAGATTGATCATTCATTACATCAAAAATATGACCATGATACAATAATTAATGTAGGAATTATTCCCAGGTGTTAAATTCAAAACAAATAAGTTATAAATACTAAAAATAAATCAGGTCTCATATGTTTTTACAAAACACGAACTATAGGGATTTCCCCATCAATGGAATGCCTCACTACCACCACATTTTAGCATGTGGCTTCCATAATCTTTCGACTCTTCGTAAGGTAACTCTCATTTTCAATAGCCACATAGTGATTATTTTTTTCATTGATCTACATACAATAATGTTCATCACATATCTCATCCACTTGATGGATCACCTATTCAATCTGCTCTTGGGAATTTTTATACTGGGACTTCAATCATTCGATGAGTTCTAATTGGTTGATGATAATTATAAATTTCTCCTTTTTTGGCTCATCATGATACTGGATATCCTCCTTATCCACATGGTACTTAAAACGTATGTCATATTTTTTTATTACTAGGCAAGATCAAGGCATTTAATGCTATCTCGTATCTTCCCATCAACAGAGTCATGAATCATTCCATGATGATGGAGAGCATCCACCCCTCCATCATAGATACAGTGAAGCTAAAACCCCTTACGACTCATCTTTTTTTCAACAAGGATTTTCAAGGAAATTATTGATACACTTCCATTCCCTACATCATGTCAAATGACTCTCCCCGATTGGATATATATCAGAGTCTTCTGGTTCCTTAGGGTCCTCGAGGTCTATATCCAGGGAAGATATCTAGATGTTTAGTAGTATGAAATTATCTCTTCATAATTTCAGAGGGGTTTGGATTTATAAAATTCATGAGACCCTCTTCACTCCGTTATTCTTCACAAACGTTCCTCCACCATATTTAAGATTCACCCTAGAAGTAGTATCACATGTAGCCATGACCTCCGTCTTAGTAGGATCCAAGGGTAGATTGACTTGAATGACTAGTTTCACATGGATTTGTATAGCCACCAAAATATCATTCATAGGTGTCCAAGAATCATTGGTTATTTGAGTATGTAGTCTACCAAGAAAATTTTGGAATAGTCACATTGGTCACCCATGTTCTCCGATAATAGGTGTGGGTTTTCAAAAAATAGATACTGATAAGAGTTAAGTACATCTCTATCATGTGATTTGGTAACTGTTGGAACTTCTATAACTGGGTCACCCTCAGCACTTGTTTAATCGATTATCATAATAGTCTCCTTATGAATATGTGGATAGATTGGGATTTTGAGTTCATCACCCCATTTCTTTCTACAATATCACATCTGAACACTTTGTCCAAAATTGGTCCACTGCCTTGCGCAACCCTAGATCAAGGATCTGGAAGACATCTTTCCACATCCACCAGCACAATCACTTCTATTTTATTATTATACCCTTATCCATCACATATTTATTTTCCCAATCAAGAAAATATTTTGGATATTGAATCTAAATAATTGTAAGAGAAGTGACCTAGAGAGATATGGGATGAGACTTACGATGAGACATTTGGATAGATCCTCATTAGAGCCTGGGATTTCACCGTTGTCATGTGGGCCACCCTATGAGCTGCTATCTCCTATGATTTATCACTTATGGGTTCATTATACATAACCTCTTATTATTATTCATCTTCTTCATCAACTTATTATTCTAATTATTATTATTCTTCTTCTACTTATTTTTCATCCCCAACAACCTCTGGTGGTAGTTTTTCTGGGTCATGTTATTGCCCGAGAATTAAATTCAGAAAAATATGTGACTCTTCATATCATCCCCATTGGCATGAATAAATGTCCATGGCTGTCAGATATGCATGTATCTAATGAAAATCCATCTTTTCTTACTCAAAAAAGAGTCCCAATTTCATGATTTTGGATGCCGCCTTGTGTAAAATGTTCAAAATTTATCTAGGATTACTAATTTATACAGAGTTCCTGAGTCTGAATATAAAATTGGTAAGAATATGAATACAATGGCTTAAAGCATGAATCTCAATTTCATCCATGTGATTATTTTGCTCGACCAAGTGACCGCACTTAGAACAACCACTCCCCAGATGGTTGTGGCATGACCACAAATTATAACATTCCTGCAACTAAGGTTCCATCTCATGTTGTTCAAGCTACTTTGATTGTTTGTGGTCTAACTTCTCCATCTCAAACACACCTGGATTCTCCCTGATCCACAAATGACCCCTTGATTTGATGAATTCGCATTCATAGAATTGCATCTAGATATTCTGCCACCTAGTGATCATCATACCATGTCTCTAGAAATACATCCACATCAACAAGGGGGGGAGGGGATTGTTTGTTTCAGTAAATAATGATGTTGTAAAAAATGAGCCAAAACTAGATAAGGATACAAATGGTGATGCTCCCATTATACCACTTCTTACAATTGCATCGACATTATCTATAGGCACCAAAACATTTTGACGGATCATGATTGTATATAGGGTTAAAAAAATACTTTCCATCAATCCTGAATAATAGTACACCACCCCTAATACTCTGTAGATATAACCTACACTCCAGTAGACCTCGCATGTCATCCATAATCTAGACAGACAATGTGTGGAAATCATGGAAGTGTATGATTCAATTATTTCAAATCCACATCTTGATACCATCATTGTTGAGCATCAGTGGTAGGACACAATTAATATTTAATAAAGTTAGATGTAGACTATTTACAAGATGAAAGATCGAATTTGGGAAGTCATACCCTCCGTGGTGAGATAAAACATAGACACAAAGTATCTTTTATGGTCCACATATTCTCATGGGAATACCTCCTCTATATATTCTCTACATGATACTATAAAACCATTATAGTATGGGCTCTCAGAGATTAATCTTGTTGTAGGCTACCTTGATCTCAACCATAACCAGCATCCTCAAAAGGACCCCCATCCTTGTGTCCCTTACCGGAAGAATCCACCAAATCTGAAAAGGATATATAATGTCATAACAACATATATATGTGTCTAGAATCTCATCTAGGGAGAACCACCATGTTTGATATCATCCTGTCATTAGGACCGCAGAATATGACCTATATTTAACACTATGGGACACATTATTCCACTAATTCTATCTTCCTAGAATCCTCTCATTCATACCCCACATGGGGAAAAACAAAATGTTCCAGGTAGAAGATTCTCTATAATATTTAGTCACTCTTTAGCATTTTCTTCACTATGTATTTCTAATTCCATGTGAAAATGGGGGTTCATGCCCTATCTCCCTAGATGTTCACTGTTGGTAGGAACTCATCATACTGAAGTAACTCCAAAATAATTTCATGAATGCAATATATATCCCAAAGACTAATATTTTACTCCCTATAGTGAAGGTGTAATCTATTTCTGTCACGATACCACTATCTCATCAATTATGACACCAAGTCCTATTTATGATTAATGTTGAATTGTGACATCCACAGTACATCAAATAAACCGATGATTCACAGATATTTGCCATCCTATTCTCATGTTTGGTGCACCAAGTTCAAAATTTCGCATTCACTATTGAAATTAACTCTAGATATTTGGTCCCCATCCATTTTTCATTCACTTCTCTAGACACTGATGCTTCTCCATAATCTTCATTCTTTGTGGGTGGGCAATTATTCAGCCACTGGTTCGCTCCGCATGAGTGTGATAATTTTTTTGATTCATGGAAAAGATATAAATCATTAATTTATAAAATAAGGTTGTAATTTTTTTTAATGTTTCTATATTAAATTTTATATTCATTCATGACTCAAAATTACACTGAGTTAGTCTATAAGCTCATAATGAACCACATCATCGAAAATGATGATGTTCCATAGAGGGATGCCATTTATCTCAATGTAATCCTTCTCATCATTCATCAACATTCCTAGGGTCATTTGATTATCGGACAACACCCTTCTATAATGGAGTATAATGGGAATAGTAATCCTCTGGTCCCTCTATGTAATAAAGGCATAATATTATTCTACAACCATGTCGGTCATTCTATGAATGTTCAAAGGGATATGGGTGTATGATTGAGGTTAGTCATGGAAAATATAGTGGTGAAAGAAAAAGCAGATGATGGCCACAAAAAATTCAGCTATGTCCAATAAACCGAAGATTCAAAATGTGTCCATAAAATAGTGTCCAAACATGGGTCTTTTTCTCATGAATCACCATCTTACATGTGTAACAAAAAAACCTATCATATATAAAGTAATGATATTATGACTTGGGACCGCATGTTTTTATAAGAGTGGTCCATGTTTTCTATGTGTGAAAAAGGAACCTTATTTGTCACATCTAACATTTTGTGCATGCCTCCTTAAACACATCATTCTCTTCATCATTTCCATGAAAACCCAAAATTCTCATCCCCTTTCAAATCATATTTTTTGTGGGTAACTTATTGGAATTGATTCCCAAATGAAGCCAGGTATAGCTGTATTTTAGAAGTATGAAATAATAACTAAACTCAATGGAAATTCCATGAATCCAAAGGGAGTTTCACATATGTTTTAAGGGATGCACATAAGAATGAAATCCATGTGAAATGTTCTTATGCATCAAATACAATTCCAAAGTCCATCTTCCACTGTAACCATTCAGAAATTTTCTAATTTAGAAGAACACATGTACTCAAATGATCATGAAAGATAGGAATATGAATTCAAACCTCTTACACACCCAATGTGACATCAACTGACCTCTTCCACGCTAGCCCTATTACATGATTATACTGACATTTTCTTATATAAATATAATTGAACCAAACCCTTTTTGAGGAAACACTCTAGAAGTTGAATCATTTCTCTCATGCATGTAAGATAACCCCTTACATGACCATGTACAAGTCAAGACATATTGATATAGGAACTTTCACCACTGGTCACCCATGAATTTACCTTCCACTATGCCCACATGTGCTTGAACCTCAACCATTTAATTTTCTTCAATGGTGCATGAAAAATATTATTCTAATGTGAAAGACATAACCCTTGTTCAATACCTCATTCAATATAACCACTTAATTTTGTATGAAAGCCTCCAATCTTTCACAGCCCCCTCTAATAGGATCAATGGGTTGTCTTTACCCCAAATAACCATGATCGATCCCCTTTCGTGAAGAACACTCACATCGGGTGCACACAACATTCATCAACTTTCCATTCTTGTGTGTAGTGATTTACTAGTTCGCCATGTTGTGTCACATGTGGTTTTGATCTACAAAATATATGTCCACTTATGTATGATAATAGATATTTCTACTTTTCATAGTTATGCTAATGTGGACCCATGAAAAAAACTCCTCCTCCAAATTATTTCCTGGAATTTTTTGTGCCATCTCTTCACTTAATGTTAAAGGGTGATAGTTTTGTTATTCAAATGAGTGAGATGCTAGTCCCACTTATCCAAGATAATATATGATTTCTTTTCCAGCACAATCCTTTTCATCACATGATGTTAAATTGTATCCTTACCTCATCAAATTCACATGGGTATTGTGCCTTGGGAATTTTCCTTGGCTACTCAACTCTAATAGAGAGATATCTCCATCACATGGGATGAAATCATCCTCATATGGAACGACATATTCCCACAGGGAAGGAAAACCATTCTTCTATAATCCCCAATAACATCTACTATGTGGCTCCAACATTGCTACTCATTTTCTCAATCTACACCTCCTTGGGCCACATACCATGTATAAGCCACATTTCATTCCTCATTGAAACATCTTTCAATATGTGACTTTCTAGTATACTTATTCCTCCTGTTTCTCAGACCAATCATTAATCACATGGTCTTAGAAGATAGTACAGACCATGATAGCACTCCTAAGGCATCAATACATGAGTAAGCCCCATTTTCAACCTTAATGGGTTGTCTTAGTGCCTAATTATCAAACAACAAAAATATGTATGTATTTATCCTTGTTTTCAATACATTGTAAGAAGGATTCCATCTTGAGGTTTAATCCCAAAAATTGATAAAACTTAGTCCCCATCACTTATGGGTGCATATTATAGACTTTAGCATCCACCCCATTCCATTCCCTTCCTAGAAATTCTAGTAAGACACTATATTTAGGGTGGATCATGCCCTACCCAGTGGAAATATATCTTTTTAGTATACATGAGAGGTTATCAATGCACAATCCCCAACCAAATATCCATTTTGAATGGGCCTCTAACCATGCCTATGCCACATCATACCCATGTGAACAATGTGGATCATGCCATAGTGATGGGATCATGCCAGTCATTCAGCATCCATCTGGATTATTTCCTAAGATTCCACATACTGATGGGATCATGCCAGTCATTCAGCATGCTAACCATGAAAAACCTCCTACCATCTATCCCATCACATTGTACATACCATAGTGAGGTCACACTATCCAAATGTAAAATCTATATGTGTAATTCCCAAAAAATCCAAAAACATTCATCCAAGATAAATCTTCTTGGGAGGGGATACTATCTTGGTCTAAGCCTCAAACCATGACACTTAAATCTAAGTGAATTTTCCCCTATCTTCAAAGTATGGTAAGTAGGAAGCCTCTTTGAGTTTCAATTATATCCATTAGTAAACCTTGGTGTCCCCTCATTTGGGTCCTCAGTGGTATCTAGGTCATCCTTCATAGTTTAAAATATCCACTCTATAAGAGATATCCCTCATGAGTCTATCCTCATTGTGCTTTATGAACCACTAATCCTACAAACCTTACTGGTTATCCCTATTAGGGATGAGCTTACATGATCAACCATTTAGATTAGTCCAATCCATCCATGCTAGATGTTAAACTCATAGAATAGCCCATGTAAAACATGAGAATTTCCATAAAAACATGGATTCATGCCTCTGGAATTGTATACCATGAGATCGATTTGGGGATCCTTTGGTTACTACTCACTTGAGAAGCCCTCTGATGAGAAAGAATATAGGTGTTATCGTGTTTTATTGTACATTAATTCCATCGATTCCCACTATGACTACTCTCCACACCAATGTTTCCTACCCTGAAATTACCCTTGGGAATGTACTTTATGAAGCAACGTAATTAATTACCATCTAAATAGGGATGGAACTATGAAGGGGTTTCCCAAACATTTTAATCATTGAGGGAGATAAGGACTAAGCGGTGAATTATGAGGAGGAATCCACAAAAAGTGGGATGAAAGTCCCATAATCTCATTTCGATCAAGGTGATGAAATATCTGAAAAAGTGATGAATTTTTCCTTCCAATGGAATTCTAAAATATGGGGTACAATTCGATGGCCAAAAATGTTGTGGAAATGTGGAAGTGGTCAGGACACAATAGATAACATCATAAAATAAACAAGAAATTGATTCCATTAAAATAACAAAATAAGGAAAAATAAATCGTCAAATGTAAGAGACCAAAAAAATCCATATAATCAATGAACAAAAAATTAAATGTATCAATGGATATATTGATGAAAAATCACATGGATGAATAATAACTTAAACGAATATGATGGAAATTTATTATTATTATTCTTCATGTTTCCTAGCTACATTGTACATTCACTATCATGGACTTTCACAATACGGTTTAAAAAATATAGGGTAAAACCCTATTTAAGGAAGTTATCCAAATGACTCATCCCATGTCAATACCATTGCATTGAGGGTAAATCATTAACCAAGCCCGACCCATGTCTTACTAGTCCAAAAAATTCCTCATATTGAATAATCAAAATATATAATACACCTTAACGAATTAACATGTCGAATAAAGAATACATAATTATCAATATTTTCCCTAAATAATAAAATCACTATCTATGTAGACACCATATGTCTAATGGTATATATTTTAGGCCATATTAAAATCCATGTAATATTATATGGATAATTACGGGAAATTCAATGATTATATGAGATTGAATATTCCATGGGGATTAAAAAATGAATCAAGGATGTGAATATAAATACATACCTTGACTACATCAATCACGAAACATCTAGAGGATGTTTAAGGATTTTATCAATACAAGAAGCCCCATTTGGAGTAAAATAAATTGTTATTTTCATCATTGAATGGAAATATTATAATAGGATATTTTAAAAAATTCTATTGGAAAATAAAATCTTTTTGAAAAACAATTTGAAAAATATTTTCTTTGAAAACCACTTTTGGAAATATTTTCCATGGAAATTATCATTTTTAACCTGAAAAGGAAGCTTAAACAAATGGTGGAGGGGAAATCCATGGAAGTTGTATGAGGAAAAAAGAGCATTCCTTTTTCATTGTAAAATGTTAGAAAAAGATTTATTAGGAATGTGAAAATTGATTCATTGGAAAAACAATTTAAGAGAAAAAAGGGTAAATATATCTTTACTAAATAAATTTTTAAAAACAATTTTTAAAATATTTTAATTATACAAGGTTTTGAGAAGAAAATGGGTTCTCCATCTAAGGATAGATACAAAGTCGGGTTCAAGAAAAAACATTTAGTAAAAACATTTTAGAACCAAAGATTGGAAAAATGGTAAAATAAAGGACAATTTTCAGGAATAAGATGTATAGAAAATGTTATTGGATTTATTTATCAATATTAATATTGTTTCATTGAATGTAAATACCATTGAAATATCAATAAAATTATTATTGAGTAAAAAAATCATTAAACAATCCAAAGTGTCACATATGACGTTGTACCATTTTAAATCAAAAACGTCATGAAGAAATAATGTTAGATGAAAGTATAAAATACTATGAAGTTAAAGGAATTAATTATTTAATATTTAAATATTGGTGGTATATACACACCAAAAAACCATTAATTGGTGAACATGACATTATCTCATTGATGTAAAAAATTGAGAAGATAATCCATTACATTGAGTTTTATATTTGGAGAACAATATTTAAATTCCATTATAATAAACATTTTATTATTATATACTTTCTAGAAAACATTTTTCATGTTAATAATTACTATTATTTCACTTATTACTATGTTTTATACATCCACATAAATAACTAATTTTACACTGTGTATTTTTACAAAATTTGGTTTATGTGTCAAAACAATAATTGGTAGGTAAACTATAGTCAAACTTTTCATCATATAACATCTCCAAAATAATAATCCTTAATGGATTATAATTAATATAAATTTATTACACTTTTAAAACCATTCTATAAATATTGTTAAGAAAAATGAATCAGTGTTAATACTAGGGAGATGGTAGGTTGTACGTATACATAAGTAAGGTTCCCATTTTTAATGATCTTTATGGAAAAAAGTTATGTAACTCCATATCATTACAGAATGATAAATATATCTTAAATAAAATAATATTTAATAATATATACTTGTATATATAATTCATATGACAAAATGGAATCACATCATATTGAGGTGGTGGTAGTCCACATGTCCAAGAACGATGTTATCACTTTTTTTATCTATTTGAGTGGGTAATAGATTTAATGATACATAAATACCGAAATGAAAGTATATCACAGAAATCATATATATGTCATGTATGTCTCAAATTTTTTTTATATAATTTTATTATATACATTCCATGTATCGTATGAATGAATCTCATTGCTTTGATGGGGAAGTAGTCCACACTTCCTTAAACAATGTTATTGTATTAATATAAAAATAAAAGTATTAATGGTATACATAAATAAAGGATTAGAGAAGAATAAATAAATAATAAATATCATATATATAATATATAAATATATTTTCAATCATAATGTCCACCATGAGAGTTGGTAGAGGAAAAAATGAACAATCATTGTTTTGTTCGGTAGTATCTCATCATAAACAAAAAAAGAATTTCCATTACCTAGTAGATAGAGGTGTGTATAAGTGTAGTTAAAATCTATTAAATGAAAAAAATCATATTATATTGAGGATAATTGATTTGGTATATATATATTTAATAAATATATTTTATGGGGTGGATTATGGAAATGAAATTTGGGAGATTGAGAGAAGACGTTACCTCTTAATCAGGTAACTTTGGTGGGTTTATACCAAAAGGATTCTAGGGAATGATTTATGCAAAAAGTTAGAATTATAGGTCTAGAGGATGGATTTTTTTAATCTATATGGGTATATATTGGTATAACCTATGTGGTTTGAGAAGTGAGAGTAATGAGGAGTAGTGGTGGTGTTTTATAAGAGTGTAACATGACTCACTTAGTATTTTAGAAAAGAAGTTAGGTGTACCAACATATTTACCAAAAAACCATTCTATAAAAACCAAAAAAAAACAAATAATTTAAGGTTCTTAGACAAATTATGGATAAAAAATGGGTGTTGACCATGTGGCAAGGTCATTTGGGCCCCTTATACTAATGTTTAGTCTTTTATTAAGAATAAGTTTTCTATAATAATTGAATTAATTGTAATCATTTTAATTAATCAATTTGGAAAAAATCAATTTTTACTTATTATAAATTATAAATTATAAAAATTTGAAATAAGGAATCCATTTTTCCAAATTCTAATCATAGAAGATGCAGAAATTGTCATAAATATATTCATGTGGTTGGGACGACAATGTAGGTTTTTAAAGTAAAAATATTAGAATGTTTACAATGTTTTTATAATCAATTTAAATGTTAAATCGATTATAATGGTATAAATTTTGTTAAATTATACAAATATGATCAAAATGATACATTAAAACCAATAAAAATCTCAATAAACCCATATAAATATATGAAATGAAAAAACAATTTTGAAAAAATAGAATCTTTAAATATTCATTAAAAAGTGAAATGTTTCCAAAAAACAAAAAAATTTCACTGTAACTTAATTATAATGTTTCTATTTAAAAGATGAAGTTTATTTTTAAATATTAAATAAACTAATGATTCAAAATTCATATTTAAAATGGGTTCACCATTAAAATATGGTAAAACATCCTTTATTAAAATATAGGTTATATATGTATAAAATATTGTTTGTTCTTATCTTATACCAATCAAACATAATGGATGAATATAAAAAATATTTGATTATATATATAAAATATATATTTCATTAAAATCATTAAGTAATTTAATTAATTATGATTATTAATATAAATACCATTGACTAGAATTAAAATAATAATATTTAATTTTTTATCCAAACGGTTCTTCTTTTCATTTCTCATTAATTAGTAACATGTGAATTTATTTTATATTTATATAAACCATTAATATTCATAATATGTATAAAACTATTCAATACATCTCAGTTATATCATATTATATTGAATAATAATATTTTAATCATATTTGTTTATTTGGTGAAACTCGATCTTTAATGTAACACAAGCCATCAAAGAGGGTCACTCTTACGTGAAACACAAGATATCATGCCTGTTTGTTCTTAAGGAAAACAAATTATATCTTGGTTTATCATTAATTATAAGAAATATCATCTATTGAAAATATTTAATATAGTAAATATATAGTATAGTCTCATGATATTATATTCCCTTAAATTCTTGCTAGTTCATGTCATGAATTCTATCAAATACAATGTTATAAAATACATCATTAGGGTGTTATAATCTCGGAAACATAAATTATATTTTTCCTTATAGTTTAAACATGATCATGGTGATATATTGGTTTCTGTTTCATATGTTTATGTCTCATTTCATGGGAATGGTTCATAAAACATCCTCTATAAAAGATATAATGGAAAGTAAAAAAGGTCACATGGACAACCATGTAACATGGTCTCTATGTTGTAGAACATTAGTGGAATGTATAGATATGTACATGGATTTTTAAAAAAAATTATAGGTAGTGAATTAAGTCATCAATATAGAAATGATTAATAAAAATGTGATGGCATAAAATCTATAATTGTTTGATGATTTAGATGGACATCAATTCAACATAAATTATATTATTAGTATAACATTTTATTTTAGTGTCATTTTGATAAAGATGGGTAATTGTTTTACTACATACTAATATTAGTAAATATTATTACATGATTGGATTCAATTTTAAATGAACAATCCGGAAATTTGGTTGTGTTTCTATCAAATTCCAACTCATTTCATTTATCCATGAAACTAATTACCTATAATGGATTTTTAATGCCAGAATCACTAAAATATACTTTTAACGAATCGTAAGACCTATAAAAGAGTAACATGATTATCTATTTTTCTTTAACTATATCACAAATCCAATATTATTAACATATTAATCTTTATTCCAAAAAAGTGTGGTAACAGGTTTGGCATTAACATTAGTTCATTAAACTGTTTCACTAAAAACAATAAAAAACATACCAGGACATTGTGCAGGTCTGTAGTTGGTGTGAAACCCTCATCTTCTTACAGTCATGGTTTTATGAGTCGCGACATTTACGGATTTTATTTTTAATCACATGACATATTAGTTTTCCTTTTTTATAATATTATTATTATAGTTTACAAAATAAATATGATGGAATACTTGAAATTAGGGTTAATAAAATATAGAAATTTATCTGTGGTTTTCATTACTACCACAATGCATTAATACTACATCCAGTTATTTACACATATATTCTCCAATGGACTAGAGTTTATCTATAACAAAATTTACAGGATATCTAAATTAGACACATTGTGTTCAATCAAAAACACCTTATTTTTAAATTAGGTTATTAATGGTTAAAATCCTTCATAGGGGTTTGTAAATAAAAATCGAACTAACCTAAGTATATCGCAAATGAGTGTCAAACCAAGTGTACATTTTGTTCTATTTTTATATACTAGGTTACCCCAAGTAAAACATGTATTACCCTATCAGATTTATTAATCCTATGTACATCTATTCCAGAACCATGTCTACCAATAGTATACATACATGGATGTATTTCATGGAATACCCACATAATCACCCCCTTATAAGAATTCTAGGATGTTCTTTCATACTTATCCTCAAATTGTACCTTAGAGTTATGTTCCATAACCAATGTGTTCCTAAATATTGTTCCCATGTTTACTAAAAACCTCTCTATAATAACAAATGCAGTACTACATCTTAGATAGAACGAAGATGGTGTCTTCTACTAATTATATTTCCATGATTACAAACAATCATGCACTGAAGGACCAAAGAGTTTAGTAGTTTTGGTTCACCAGATACCTAAGTGGGTCTTTTATTACAAATGAATTCACTAATTACAACTTATTTTTATTCCTTTTTATTTCTAAATAAATATCATTAAGGATTAATCTAATCCATTTAGTCAACACCAGCATATATTTTATTGTAATATTCATTGATTCATAATGAATGAAAAATAATATGGTTGAGATCAAATTCTCAATAAGGAAAACATATAGGGAAATCAATTAATAACCAATAATAATAATTACTATATCATGTTAAAATAACTGAATTCAATTTCTATATAATCAATAAACTAATAGGTATGTTCATAAATAAAAGTATAATGTAATACCTATAACGACATGTAATTCAAATAAATATATCCGGAATAAGAAAAATTGCAAGTAAAAAATCTAAATCTCATTAAATTTTATCAATGAACCAGAAATAAAATGTATCTATGGATATGTTTATAGAAAATCAAATATATGAATAATAACTAAACATAATTATATATAAGTCCAAGATTATTGGACACCGTGTTTCCTAGGAACATGGTACCTTTACTGTCAAGACTATCATAAGATAGTTTAGAATATATCATGTAAAATCCCACATAGTGAGACTAGTTGAAAGAATCATCACATGACTCTACTGATGTGTTGGGGATATATTTTTAACTGGTCCCCACCAATGTCACACATGTCTCAATTATTTTTCAAATTGAATAATCAAAATTAATGATATACCTTATCAAATAGATGTATTGGATAATGAATACATATTTATGAATATTTCCCAAAAATAATCAAATAACTATCAGAGTGGACATCTTATGTAAAATTGAATAGGGTTAAGAAATAGTTATATCCCTAAAATAAGATATTGATAATTAAAGGATGTTGAAGTATTATATGAGATTACATATATGAAGGGGACTCCAAAAATGAAACAATTCTAGGAATATAAATCATATCCATAATGAACTCAATCAAAATTATTCCATAGGAAGGATGGAGATGATATTAATAAAATAAATCCCAAGTAGAGTACAATAAAATATTTTTTGATGTTATGAATAGAAATATTATTAAAGTATATTTAAAAAAAATCTAGAAGAAAATAATAATTTTTTTGTAAAACATTTGAAAAATAATTTCGTTGAAAATAACTGCAGATTATTTTAAAAAATGTATGGTTTAAAACATGAAAATGAAGCATTAATGAAATGACAGTGGGTAAATCAATTCAAACCTTATGAGGTGTAAATAATATTTTGTTTACATGAAATATTATTAGAAATATTCTTTTTAAGAAGGTGATAAGAATATTACATAGAGAACATTGATTAAATAAAAAATGGGTAACAATTTTTTTACCAACACATATAAAAAACATTGTTACTTAATGTTAATAAAACATGGTTTTTAAAAGGAAACAGGTTCTCTGACTAAAGAGAGATACAATGTTTGATTATTTTAAAAACATTTTCTAATTCATTTTGTGTTCCAAGGAGTAGAAAAGAAGATAAAAATATTTGAGAATTTTAATGAATAACCATAGGAAAGAAAATTAATGGTTATATTGAACAATAAACATATAATATATTTGAGTGGTAATTCCATTAAAATAACATTAAAGTTGTTATTGTGTAAAATAATCATTAAAAATTATGACCTAGCCCATACCCCATTGAATCAATTTAAATAATAAACCACATAAAGGAATAATATTAGATTAAATTATTAAACACCATAAATATAACAAAATTCATGATATAATATATATATATATAATGTGTTGTAAAAAAAACCACAGATATGATGTAATTAGTTAACATGACATTTATCCCACAGATGTAAAATGTGAGATGTGATTCTCTTACCTTGTGTTTCCTTTTAGATGAACATCCTTTAATGTCATAATTAATAAAAATATGTTAATTATATACTATCTTGAGAACATTATTCAGGTTTATCAGTTGATATTCCTCAGTTATTACAATTTTGTATACAACTACTTAAAAAAGTATATTTATATTAGTTATTATGAAAATATTAGGTTTTTCAGAGAAAAATATATTTGTATGCCGACTATGGTCAATGGGGTCATAATATAACATATAAAGAATACTAATAATGAGATAATTATCATATTTATACAAAAATTTTACTTTTAAAATCACTTATTTAATTTATTAATGAAAAATGACTCAACATTACGATCATGGAGACTGTAGGTCTTATGTACACATGAGTAACGTTCCCATTTTTCAATAATCATTATAGAAATAAGGTAAGTAAGACCATTTAAGTACGGAATTATAATTGTATCATTATTTGAAATTTATTTATTCATATAAATTTATATATATAATTATTGTGAGGAAAGAGGAGTCATATCATGTCATGAAGGCGGAAGTCCACATGTTCACGACTGACGTTATTTCCTTTTATTAAGTGTTTAAAATGGTAATAAAAAATTATATATATATATATATATATATATAAATTTAGTTTTTTCATTATTATTATATCGATATTTTTTAGTTTCTCATATTTTTAATTATAATCATCTTTTATACATTCTGCATATCGTGTGGACCAATAATATTTCATTGGAGGGGAAGTAGTCCACACATCCTAAAACGATGTTGTCATGTTAACATGAAATGGGATGTATTAATGGTATTGTAAAAAAAATATTATAGATGAATAAATGAATATTAAATTTCATATATATAATATATAAATATATTTTCCATCATAATTCTTTTATTGAGAGGTGGTAAAGGAAAAAAAGAACAATCATCATTTCTTGAGACAATAGTTAGTCGTACAAAGAAACAATCTGTCTGTTACACGTTATATGGTGGTGTGTCTAAGTGTAGGTTGAAAAAATTACAGAAAATAATACTAATATATTTAAAAAATTTCTGTTATATAATTATTTAATGAATATATTTTAGGTAGTTTATAATGGATGTGAAATTAGAGAGCTTGAGAAAAGACATTATAACATAATTAGGTAACATATGTTGGTTTGAACCAAAAGGATTCATTAGAATGATTTATTCCAAAACGAATTCTTAATGATCTGTTAGGGGGATTTTGAGATGATATATAGGATGGTATTGGATGATCCTAATGGGTTTGAGAGGTTTGAGCAATTGGGAGCGGTGGTGGCCTTTTAAAGGGAGGTAAAGATCCCACTTGTTATTTTTGAAAAGATATTTTGCGTACCCACGTTTTTATAAAACAAATATCAAAAAAACCAACCAAAAAAAATATTTTATGGTGAATGGACGAATATATGTACATAATATGGTTTTCAGACAAGTGGATAGGTCATTTGGGTCCCTATGTTAAATGTTTAGTTCTTTATTATGCTTAATTTCTCCTATATAATTATTATTAATATTAATCAAATTGACCAATCATTTTTGTAAAAACAAATGTTTGTATTGTTTGAAATTATAAATTAATATTATTACATATATGGAATAAATTTTTTGAATTTACAATCATATAAGTGGTAGAAATTATTTTAAATTTAATCTCATTGGTGGGATGCAAATGTGGGGTTTTAAAGTAAAAATGAATGAAATATTTCTATGTTCTTATAATATATTTCAAATAAAAATTTATCCAAATAAAATAATTTGTATTAATTCCTGAAAAAATGATATAATTAAAAATTAAATATAATTAAAATTATTATTTTATCTTATAAATAAATTATATGAAAAAGTAGTTTTAAACTAAAATTCAATATTTTAAACTATTCATTAATAAATGAAATGTTTCAAAAAAATATCAAAAATTCACCATGACCTAGTTATTATGTATCTATTTAATTTTTTTTTTCAAATAGTAAATAAATTAATATATTAAAATTTATATTTAAAATTGGTTCTCAATTAAAAGGTTGTAATTTTTTTTATATAATATAGGTTTTCTGTGTGCAAAATAGAGTTTTCTCTTATATTATGCCTATAAAACATAATGTATGAATATATAAAATATTTTATAGAATTTATAAAATATATATTTCATAAAACCAATCACTAATTTTAAATAATTATTTTTATAAATATAAAACTCTTATGAAAGCATAAAAATTAAAATATTTATTTTTAAATGAAATTGGTTCTTATTCACATTACCCATAAATTAGAAATAAATGAATTTATTTTATATTTATTTAAACTGTAAATATTAATATGTTATTTAATATTATTCATAATTTCTAAATTATATCATGTTATATGAAATGATTATATTGTAATAATACATTGTTATTTGGTGATACTAGATATTGCATGTAACACAAGCCAATGAAAAAAGCCTCTATTTCATATAACACAAGCTATCGAGTAAGGTTTATCTTACAGGAAATGAAACCTAACTCAGTTTTCTATTAATTAGAATCTTCTTCATGCGTCGAATATATTTACAATAGAAAACATATAGTACAGTCTAGGGATATTAAAAACCCTGACGCTCTTAGTGATGAATGTCAGACACACTATTAAATGAAAGACAGTACATTTGATTTTCAGGGAGATAAAACATATCAATATAAAGTGTCTAGAATTTTGTGAAACAATACCACTTTATTATCATCTAGGTCAATATAGGATTAATACCCAAAATTCCAAAACTATGGATGTAACCCCTAGGTATATATTAGAAAAAACCACATACAATTTATAGTATCTAGACATGGATATAATTTAAATGAAAACAAAATACTCAATAATTTACCATAGCCTCAGGATGTCATCATCTACTTTTATTTATTCATAGTATTTTAACTAAAGTTTCCTCAAAATAAATTCAAATTAAACGTGCATTATTATCATAACGTTAAATCATATATTATCACATAGGTACATCTAAAAATTATATATTTTCATAAAAAATAATTTAAAAACACAATTTTATCATCAATTGACATGAGAACCTATAATTTTATGAAATTATTTCATTTAATAGAAAATATGTCACCCAGAACCCAGAATCATATATATGGTGTTATAAATGCATAATTTACTTCCTAACTTTTATACCATCTATAAAAGAATACATATAAAAATAAATAAATATATAATAAAAATTATTATTAATATATATTAAAAGGATCATTTCATGTTTAGATATATGTAAAATTATTATAGGACAAAAATTAATAAACCACATATTCGTTGTAACTTTGAGATATTTATATATATGAAACTACAATATGAATAATCAATCATCAACATCTCCCATAGATAATTTAACATGTGATATTATTCTAAACTAGTTACATGTTCAATATTTTATTATTACATGAGTAAATGGATGCATGATAAAGGGTGAGTGTAGACCCCCTTTATGGGAAAACATTAAACTGAGGAAATAAATCTTTAAACATGGCCTAAATATTAACGATTGAATAATAAAAGAACATGATTTCATAATCCAATGAAAATTATTTTATTATATATATGGAAACATGAATATCAATAGTCAAAATATCATACTGATGGAATTTAAAATGTTGGAAAAGAAAGACACAATTTCATGGTCATGTTCCAGGAAATTTACGAGTCATTTATACTATAGTCAAAAAAGCATCTAAAAATCATAGAAAAATATTGAGTAACTAGATATTTTTTGTCCCATGAGAGATATTGATGCATTTTGGGGACGTATAATTTCTAGCCCAACATGTGACAAGAATATGTCGAACAAATTCCTGATAGGTTTCAATTAGACCATTTAGACCATTCCTTAAGTAATCATTTTATGAAAAAAACATGTATATCCATGTAATTTAGAATAAAATATAATATTATATGAGAAATAGAAAATATTATACAATAATAATATATTATTTCAGTACTTTTCCCCATGTTAATAAAGGGAAAAAATTATCACATATCATCTTGAGAAATAAGGTGGATAGTTAAATATTTTATTAAGACATTTAAAATAATAATCTATAATTGAATAAAAATATATCATACACCAATAACTTTCCCCATGTCCATAAATACATAACATTATTATAACATATACATTGATAACAGGTGGATAATCCAAAAATACAGTGTGAACTCTCTAATAATCATCCATATTGGAATAATAATATATCGAATTCCAATAGTTTTACTCATGAAAATAAAATATTAGTCATTCCAATTAAATATCATTCAATTAAAAATAAGTAAAATGCGATTTTCACAACATATAAGTAAATTATAATATTTCTTAGTGAATATTAGAATAAAATGATCCTATTTCATCTATTTAAAGAACGTAGATTGACACAAAAGAAAATATTCTAGTAATTGAGAAATATTTATCAAATGATTTGTGTGGTAGAAATATATATCCCTATAAAATAGTTAGAGAATACTAAAAAATATAATCAAATGGAAATATTTACCTATATTATATCAAATAAGTTGAAGATAATTTTTTTAACTCATTGCATAAAAGTTGAGATTCCACAAATACTTACTAATAGGGAGATATCTTGAAAATTTGACAATTGAATAAGGTAATATTATTTGGATATTATGTCCCATGAAATGAAAGGAAATAAATTATATAAAATTAATGGTATTTTAAATCAATAGTACACTATATAATGCGAACATTGTTAATTACATGTAAAATGATTCGTGAAATCAGAATTAAGTCCACGAAAACTCTTTATTGTTGACAAATACATTAATAAAAATCTCTCTAAAGTGTAGAGTTATAATATTAATTCATATAACATTATTAAAATATTATTCATTATATTATATGATAAATTGGTATTATAAACACCACATAAATGAATTTTAGGTACATAATTCCAAACATGTCTCAAAGAGATGGGTTTGCAATGAAATACACTCACTTCTTGACCTGATTTATAAGAATGGAAATTATTCCCCAATATCACAAACATATATATAATAGTCACATAATTAATACAATATGTTTTATTTATTTTCATTTAAACTCTTTATTAATATTAATTATATATAATAATTCTTTTTATTTTCCATTTTGGGTGATTAAATCTCGATCGTTTGTACTTGTTCCACAATAGAAGAAAATATATTCATTATTCCTCTAAAGTTAATCATTAAAATTTCATTATGGTTACTAATCATGATGTTTAAAATTGTTTAATATGTTTTAACTTCATATCATGATCATTTTAGTGTTTATTATAGACGATAAATTTGTCAAAAAACATTTTTTAGTGATTCATAAAAAATGATTAGTTTTTTTTTAATTTAAGAATTAAATATAAATATGAGATAATCTTAATAAGCTACATATAATTCTTGGTTTATAAGATCCGCGGACGGTTGAGGTGAGAAAATCCGCGATCGAGGAAAGGAGAAACCACGGCTAACCCTTAGTTTATAAGAGCCGCGGACGGTTGAGGTGAGAAAGAGACACCGCGTAAGGCGCGGGGGTCATGGGTTGACCACGCGGCTCCACTTGTCATTAAGGGGGTTCGGGTGGTTTAAACAGACTGATTAATTGATTAAGTATTTAATTAAATCTCTTATGCACGTTACAGGTCTTTAAAACACGCTCAAACAGGTCAAAATAGGGTTTAAAACCCTATTTATGCAATAGGGAGCGCTACTAGAAATAATCCACGGGGTAGGCCGAGGTACCGGTAGGCTGTAGCTACAGGTATGCCGAGCTACCGGTAGGCTGAAACTACCGGTAGGCCCCACTAAAGGTAGGCTGCAGCTACCGGTAGGCCGCCACTACCGGTAGGCTGCAGCTACCGGTAGGCCGCAGCTACCGGTAGGCTGAGCTATCGGTGGGCTGCGACTACCAGTAGCCTGAGCTACCGCTAGCCGACGGCCACCGGTAGACCGAGCTACCAGTAGGACTGCTACCGGTTGTCTAAGCCTACCGGTAGGCCTCCACCACCATGATTCCCATTCCTGAAAACCCAAAACGAGATTTTCAAAAAGTAATGGACCCCAAAAACCCGGGCCATTACATCAGATACCTCTTAAACGATTCTCATCCTCGAGAATAAAAAAAACAGAATGGAAGAGTGGGTCCGAACAACCACCTCGAAAGATACCTCTTATGAGCGAGCCCATACTAACTAAAACGTTTCCCCGACAAGAACCAAGCAAAATACCTTGCCAAACTGCCCAGGCATGTGGGTTGGGGAGTCTCCTCCCCCATGTCAAGATATTATCCGCTTTGGGCAGCACTGACTCACCCGCATGGGTTTGATCGCATCCACCTTAATGCGTCTTGATTAGGGGTCAGGTTCTTTCCTCCCCATAGCCAGAGCTTTTCACACTCAAACAGAGGAAAGAAAACCAGTACATTTCATAGCCAAAAGAAAAAACGTTCTACCACAACAGGTACAATAAGGAACAAACTCAAAACAACTATGGGTACTGGGTACACATCTGTGCTTCCCTCTCACACGTACTCTCCTCAATCCCACCATGTTTCCACAACACAAAAACCAAGGGGATGGTTCGCCCACGAAGCACCTTCTCCTTGCTATCCTCGATCATCACTGGTATCTCCTCAAAGGTCACGTCGTCCTCGATATCCATCTCACCCCAATCAAGGACGTGTGAATTGTCATGCAGATACTGATGGAGCTGGGACACATGGAAGACACCATGTATCCTCAATAGCGGAGGTGGCAACGCTAGCTGATATGCCACCTCACCGACCCGCCGCAACACTTTGAAGGGTCCGATGAACCTGGGGGAAAGCTTACTCCCCTTGCCGAACCTCTGCTGCCCATGCCGAGGGGAGACCTTCAAGAACACGTGGTCCCCAACCTCAAACTCCAAGGGCCTCCTCCTAGTATCAGAATACGACTTCTGTCGGTCCTGGGCCACCTTCATCCTTTCCCGTATGAGCTGAACCTTCTCTGTTGTGTTCTGCACCACCTCCGGGCCAAGGATTCTTGCCTCTCCTACTTCGGCCCAACACATAGGTGAACGGAATGGACTCCTGTACAAGGCTTCAAACGGGGCCATACCGATGGTAGAGTGGTAGCTATTATTGTAGGCGAACTCTACCAGGGGAAAGTGTCATACACATGATCCTCCTGAGTCCAGAACACATACCCGTAGCATATCCCCCAAGGTCTGGATGGTGCGCTCTGTTTGTCCATCTGTCTGAGGATGGAAAGCAATGCTAAGGCATAATTGGGTGACAAATGCATGCTACAATCCTCTCCAGACTCACAAGGTAAATCGTAAATCCCTATCCGAGACTATATTCCTCGGAACTCCATGCAACCGCACCACCTTATCCACGTACATTCGTGCCAAAGAGTCCACAGTACTCGACTCCCTGATTTCCAGAAAGTGTGCCGATTTCGTCAACATGTCTACTACCACCGAGATGGTGTCGTATCCCCCTTGGACCTTGGTTAGTCCAGTGATGAAATCCATCGATATGTCATCCCACTTCCACTTGGGGACATATAGGGGCTGCAGTTGGCCGCCTATAACTCGGTGTTCAACCTTCACTTGCTGACACACTAAGAACGTGGCCACAAACTCTGCCACCGCTCGCTTAACTCTGGGCCACCAGAACTGCCTCTTCAGTCCCTGGTACATCTTGGAAACTCATGGGTGTAACGCCAGGGGTGAGTTTTGGAACTCACTGAGAACCTTTCCACGCATCTCTCCTAGAACAAACAACCTTTTCTGGAAAAGCATCTGGTTCTGACCATCCTCTGTCCATCCTCCAGGAGCATTGCCCTAGCCAACTCGGTCATGCATCACTTTGCACTCCAGGTCTCCCCACTGAGACTCCTCCACTTGTCAAAACAGTGATGACCGCACTATCATCTAATATAGGCATCCTCTGCCGCTATCCATCTTCGCATCCCGGTGTAAGGCAGCCAACTCCTCCATTTCCATCCAGGTGTCCGCCGACTCTCAGACCGCATCCTTCTTCGTCCTCCTACTGAAGGCATCATCCACCACATTTCCCTTTCCCTCAGTATAAGAGATCTCAATGTCATAATCCTAGAGGAACTCCACCCATCTTCGCTGCCACATGTTTACGTCCCGCTGGGAGAAGATATACCTCAAGCTTTTGTGATCGGTGAAGACCACAAAGCGTTCCCCGATGAGGTAGTTCCGCCATAACTTTAGCACAAAAACAACCCCTACAAGCTCCCGGTCATGGGTGGTGTAATTACGCTCATGGGGGCATAGCTGCCTGGACCCATAAGAGATCACCCCATGTCGCTGCATCAACACGCATCTCAGGCCCTGTCCTGAAGCATCACAGAACACCTCACAGGACACCCCTTCTTCTGGTAATCTCAGCACTGGGGCACTAACCAACTTCTCTTTTAGATAACTGAAGGCTGACTCGCACTGCTCGCTCCACACGAAAACCTGGTCTTTCTCGGTCAGGGCTGTCAAAGGGGCCGAAACTCAGGAGAAGTTGGGTATGAACCTCCGATAGTAAACCGCCAGCCCAAGGAAACTATGGACATCTGCCACAGTCTTGGGTGCTGCCCAAGAAACAACCGCCTCAAATTTTTATGGGTCCACCGCTACCCCCTGCTCGGACACCACGTGCCTGAGGAAGTGCACTTCCCGTGTCCATAACTTGCATTTCGACAACTTCCCATGGAGCTGATGATGTCGGAGGACCTCGAAAACCATCCTCAAGTGCTCCTCATGGTCCTCCTCTGATCTTGAGTAGACCAGGATTTCATCGATGAATACGACAACAAACCGATCCAATTACTCCCGGAAGATGGAGTTCATAAGCCCCATGAACACAACTTGGGCGTTCATAACACCGAAGGGCATGAATACGGACTCGAAGTGTCCATACCTGCATCTGAACGCCGTCTTCGGGATGTCGCCCTACTTCACTCTCAGCTGGTGGTACCCATACCTCAGGTCGATCTTCGAGAACCATCCTGCCCCCTTCAGTTGGTCGAAAAGATTTTCTATCCTCAGAAGAGGGCAGCGATTCTTGATCATTGCTTGATTCAGCCTCCTGTAGTCTATGCACAACCTGAGACCACCATCTGACTTCTTTTCGAACAAGACTGGGGCACCCCACTGTGACGCACTTGGTCGATCATAATCCCTCTTCATCAGATCGTCAATCTGGATCTGCAACTCCCGTAGCTCTGAAGGTGCCATCCGGTAAGGAGCCATCGAGATCGGTCGAGTTTCGGGCTGCAAGTCTATCCTAAACTCGATATCACACCGAGGGGGTAGAGTCGTCACCTCCTCAGGGAAGACGTCCATAAACTCACGGACGATCTATGGCACTTCCACCATTTCAGCATCTACTGATTCCACTATCAGCTCAGCCAATAAGGATAGGAGGGGTTCCTATCGCCTGTTTCCCTTCTGACTGCTCCGCTTGCCGGTGAAGGTAACATGTCGTCCGTCCAAGTCCGATAACACACCCTTCTTCGGAAATAGTCGATGATGGAACACACAGAAAATAGCCAGTCGATGCCTAGGATGACATCGTATGGATGAATCTGTAGCATAAGAAGATCCCCAACTTACTGATGTGGCCCTATCATCAGTCTACATCCCTGACAAACAAACAACAAGTTGGTCTGTCCTCCGACTGGTGTGCTCAACACCAGGGGTACTGGAACTCTCTCTGCATCTAAACCCAAGGCACGGGCTAGACTGGGTGCAACAAAGGAGTGCAAATCTCCAGTATCGAACAAGGCATAAGCAAGAGTTCTAAACAGACTGATCGTACCTCGAACAACCTCTGGCCCTGCTGGAACTACTGCCTTTGCGGCGTGCAACTGTCCACGCCCAGCTCCTTTGCCCCTCAGTTGCCGACCACCTCCCCGACGACACCCCAGTCGAGGTCCCTGAGGTGCGCCCTAAGGTCGGCCTCCTCCTCCTACGTCTTCCCTCAGAGGAGCGGGAGCTCGCTTTCCTTGCTGCTGCTGCTGGAAAGGTCTTTCTGGAAGCTGCTACTGGGGTGGGTGGTGGGGCTGTCCACCACCGCCGTACTGCACCCGGTCCGGGCACTGACTCCAGAGATGTCTGGGGCTCCCACAGACGAAGCACTGATGTCCCGGGCCCAAAGGGAAAGGGCGAGGGTCGGGGGATCGAAAATGAAACTGCTGTGGTCTTCTCCCTACTGGTCGGAACCTGGAGGGTCCTTATGCTGGAGGCCTGGTGCGGACGGCCTTCCCCTTCGATGGTCCCAGTTGGATTCCCTCTCGTGACACTCCTCCTAGAGTGTGCATTCTCTCCACCACTTCGGCCTTAATCTGGTCCTCCAAGTACGACGACATGGTAAAGGGGGTAACAACATACTAGAGGGAGGGTCGTAGCGCCTCCTCTAAACGTCGTGCCCGAGACTCCTCGTCAGGAAAGAGGTCTGGGGAAAAACGTAGGAGGTCCTTGAACTTGATCCCTAGATCCCTCACGGACATACTCCCCTACTGGCGAGAGAGTAGTTCCTGTCTCTTTTTTGCCTTCATCGTCGAGGAGAGGAATTCCGCCCGGAACTCCCTCTCGAAATCCGCCCAGGCCACCTCAGCCTCTCTCATCTCCCCCAAGTAAAGCATCCACCACTGACGTGCCACTCCCCGCATCTGGCTGACGGCCAGAGGAACCCAGTACTCGGTCGGGGCCCGAATCAGGCTGAAAACTATAACTAGCTCCTCTAGCTAGCCTTCCGTCTTAATGTCAGAGGTAATTCCCTCATACTTCTCGAGGGCCTATCGCTGGGAGGCCCGAAGAGTCTTCTGCCACTGGTCGTCCTCTTCCTCTCGATCAGCTCTCTGTCGATCGGCCAAAGTAGTCTTCGGGGCCTCGATCGCCTGTACCACACGTGGTCACCTCCCAGGTGCCATAACTGCAAGGTAAAAAAGGAATTCCTAAGCCCATGTAGTGTTGAATATCTTTCTTAAAATTTCTTAAGATTTTAATTTATTCTTAATTCCCAAGACATCCCAGAAACAAAAGAACACAAGTCATTTATGATGCATGTACCTTTCCTAGGGTCACTACCCTACAATCAGTGTGGTCTCACATGGTCATTTGGTAGGTCCAGAGTCCTTTCATCGGATCACGGGGGGCCCTAAAATCCGGTGTCCTAGCCGGTCTTCCCTGTCCTAATTCACGCGCCAAGGTCACGCAACACTGTTGCCTTACCATCCCATGCAATCCTTACTGTGCCTAACTCCAGACTCCATCCTATCTATCAACCATCACCTCTGATACCATTCTTTCACGACCCTCCTTCACCAAACGGAGGGAAGGGACAGCAGATTTCTAGGCCCTTACTTCTTTATGTTGAAGGAGAGATAATGACCCCTAGACCTGCCTTCGATAGGTCCCAGAGTGGCGACTAGCACCAAGGGTATAGAAATTTCTCACAAATGGAAGGAATTACCCCTTTTTGTTTTATAAGATCGAGATATGAGATAATGAAACTCAACAACACAAAGGTAATAGAAAAGTAAAGCAAAAAATAAACCATTCCCACATGCATGTTCCAAAACTAAAGCCACAAGGTACAAAAGGTGACTACAAAGGTATTTACCAAAGAAGAAAAGCAACAACTGCAACTGCCCAAAAGATCCGAGCTAGTATGGTCCTGCGTGATCCCCAAAGTCCTCCTGGAAACCTGAATGCAGTTTTATATACGTAGGGTGAGCATACATGTACACTCAGTAGGGAAAACCAACAAGTGGGGGAACGTACTAAAGTCCCGTGAGAAAAAAAAAAGTGTAAACCAAACACCTATCAAGGTAAACTATCCACCCCCGGCCTCCCCAAGGCACACTCCCAAAATAACGCAAGTCACGTAATATATATAATCAAATCACAACGATGTTTCGGTACCCCGCGCCACTTTCCAACTGGTTATTGAGACATCCTATGCATATAACCAATCCCGCCATTCTCACAGCAGTCCCACTGCCACACCCGCCCGCACACACCTGGGCCACAACTACCACACGCAGTCCCACCGCCGAGTCCCACCCGCAAACACCTGGGCCACAACTATCACATGTAACCATTCCTACAAACACCTAGGCCAGAACAACCACAACCACGCCCGAAGACACCTGGGCTAGAAAATCCACTACCACGCCCGAAGACACCTGGGCCTCATCCCGAAGACACTTGGGAAACCACCTGCCGCACACACCTGGCCAACCACCACACTACCCCGCCCGAAAGTTCTTGGGCTAATAATGGACCTCAGGCCATCACATCTTTCCCGAAGATACTTGGGCTATCCGGGAAAGAGAGTATAAAAGGAGCTAATAACCAGCCACTAAAAATAGTGTTGGGAAAAACAACCTCCCCCATGAAATGGGGGTGTTCGACACTAATTGCTCAACTTGGGTGGGGCGCGAATAAGAAACAAAAAAATACAAGTTTAGATATAGGTAACAAGAACTCACCCATATCCTAGGTTTTTCTAACCAGCCTACAGATCACATCACCACTGCGTCCAAGTCCCAAGTCATGACTTTCGCCAACAAAACCCATTTGTCCCATTCTTGTTTCAAGTTCAGTGATAATGTTCAATTGAGTTCAAGCACTACTGGGCAACTAAAAAGCATATGCAAAATCCAGGAAAGTAAACAGTCAAGCATCAACCATAACGCCCACACCCGGTTCTCAACAACAGTGGATCCCACCCCAATTTTTGATATAAACAAGTAACCACTAGGGCTTAAAACTCACAACCACTGAATCCATACCAATAGGGGATCCCATCCCCAAATTGACACAACCACCAAGAGTACAAGACAAGGGATCCCATCCCCTCCCACATTTCCAACAATAAGCCCGAAAAGAAAACAACCAACTACCATCATCAACACAAGTCAGGGTTATGCCGGTATTTTCAGATTTAAATGACTTAACACACTCCATGATTTCAATTTTCGTGTGTTTTAACAGGGGTTATCACAGAAGGAAGGATCCTGGTGCCTCAATTTATTTTGCCAGATATACGTGATTAACCAATTAATTTTCACAGCAGGAGTTTACAACCACAACAAGCCATTTAAAACATCAGTAGGGGTTCATTAGTGCACAAACAACAACCACCAACGGCCTCGATTTTCAGAAGGCATAAGCCAGCACAACTCAACAAGATTTTCATAACATAAACAACATCAATGATCACAGCCCCCCTATTTCTTTATAGAATCTAGTTCATTATCTTCATTTAAGTCTGGTTTGTCCAATTCTACAGAACAGAAGCACACCCACCCTGCATGATACACAAAAGAGAGAGACGAAGGAGAAATTCCCTACTTGTTTGATCGACAATCGACACTTAGGCTGGGTGCGGAACTTTATGGATAACGATGCGGCGCGCCCGATGCAGCAGAAGCTGTTAGTGAAAATCCGCGATCGAGGAAAGGAGAAACCACGACTAACCCTTTGTTTATAATAGCTTTGAACGGTTGAGATGAGAAAGCGAAACTGCCTAAGGCGCGGGGGTCGTGGGTTGATCACGCGGCTCCACTCGTCATTAAGGGGGTTCAGGTGGTTTAAACCGACTCATTAATTGATTAAGTATTTAATTAAAACTATTATGCGGGTTACGGGTCTTTAAAACATGCTCAAATAGGTCAAAATTGGGTTTAAAACCTTATTTGTGAAAAAGGGAGCGCTACTAGAAATTACCCGCGGGGTAGGCCAGAGCCACCGGTAGATATGAGATACTGGTCGGCCGAGCGACTAGTAGGCTGCAGCTACCGGTAGGCAGAGCTACCGGTAGGATGCAACTACCAGTAGGCCCCGCTACCGATAGGCTGCAGCGACTGGTAGGTCGCCGCTACCGGTGGGCTGCAGCAACCGGTAGGCCGAAGCTACCGGTAGGCCGAGCTACCGGTCGGCTGCAGCTACCGATAGGCCGCAGCGACCAGTAGGCCGCCGCTACCGATAGACCGAGCTACCGGTAGGCCTACACCACCGTGATTCCCATTCCCGAAATCCCAAAATGAGATTTTCACAAATTAATGGACCCCAAAAACCCGGGCCATTACATAATCATTTTGTAGTTAGTTCTGTTCATTCCTGCCATTACAACGGCTAGGCATTAACTACCATTTAAAATAATATTATTTTATTATTAGAGTGCAATGTCAAATTTCCATGAAACTCATTGTTGCATGTTGGGTACTCCATCAAGCATAGCATTCCATTTAAATTAATATTAACATTTTATTCACAAATATAGATAAATATAAAAATGTCATATTATTTATTTACCTGGGGTGTTACATCTAGTGTCCTATGAATGTGATGGATGTAACATGTTTGTTGAATTGGTGTACTAGATATCAGCTGATAAAGGTAGATATCTTGGGGTATATCTTTTCTTAATATCCATGTCCTAAATCTAAATGAAAATGAGATATTTCAACTATATACATCATGATTTGTTTTCTAGGGATTCCTAGATGGAAAAAAATACAGGCTTCAATAAATTTTTTTATTGTTGTTGGCCATTTAATACTGATTATGGTGATTTTCCAAACCTATGACTTGTGAAAGAATTTTTTTTTCTGATCATGATAATACATTGAGTACCAGGATTAATAATTTTTTCATTGTTATTCCTACATTATATTTTTTATGTGATTATAGAAGTAACTACATGTATAGTCACCCTTGCGTACTTCTATTCATGCATAGAGTGAAATATAATCAAATCATACCATTTAGATTTAGAAGGAATTGCAAAGAAAGTACATCTTAAATTCTGGGGGCTCATTGGATGAACACTTTGAATCAAAAAGTATTTACGTTCAAAAAAATATACCATGTTGCAATCCATATGGATCCTTTTAAGACACAGTTTTTTAGGTCATACTTTTCACTATTATGTTGGATAGAAGGTGGTGATTCGTGGATCATCAAGGTGATTATTTAAAATGATACTATAACTAATTTTAATTTGATTATATGATGGTTAAAAAATACAAAAATAAGGTATAATATATATAAAAATCATAGATGGAGAGATAAATAATTTATAGTTGAAGACTATGTATTTTATTAAGTGTCCCAAAAGTTTGGTAATCACTACCATTTAGAAACTAGGAACCACAGAACATTGGTAGGTTAATAGACATTATATTATGTAATAGATTAGTCATGTGGATTGTAGTTTTTACCTTTCACAATATTTAAGTGTTGTTATTTTTTTCCTGTTTTATATATTCAACAGTGACTCTTTGATACATCGAACGTGATCAACACTGATGATATCAATCCATATATATATTCATCTTATGTGGAGTATCTAGTTTTAATAGTGGGTATAATTAAACATTATGTATATAGGATGATTATTTGTGGTCATTTTTGTGAGGAAATCATGTGGATAAGATGTTATATGTTATATAGAATGTTATACCATGGACCTCCCATTGAAAAATATTACTATTTATTTTGTTCTAGACCTATTGTCTGTTTTGATACATCACTAGGTAATTTTTGGGAACACAACGGGGAAATAAAAAAGAAAAAAAATATCTATTTAGTTATTTATATGATCTTCCAACTAGATGGTGGTCAATGAAATATTACTTTAGCTTTGTTGGGCTCACCATAAATCTAGTGATCTAGAAGTAGCCAACCGGTGGCCCAACAAATTGCTAATATTGGTAATCAGGTCACCAATGGGCTTGAGGTTAGGATTTTTATTAAGGGAAACATTATAATTTCATCACATCGCCCCATGTAGTATTTTTTATAGTACATAAATCCATAATTTGACATGTCCATATATGGTTGAATTTATATGGTGGTTTTGGAATCCATTCATTCAATACATGAAAACAAAATATAGTATCCCCAAATTATATTTCAATTAATTAAAAAGTATAATAATAGGCTTATATTGCTTCTGGTGAATCAAATCTATATTATTATAATAAAGTAAACCAAATTCGAAAATATATGAGTTTTCATTCGGAAGATAGTGATTAATTTTTTAATAATTATGGAAAATCATGTTAAATTGAGGTGGTTTATTTTAAATTAAGTTATTAAAATGGTAAAAACATTGATTTAATTGTAAGTATTCATCACCATGAATCCCAAGATGACACATAAATGTATATAATATTCTAATATTGAATGAACAATTCTAAATAGATCGTTTTAGGGAATTATTTCTCGAAAATAATACCTCACCCCCACATCCTATATATGTTGAACCTTCATGCTCACCTTCTAGAGATGATTATTCATGAAGTATCCTCTTCGATGAATATATTAACATGAATTTGAATTGTGAAAATAGTATTTAGGAGGACTCGGTGTCGAACAAGAAACATTATTGGTGGAGGAAGATGAGTTTTTTGTAAAAATCAAAAAATGGTGAAATTTTAAAGGAAACATATCTGCAAATCATTTAACTACAGATTTATAAAATGGTAAATAATAGAAAAACAATAAATACATTATGTAGATGGAACATAAATGGATATGACTCTTATTATTCATCCCTTGGGTATAATAATGAGTCCAGTCACCTTTTCTATTCAAATATACTTTAGACTACTGAATGTGAATTATTATTTAGGAGATTCTAGCTTAATTATTCTTAGAGATTGAATAAATATTCTAGATGTTCACTGATGGTAGGATGGACCAGTCCAAATTCCATCATGGGTCAAAAGTATCATTTTGTTGAGATGCTGATTTTTGACTGCCAATGCTTATATATGAAGATTTACCATCTTTATGGTGTTCTATGGAATTGTTGATGTTAGTAAGTGGTTATTGTTAAAATTATTGTTTCCCAAGAGTTCCTCACATTAGGGATTCTCACTATGACTCGTATAGAATATTTTTCTCTTTCATAAAATAAAATATATATATTTCCATTAACCTCATAGATTCTGGATCATATATTGAATTATAGACAACCATGATGATTATTATATTGTTCTCTTTAAATAATATGGATTTGAATTATTTTATTATATAATAACTATTGTGTCCATGTTATTTATGTTTAGAAATAATAGTTCAATATTTCATTTAAATTTATAGAATGACAATCACATTGAGTCATGTTGATTAGTTTATTATAATAAGTTATGAAAAGCATAATTTTTTATGAGTCTTTACACATAAAAGATCTTATTTAGAATCCTTGATAAGATAATGGTGTTGATATGTAAAATTCAATTGAGTTTTTATATCATTGAATGTTTCAATTGACATTCAATTTAACATGTCTTTCTTTTGGACAGTCTTTATGCATTATTTATGAGATAATTACTAAAATGTATCTTCCTCTACTAAAATTTATTGGGATTCATAATTTTAATGGCTGTTATGTCATGAATGATGGAGTGATATCTATTTTGAAGACATAATTTTATGTTTTGGTTGTTCTGGATCACCAAACTATCATTTGTGGAATATTAATGATTTTTTAGTGTAGCTTGTAGAATATCATGCAAGGACTAGATCCTCGGGATCATGGAAATGACGATCGGTTGTTTGTCATGTTGTTTTAATATTTTTGAAAGAAATATATATAGATTATTTCGTGGTTTTAGTTATTTATGAATGATGTTTTCACTTGATAAGTTAGATCCTTTTAATTATACTATGTTTAGGTTGGAAAATTGTATATTGGTAGATGCTTCAGAATCCACGTGAAACTGTCTACATTGGATGACTCAAAATTTAAGGTTTCTAGGAGGAGATGGTTTTATACTGAAATTCCTATGGTATATATTCTCTGGGTTAGTTCAAATTTTTGTTTCATTTTCAATTAATCATATGTTTGTGAATGCTCATTTGAGCTCATGTAATCATTGTATTTTTTCATGTTTTACTGTATTACATGGATGTGTGAGTTGGGTTTCCTTTTTCACACATCAATATATTAAAAAGGATAAAATATAATAACCATGGATTTATTAAATTAACAATTTAATGTTGACCCTTTATTAACGGTATTAGAACCTTCTAAAATCCTTTAGTGGTATTGGGTGTGTGAAAAAAGGCCAGCATGTTAGGTGTTCAAGCCATTGAAAACTAGAAGGTGATTAATTTAAAACCTTCAATAGTTAAATAAAATTACCCAATGAATAGTTGAATTCTAAAATACAACTAGAATATACACATACATCATGATATTAATTTGAATTAATTATCATTAGCACCTGATTGGTTGTATATGATAAATTCATGGCCATGGAATTTGGTGGATGATTTGGTTAATGGAATTACTAATAGTGATTATGGACATGAATAAATTAATAAAACTATATTTTTGATGGTGGAATTGACATTATTCAAAATATATGGTATTTCCATTATTTTGATTATTTATATTAGGTAACAGTTATGTGATTCCAAGTATCAAGTATTCCCATTTTTATGATTATTACTATTAGGGGACCTGGAGAAGATTTTAAGGATCTAGTTTACATATTATTGTGATTATTACTATTAGGCATCATTGAAATTATTATATTTATCAAATGTGACTATTATGATAAATATTGATGGTTGGGGTACATGTACATAGTTCGAGGGACATTTTATTTCTCTATTGTTATAAACATGTCTATGATACTATGGACTGATAAACCCACCCTGGTTAAAGTAGATATAGTAAAATCATTGTACCATATTTTATATGTGGGTTGAATATATATACTTTATATGCATAATTTGTCCCACTTTATTGGTCTTAATTTTACACTAGTATATACATAATTTAGAATTGTTTTTCGATAGACATAATTGGTGGTGAGAAACAATGTCTTACTCAAACCATGCTTAAGATTATTTTAGTACCCAAGAAGAAATCAAGGATGTATGTCAGGTTAAGACAATTGATCCAATGTTTGAGGTGTAATTTTTTACTTTAAGATTATAGTAAGCATTATGGGATCATGTGTGAGCTAGGAACTAATTAGGATTTCTCATTATTTTGAATTATTTTAGTAATTTTCTTATTTTCATATATGAAAATATATATTTCCTCATGGTTATATATTTTAATATATGGAAATATCCTTATTTTATTATTTTTATGAAATGTGATCAATGCTATTTTTTGATTTATACTAATTTTGGTACTCTTACTAGAGGGTATAGACTCCATAAGCTATCCTTTTGGACCCTCTAATCTAGTTGGAAACCTTTGAAATATAGGGAGATGTTATTGAGACCATGTAGTGACTCAATTGTATTAATAATTAGTAAAGTAGGATAAGGTAATTATTGTACCCTTTGAGAACATTGATGTATTGGGTGTGGGGAATTATCTATTTTTCATTGGAAAAATCCACACATAATTTAGTAATGTTTTCCATTTATAAGTTTTCCATAAATAAATATCAAATATATTATAAGTACTATACTCATATGTTGTACAGTGTTAACATCATCTATACACTATTGAACAATGACTAGAGATCATAGATAGCATGTATAATTTAATATGAAATAAGAACATATTTATATTTATAGGTATAGGAGAAATAATGATTATGAGTAAATAACTTGTAAAACTAATGATATAATGGGAAACAATTTTGTTCCCAAAAATAATGGTCATGATCTCTATAAATGAAATGTGATATTTCTATTCAATAACCAAAGCATTGAAAATATTAATGTATTATGGAATTGGAATATATTTTGGAGAAACATATATCTAAATGTATTGATGTTATCATGCCAATAATAAAGAATACATATCATCTTGGTTTGGTTAGTCGTTGTTATATATTATAGTCCTTATGTTTAAATGGAATGATATATACATAATGGATATATTTTAAATGAGGTCATTATAAATATATAATTGAATGCATGGAGTGTAATTAGAAAAATTTACATTAATATATTATTCATATTCTTAGGTTTGTATGTTAGTTGAGATATATATATTTCTCTAGAGATAAATGACGGTTTTTCAATTTATCATATGTCTTGGTTAACTCTTGAAAATAATATCATCAAAATATATTTCATGAAATTAATTCAATACCACATCCATTGACTATATAATAAATACCTTATGGTGGTTAGAGTTTTTCATGTTTTACAGATAAAAAGGAAAAACTTGTAGAACTTTGTGATAATCAAGGATGCTTCTATTATCCATATGATTTCATGCTTATCAAGGGTTGGTGATCTATCATAAACACTATTCTTGACATTTTTATGTCCACATGATCCTTTAAATATGTTTTATGGTTTAAATAAATTTATTTTGAGGTCATGAAAATTCATATAAATATTAAAATATATATATTTCAAAATAATCGATGTCATGTACATCTGAGAAGATATTCTTATGATAAAACTGTAAATAAACATATCATTATCTTATCACATAGATAATTAAAAACAAAGATGATATATGAGTTTTAATGTGAATGAAATATTATTATTTTATATTGTTAAATAAAAATTGTGGTTCGTTGACATTATATATTTTTAAAGATGAAAGTAAATGTAATGGTTCAAATATAATTGGAAAATAAAGAAGAATCATAATCTTGATTTCAATATGAGTAGCTAGATTTCAAAAGAATCATAATAAATGATAGAAAATATTTTATATGTTAGAGAATAAATGATTGATTTTTCTAATTGGAATATAGAAAAATAGTATGATAGAGGAAATCACGGTTCAAAATATCAATTTCACAATTGGATTTGGGTCTAATTTTTTTGATGAAATCTATCATTGATGTGACAAAGTACAATGAGGTTATCTTTCACACCCACCTTCTTTTAATTATATATATTATTAATTTTTTTGAGTTGGGTAGTTCGGGAGAAATCCTGACTTAAAATTTTTATCTATTATTTAAAAACACACATTTACGCCTTGACAGCATTTAGCGCACTATTGTTGGAGCAGAGCGGCCTTTCTCGGGTAACTGTGCAGCATCGACCGATTCCCCACATGCTTTCTCAATGCGGAATTATTTAAAAAAAATGGAATAAAGGAAATAAAATTGAAATTTTGATGAAATAAAAATAAATCAAAATAACAGTTTCTAAAGATAATAATAATAATAATGCTAAGGGATCTTATTATTATTATTATCATAGTTTTTAGAACAATTTATTTTATTTTATTACCATTAATTGAGTTTTATTATTATAATTATAATCATAATTATTATTTTTATTTTAGTTTATTATTAGTTTATGTTTTATTTTATATTTTTTTAATTTTTTTAATTTTTTATTAATAGAGGCATAAGGGTTCCCCTCCATTTATTCCATTCTACATATCCTTCCTCGTATCCCATGCACGGCACACCATACTCCCCTTCCATATCGCTTGAGCAGGAGACCGCCCCCTACTTCCACCATCTGGTCGCTCCCCTTTCCTCTTAACTGGTAAGCCCTACTACGACCTCATCCCTAGGCCACTCGCTCACCTCTAACTCCTTTATTCGACAATTAGCCTCCTCGCATGTGCACATGGACTGCCACATTCTTTTCCTCTTCATGGCGAGTAGCTCTGGGATTTTTTTTTCATGCCTTCCCTCTTCCATGGGAACTGCCCCATCATCAAATCATTTTCCAATATAACTAGACTTGCGTCGTACCCTTACTCATAAACCTATAGACTCTTCATCTCTGGTGGACTTTTCCCCTTGGCCGAGCACCTCCCTGACGCGATACACCCCTTGGTCAAGTGCCTCCCAGACATTATTCCCCTCTTAGTGAGTGCAACCCCTCTGGTTAATCCTCTCCTTTATTTTATTTTTATTTATTTGTTTTCTTGGTTTCTCAGTGATTTATGAGTCTGATTTTGAGTCTTAACGATCTGTTTTGGGTTTGATCTCCTGGGTTAGGCCTCCTCCTTTCTTATTCTCAGAGAAAATATGTCGTGGATTTTTTTGGACCAAATTATGGAAGGATCTTCATGTGATGTTGGTGGATCCTTGTTTAACAATTTTTTACTGATTTTATTTTCAACTTAAAATAATTTAGAAAATTATTTAATTAGTTTTTTTGTGAGAATAAAGTTTTTAATTGATGTTGATATGTATAAGTGATATAGGTGTGTTTTATGTGAAAATTCATGTTGAAATGTTTATTAAAAGTTTATAAATTACACAAATTGTCTTCTTGTTTAGTGTCAATTTTCATTAAGTCACATAGAGAATTTTGATTGAATTTTCAGTATTTTTAGTTATGGGACTTATTCTAAAAATTGATTCATAAATATTAAATTGAATTGGTTTGTTAAAGTAATTAATTTAGCATAATAATTAATTACATTACATGATGATAATTTGATTTTGACTGTGTTTTGTTGTGAATTTTCTTTATTAGTGGAGAATTAATGAGTGGTTAATGTGTTTTTTTGTGAAAATCTATATTGATATATTTATCAGTGTTCTCAAAATATTTCATTTAGTTGTATGAATTTGAAAGATCTCCAGTGTGTGTTTTGGGTTGGGCATCAATGTGAGTTTTTTCATAAAAGAGGTTTTGAGTGTGTTTTGTTGTTTAAAGTCATATAACAGATTTTTTTTTGAAATTTATTAATAAATTTTCATGGTGGTTATCTAACTGTGAATTTTTTTTGTTAAATATTGTATTTGGATTAATTTATAGTTTATGTGATGAAGATTATGTTCTAAAAATATTTTAGTGTGCGTAATGTTTCAAAATGGTATTTGTGTGGGCAAATGGTGGTTTTTGTGTGTAAGTACCCAGTTTGACCTTTTCTTATAAATGAGACATGTGACATGATATTGGATTTTAAAAGAGGATTTGATAGTGTAAATGTTATCTTGTCATGTATGGTGTTTTTCAAGGATTTCTATGTGATGTGCACCTATTATGATCTTGAAAACATGTTTGAGCACAATGAAGGGTGCATGGGTAGCTAGGAAGGTGGACAAGACTAGTGGGATAGTGATCCGAGAGTGGATTCACCCTAGTTTCACATAGTATGATTGGAAACTAAAAAAATAACTAAACTTATGAATGACTGAGGGTCATGGTTTCTAAGCAATGTTTGTTGAGTTTCATGGTGTCTAAGCAATTTTTCAGGATCATGATTTATAAGCAATTTTTTCTGAGGGACATGGTTTTTTATCCACGTTTTCTAAGGGACATGGTTTCTAATTCACATTTCATCGAGACCTAGAGATCTAAGGACCCTTGATAGGTGACTCCCAAAAGGCCTCTCCCTTATTGTGTTCTCCTTGTTTACATTATGCTTTCTGGCCTGACATTATGGTTATCTTAAAATAATGTATGCGTGTGTGATTTAATTTATGTTGTTGTCTTTAAAATTGTTTTCATTTAAAAAACGTGTGGTTAAAATTGTTTACCTAAATTACTATTCATGGATTTATTTTAGATTTATTTTTTTAATGTGAAAATTTATTCTTTAATTAGTAATTATTATTAGAATCTAATTATTTCAGTAGCATCCTCTTGGAATTTTGTCTCAAACCCTACATACATATATCGGTGTATGTAGACCTTGTTCTTTGTGTATTCTAGGTTGAGGCATTAGGCTTAGTGATGGTGGATCACATTTTTGATAGTTTTTTCATGCAGGTATGTTTTGGCGTCTTGGGAATGTGGATTCTCATGTTTCATGGAGTTTTGTATTGGATTTTTAGTTTTCAAAATTTTTGAAGTCCACTTTTGGGTCTTTAATCGAATTGCACATAATAACTCTTATTCTGGTTTAATGGAAGGTTTTGATGTCTATTTTCAGTTTCAGTTTATTTATCTGATTAGTGGTTTGTATATATTATTTCAGGAAAATCTATCCCATGCACTGTTTTTGATACCTGGACACTTGTACCAGCCTGTGGGGATCTGAAACGTCCTTCGGTCCATGTTGCGGATCAGGTTGGGTTCCCGGTCAGATGGTGACCCTACATGGTTCTGGAAAAAATGGTATCAAAGGAGGTTTTCTTTATGGTGTTGTGTTTCTTTAGAAAGAGTCATAGTTGGCTAGAGTTAATGTTTTTAGGAATTGACATCCTGGTTATGAGTAATGTCCCAGACCAACATACCTTGAAGTGAGGATCGAGTTACCCATGTAATTTGAGGTTTTTTGAAGTCTTTGGTTCTTATGGTTAATTTTTTAGGATAAATGGAAAGTCATTAGGTTAATTTTTTATAGTGAGATCATAGGGTATATCAATACATTTTGAGCTAGGATGGTATCTAGAACACTCTCTTTGGAGGTGGTATGATTGGCATATGGCCTCCAACCATATGTCCTAGTGACACACTGACCTTAGTCTCCTCTTGCACTGTTCCTCATACCCTTATTTTGGACATTTATGAATTCTGTTTTCAATTAAGAAAAATCATTTGGTCATGGAGAATGTTTTGAAATTATATTCATTGAAAATAAAATGATAGGTAATGTTTTAAAAGTGCGGGTTGAATGTTTTGGTTTAAAAAAATTGAAACGGTCTGATTTTGATTCTTTGTTTTCTTATGGGCCACCACATGAATGGGTGTATATAGAAGGTGAAAATATTTATAGTAGATGAGTTGATGGTTGTAAATTAGGTGGGTGCTGGTGTGTCATGGTAACATGAATGTTTGAGGCCCACGGGACACCATTGGTGTTTGTGAAACACACCCGCTTCATTCTTTTTCAAAAACAATTTTTAAGGAAAATATCGTGTTTTTAATAACTAGTGATTGTGTGGTGTATCCCCGTGTTTTGGAAATTTTGGGTGTGAGGTGTTTCGAAAAGAGAATCATTTTTGATTGAGTTTTTCCTTGAGTCTGAATTGCTATTTTTAAGTTGGTGTGACAACATGTGGTTAGTGGGTTCTTTTGAAAAATTCCTTGGGGAGCCCTTGTAGTGGTTTCCCCTGCACGTTTAGTGTTCGGTTGAAGAATGTCATGACCATTGGACCAGTTTGATTGGGTCTATGGTTTTCTTTCATGGCTAATATATTCCCCTATAGTGCATTAACATGTGATTGAAGTGTAGCCTTTGGAAAATCACGGTTGGCCAACCCTCCAGTTGATTAACGTATGTAATCTCCATTTTTAGTGACTGTTCAATGTCAATACCTTTTACATTTTGGTTAAGAAGATCCTCTCACAGTGGGATGATAGATGTGAGGGGAATTTAATGGATTTATGGTCTCTTTGAGTTGTCTGGGTCATCAGGTATGATGTTTGACACTTTTGTGTCTGAAGGCCCCCATTGAAATGCAGAAAGAAATTATAGTAAGGATGGGTCAAGATAGTTCAATGTTATTAGTGTTGACTAGTGTTTTGAAAGGATTTTTAGTACATTCATTAGATTTGAGGGTCATTATTGGTGATACCTTACAGCAAGAGTCCTCTTTTAAGTACAATGATAGATTTAATATAACCATTTGGGAATCCCGGTTTTCATTGGAGTGTGTCATCCTCTTAGGGAGTACTGATTTTTCTGTTCAAAGTGGTGTGTTTTTCATGCATCTTCCATTATTATGTCTCAATGTTAAGGTTGAGACGTGATGCATGTGCCTCATCTAAACCCCTGTTTTGGTGGATAAGACATAGTGGGGTAGTTGGATGTCATGGTGTATTGTGTTTGTTGGTGTTGTGTCAGTTATAGTATGGTCTCATGTGACTAAAAAAGGTGAAACTCTTTTTGGTAGATTTCTATACTATACAATGAGGTAATAGATGCTTCAAACATCATGGCTCTATCCAAAGACCTCGAAGTGAATCTAGCACATGGTTAGGGAACCCGAGGACAGTATGGGACCTTGACATTATTTCTATTGTCAGTATTGAAGGTGAAGATGGCTTAATATTTTTCTGTGGTTTTTCTATTCCTAACTACCCATTTGGAGGCGTGAGATTTCCCATGTCTATGAGGAGGCATGGTCGTCTTGTCACCTTAATTTCCCTGGGGTTTCAACACCCCGAATTTGATATATTTTAGTCATCCTTATGGGGTATGTTCAGTAAATCAATCACAAAGTTATATGGTTCTCATATAAGGATGTGGAGATTTTGGTCTATCTTCAACCCAAGTTTTGGATCCATGGTAGTTTGGTCCTCCCTCCCATTCATATTGTGGGTGGTTGTTTGGTCACTATCATAAAAATTTCAATGTTTTGTATCTTAGTCAGTTTAATTTTAGGGAGACCCAAGATTGTTATCGGAAAAATTTCTCTAGAATGATTCAGTGTTGGCCTTGCACATAATGATGGGGTGTCCACCCGAGCATTCGTTTTTCAGTTTTCTAGTCTCATCCCGGGAGTTAGTAAGTTCCTAATGGTGGGGATCCCCTTCGATTTTCCCCATGTTGGCCTTTTAGTTATGTCTCTAGAGACGAGTTGGTGAAAGATAATCAGAGTGTTATTTGGATGTGGCCTGGTATTATTTTTTCCTTCCAGAAAAATAGTGAGGTTTTCGTTCAATGGTTATTGAGGTGTTTCATCTGGTGAAGTAGGTTTTTGTGGGAGAAAGATCTTATTTCTGAAAAAAATCAACTAGATGTGATCCAGCTCTTGGGGGTGGATGACACATTTCGGTAAGACTTTTTACAAGTTTTTTAAGGTTTTATTTAGGCCACTTTTTCTGAGAAAAGTGTATTTAACAATATTCACTTTTTTTCTATAGTGGTCCTCTTTTAACCTCAAGGGGTGTCATTTTTTTCTTTGGGGTTCAGTCATATTGTGGATTTCCGGGGGTGGAATGTATTATGGTGGAGAGTATTGTCAAACCCACTATCTTTGAATTATTCATTTTATTAATTTTCATTGAGTTGGGTTGTCTGGGATGAATCACAGCTTAAAATTTTTAGTTGTTTTTTAAAAATGCACATTTTGGCATTGATATCCTTCAGTGCACCATTGTTGAAGCCGCACGGCATTTCCTGCTTCACCGTGTGTCTTTGCCCAGTTCCCTAATAACAACCATGATGTGAAATTAATTAAATACAATGGATTAATAATAAGGAAACATAATTTAATATGTTATGGAATAAAATACAAATAAATAAGTGTTTTTAAATATAATAATAATAATATTGTGATGGGATATTATTATAAATATTATCATTGTTGTTATAAATTTTTATTTTATTTTATTACCATTAATTGTGAATTATTTTTTTATTATTATAATTATAATTCTATTTTTTACTTTATTATTATTGTTGGTGATATTTTATTTTAATTTATATTTAATTTTCCAAAAAAATTATATTTTTTATTATTAGAGGCATTAGGGTTCTCCACCCCATTTATTTGACATGCATCTGCTTCCCCGTAGCCCATGCATGATGCACCGTACTCCACCTTCCTACTACATGAGCAGGTGCCTGCCCACAACCTCCACTGTCTAGCTGCATCACATTCCTCCCATCCATAAAGCCATGCACTAGCCTCATATCAAGGATTCTTACCCACCATCCACTCCTTCGTCAATCAATCGTCCTCCTCGCATGTGCAATGTGATAGACACCGAAATTTTTTCCTCTCGACAAGAACCTCTGGAAAACTTTTGTCACGCCATGCCTCTTACCCATACACCTCCCAAGCAGGGAAACAGTTTCTCTTAGAACTGGACTCATGTCGCACCCTTGCTCCATGGCCAGGTGCCTCTTCATCTCTATTGCGCTACTACCCTTGGTCGAGCACCTCCCCAACACGTTTTTGTCCTTGGCCTAGCGCCTCCCTGGCATGATGCTCCTCGTTGTTGGTACAACCCCTCCAGTTAAGCCTCTCATTTATTTTATTTTTTCTGTCTTTGAATATTTTTTATATTGAGTTTTGAGTCTGATTTTGAGGATTAATTATTTATTTTAGATTTGATCTCCTTAGTTAGGCCACCTCTTCACTTATTCATGGTGGGAAGGTGTTGAATGTGTTTTTTGATCTAATTTATAGAAGGATCTTCATCTGAGGTTGGTGGTTCCATGTTTAAACATTGTTTGAGGAGTTTATTTTATTATTAAATTAATATTGCATATTATTTATTAAGATGTTTTTTGTGTGAATCATGTTTTTTATTGAATTTGATCTTTATATGTGATATAGGTGTGTTTTATGTTAAAATTCATATTGAACAGTTTATTAATAGTTTTCAAATTATGAAAATTGTTTTTTGGTTTGGAATCAATTTCTGTCAGGTCATACATGGAACTTTGATTGCATTTTTAGTATTTTGAGTCAAGCGACATATTCTAAAAATTGTTTCGTAGATTTTTTTGTGAATTTGTTTGTTTATTTAATTAATTTAGCACAATCATTAAGTATTTTACATGTTGCGAATGTGATTTTGACTATGTTTTTTCTGAATTTTTATTTTTAATAGAGTGTTTATGTGATGTTAATGTGTTTTGTTGTGAAAACCTATATTGATCTATTTATTAGTGTTCTCAAAATTGAAAATTTAGTTGTTTGAATGTGAAAGAGATGCATTGTGTGTTTTGGGTATGGAATAAATGTGTTTTTTGTCAAAATCAATTGTTTGAGTGAATTTTTGTGTTTAAAGTCATGCCACAATTTTTTTGAAATATCTTAATAAATATTATTGGTGGTCATCTAATTGACATAGAGTATCCTTTAAAAATAGTAAATGATTTAATTGATGTTATAAGTGATGAAAATTATGTTCTAAAATGATTTTGGTGTGCCTAATGTTTCAGAATGGAATTGGGGTGTGCAAATGGTGGTTTGAGTTTGTAAGTACCATGTTTGAATTTTTTGTATAAATGTGATATGTGATGTGATATTGGATCTTAAAAGGGGAATTGATGGTGTAAATGGTTTCTTGTTATGTGTGGTGTTTTTCTTATCTTGTTTATGTGATCTGAACATATTATGATCTTGAAAACCTGTTTGAGCACAATACAGAGATCCTATATTGCTAGGAAGGTGGAAAATACTAGTGGGTTAGTGATTCAAGGGTGGATTCATCCCTATTTCACTTAGCAGGATTGACGACTGCAATAGTAACTAAGCATATGAATGACTGAGGGTCGTGGTTTATAAGCAACGCTTGTTGAGTTTTAAGGTTACTAAGCTGCGTTTGCTGAGGGTTTTGGATTTTATGCCACGTTTGATGAGGGTTGTAATTTCTAAGCCATGTTTCCCCATGATTTGAAGATATAGGGGACCACGATATCTAACACCCATGGAGACTCTCCCATATTTATTTAACATTGTGTACATTATTCTTTTTAGTAGGACACTATGGTTATCTGGAATGTATGTGTGCATGTGTGTAATAAATTATTTAATTTTCATAAACATTATTTTCATTTTAAAAAAATATGGTTGAAAATTGTTTTCTTTAATTACTATTCAAGAATATTTTTTCTTTTTTATTTATTTAATGGTAATATGTATTCATCATTTAATTGTTTTTCATGGAATCTTTTTGTCTTTGTGGTAACCTACTAGGCCTTTTTATTAACCGTATATAAACCATTGGGTGTATGTAGTACATGTTATTTGTGTATTCTAGGTTAAGTCATCATTCATAGTGATGGCGGTTCGAGTTGTTTATGTTAATTTCATTCAGGTTATTTTTGGTGGCTTGGGGATGTCGCGTCTCGTGTTTAATCAATGTTTGTATTGGAGTTTTTCTTTTCAACCTTATTGTAGTCCTCTTTTGGGTCTTTAGTTGAATTGTAGACTTTAACTCTGATTATGTTTTAATGAAATGTTTTGATATCTATTTCAAGTTTCAGTTTATTTATCTTGTTAATGGTTTGTATTTATTGTTTCAGGTAAATCATTCCCATGTGTATTTTTTATACCCGGGAACTTGTGCCATCTTGTGGAGATTGGGAACGCCCATTGGGCCATGTCGTGGATCTGGTCGACACTAGGTCAGATGACGACCCGACCTTGTTCGCGATATTATCCTTATTATATAATTGATATAATAATATGATTATTTTACACTTATATAAAAAATTATGTCACATAATCATAAATACATTACTATGACAAATGCAATAACTACATTATACTATTGTGTGATGATATGATTTTTTAGTGGAGGCCTACAAATGAGTGACATGTTGTATGTCAGTATATCATGCCACCGAATTGGAAATAACACCATATAACACCAAGTGATGATAGTTTGATGTTTGGTTATTAAAATGATTAATCAATCACACCATATCCAAGGTAGTCACATTTAAATGTATATGCTAGAGATGTAAAGAGATGTAAAGAACACACCACAATAAGAATGGACACAAGGATATTTTGGTTTTAAATGAGTTAAATATTTGAAACAAAGGAGTTATTTGAGAAGATAAATTTGGAAATGAGGGTTCTTCCATGATGAATCATATCACATAATTATATTTAATATTTCATTATTATAACTACCCCTGAATTGTGATTTAGTTTATTAAAGAATATCTATGTATAACCTACCCTATATTTAATATATCAAATAATAATTTGAATTTGGACACCTCAATAGTGTAACTGATTATTATTGTCTTATGAAATAATTGATATACCACATTTAGGATGATAAGGTATTATAAAACCCATGTATCGATCATGATGGTTAATAGTGTTAAGTAGTCATGAGAAACATCTACAAATAGATCATCAAAACTATTATGAAAATGTGAACTCAACAAATGTGACTAGTGTGAATATATATATATATTTATATTATGGGATCATCAAGAAGGGTGGTTACAAACAATATCGATCATTCTCAAGATAGGAATACTACACACAACATCCATGAATAAGAATGAACTCAAGGAACATAGTGTAATGATCACACACAACATTGATGTTATTTTCTCTCTAGTATTTTTTTAACTATTATAGGTGTTTAGTATAATTTTCCCTCAACACTTATTAATTAATTCATTATTAATAATAATATGACGATGTGCATAATGATGTAATTCCAATTGAAAACCAAGGTTGAAATCTACTGATATATGTAGAGATTATAACCCTATTATCCTAATGATTTGTAAACTAGTTTCAATATATATTATACCTATAATTATCATAATAATTATTGTTTTTATCATCGTGTGATCACTACTATAATTAAAAAATGATAAACAATTATAATAAGGGTAAAATGTTATAAGAACAAATTATACATTTAACCATGATTCATCGTCCCTCTTATTTCTCATGAATATCTCTTAAAGGGCTAATAATTTTATAAGAGTGGGTTCTCTAATGATGAACATAAAAATTTGTTTTATATTCATTCCATTGACATCCCATAATTGGAATGTTTAAAAAATATGTTTTTCGTATTATCATGTGTATCAATATTTTTTCAAATAAAATGTAATACCAATTTTTTCCCTATAGATATATCAATGGACTTTTGAAGAATTATTTACATATATTATTCTACACAAGGTTTTCGAAAATCTTTTCTGAGGATACAACTGGATGTTCCCAAGATATATTAATATGATATATTTATTAGTAGATTGATCATATTTTTTGTACTTATCATTTATTTATAAAATGTTTTGATTATTTCATTATATTAGAAAGAGTGATTTAAAAGAGAGTTATATTCCTTTTTTAAAGAGTCATTGTAATATAAATATATAGGATATTCATGGAATGACATTAAAGGGCAAAGGGAAAAGGATGAAAATAATGTTAATGAATTTTTTTGGTAAATGTTACGTATTAACAAATGGTACCAATTGAAATAATTAGATATTGAGAATGGAAATATGAAGCATCAAATCAATAACGAAATTATCATGTTGAGGCTAGATTTTACAAAATGTTATGTATATTTTATGAGAATATGTACCTAAAAATATAGATTAATTATATTCCTATAAATCATAATTTATGACTCACTAAGAGGTTATTAATGGTTTATAGGATGAACTCAAAGATGATAGTATGTGTTTATTATTATAAGACATTATAGAATTGGGTACCCTTAAATCCTTCATGATTAATGGAATCAATGTTAATAATTTGGATTTATAGGTTTCTTATATTTTATATTTTTATGTTTTATTAATTATTGGTTACGAAATCACCAAAATGAGAATAATAATTATTGGTTACATAAACCAAGACAATATCTAAAAGGATAAAAAATATAATAGAGAAAAACTAACATTGAATTTAATTAATCATAATTCATTAAAAGTTATTTAATTAGTTTTAGTGAAACCAATCTTGATTCCATAATAAAGAAAAAAAATGAAAAGGAGAATATCTATAATTATAGAAGATTTCATTAATCATAATCCTCATTGAATTATATCTTGAGAAATTGATGTACAATAAGTGTGGTGGGAAATAGATCCTTTAAAAATAGAATGGTAATGATTCTTAAGGGAGATATGAACATGTTGATTACTATTCCTTAAATTAGTTTGATTACAAATGTTAAGGTATATAAAAATACATTAAATATTCTCTTGTAATATGATGGAAATAGTTAATTTATACGGGAACTGAGGGAAATAGGTGTTCCTCACTATATTGTTATGTTTTTCTACAAAATATAGAATTCAAATTATATTAATATAGTTTTAATATTTTACAATAAGAAGTAGATGAAATATTTTAACTATAAAATGAAATATTATACTAATTTTAGTGTGCACAATCAGATTTATAGTATTAGTAAACATAGTGTTCACACCACCATATATTTTACCATATCACAACATGATTACATATAGTAAAATTTTGGTTTTAATCCATATATTGGGTTCATTCATAATGATATTATATAAAGAAATTGATAACAGAAATATGATATTTATAAATACATTGTGGATCATAATTATAAGAAGAATGTGTTCACTAAAAGTGTTTCATAATAATTGATATAGGGTTCTTCATGCCTAATTATATATAGAAAAATAATAGAGAGATATTAAAAGTTGATTGAAATCCACAGTATCAAAATATAATTTTGATAAAACAATACACATTGGTAAAATCAGAATAATCTCTACAAATTATAATAGTATGAAAGAGGCTATGTTAGTGGTTGAAATTGATTAGTGAGGACACAAATATGAATTTTGATATTCCCATGAAAAATGAAAAAGATAATAATAAAATGTTTGGATAGAATGTGGTGAAAATAATTAAAAGACAATTTAAAAATTATTTGAACCATTAGACATTCATTGTAGGAATACGTCCATTGTGTAGTCTGTTTCATGGTGGTTGTCACACATTATTTCATGTGATGGGTTAGGGATAATACCTATAATGCCATTACCAAAAAATATCTTTTATTTAGATGATTTCTATATGATCCTAAAAGTATAATTGTAGTTGAAAACTCTTAGTTCACATGATTTTTTCGGTGAGTGATTCTTGGTGGGGTCTTCAGGAACATGGGGGAGCATCTGCGTGTGTGTGGTGAATCCAAAATTATCCATAATGATGTATGAGTTGACAGGATTATGGGAATTTTTTGTGTTTTTTGGGGCATGTTGATGTGATGGAAAAAATCATGAACCAATTGTAATGGCCCCAAATTCAGAATGGGATGCTGAAATAGTAATCTTGAAAGATTGGATGTTGTTTTTAAGAAATATTTAATATATATATATATTAATATAAATTTAAATAGATAGAATATTCATGGATTGTATTAAAATGCGGTAAAACATCCTTCTCAAAAATAAATATGGTATGAATTAATGAACATTATACCGTTATTGTTTTCTTAATTTACATAATTTTTATTTATTAAAGGAAATGAGATGTTTATGCAATAAATAAAAATGGGTATTTAAAAATTATTTTTTTCAATGGGATTTTTTATATACAATATAGATTATTGGTTGGGTTATATTTTTTAATTATATAGAGCTTAATACAACTATCATAGAGATATGAATTATTATATCTATCAAAAAAATTTTAATTTCTTAATATATACCATGTTTATTGAGGACTATTGAAAAAAACAGCATTGAAGGATGGACATGAAAATAAATACACCTAACAATTTCAAATAATTATCTCGCTATTATTTATTTCCTTTTCATTATTATGAGATCTAATAAAAATAGGGTGAATAAAATCATGTTACTATATCAAATTTGGAGTAAATATATAGTTGAACTATTTTTATTCAGTCCCAAAATGATGACAAAAAACCTTAATTAAAATGAGGGAAAAATTTATCAGATACCTCAATGGTTAGAGAATGAGGTTTAATCCAAATTTCCTACTAACTTTCTTAAACATAGCATTATTTTTTCAAAGGGGAGTAAAATCAGATAAGTCCAAAGTATATTTTTTCACATTAAAAATAATTTTTTGATAACAAAATGTGATTTCTTGGTTTATGTTTCTTCCATTAGTATAATGGATCTAGGATGTCTCATTGGGAAATTTTGGTTTTTATATTGATGATTTATGATATTTTTGTCAACAAAAAAATCAAAATATGGTGATTAGTGTTCCCATACATATCATATATGAATTCCGTACATATCACTTTATATTTTTTATATTTTTAAAATCATTATGAATCATCAATACTTTTTAACATGGAATTTATTGAGGAAAATAATTTTCATGGGGATATTTATGTTCACAATCAAGCCATGAATAATATGTTTAATATTGGATTTTATAATCTTGGAGGGGATTTAGTATCAATTTTTATGTTGATGTGATCCTAACCTGAAGGATAATACTTAATGTAAATCACCATGAAGATGGGAAGAAAAATGTTATCTAAATAGAAAAGTAGATTATTGGAGATTCTTGAACAATATATGGGTTAAAATTGAATTTAAATTTCAAATCATTCTATAGATATCAAATAAGGGGTTGAAATTTATCTATTGTGTTGTGTTTTTCAAAAAAAACTAACAGGTAAATATATGATGGAAGTAATACATTAGATAAATCATTTCATAACTAGCTCAAGAAGAACTATTGAATATTATAACATCTCAGAATGTATAAATAACTTGGTAGATCTAGTAATAACATGTGACCACCAAATAATTCTCCATGATCCAAAATATTTCAATATAAACATGGGATTTATATCTCTTACAAGAAATATCAAAAATAATATTGTGGTGATATAAACCTCTAAATTGATTAATATATGCGTAATATAAACTGATTAGGAATTAATGACACACTAAAATGGTTCATATATAATAATATGTGGGAGTGTATTTTATAACTGTCTTTTTGGAACATTATAAGAGATATTCCAGTGATTGAGCCAAGGCATGACTTATGACATAAAAATCACTTGGACATCATGAAAAAAGATTTAATTATGAGGTTATTTGGTTTTCTTCAAGGAATAATTGAAGCATGAAATATTGGGTGATATATTAATTTTATTTAAATTTCTATACCTGAAACCCTAAGAGAAGATATTTCACATAAAATTTATAATAAATTAATTTTATATTGAATGAAACTATTACCTTGGATTGGGAATCATTTTTATTTTCGGATGTTGATCAACCATAAATACCTATCAGTATTTTCTTCCATACACTATGAGGATTAAAGGATAGAATCCCTACTTTGGTGATCAACTTGTGATCCCTTGATATACAAGAAATTCAAATAAATCTCAGAGTGAATATGCGTTGAATAGATTGTATTATGTTGTCTATGTGGATCACGCGTCCCTCATTCATGAAGGAACATCTTATTCAGTTCTCATTCTTAATTGGGATATCGACGGAGGATTCACAATATACATTGTTATGGGAAATAATTATTTATTTTTAATTTTATATTAAATCACCAATAGACATAACTATATTTTTATAAAGCTAAAATTTTGGATAAAATATTATTTAATTGCATACAAACACTTTAATAATATTAAAATATTTAATAAAATCTATTTAATCTTATTGTTATTATAATATTATTATTAGTTTATAGCATTCAAAAAATTAAAAAATAAAAAATATTATTTAAACTGCATGCCAATGATTATTTATTATCGAACACGATCTTGGTCTGTTTGAACTACAATGAATTTTAGAAGAATTCTTTAAAATCCTTTAATTTAATTATTTTATTTAGGAAAAATGTATTTTTGATCAAATAAAATTGAATAAAATTTTCCTATCCACGATGAGAATAATATTTATTATATTAATTTAATTATAATTGTATTTAACCAATATCATCAAAAAAAACATTGTGTGTGATAATAAAGGATTCAATACCATTTACATTTGGTTATATTACCAATGATCAAGATTACTAAATATTAATGCGTCAAGAAACCCACAAAAATGAACATAATTTAACAATGATGACAAACAAATATGAATTCCCATTTTGTAATACAAACCCATTCTATAAATATCTGATCAATCAAGTTTCACATTTGTGTCACCAACATATATTCCCCATTAAATTTTTTTTAACTATCATAAATAAAAACATTGTTACAAAATTCTCATGGAATTTGGTGACATGGCTCTATTCTGATAAATGGTCCAAGATATCATATTTCATGAATCTGGAAGGGACAAATCCTTCATCGAGATATCCATTAATGAAGTTTTAATCATTATGCACCCGACATAACATACATCACCACAATAATATTTCATCATAGTGATAATAAAAAAAATCAATGATTGTTAGTCATGACATGAATTAATCATAATTTATTGTCTACAGGAAATTACACATGCTCACTGATAGAAACATTTGAGGAAAATACATGAGTAATTCATACTAGAAGGTTTGTTATAACATTATATATTCTTCAAAATTACCTTGTAATAACATCATGAGAAGAAAAATCATTCATATATGAGTACTCAAACAAGTATAAATACATTGTGACCCATCACAATATATTATCTGGAAGTAATTTTATATTTAATAATATCATCATGTTGCATTATGTTTCTCATCACAGAGGGGAACTTCTATTACTATTTCAATGCGATGTATACTCTATGAAATTATTACATTAGATTCATCTAGAATAATAAAAAACATATAATAAAATGTTTTAATATTATATAATTAGAATATAAATGTAATCAATTTAATAAAAGTTTGTTCTAGGTCACCAACTCCAATATTTTTCCACTTGAACTATTTCAAATTGCCTACTAATTTTCGTATACTCAAACTCACATGATAAAATAATTTCCTCTGTGTAATGTAATTTTTCAAGAGTTCAATCGTATTTCTTCAATTGAAATACTTTTAACTATAAGATCAACTATTTCAGAAAAAATACCTATACATATGATACTTATAAATATTGTGACCAATACACTAATGTGACTTGGTTCTTTAATAGGAGACACTACAGTAGTATTTCTAGATTATAGTCTGATATTATCTTTTCTGATAAGTTCCATGTCACGCTCTTGGTTGAAGATGAACAACCACACTAATTATTTATCTAACTTATGAGATGAAATATACCAAACTCTACTATATAATAATTGACTGTAACCTACTTTTCAGTTATTCAAGATCACACATCCTCCATTTGGAGTATAGTTGTATCCCATCTGGGACTTAATATCATCATGATCTGTTTGAAAACAAGCATCTACAAATCCTCTAATGACTATTTCCTTATCTCTTTAAAAAAACAAGGATCATATACTTAGTAAACCATCGATACTAATGATAGTACATACTACCAACCATTTTAGGTCACATGGGTTATCATGATATCTTCCTAATTCACTTAATATGTAGTTTAGAACTTTCCTAGTACATAACATAACATGCATGACTAAAACAACCACTAATGCTCATGGAATACATGCCCTTATTTTTTATTCTTCATGCTTCCTAGGTAACATTTTACTAGAATGTTTAATATCACATGACGCTAAAATTAATACCCCTGGGATTACTCTATATTTAATCTATTCAGTATATTTTCAAAGATTTTATGTTTACATAGTCTATGAAACCTACTTGGTCTATGACGATGGATATAGATACCAATAATATACGCTATCTGTCCCTGTTCCTTAAAATTGAATAATTTATTTTTCCACGTTGTAAAATTCTAAAATATTGGAACATCATTTACAATGAAAAATATTCCATGAAAATATTATATTAAAAATATGTCTACACTATTAATATTCTATTTCAGTCATAGATATCACACTTATTATTTATGAAACCAATATCTAGTAAGAATTCAAAAAAATGAATGTTTAATGACATATAATATTTCATTAATATATTATTATATATTTAATATTTTTATATCATATTAAAATCCTTTAGAGTCCTATAATATTCAGGTTTTGTCGTATTGACATCTTCCTAATGGTTTTCAATAAAGAAGGTTTTTTTAAATCCATTATGAAAATCACATTTTCTCAGTAAGCTATAATAGAAAGTAGGATTCTGATGGATTTCATCATTGGGACTAGAGAAACTATTTCATCATAGTCAATTCCGTTATGCTTTCAAATCCCGTTAGATACCATTCATAGCTTATATATACCGAATTGTCATTTCATGTCTAATTTCATCTGGAATAATAATTTATCCCCAACATGCACTACAACCATAGGGGGTGTCCAAAAATAAAGACCTGATATTGGTATATGGAATCCAAATATGAATTTATGGATTCATTTAACTTAGATAAATCTATTACACTTAGATATTCTTTATTTGTTAGATGATCATTGTCATCAATTAATAATAATTCACCATTCTCAATGACATAGAAACCATTCTATTATGGTTCATTAACCTCTCCTTTACTCCTACATATTACTTTTTTCTATGGAAGAATTTCATGTTCCACTAGGCCTTGTAGAATCTGGTAATGTTCAAAATCTCTCTTACCTAAGACTAAGAATAATCTACGTATATCTCACTACCTGTAGCTATTATAAGGATATTCATTCTATTAATTAATAAAGAATTTATTTACAATATTACCATTTCCTCATGATGGGTAATATAGGATACATTCGCTTCATTCACTAGGGTTTCCTATATAGAAAAATTTTGTGCCTCGTGGTAAAATTTTGTAACTTTAAGAGGCCTTTACTATCACCTAGAAACCCCACACAAGTAATCATAATAACAAGGGTTTCCTTCCATTCCATAAGTGGTTCAATATTTCACTTAATGCTTTAGTTGAAACATGGTTTAGTATTTGTGATATTGATTATAATGTGTATCCTCAAAAGGATAATTGATGACATGCATGAATCACCATTGATCTAACCATTTCCAACATTGGGTGGTTATTTTTTTCACAAACACTATTCCCTTGAGCTGTATAAGGAGGATTCATTTGAGGTAGGATCCCATAATCCATTATATGATCAATAAATTATTGATTAATATATTTTCCACCACATTATGATATGGGTTTATTACAATTTTAAACAAGATTATTATCAATATAATTCTTATATTACATAACTTTAACAATTTAATAAGACTTACACATAATTATGTAGACATATCGATATTTAATAAAATTATCAATAATGGTTATGATGTATGAGTACCCATCTCTATCCACAAATGGAAATGGTCTAAAAAAATTTGTATGAACTAATTAAATAATAGATTTTACCTTTCACCCTTATAACTAAATTGGGATTTTTTCATATAAACTTTTAAAATTGTGTGTCATATAGCAAGTGGTTTTTGTTAAAAAATAATTTATATATACATCATGGTATAATTGATTCAAGAGCTTCTAATTTACATTTCGTTTCTAGTGTTGAAATATCTAGTTTTGGGATGAGTCATTGGAATCAGTTTTGATATAAATTTCTCTTATATAGTTTGTTTAATCCATAACATAAATACAATCATTACAATATTCCTTACCATATAAAATATTATCATTATAAATGTCGAAACATACATTTATGAAGTTCAAAATAAATCCACTTTTATCATATTTGGTTATCAATATATTGTTTTTTGAAACATAATTCATAGAATAAATAAAATTTAAAAAAACATGATTCTTATTGACATTGTGAGGTTGTAGTCCCAAATAGCTAAAATAGTATATTATACTCTGCTGGTTTCTCATAGATCTACCTTCCATCCAAATAATTTTTGAATATACTATATTCCAATATTTAAATATATTTGGGATAACCTATACTTTTATATAATTCCAAATTTGTAGAATAAAATAAATTTCACAAAAAAATAAAATTCACTTGAGGCCTACTCATACTTTTTTGGAATGGTGTATTTTTTCATCCAATGAACCTTATTCCCAAAAGAAAAATTGACAAAATATTATTACATCAATTTTTCCTTAATATTCTTCATCATGGATGGGATTGAGGGATTTTATGACCATGTTCTCCATAGTTTCCCTTTCCATTTATTCATGATAATAGAGGAAATATTTTCATACTTAGTTTTCTTATATACATGGAAAATAAGAGTATGATGATTTTACAGAGATTTCACAATGCTATTTATATAAAACATATAAAAAAATTAGTAGAAAATCTACGTGGGGGATTCATTAATGAGATTTGATCCTAGTTCTTTATGGAGTTTAAACACTAGAACCTCAACGATATCAGTTTATCCAATGATATTGGAAATGTGAGTCCTTCATGGGGAATCAAATTTATAAATTCTATTAAATATATCATTCAAAATCTAAAGCCTTTCTTGTCAAACTCTCTCTTGGTAAAAATCATAGAGGTTATCAAACATTTTATAAAAATAAATGTTTTTGTTGGACCTAATGAGTTTACTAGACATTGATACAAGCATAAAAGGTTTATAGTCGACCTCATCAAATGAATTTTTTCATAGAAAATTAATTCTTCATAAATCATATCTTTTCTAGGCAGACATGGAATTAATGATTTTAGTTTTTAATATTTCCCTTCATGGAATAATAGAATCAAAAGGTGTGTAAACCACTCTATAATGTTACATCTTGTTAGGAGGTTTTCATTATCCAATATTGATCATAGGGATAGTCTGGATAAATAGATGTCCATTTTATTATATAATTAATGATCATATAAGTAGTATATTTACATAATTACAAATTATCTGAAAAATAAAAATTGTATTTATTTTTATTAATTCTACCTCAATTTTAGCATGTCCCCTATACCATCACCATTTAAATATAAATGTATAGTATTAAGACATTACACTGGAAATGATCTATATTCCAATTCAAAAAACCCCATAAAAGGATAGTCATGCTAATTAATGTTTTTAAGGTAGGAAGGTCTTTCCTAACTGTGGGTATGAAGCTCCTTGATCCATTGAGTGGACTACCCTTTCTTGAAATACTGGCTTAGATTTTTTCAAAATGTTCCTCTATGTTACATCATGTCAAGTTAGGGCTACTTATCTTGATGTTATATGGTTATGTAATCCCATGACATTAATAATAACTCAATTTTTAATTTAAGTTTCCCAATGATATCTAGTGAAACACATAGCTATAAATCTTTTATTCATAATAATGTAATGGAAGGATATGTCTTGATAATATTTATTTGAGAGATTTTAATTCATTGCAAAAGAATTTTAAATATTCTGACTATTTTAATATCTTGACAATATTATGTGGATGATACATAAAAAATTTACTTTTCTATATAAAACATTTACACATAATTCATTTATTTAAATTATCCCTTTGAACATTAATTCATTTGTTTATGTTTTCATGATCCTATATTTATATGAAAATTTATTTCATAAATAGAAATTAAAAAATGATTAAATGAAACATTAATTATCATTATTAAATGGATGATATAATGTGAAGATATTAAATTAGCTTTGGACCTTTAGGAAATAACTCATGTTTTCGGTATTGCAATGACTTACATGATTTGACATGTCCACCAGTGTAACACCTGTGTTGGAATCATTATTTTTATATCTTGAATCAAATCTAGGATAAATGGGATAATACCTTAAAAAAGTAATTATAACTCACAATCATTTGAGCAGAAAAAAATAATTTGATAAATTATAATTTTATAAATACACTTGGACATGTATTTCTGACATAATAATTGAGGGAGGGATGACTCACATGCCCTGAAATAAAATTTAATAATAATTAATTCAATTCTCATATAATAGTTTAAATCTAATACATAAATAATCATACACATATCCTTTCATATATCATGAATGATCATATATGAAATATATATGAAAAACTAAATGGTTAATATTTGTTTCATTATCTTTTCATTATTAATAATATATATGTGCTTCAATTAACTATCCTATAAACAAACTAACTACTTATTTAAGTCCATTTAATATTAATGACCATGAATATTCATTTTGGGATAACCATCATAATGAAATTAATGGAAAATAAACAGTAGAATGAATAGTTGTATATTTTTTCCAAAAAAATATATATATCTATATAAAATCCATTAAAACACTAAATAAATTTTCAAAAACATATAGTGATAGTAAAAGAAAAAAAATGTTTTCAAATATTCAATTGTTATATCATTGTAATTTAAATATAACTATAAATTGGGAGGCTAAATGTTATATACTATCTAGTTACACACTATATAAAACTATTTCTATGTATCCAGGTCACATGCTTGGGGATTCATCATGTTGAATAGGCTAGAATATACAATTGGTACAACCTACCTATAGCTAATGTCTCCACTTTCTATGTTCCAGAGATACTCACCTAGCTCTTCAATGTGTATATTTATAGATAACAAGGATTTTATATACTATATAAAAATCATGTTGTGAGAAATATATGTGTATAAAAAACCAATAGAAAAACTCACCGTGTTCTCGATCATGAAACTACCTGACATGTGCCACTAGCTACAAGTGGTGTATCTCTTATTCAATTTTTCCTAATAACCTGACTTCTGTCTCAAACATGAGAATTTATGAAATAAATGTCTTTTACAACACATACACATCATGTATATATTAAATTCTCAAGGTTTTTAGTCTCATTTAGTTAGAACATATATAATGACAACACATAATTCATAATTTATGCTACTAACCTATGTAGACATCACGTTCTGTACATTATATGAACATCATGTTCTCAGATTACCATATTCTAGGTTAGTAGGTAAAAATGAGTCATACATTGTGTATAATAATTGTGTTTAATTCTATGTATTCCAAAATGCATTCATGTGTAGCATCTAATGTTACACTACATGCATATTGACTAAACTACATAAAACCCTATCTTACTAGCAAAAAATTGGCAATTCTCATTGAAATGTCTAGTTGTTTATCAACAATTCATTGACAATTACGAAAATTAAACACTAAATTATCATGACTATTATAATGAATACAATTTAATTAAAATAATATTATAAGGATAATAATATGATACAAAAATTCAACCACTATTTCCAATTGATAAACAATTGATTAAATAATTTTTCACCCACATGTGACCATTATAATGTTAATTATTTGTTTTGAGAATAGAAGAAGAATGCCCTGGTCATAAATATATAAATTTATTATAATATTTATATTACCATAACATTATTTGATGATATTGATGTAAAATTTATAATTAATTTATTTCATATCTGATGAAATGATTACCTTGTGTTAAGAAAATGCATATTTTTTTGTGATATTGATATTCCAAAAAGACCATTTCTATTACATCATGATATTCTAAAGGAATAAGGTTTTATTTTATATAGTAAATAATAATAAACAATTTTTTAATATTTAATTACATGAAATACTCAATTTTTTATTATGTTATGCACAACCCCATGATTTTCATGTTTGATAAAGTATTCATCAAACAACACCGAACATAAACAAACATTGATATATATTACAATTATAACATATTCATTAAATTGGTGGGTATGTATAGTATTAAATATTTTATGAAATATATATATATATATCAGTATATATAAATTTGTGATTATTTTATTTGTAAATAATTAACCAATATTTAGTAATGTCATTTTATTATTCAAAAATATGTTTTTTAATTTATTTTCATTGTGTCTCATGAAATTTACATTATAATAATTTTTTTAAATTTTATAAAATTTATTTTATATTTATAATTCATTTTTTAATCATAATATCATCATTAACATTTGGTGATTTTTTTTCAGAAATAATGACTTTTCGTTGAATAGTGGAAATACATTATTTTGTAAAAAGTATTTTATTTTATATAAATAAATTTATTTTAAAGTACAAATTTGTTTCGAATATTTATTTATGTAACCCAATAATTACTTCATTATATTTTATAATATTAATTACTTTGGAATAAAATTTATAATGGAATTTCTTATATGATTATTTGTGGGTCTAAAAATAGGGTTTTCTCAAATTTTTTTAAAGTAAATAATGATTATAATTTTTAATTAATTTAAATAATAAATAATTGAATATTTATTAAAACAAATTCATTGATTATATATTATAATTTATTAATTTATTTTTATGAAATGAATATTATTGGTCATTAAATTATTATAGAATCACCATTTTCTCAAAAACTACTCTTCTTAAAAACCCAATGTCTCTCTAGTTCCACGAGATAAATATTAAATTAAAATTTCCAATATTGTAAATGTAATTTTTTAAAAAAAGGTATAATATTTGGATCAATCATATTAAATAATTCTTAATAGGTACAAATTAATTTCATTTTAATGGGATTATTGAAAACAGTTAAATTTAATTACAACTTTTAAGGAAGAAACATGTTTACCAAGGGGGAGGCTCGCAAAACCCTAATCATCGAGTTGGTGGTTTATTGGCATCGCCTCCCACTTCTATTGATCCTGTCCTTTCCTTTTTCCAGGTTATCGGTTTGTTTCATGGGTATGGGTTGGATGCTCTATTGGTGTTCCTAGGCCGATGTCATCGTCAAAGTGCCATGTTCCATCCCCGCATGTCCCTTCTTCATCCCGTGGTCTGGATGGTTTTGAATCCAATGAGTATTCCTATAACGACCCAAACATAAAAAATTAAATAATCTTGAATTAAATGAATAATTCAAATTAGGGATACTTTCAGTTATAGAGTTTTAGAGAATTAGGACATAATTATTACATCTCAAATGATTACAAAGTAGACACTTCTACTCAGTTTCCTTTTTTTCATAAAATAAAATATCTTAAAAAGAAACATGTCAACTTCTATATTTTAGATAGAATGTCATTACATGATCCCATCCTTGACATTATTCATCTTCATGTCCTATGGAAAATATTTCAAAAACATGGGATGAGCATAAAAATCTCAGTAAGGGATACACAAAGAAGGAAAACTGTCATTTTTTAAATATAAAAAGTAAATAATGAATTATTAATCATAAGTAATAATTTTCACCTTTATGAAGTAGTAAATACTATTCAATAAATAAAAGATAATTGATTACCCTTTTTTAACCAAAATATCATCATAAAACCCATATAAATAAAACATAACATATAAAGGTAACTTGAGACATAATCCTACTTAAATGGAATAACTATACGGTGGACTTCAACAAATTTCACTAAATGGAATAGCCATACATCTGACTTCCATACCCAATTCATTAGAGGTTATAACATAAACACCCATCCTGTATTCATGGGACCACCCGTTATTTGGTTTATCACGTAACCACCCGTAAAATGCCCAGGTACCATTATAAAATCATAACACATAAAACCAAAATAACGGATTGATAACATTTCCAGAGTTCAATCACAATATATCATTTAAATATATTTAAATAAAATAATCATTTATCAAAACCATTTTCAATACCAAAATACATAAAAGAGTATATGGTATTTTTTTTTCTTATAAAAACATTACGACTTGATGAGGAAGCCCAAGATCAAATAGTACTCACAGCTGTGGAAAGGTCTTTGTCACCGCGTACATTAAAAAAAACATTTAATTTCTTGTTTAGTAAAACGCTTCGTAAAGAAAACGTTCCCTTAAATAAATGTAAAATTAAAAATGGGGTTTATACACCATATAAAAGAAATTTGTTTCTAAAACAAAATATTCCTCAATGAAAGGAGATAAAATAGAGTCCTTTACAACAACAGTATCCTTAGATTAAGGACAAATAAATTACATAATAATGAGTGAAAAATATAAATACAACCAATATATGAGGATATTAAGTGTAGAAAAATAATAGGTCATTCACACATATTCATAGCATGACATAATCAAGAAGTAGAGGTTTAACCAAAGGAATTGAATTGGGTAAATTAGTTCCATTACAAAACTATGATAGCCTAACGACGTCACTTTAAAATTCAGAAAATGAGTTGATGAGAGATAAAAAGTTTATATCATCAAATGTACCTAACATTAACAGAAATAAGGATATTTAATAATATATCCCAAAATAATAAGAAGTTAATTAAAAGAAATAAAAAAACAAGCCTTTTAAAAAGTGGTGTGTGAAAGGTTCGCTTACCGATTTAGTAACTTACGAAAAATACACCCAATGAATGAAGGACCATACAATGTTGATGTAAATAACCATAAATAAAATTATATTACTAAAATATTAGAATAATGGGAAATAAACACACCACTCAAAGGATATAGTTACAAATATATCATGAATCTCACAGGAACAAATAGTGAGATAAAAACCCCTTACCTCGTTGTAATAAATCGAGTAGTATGACCAAAGGATAATAAGAACCTAATGAATCATAGAATAACATGAATATAAATAGAAAAATGATAAAATATATAAAATGGAAGTACAAAATACATAACACGAAATAAATAAGTGGAGAACAATAGAAATCTCATGGAATTAAAAGCGAGATAAGAAATACCTTAGGAAATTTCGGTAGCCTAACGACGCCACATAAAACATCCAAAAAATGAATTGATGAGATCAAATAGGGTATAGAATCATATGAACATAAAAGGAATGTATAATGGATATACAGATCATAACCCAACATAATAAAAAAGAACTTTATATAATTGACATGAAAAATAGAACTTTGAAAATTAGAAGGGTGAAAGAATCCCTTATAAAAATCTGGCAGCCTAACGACGCCACATAAAATTTCATAAAATGAATTCATGAGAATAATAGGGGGTATCTAATCATATTAACATGAAAAATACATTAGGATAAATATAAAATAACATCCCCACCATAAGAACATAAAGCTTAAAATAATTGACATAAAAGAGAATACTTGAAAAGAAAGAGAGATGTATGATCCCTTACCTCAAGTCTGATTTGTCTTGTTCGTTTCATTATATTTATGAATAATAAACTTTGGTCAATTGAAAATTTATTAAGGACCATCATTAATTTTTATTATTCAATTCATATCACATATTATAAGTTTATAATAATTAGTTAAATATGTGAGTTCATATCAGACGTTTTTGTCGATGTTCAGTACATGAGTCAAAAATGAACTTGTTTGAAAAGAATTTTCTATGTAGTTGTCAGTAAATAATATATAGAACATTATTAATTATTTAAAAATAATATAAATACTGTATAAATTAATTCTATACTATTCCATTAAACTTTGAGATAAAAATGAAATGCACCATTCATGGAGACGGTAGGTCGTACGTACGCATGAACACTACTATGATTTCTTTGTCATATTAATGGAATTAAAACTAAATGAGATATATATATATATATATTATAATTACAGTATAATATATATATTATATATGTCACATAAGTTCATTAATTTCATTAATTTCATTTTTTACATTCCATGTATTGCATGAACGAGTCACATCATTTGAGGGGGTTGTAGTTTACACTTCCTCATATGAAATTATTGCATTTTCACAACATGCGAAGAAAAAAGGTATGTTTTAAATATAAAATACAGAAGCATATAGAAAATAGAAATACCTTATATATAATATATAACATATAGTTACATTATAATGGACACCATGAGAGGCGGTAGGAGGTAATTGAACAATCATCGTTTCGTGAGGCAGTAGTTCGTCGTCCACAGAAACAATATGTTCTTCACCCATTAGATGGATGTGTGTGTAAGTTTAGATTGAATCCTTTTTATAAAATCATCCTAGTATATTTAAGATACTGGTTTTTAACAAAATAAATTATAAAAAGTGTTTATTGGGTTGGAAGGAAAAATAAAACAAAAGAACGTAAGAGAAGACATTACCTTTAAATCAGGTAACTCCCCTTGGTTTGAAACAAAAGGGTTTCTTGAAGATATTTCTACCTAAGGTAGGCATCTTGGTTGAAGATAGGGATATTCTGAGATTATTTCAGTAGAGGTTGGATGATCCAAAGGGATTTAGTAGTGTGAAAAATAGGTAGGAAGTGGGGTGTTTTTATAAGGGAGAGGAGGGGCAATTTTGGAATGCCGAAAAATATTATTTTATTATATAATTATTTTCAGTTTATGAAGGTCCAAACATCCTTAAAGTCGAATATAAGGTGTCCCATGTTCGAAATAAAATCATCAAATTAGAATTGGACAAGTGTTGGATATTTTTTAAAACATTATCTTTTTATTTACTTAAATTATTCAATAACGACGTAAACACCGCATCTTCATTGTGTCATAAATAATTTTATTTATTTGATGTCTAAATATTATAAAACAATTACCATGATGTAGGAAATACATTTATCTTTCTAATTAATATTTATAGTAGAAATGATAACTTGTATAACCCCTCTTACAAATTGTTTAAGTAAAACAATATATGTTTGGGGCATTTTTATTTTTTACTTTAAATAAAAGGTATTTATATCATTATCTTACTCAAGTAGCTACATGGGGACCCAAAAATTTACCCATGGATTTTCATGGTCATCAATGACTCATCTAATAAGGTTAGGATAGGTGTAAATGTAATTTCTTATTATTATAACATTATTTTTACCTTAAATTACCCTAATTACCTCTAATTGCGATTAATAAAACTCAAAAGTTAATATTCATCAAAAATAATTTTCATCCCATTTAACCAAATGTCACTTACTAATGAAAGCCATGTATGTCAGATTTTTTAAATTAAAATCACAGAAGGGGTATTATTTCATTTAAATGAAAAATCTGTTTTTTAACTACCACTTAGTGGTTTCACTATACATCAAAAATTGATGTTTTTCAGAAAAATATCATAAATTCATCCTAAGATATATTTTATATTCCAAATTAAAAAATGAATTTCATTTTACAAAATTTAAAACATATAAGTTTCATTAATGAATTTTATAATTAATTCTCGCTGTCAAAACAAATAGCGTGTTTTTAAAAAACAATATATATCAAAAGATTGACCCCTGTTTATGTCTAATTTCAAAGTGAAATTAATTACAATGAAAAGCATTGGATTAAATGGTAAAAATATATTCTAATTAAAATTTTAATCCCATTAAAACGATAATATAACTCTATAAATAGATTAGACTAATCGGTGGTATTGAATTAAAATACAACATTTTTACTATTCATTAAAAAATGAACTTTATTGGAAAAATACCAAAAACATACACAAAGTAAATTTTGATGTCTTGATTATAAAAAAGAATTTTATTTTCACAAATATAACATATAAAAGTGACATTATGTATATTTAAAAAAGGTTCATCATTAAAAGGCTATTAATCGACCTTTTAATGAATATTAGAATATTTATGCTTAAAATTAGATTCATTCGCATTTTAAGCCTCTATCATTTATTGTATAAATGTAAAAATATTTAACACAAATATATAATAATTTTTTAGTTAAATATTTTCATTTATCTACCATTACAAGGGCTAGGAGTTAACTACCATTTAAAATAATATTACTATATTATTAGTGTGTAAGTAAGATTTCAAAGAAACTCGTTGTTTCTTATTGGGTACGCAATCAAAAATAGCATTCCATTTTAATTAATATTAAAATTTTATTCACAAACATTATTAAATATGTAAATTTAATATTATTTATTTACCCGGGATGTTACATCCTTCCCTACTTTTGGGAAATGTGTCCTGGAAATTTTCATATTGGGCTTGGAAACGTCATTCAAAGTCCCACATCGGAAAAAGAGTTAGTAAAACTATCAATTTAAAAGAAATAAAAATAATTACAAAGGTCAACAAACTTAACCCATACATGGGATCCATGTAGGAAAACATGGATATGGAAGAAAAAAAGGGTCATGTTCTGATGGATAGTGATAGAAAACTTGTTTAGGAGAAAGTTAACCACATGGAAACCACAAAATTGTGATGGGTTAAACAATATTTGATTCCCCAGTAGGAAAAGTTAACAGAAAACATTTTTGTTTTAAGTTACTTTTCATTGAGAAATTTATTTATGGGCTTAGCTAAAACAAAATTAAACCTAATTACTATTCATTTATACTTTCATCTCTTACTAGATTTCTAACACAAACTCATATTCTCTAAAAAAAGATGGGTATTCGGGATGACTTGTTCACATTAAGAGTGTTATAATCACCTTCTAGAGAATCACCTTATCCAAAAAGGAGAACTATATATTTACCAAGTATTTATACCTTAAACAAAACCAAAATTGTTAGTACAAGATCAGATAATACCCAAAAAAGGCAATTTTTACAAAAAGAAAAGTTACTCTTAATCTCCAAAAATTTTTCAACAAAACCCAAAGTTCAACAAAGACCATTCAATAAACTACTATCTATAAAATTAATCAAATGTAATCCAAACTAATATTGAAACCCAAATCTCTAAAGGATATAATAACATAGTCTTCCAAGGTAAATCATAACATTTATCTCCAAATAACATCAGTTACTCTTAAAGTCTCATACTGAAAAGTAATTAACCTAGTCATATATCTCCATGATAGGTTAATCATTTCCATAGATAACCCAAAGTCAAATTATTCCTGAGTCATAAGATAATCTAACGAAAAATAATTAGTCTACTAAAAAGGGACTTCACATTATCCAGTGGTAGGCGATGAATCAGAGTCTCACTTTGTTTGTGGGTTCGATTCACGCAGCTTCATCCGACGTGATGGGTTGTCACATGGTTAGCATGTTTTCCTATTTCCCAAACAATATATGTAACAACCCGAAATTTTTAATAACTCTTCTTTCCTAATTTTGTGCGTTATTTTATTTTTTATACTCAACAAAATTGTTTCATTTGATAACATGAGTATAATCAAAATGAGACCGTTGGGTTTTGACTGTTATATGACCATTGGTCAATGTGACCACTGGAAACTAAACGTTTCAGTTATTGTCTCTAAATACAAGTGTTCTTGGTTAATTAATATAGAAAGAAGATTTGATGGCCTCACCCAGTAGTCTTGGACCGATCGAATCCCATTTAACAGAACTTGGGAAGGAGGTACCACCAATAGGCTTTTCTCTGGACCAAACCCATGTCGAACTTCATCATGTGAAGCTAGAACGGAATCGCCTTCATGAGAAGTTCAATCTGATAGAAATTACTACTCGTGCGATGTTGCCTGTCCCTACCTCAGATTCTCTCACCTTATCACACCTTACACTTAGGTCATTTTCTGGTGTGATAAGGGGCTATGTAAGGAGATCGTAACTGCCTTGTGTAATCCTTTGCTTTAAATAAAAAATTTGACTTCTTCTTATGATGATGTTTATGAATTTTCAAATGTACGGATAAATATAGTATGAAAATTATTGATGAATTTTAGAAAAATGATATTTTAAAATTTTTTATTTAAACCTTAAATAATTAAAAATGTGTAATGATTTTCAAAAAATGGTCTTCTACAATTATGTTCAGTACGAAATTTTGAATCTAATAAGATCAACATAATTTTTGATGAATAGTAAATTATGAATTGTGATTTTATGCTTAGGATTAGTAATGATACCAAATGGATTAGTAATATAACTTAAAGAAAGTATTAATATAATCTAGGAACCTTGATTAATTAATGTGATTCAATAAAATGGTGAAATAACGGTTTCATAAATTATTAGTCAACTATTAGTTTTTTCGGGTGAATAATATTTTTTAGTTAAAAATTAAATTAAAAATATTTAACTAAATTATCTTTATAAAATGGACATTATTTTTTAACTCAGAGCATCGATATTATGTTATGATATTTTTTTGGGATTTATCTGAAAAAAAAGAATTTTCAATGAATAGTAAAAATACTGTTTTAGGGTTTCGGTATGTTTAATGACATCAAAACTGTGTCATGATGATGTGATGTGACATTTTAAGGTTTGGCCGACCAAAGGTGATGAAGTATTGTATTGGGGCCCCTATGTGGCCTAACTCCATGGGAAATACTATGGGAGAGCCCATGGTTTTTCCAAAACCACCAATGAGGTGTCATTTGGCCATTAATGCCTTGTCCCCTCACTTTCCTTATAAATACCAATCCATCCTATCATCCATTCGACTCCCAACACTCCCACAACTATGCTCTGGTCTCATTACCTCCCAAGGAGTCCTCCCATGGTTCCCCCAAGCCCTCAATGTCCCAACCATTGAGTTTTAAGAGTTACAGTTTAAGGTAAGGGATTTGATCCCTCTATTTCATTTCAAGTAATCTCTTTTATGTCATTTATTTTATCCTCCATGTTCTTATGTTCGAGGATGTTATTTTATATTAATTATAATTTCCTTTTCATGTCCATATGATGAGAGATCCCCTATTACTCTCATCATTTTTTTTATGAATGTTTAAGTGGCGTCGTTAGGCTGCCGAATTTTTACGAGATTCTTTCTCCCTTCTCGTTTTCAAGATCTATTTTCATGTCAAGTCTTTCAATTTCCTTTTTATTATGTTGGGGTCTGATATATATATATATATATATATCATACTGATATTTTATGTTCATATTATGAGAGACCATATTTGATCTCTTCAATTATTTTTTTAATGTTTAAGTGGTGTCATTAGGCTGCCGAATTTTGAAGGGATTCTTTCACCCTTCTCGTTTTCGAGATATATTTTCATGTCAAGTCTTTCAAGTTCCTTTTTATTATTTTGGGGTATGATCTCTATGTCTATCAGAATGATCTTTTATGTTCATATTATGAGCGACCCTATTTGATCTCTTCAATTTTTTTGATGTTTAAGAGGTGTCGTTAGGCTGCCGAATTTTTAAGGGATTCTTTCAACCTTCTCGTTTTCAAGTTCTAGTTTCATGTCAAGTATTTCATGTTCCTTTTTATAATTTTGGGGTATGATATCTATATATATCATATGGATATTTTATGTTCATATGATGAGATACCGTATTTTATCTCATCAATTCATTTTTTTTGATGTTTAGGTGACGTCGTTAGGCTGCTGAATTTTTATGGGATTCATTCACCTTTCTCAATTTTCAAAGTTCTACTTTCATGTCTTGTCTTTCAAGTTCCTTTTTTTATGTTGGGTTATGATCTATATATCTATCAAATTTATCTTTTATGTTCATATGATGAGATACCCTCTTTGATCTCTTCAATTATGTTTTTTGAAGTTTAAGTGACGCCTTTAGGCTGTCGAAATTAATAAGAGAAATCTTATTTTTTTCTTCCATTCATGTTTGCCATTTCATATGGTAAATCATTAAAATTTCATTACCATGTTCTTAAATACTTTTAATTCTGTCCCCCTAATATTTTATGGATCATTTATGATTGGGTGACCCATGTCCCCTCTCTTTTCAATGTTTTCTAAAACCCCGAAACATAGACGTTACGCTGCAGAATTTCCATCTAAAAATGTCTCTCTTTTTCTAATGTTATTTTACATTATTAAGTGAATACTCAAATATCTATCTTCTATAGGGGTATTCAAATATATACCAATTTGTTCTATTTTAAATTTTGGGATTTACATACATGATACCCACTTTCCGTTTCCATGGGTTTAATGTGACATAAAGATCATTCCTTTAAAGCAGTTTTAAAACGTTATGATTATGAAATAAAACCCATTTCTTTTAGGATATATGGGTTTTTTATGAAATGATTGATGATGATATATGTGGATCACATTAAAATAAAGATATGTCAAGGGTGCACCCTGATAGTTCTCCAAGGCATTGGGTAATGACTTAATCTCTAGAGATGATATTTTTAACGACGTCTTAGTGAATAACCTTGGTGATTTTTAATGAAAACTTGGGGATGGACCTTAGTGAAACAGAAATGATTGTCAATATTAAATGTTTTAGTCACATCATCAAGTTATGAAAAATGTTATTTTTATTATGATATTCCTCATGATTTGTTTCTAAGGCCTTAATATTCTTTTACATGATATTGTTGATGTATCTCAAGTTCAAATGTTTAATGTTTCCCTTACTGGGCCTTCTTCTCACCCTTTCTTTTAATGTATACCCCCAAGTTATGAGATGCAGTAATGAACCTAGGATGAACATAAGGATAATCCTTTCAAGTGTTTACGAATAATGTTATATGTTTTCATGTTTTATGTTACTGGTTTCCAAGACACTAAACCTTAAAGATCCTCAGTTTTGTAAAATGTAATGAAAAGTTATGTTATAAATAGGTGGGATGTCATTGTTGGTATCATAGTATTGTTTAGTTATTTGTGGAAATTAGGATATGAAAACACTAGGAAGGATCCTATACAAAAGTTTAAATATAGGAAATATTACTGGTGTTTTCTTGAGTATTGAGTAAGGGGTTTCCAAGCAAATACATCCATTTCTAGATACGAGGAGGTAGAGGTGGCTCTAGTACAGATGTACATAGAGGTAAAACCCGAAAACACCGCGTTGAGCTAGACTCGAATGGGAACTGGTACACGACAATGGGCCTTGCTGCACTCTTGGTTACGTCACTCCCGGGGGATATGCTTTGGTAAATTCATAAGTTTAGTATAAACCATTATTAAAGGAATAAAGATAAAATAAAATAAATATTCACATAATAATATATGATCATGGATAACCTAGATTGGGACCTTGGGGACCACAAGATAGGGTATACTTTCCTTCTATAATTTTATCCTTCTATTCATAATATTCCCTTTTAATGATTATTGTCTAAGAATTTAATCCCCCTAATTATACGTTGTTTTCTTAGTTAATGGCGGGAAATGGAAGGGCATGTCCCAACAACCAATGTGATAGGAAATGTGGTGAATGCCCTATTAATGTGACAGAGATGACGAAAGATAAAGTTGAACATATTATTATTATGTCAAACCAGCTATAAAAATCACAATTAATAATTTGTACCTAGTTGAATTCCCAAATTCATCAAGGAATAGGAAGACGAAGTCTCAAGTTTGTTCATCAAATAAAGTTGGTAAGAAAATGAAGACCCAATTTCCTTTATGCAAAAAGTGTGGAATGTGGCACCCAGGAGAATGTCACAAAGGAATCGGAAGATGTTTTAAGAGTGGGGTGATAGGGCATAAAGTAGCTATTTGCTTTAAAAATATATATAATGTGATGAATGGAGATAAGGTTTGATCTAATGTACCTTATACATTTCTATGTCATAAATGTGGAGGAGTTAGACATTATCCAAGGAAATGCTCTATTGGAATAGGTGAGAAGAATGATGAGCATCAACAATCATCAAGGACAAGGGAACAATGCAAATCATATACTGATATGTATCTTGGGGACTAAGGTACATGTGACTTCTTCGCAATAATTTTCTATGTCATGTTTTATTTTAGTTCGTGCACTATGAGCATATTTTTTATGTTTTCCAAGATCATTGAGTCACTACCTAAGATGAAATTATATCATTAAGGAAAACATTTATTGTTATGTACCACATGTTGATGTAGTGAATATTTTCTTCTTAAAAAAGGTTGATTAGTGGATTAAAATATGATTATTATTTAGGAAGATGTTCACTATTCTAGGACCCCTATTTGATCGAGGTAAATAGATTACTACGATATTTTCTTGGAGGAGTAAAGGTTGACTTATATTTTGAAGAATCGATGAATTTAAGTGGGACATAGAGTAATTTAGGTTACTTATAGAGATGATTAACCTATCTTGGGGAAAATATGTTTAGGTTAGATACTTTTGTTATAAGATGTTAGGAGTGGTTGATGTTGTTTGGAGATGAACAATGATGTTTATTTTGGAAGACTATGTTATCAAATCCTTCTTGTATTTGGGTTTCAATCTTAGTTTGGTTTATTTTGGGGAATTTTAAGGACAGTTATTTATGGAATGGTCTATCATAAACTTTTGGTATTACCATGGACATTTGAATATTTAAAAGTAGTTTCCCTTCCTATGGGATTCATTCTTTATGGAGAGGTTTTTTATCTTACCCTTTCTGTTTTTGGGATAATGTTTAAAGATAGAATAAATTGATAGTTAATATTTTGTGGATTATGTGTCTCTCAAGAAGTTGATTCTTGTGATTTGATGTGACCAATTAGTTTTGAATACTCATCGTTTGGAGAAAAGATTAGTTTCGGTAGAAACATATTAAATGATTAAACTCTACTTGAAGGTAGGTATATTTCCCTTTGTTTTATTCTATGTAGTAAATGAATTCCTCAAAACTATGAAAAGGAATGTAAAACAAAAACGTTGTCTGTTAACGTTTCCTAATGGGAAATCAAATACCTTTTAACCCATCATAAGCTTGTGATTTTCTTGTTGTTAACTTTCTCTTAATCAAGTTTTCTATCTCTCTCCCTCAGAACGTGACCCTTTGTTTTCTCCTCCATGTCCTCATTTTCCTACATGGAATCCTAGTATGGGTTAACTCGGGTGACCTTTGTACTTCCCTTTCTCTATTTTAAATTAATAATTTTACTGACTCCTTTTCCGATGTGGGACATTCAATGAAATTTCAAAACCCAATTTTAAAAATAGCGAGGATGCGATTTCTTAACGGGGGAAGATTGTAATGACACGAAATTTTGAATAACTCTTGTTTCCTAATTTTTTGTGTTATTTTATTTTTTATACTCAATAATACTGTTTCATTTTATAACATGAGTATAATTAAAATGATACCGTTGGGTTTTGACTGTTATATGACCATTGGTCAATGTGACCGCTGGAAACTAAACGTTTCGATTATTGTCTCTAAATACAAGTGATTTTGGATAATTATTATAGAAAGAAGATTCGATGGCCTCACCAAGTAGTCATGGACTGATCCCAGCCCATATAACATAACTTTGGAAGGCAGTAGCACCACTGGGTTTTGCTCTGGATCAAACCCAAGCCGAACATCATCGTGTGAAGCTAGAACAGAATCACTTTTGCGAGAAGTTCAAACTAATAGAAATTACTACTCCTGTGATATTGGCCGAGACTCCCTTAGAGTCTCTCACCTTAGCACACCATACACTTAGGTCCTATGATTTTGTGATAAGGGAATATGTAAGGAGACCGTAACTTCTTTATGTAATCCTTTGTTTTAAATAAAAAAATTTATTTCTTCTTATGACGATGTTTATGAATTTTCAAATTTCTGGATAAATATTGTATGAAAATTTGTGATGAATTTTAGAAAATGGATACTTTAAAAAATTTATGTAAACCTTAAATTATTAAAATTGTGTCATGATTTTCAAAAAAGGGTCTTCTACAATTATGTTCAGTATGAAATTTAGAATCTAATAAGATCAACTTATTTTTTTATGAATAGTAAATTATGAATAGTTATTTTATGGTTAGGATTACTAATATGACCAAATGGATTCGTAATCTCACATAAAGATAGTATTAATATAATATAGGAACCTTGATTAAGTAATGTGATTCAATAAAATTGTTAAATAACGGTTTCATAAATTATTAGTCAAGTATTAGTTTTTTCGGGTGAATAATATTTTTTTAATTAAAAATTAAATTAAAAATATTTAGAAAATTATTTCTATAAAATGGACTTTATTTTTGAACTTAGTGCATCAATATTATTTTAAGGTAGTTATTGGGGATTTTTTTGAAAAAAATGAATTTTCAGTGAATAGTAAAAAATACACTTTTAGGGTTTTGGTATGTTTAATGACAACATAACTGTGTCATGATGATGTGATGAGATATTTTAAGGTTTTTCCAACCATAGGTGATGAATTATTTTATTGGGGGCACCATTTGTTCTAAATTCATGGGAAATACCATGGGAGAACCCATGGTTTTTTCAAAACCACCAATGAGGTGTCCCTTAGCCATTAATGCCTTGTCCCCTCACTTTCCCTATAAATACGAAACCATCCTCCCATCCATTAGGCTCCCAACACTCCCCCAACAAATTTTTATCTCATTACCTCCCATGTATTACTCACAAGGTTACCTCATGCCCTCACAGTCCCATCCTTTGAGTTTTAAGAGTTACGTTTTAAGGTAAGGGATCTGACCCCTCTCTTTCTTTTCAAGTAATCTCTTTTATGTCATTTCTTTTATGATCCATGTTATTATGCTGGAGGATGTTATTTTATATTCATTATACTTTACTTCTCATGTTCATATGATTAGATACCCCCTCTTACTCTCATAATTTTTTTTATGAATGTTTAAGTGGCATCGTCACACTGCTGGATTTTTAAAGGATTCTTTCACCCTTCTCATTTTCAATATCTATTTTCATTTTATTTATTTAAATTTCCTTTTTATTATGTTGGGGTATGATCTATATATGTATCATATTGATATTTTATATTCATATGTCGAGATACCCTATTTGATCTCTTCAATTCTTTTTATGAAGTTTAAGTGGTGCTGTTAGGCTGCCGAATTTTTAAGGGATTCTTTCACCCTTCTCGTTTTCAAGATCTATTTTCATGTCAAGTCTTTAAAGTTTCTTTTTATTATGTTGGGGTATTATCTCTATATCTATCATACTGATCTATTATGTTCATATGATGAGAGACCCTATTTGATCTCGTTAATTCTCTTTTTGAATTTTAAGTGGCGTCGTTAGGCTGCCGAATTTTTAAGGGATTCTTTCACCTTTCTCGTTTTTTAGTTCTACTTTCACGTCAAGTCTTTCAAGTTACTTTTTATTATGATGGGGTATTATCTCTATATAAATCATACAGGTATTTTTTGTTCATATTATGAGAGACCCTATTTTATATCGTCAATTCATTTTTGTTGAATTTTGGGTGACGCCGTTAGACTGCTGAATTTTTAAGGGATTCGTTCACCTTTCTCATTTTTCAAAGTTCTACTATCATGTCAAGACATTAAAGTTCATTTTTTTATTTTTTTGTATGATCTATATATATATCATACTGTTATTTTATGTTCACATTATGAGATACCATATTGGTTCGCTTCAATTCTTTTTTTTTTGATGTTTAAGTGACACCGTTAGGATGCCGAATTTAATAAGAGAAATCTTATTTTTGTCTTCCTTTCATGTTCGTCATTTCATATGGTATGTCATTAAAATTTAATTACCATGTTCTTAAATCCTCTATATTTTGTCCCAATACTATTTTATGGATCATTTATGAGTGGGTGACCCATGTCCCCTCTCTTTTTAATGTTTTTTAAAACCCCGAAACAGCCGCTATGCTGCAGAATTTCAGTCTCAAAATGTCTTTATTTTTTATAATGTTATTTTATTTTATATAGTGAATACTCAAATATCTCTCTTATATATGGTTATTCATATATATACCAAGTTTTTCTATTTTAAATTCTGTAATTTACATACATGATACCTGCTTTCCCTTTCCGTGGGATTAAAGTGACATAAAGATCATGTCTTTAAAGAAGTTTTAAAACGTTATGATTATGAAATGAAACCCATTTCTTTTATGCTATATAGATTGTTTATGAAATGATTGATGATGATATATGTGGATCACATGATAATAAATACATGTTAATTGCACGCCCGGATATCACTCCAATTCATTGGCTAAAGACTTAATCTCTAGAGATGACTATTTTTAAGGATGCCTTGGTGAATAACCTTGGTAATTTTTAATGACACCTTGGGGATGGACCTTGGTGAAAGAGAAAATATTTTCAATATTAAATATTTTACCACACCTTCAAGTTATGAAAAACATTATTTTTATTATTATATGCCTCATGATTTATTTCTCATGCCTTAAAGTTCTTTTTCATGACATTGTTGATATATCTCAAGTTCTAATGTTAAATGTTTCCCCTTGTTTCCCTTATTGGGCCTTCTGCTCACCCTTTATTTTGATGTATGTCCCTAGGTTATGTGATGCAGTAATGAACCTAAGATGAACATAAGGAGAATCCTTTCAAGTGTTTAATAATAATGTTTTATGTTTTCATGTTTTATGTTCCTTTTTTCCAAGACACTAAACCTTAATGATCCTCGGTATTGTAAAATGTAATGAAAAGTTATGTTATAAAAAGGCGGGATGTCATAATATAATTTTTAAAACATTCCAAAAAGATAGATCAAATCTTCAAAAATAACCATAATATAATTTAACATAACGTTTATCTGATGCCTTTTATTTTCCATCATAACATATAGTAACCCATAATTACCTCAAAAGTAAGGATCATATAAACCTTAATGGTTACCTTAATAATTATTACCTGAACATCCACATCGAGTTGGTTCTATCGTATGTGATTCATTAGTGAACTCGCCAAGTTTAAAGTGGTTAATCATGAATCCCGATATTTAGTTGAGAATAACCACAAGAGTTATCATTGCAGCTCACATATCATTCAGTTGTTCTTTCAGAAAATCGTCACAGTTTTCATCACATCCACTGTTCCTTTGGGGTTTGCTAGATCCATCAATTTAATAAAACCAAAAATGTCATTATGAGTATATAATTAGAATAATCATATGATATCTTGTGAGGATGGTAAGTACTAAGATATAATTATTCATGTTATCATAAACTCATTCACATTATCTAAAACAATGACTCATTCTTAAATCCTAACCATTATGGTAATGTCACTTATTCTTAAAGAATACCCTTACCTCTTAATTTATCTAAACCGACAATTGATATCAACTATAAGAAATCGGCCTTAAAAATTACATAATCATGAATTAAATGAATAATTCACGTTAATGATCTTTTCAGGTTTAGAGTTTTAGAGAATTAGGAGATAATTATTACATCTAAAATGATTACAATGTAGACACTTCTACTCAGTTTCCATTTTTTCATTAAATAGAAACTCTTAAAAATAAACATGTCTAGTTCCATGTTTAAGATAGCATGTCATTACATTATCCCATCCATCACCCTATTAATCTTTAAGTCTTGTTGAAAACATTTCAAAAACTTGGGATGGCATAAAAATCTCAGTAAGGGATACAAAAAGAAGGAAAATTGTTATTTTTTCAAAACAACAATTAAATATTTTATACTTATTCATAAGTAATAATTTTTACCTTTTTGAAGTAGGAAATACATTTAATTGAATAAAGGATCATTGCTTACACTTTTATAACCAAAATCTCTGCATAAAACCCATATAAGGAACACATAAAATATAAAGGTAACTTGGGACATAAATATATATAAATGGAATATCCATACAGTCGACTTCCACACATTTCATTAGATGGAATAGACATACGGCCAACTTCCATACCCAATGCATTGGAGGTTATAAATTAACCACCCATCCTGGTATTCACGACACCACCCATCATTTGGTTTATCACGTAACCACCCGTCATATGTCCACGTACCATTATAGAATCAGAACACATAAAACCAAAATAAAGAAATGATAAAATTTTGACATCTCAATCACAATATATCATTTAAATATATTGAAATAAAATAATAATTTATCAAATCCATTTTCAATAAAAAAATACATAAAAGAGTATATGGTGTTTATTTTCTTATAAAAAATTACGGCTTGTTGAGGAAGCCCAATATCAAATAGTACTCGTGTTGATGGAAAGGTCATTATCACCACGTAGATAAAAACAAAAAATTCTTTTTGTCGTTTAGTAAAAACGCTTTGAGGAAAAATATTCTTTTTGAATAAAAGTAAAATCAAAATGGTGTTTATACACCATATAAAAGAATGTTGTGTATAAAACAAAATATCCTTCAATGAAAGGAGATTGAGACGAAGTCCCTTACAAAGACGATATCCTTAGATTAAGGATAAATCAATTACATAATTATGTGTGACAAATATAAATACACCCAATATAAGTGGATATTATGTGTAAACCATCCATAGGTCATTATCATATATTCATATCATGACATAATCATGAAGTAGAGGTTTCACCCAAGGAATTGAAATTGGGTAAAGAAGTTCCCTTACAAAAATTCGACAGCCTAACGACGTCACTTTAAAATTAAGAAAATGAGTTGATGAGAGATAAAATGTGTATCTCATCACTTGGAAATACAATTTACAGCAATAAGGATATATAAGAACATATCCCAAAAAAATAATATGTGAATTAAAAGACATAACAAAAAGAATCCTTTTAAAATGGGTAGGGTGAAAGGTTCTGTTACCGATTTGGTAACGGATGAAACATACGCCCCATGAAAGAAGGACCATACAATGTTGATGTAAATACTCATAAATGAAAGTATATTACAAAAAGAGTATAATAATAGGCAGTAAATACACCACTAAAAGGAGATAGTGACCGAAATATCATGAATATCACGAGCATAAAAAGTGAGATAAAAACCCCTTACCTCGTTGTAACAAATCGAGTCGTATGACCAAAGGATAATATGAACCAAATGAATCACAGAATAACATGAATATAAATAGAATCACGATAATATATATCAAATGTATGTATAAAATACACCACTTGCAATAAATAAGTGCTAAAAAAAGGAAACCTCACGGAATTAAATGTGAGATAAAAAATCCCATATGAAATTTCGGCATCCTAACGACGCCACTTAAAACATTCAAAAAATAAATTGATGAGATAGAATAGGGTATCTCATAATATTAACATAAAATTAATGTATTACAGATATAAATATCATACCCCAATATAAGAAAAATTAACTTTAAATACATGAGATGAAAAATAGAACATTGAAAATTAGAAGGGTGAAAGAATCCCTTATAAAAATTCGGTAGCCTAACGACGCCGCTTAAAATTCATAACATGAATTTATGAGAGAAAGAGGTGATATTTAATGATATGAACATGAAAAGGGATGTAAGATGAAAATAAAATAACATCCCCAACATAAGAACATGGAGCTTAAAATAAATGACATAAAGTAGAATACATGAAAAGAAATAGAGAGGTAGGATCCCTTACCTCAAGTCCGACTTGTCTGCCTCATTTCTTTATATTCATAAATAATAAACTTTGGTAAATTTATAATTTTATAAGGACATAAATTTAATTTTGTTATTCAATTAATATCATATATTATAATGTTATAATAATTTGTTAAATATGTGAGTTCATATTAGACATTTTTTTCGATGTTCTGTACATGAGTCAAAAATGAACGTCTTTGAAAAGAATTGTCCATGTAGTTATAAGTACAACATCTCCAGAATTGTATTAATGATTTAAATATCATATAAATTCATTATAAATTTATTTTATAATATTACATTACTTTTTGGAGATAAAAATGAAATGCACCTTTCATAGAGACGTAGGTTGTACGTACTCGTGAACACTACTTTTATTTCTTTGTCATATTAATGGAATTAAAACTAAATGAGAGATATATATATTATAAAGGTATGTTTTAAATATAAAATACACAAATATATAGAAAAAATTAATACCATATATATAATATATAAAAGATAGTGACATCATAATGGCCACTATGAGAGGTGGTAGGAGATAATTTAACAATCATCATTTCGTGAGGTAGTAGTTCACCTTCCACAAGAACAGTATGTTCTTCACCCATTAGATTGGGGAGTTTGTTATTGTAGCTCTAATACTTTATATAACATCATCCTCTTATATTTAAGATACTTTTTTTTGTTAAAAAATAAAGGAATAAAAAGAGTTTATGGGGTTGGAGAAGCCAAATAAAACAAAAGAACATAAGAGAACACATTACCTTTAAATCGTGTAACTCCTCTCAGTTTGAACCAAAATGTTTTCTTGAAGAGAATTATTCCTAAGGTAAGGAATCTATGATGAAGATAAGGTTATTAAGAGCTTATTTGAGTAGAGTTTGGATGAGCCAAAGGGCTTGAGAAGTGTTAGAAATGGGGAGGAGTTGGGGTCTTTTTATAAGGGAGAGGAGGGGCTCTTTTGGAAAGCTAGAAAATATTATTTTATTATATGATTATTTTCGGTTTCTAAAGAACAAAAAATCATTAACTTCAAATATAAGGTGTCCCATGTTCGAAATAAAATTATCCAATAAATATTGGACAAGTTTTTGATATTGTTTTAAATTAATCTTCCTATTTATTTAAATTATTTAATAATGATGTAAACACTTCATCATCATTGTGTCATAAATAATATTGATTATATGATGTCTAAAAATTATAAAAAAATTACCATGTTTTAGTAAATCTTTTTATATTTCTAATTAATATTTATTGTTGAAATGATAACTTGGATAACCCATTGTAAAAATTGTTTTAGAAAAACATTACATGATTGTGAAATTTTTATTTTTACTTTATAAATAAAAGATATTAATATCATTATCTTACCCAAGTGGCTCAATGGGGTCCCAAAAATTGACCCATGGATTTTATTGGTCGTCCATTACTCATAAAATAAGGGTAGGACATGTATCAAGGTAAATTAATATTATTATAATATTATTTATACCTTAAATAACCCTAATTACCTATAATCGCGGTTAATAAAACACAAAAGTTAATATTCCCCAAAAAAAATTGCATCCATTTGAAAAACATTTGACAAAATAATGAAAACCATGTATGTCATATTTTTGATATTTAAATCATAAAAGTGGTAAAATATCATTTGAAAGAAAAATCTGTTTTAACTACCACTTATTGGTTTCACTATTAATCAAAAATTTATGTTTTTCAGAAAAATAGAAAAAATTAATCCAAAGATATATTTGATATTCCAAATTCAAAAATGATGACCATTTTACCAAATTAAAAACATAGATGTTGCATTAATTAATTTTATAATTAATTCATCCTGTCTTAACAAATAGCGTGTTTTTAAAAAAACAATATATATCAAAAGATTGACACTTTTTTATGTCCAATTTTAATGTGAAATTAATTCCAACGAACAAAATTGGATTAAATGGTAAAAATATATTCTAATTACAATTTTAAACTAATTAAAAAGATAATCTGACCATATAAATAAATTATAATAAAAGGATGTTTTGAATTAAAACACAACATTTTTAACTATACATTAAAAATGGACTTTATTAAAAAATACCAAAAAACATACACAACGTAAATTTTGATGTCTTGATTCTAAAGAAGGATTTTATTTTTTCAAATATAACATATAAAAGTGACAATAAGTATATATAAAAATTGTTCTCCATTAAAATGTGGTTAATCAACCTTTTAAAGAATATTAGAATATTTATGCTTAAAATTGGATTCATTCCCTTATTAAGCCTCTCTCATTTATTTGATAAATGTAAAAATATTTAGCACACATATATAATCATATTTTAGTTAATTCTGTTCATTCCCACCATTACAAATGCTAGGAGTTCAGTACCATTTAAAATAATATTATTATATTATTAGTGTGAAACGTAAGATTTCAATGAAACTCGTTGATTCATATTGGGTACGCAATCAGATATATAATTCCTTTTAAAGTAATATTAATATTTTATTCAAAAATATTAGTAAATATGTAATTGACATATTCATTATTCACCCGGGATGTTACAGTTCCTCTGTGGTTTTGATCTATCTCTCTCCAAGCCCAGAGAAGGGTTTCGGCCTCATATCTGATCGGTTTCTCTCAATGGCGATGCTCCCCATAGGTGAGGGGGGGGCTTCCAGTTCTATGTGAAAAAGTTTAATCATCATTCTCCGAGGTTCTTCATCATCTCTGATTTGCTGCATTATGGTATAGGAGGGTGTCTCGCAGAAGCGGTGGGTATTTGGTTCTGGTTCCAGCGGTGATTTGCTTTCTCACTAGAGGTTCGTTGTCTGATTTTGACTACGTTGGTTCCATGCGCTTGGTTCTATTTGGCTTAGGCAGAAGAAGGATGTCAGTTGGTGATGCGTGGATTCCTCCTGTTTTGTGTCGATTGAATTAGAAATGACGTATTTTCATCAATGGTGGTTGTTCTATGGATTGTGATTTTTCCATGTATTTCTGTGTGTTTGTTTATGCTCTTTAGGACCATTCTCTTATGAATTTCATTGGTTGATGATGTTTTTTCTTTTTTGTGGCTTGTATTTTAAAAATGTGATTTGGTTTTCGCCTCGATAGTCTTGTGCTCATGGGTTTCTGTAATTAATTTTATACTAGAAGTTGTTCCAGATGTGGTTCAAGGAAATGGCCTCTCACTGTTTCATGATTTTTCATAATTGGATGTTTGAGAGGTGTGGATTTGACCATCAGTACCAATCCCATGTTCTTTCGCACGTGACAACTAGCCGTTCAGCTCTAAAATAGTGGAATGTTTTCTTAATGTTATTTGTTGCTGGGTGGAGCTTCCTTCTTGTAGTGTAGGTAGTTTGTGATCTTGAGCCTTTGGTTTATTGGTGTTTTTTATTGTCTAATTAAATGAAGTAATTATGGGTTCCATCTCTGCCCTTAAAATGGGGGTATTCTCAATAAAAAATAATTTTCAGCAAAATAATTAAAACAATTACGTAAAGGGAAAATGAATTAGACACTAGTAATAAATAATTTTTTTAATATCAATACCCCTATTAGTATATTATATATTTATATTATATTTTTGGGCAATAATCTATGAATGTTGCCGAAATAATAATCTAAGAAAAATAAAACACACAAAATGAACAATTGTTTCCTTTTATTTTTTATAAATATCTGTGATAGGGAAAAAAGAACACATTCTTAGTAATAAATATCAGTTTTAAAGGTAAATTAAATTTTTTATCTTGATTATTTAGGTATAGTTTTTCAAGTTATAATATTTACATTAAATGATTACGAAATGAAAACATTGTAATTATTTAGTTAATAATTGACCAATATAAATGATACTAAAAGTATTAAAAAATTAGTAAACTGAATGAATTATTTTATCGTATGAATTATTATGTTTAATATATCATTTAACATAGTGTTTAACTATAAATATTTGAATTTCATCATTTTATGGTAATTATGAAATTATAATTAAATAAAATTTGTCAAAATTCCATATTAATTTATTTTATAATAAATAATATATTATTAAATGATTTAAATATACAAAAAATAATATCATTTTTAAAAATTATTTTTAAATTATAATAAATTTCATATATTTTTCAAAAAAAAAATTTATATTTTATAGTGAACCCGTTGAACACTAAATACAAACAACATCATTGGCACATTTCTGTTTAAATCAGTGTTGTTTTCACGTCACATGTGCTTCTATTAAAATTTATTTCCCACCTAAAATATGTATTTATTTGAAAAAATTTATTTATTATTTAATATTATTGTATCTAAATTTACTAATTATTCACACTATAATTTATTCTTAACAGAAAAATTACTTACATTATAAAATTAGTTACCTTAATAAAAAATGAAATGAAAAATATAAGGAATCCTAGGAGTGAAAGGGAAAAAATATTTAAAAAATGCAACACATTTGTGGTGGAGGCTTTTCTCAGCCATATAATCCCTAAAACCCATTAATTATCAAATTTGGAGCTACAGTAGGTAAATTTGACCTCCCAATAGTGAATATTTTTGTGTATTTACTAGAATACAGGTCATCATCACTATTAAAGGCATTAACTCCCCTCAATTCATCACACCTCTAATGCCATATAGCTCATCAAAAACCATCCCAAATAAATTAAAAACATCATTAATATATTTCTATAATACCCTATTTTTGAATTAATAAAACCAACTAATGAATTTGTTTCAATCCAAAAGGATTTACCTTAACAAGATGTAACCTTCATCAATGTGAATTTTTATTTTCTTCATTCTCCACCCCATTAAATTATTTTTATACTAATATTTTATAATATAAATAGTGTAATAAAAATAATTATATTTTTTCATTTTATGGGAATAACTTAAATCTATAGATAATATCTTCAAATTGATTAAGAAGTCATTATTCGTGTATACGACAGTCTCCGACATCGCAATCTCATGTCATTCATATTTCAATTACCACCTATCTAGGATAAGAATATTGTTGGATATAAAGTTTTTATATGATATCTATAAATTAATTATACATGTAGAGTTATTATATCATATATAATCATATAGTATTCCATACTATATGGGATATTATTACGTCGCACTTGTACACGGCGGGCCTCCACCTTGGAAAGAAATGTGATGATTTATTTAGTAATTCATTACATAGAAGGAAATAATGGTAAAAATAATGAATATGTATGATATAAATGAAATAATTATGACAATAATTTCTTAATTATCATTATATAAATATAAAATATCATTTTTATTAATACCTTTTGTCAAATAGAAAATTTGATATCATCGTTCATGTTGCCTCCTCAAAGCAATGTGATTTTTTACATCCCATGATTGATATATAAATATATTATTTATTATTATATAATTATTATTATAGGGTTATCAAATACTACTTATATTATTTCCAAAATGGTTATTCAAAACTGAAAAAATTACTCATGAGTACGTACTACATTTATTATCCTCGACCATAACTCTAGTTTAGTTTTCAGAAAAATAAATTATAATTATTTTTGACTTTAAAATTATTGTATAAATATTATAATTATGTATTTATTATTATGGATATGTTTAAATTGTTACCTTTTTACCATTTTTATCTAACTAAATTTATTTTTGACACATACTCAAAATATGGTCGAAATATCTGACAGAGAAATAATTGATTAAATAAATATACATAAATGGTTAATAAGAGAAATAAAAGTATTAAAAAACATTTAAAAAGTTTCCAACATAGAAAATTATTTATAAATGTTCATTATTTCATAAGATAAAAAATAACCAGGACGAATCAGATTCCATGTAATGGATTTTCTAATCTCACTATTATTTCCATGAGATATAAGCAATATTCCAAAAAAAATCAATGGGATATATACTAAAAATGAATGTGTTTTATGAATCATACTGATAAATTTATTTTTATTTTCATATCCCATTGATTAACTCACATTTATGGGGATTATGTTTCAAATATACCAAAGTACAAATGATTTTTGTGATAATTTTACTTCTTCAAGACATTTGTTACGTTATACACCGATATTCTTTTACAATTTTTATATACTATCCCATTATCATGTTATATAATAAATATCCTTATTTTTTCCTGATATAATATTTATTTCTCTAAATGAAAATATTTCACGAGTATTATGATTCAATGATACAAAAGTGGTAAAAATAATTTTCAAAATCTAAATATTAATCAGGATTGGGCATGATTAAGTTATCGATATTGATATATTATAATTTTTAGGAAGGTAGTTAGTGAGGGATGTCGGGTGGTCGGGATTCTTCCTCTCATGGTGGTTTCAGTCTTCTATTTATCTTGGGTTTAAAAAATGGGTTTTCCTCATTTGCTTGGAAAGATCCTTGTTGCAGGTGGTTCAATCATGACTTTGGCTTCTTCTGTCAAGAAGATTGGTCCGTCGCATAGACTTTAGATGGGTGTAGATGCTGAGAATATCGCATACAAATCTATACTAGATCTGAATCCAGCAGCTATTCGTGATGCGAGTGATGAAAATCAAACCATAGAGAGTATTGCGCTGAAGGATCGGAGGAAGGATGGGGTTCACGCGGCTTCACTAGGGACGACTCCTGCTTCTTTTCCCCATAGAGATGAACCAGACCTTGTGGTTGCGGATGCAGGTGATCTTTATCCTGTTGATGTTTCCCTAATGGTCCGTCGTTTGGATTATGTCACCATTTCATGTCACGTCTTCCCGTTGGTGCCGAAGATTTATTCACCTACTATGGTGGATGTTTGTGTTCCATGGCAGTACTGATTGAAGGAATGTCCAATATGGGTTTACCTACTCCAAAATTGGCGTGAGTTATTGAAGATTATCCTGTGGAATTGAATCCAATTTTCAATGGTGTCATAGGTTCTATTGATGCTCATCAAGTAGGGGATATGGTCTTTAGGGAGACCAAAATTTCATCTAATAAATTAACAGATGCATGTAAATCTAGTAAATCCCCCTCAGGATTTTTAGGTGAATATGAACTAAGCCATTTTTCATCTGTGTGTTATTGTATTTCTAAGATAATTGTTCGAAAGGGTGACACTGCCCGTGTTGTTTCTAGTCGGGAGGATATTCATGACAGATTCGAGATCTTTAAGCAATAAAATATTGCCATAATTGTTCTTCCTAATGGACGTATAACATGGATAATTGATGATTTGGTTCAGAAACTCACCTCAATTTGGGGGTTCTATGATTAGAGATACATAACTTTGGGATTTGGATTATTTCATATTATTTTTACTATCAAACAGTCTTCATCAGAGAGATTGGGGGTTCGGGTCAATAGCTCTAAAGCCAGGCATGGTTTTCTTTCATGAATGGGATTTCAGTTTCAATCCTTTCTCCTTTAAAAACACCATAGCTCAGGTCTGGAACAAACTTATTGGCCTTCACTGGATCTTATGGAATCCTAAAATTCTATTTGATATTTCCTCTATGATTGGAATTTAAATTAAAATGGACCAGACCACCGAGGCTGCAAAATTTTTTCTTTATTCTAGAGTTCCAGTGGAAGTTGATTTAAGTACTTGTCTAATTCATAATATAGTCTTATCTGCAATGGATGATGATGTCTCTCTCAAGGTGGAGTATGAGAGATTTCATGATTTCTGTTTTGATTTTCATGTTAATGGACATGCTAAGGAGAGGTGTTTTAAAATTGTTGCTTGCACCTTTTTCTCATTAAAAGGGCATCATGAGGCTTCTTGTAGGAAGAAGGCGAAGAAACAATTAATGCCGTGTAATGTATCATGACCGGTGGATAATGCTCCCCAAGAGACTTCCCATGAGCCTCATGTGGATAAGGATACATCTCAAGCACATTAAATAGAGGAGTTCCCTTCTAGGGGTGAAGGTGACGTTATGCCAGAAGTGATTTACGGAAAAAATTAGGAAATAACGGACCCCATTCATGAGGAACAAGGTGGGAGGATAGCAAGGACTCACTTGGAAATTCTTAAACTAAAGGAAAAAATAGGATATTAATGGAATACGGGATGAATTTTAGGATGATTCCACAAAAAAACGAACATACAGTCAGGTTTGGTCCAAATGGAAAAATGTTGTGGTAGATGTTGAAGGATCTCATCCTGCTCCCAGGAAAGCGAGACCGAGGAAGGATTACTCTAACCTAAAGCCAACCATGGATACCTGGTCACATGGCCCGCAGGACTATAAGTCTGACTGGGATGGAGACAATGTTACTTCCTATCAATGTGACTTTGACTTTTGAGTTCTTCTCTTGGATTCTCATTAGGTACGAGGGAATGTGTGCTTGTATTACCCCATCATCCTTCATGTTGTTTGTTGATTTATTTTTTTAACAAGAAAGGATATGCCCTAATATTTTGGAATAATTTTTAGGAATTATATTTTTCTATTCATATCCTTTATAGTTTAATTTAACATTACCATTTTCAACTCTATGGTACTTATAGTAACTGAGAAATGATTTTTATGAAAATTCGGCATTGGTTCTCTCGTCGTTTGGAAATATGATATCAACCAAAACCATGTTTTTTAAAAAAAAAAAAAACTTTTAAGAATTATTTTTTCAAATAAAAATTGAACTTTTACTCAGAAAAATTATTAAATGAATTTTAATATATGTTTAATATATTTTTTATTTTTTTAAAACAAATAATTTGCAAATTGTATTAATGAGTGATTTCCTTAGTGATGTTTTTATTTTCCTTAAAATGTTATTAATGTTATTTTATGTGTATTTACATTCATCAATGTCAATAACCCTTTATATTTTTTAATATCCAATGTGGATATTGTTTTATGATACTATCCACATTATTTCATTATTGGATTATGAATTTTCAAAGATATCAATATGGAAAACATTTAATTTCCATAGATTAACAATGTTTTAAAGATATTTTTATAGAACCTATTTTTCCCCCAAAGTTAAAAATCTTTAAAATATATTTACATGAAACCCATTTCATTGAACTGTGTTAATAATTTCATAAAATGAATAGTGGTTTTTTTCTCTGTGTTTTATTCATATTTTAGTTTATGGATATGATATACAACTTCTAAACCTATACAGTGCTGGGTAATCCCACTATAGATTATACAATGGGGAGACCCAAATAACATATGGGGAACCCATTATAGATTATATTATTGGTTGTCCCACATAGAGTCAAGTGAGACTTCTATATCTTATATTATTGTGTGGACTTGATAGCACTATGTTATCCTATTATATCTTATATCACGAGTGCGCCCAGTAGTGCTCCAATGTATTAGGTAATTAAGATTTTAGAAGTCATTAATTTTGTTAATACAAATAAAAGGGTATTTAGATGGTTGTATGAAAATGATACTCTGTGTCACCAAAAATCATTTTAATTACTTGTTATGGTTTTATAATGTTCCTCATTTTCGAGATTTGTATCACATAGCCCATGAATATTGATTCGAATAACTAGTTATATAACCATTTTTTAATATGATAAAATACATGTATTTATGTGTATGAATTATTTTATCACTCCATCGTGATATTTGATTATGTCATGATATCATTAAGCACTATATATTCTCAATTATGACATTTCATTTCTAATGATTACAATTTAACTTACTAAGAAATTGAGGTAAGACTTATTTTGTTTTTTTTCCTCAGGTTTAAAATAATACTGTCGAATGGCCTATATATAGATGGTATTTCCTATGGATTATGATTATATACTAATGTAAAAAATTAAATCTTGGATAATTTCAAAAAATTACCCATTAATTTCATCTGAATTATTCTTATAAGTGTTTTTCCATTTTACATAAAACACTAAACCTAAAAGGTACATTAGGTTGTAAGTGATCCAATGTTTTCTTTTTACGTTATAAGCTTTAGGAAAAGAAATACAATCACAGTTATCTTAATCAAAGTTAAAAATATAAGTTTTATGATTTCATCTCCAAATCCTGTAGTGTGTGTTCTAAGATATAATAATTTGTATCAAAGGATGTTTTAAATAACATTATAGATTAAGTGGTTTTTATATATGTTTATCTTAAATTATATGGATAAGTTCATATATTTATAAACATAACTATTAATAAAAGTTCCATGTCTTAGACACCCCTTTTAGATTTTAAGTGACATGATCATAAGGTGGCTAATGAGATATTAGTAGATGACTTAATAGGTTGGTGTATCAGTAAAGATATGGTTTAACAAAGACATTTCAGTTTAATATTTTGGATAGGAGATTTTTGTAATTGATAACCACTATGTTTTATATGATAGTGGATATTTAAAAAGAGATTAATCATATAGATAATTGCAATATTGAAAAATGATTTAGTGACTATGTTATTAATGTCAATTAAAAAAAATCACCATAATTTTTTAGGCATGAATTTTAAAAAGAATGAGGTAAAATATGAGTGTAATAATGATGTAATTTTCAATTTTTTGTGGTTATTTGGGATTTATTGTTTTTAAATGATTTATATTTAACATAGGGTATTACTATTGTCTATGGAATATTTTTGAATTGGATATAGGTTTATTCTTTTAGGGAATTTTTTTATCATGTGATTGCCATTTCTCTTTTGGTAAATTTCTACATAAATGAGCAGTATCGTATTATGAATACTGGGACTATAGGATCCTTTAGGAGTATCATATTATCATTAACTATTTTGTGGTCAATGAGCTCATTCACTCGATATAATTATTTACTCCTTTCCTCTATTTCCCACCTATGTTATTCTATTTGGAAATCCAGTAATGTGTATTTATATATGTACATTTTACATCCATTTTACATTTGTTAATTTTATTTTTTATTAACACATTTTATGTTTATGGATTAAAAAATTTTATTTATAAATGTATATCCTTTTTTAAAGAGTTATTGTTCATATTATGAGGTCATAATTTTTTAGGGGGATGAATGTAACACCTCAAGATATTAAAAAAAGAAAATTATATTAAGTAGAATATATGAAATGACACACTTATTTTTATTCCATTACATTCGATAGTCAATTTAACTTGTGTTACATAGAACCTTGAGATTTTTACATTTGGTGTCATATTAAACACACAACATCGAACCTAAAACGACCCATGATATGTATAATCTTTATAACATAGTAGTTAAATAGAAAGGTTGGAATAATATTAACTAAATTATGAGATATATATATATATATATATATATATTGATTTTTTAGAAAGTGTATTTTGAAAGGAACCTCATTTTTGGAATCATAAAATCAGAATTAATTTTGCGATAAATTTTTAGGTATTTCAGAAAATATTGATTTTTGAAAGAATTGCGAAAAATAATGATTTCGGAAAAATTTAAATTATATAAAATAAATAAATTATTTAAAATCTGAAAATTTATTTTTAATTTATTTTAATAGAAATTATGAATTATTAATTAATATTTAATAATATTAATATATTTAGAATATTCGTTATATTATTTTTTTGCACATTTTTTTCTGGGTATAAATATTGGCTTTTCTAAACACTATTTAAAAATGAATAATGTTTGTGATTTTTAATTAAATAAAAAATAAATAATCCGAAATTTTTTAAATGGAATTTTTATGTAAAATATTTATAAATTTTGATTTATTATCATTTAATGATTGTTATTAGTCTTTTAGTTAATATAAATTCAGATTTCTCAAAAAGAGTATCTACTTAAAAACCCACATTGTTGCCACGTATTTCAGATTAATATTAAAATAAAATTTTCACCTTACGTGAAATTAATTTAAATAAATAATATTTTATATTTTCAATAAAAAAATATAATTATTAATGTGGCCAACATAATATATTTATTAATATAATTAGGGAATGTAGTTATATTTGCATATATCAATTAACGAAAAGACAAGTTTACCCATTTATTAATCATTAATCATACGAAGATGAATGGCCTAGAAACAAGTACCAAACCCATTGCCTAGAAATATGTTGACCCTTATGACCTCTATATATAATGTGGTGTGTTTTTGGGAGACTAATCATTAAATGTGAGCTGTATAATTTATTAAGATGATTATGAAAAAAGAAACCCTTTTTCATTTTAAATTTATTATAGCCATAAGATAGGGAAAAAGAATCAATTTTTTGGTTCTATAAATAATATTGAATGATAAAGAGAATTTTTATGTTTGTTATTTACTTTTAATTATTATAGATGAATGAATTAATAAAAATGAGTAATAAATTCCTCAATAATAATTAACAAAAATAAACGATACTAAAAATATTAAATGTTAATTAATTTTAATGAATTATTGTGTAAAATTAATTTTATAGATTAGTATATCATGTTAAACTTGTTTTAACTTTATATATTTAATTTCTTTCTTTTTTATGATATTTTTATGTTTATATGAAATAAAAAATGTCAAAATAGATATTAATGTTATTTAATAGTAAATGTTTTTTTATTAAATGATTTAAAATTAATAAATAATATTTCTTCAAACATTATATTTTTAATGTTTAATAAATATCAAATATGGTTCATTCATAGAAAAAAACTATCTTTAATAAGGAACGTATTGACCACTAAATAGTAAAAACATTGTTTCCATGGTTAACATTAAAAAAAATGTTTTTTTTCATGACATGTGCTTCGGTTAAAATAAATTTACAACACACATGTGTTTTTCATTTTTTATTTTTTATTTAATATTAATAATCTATATTTATAAATTTTACTATTATTTTCACTCTACTATAGTCTTAATGTATAAATTTCATAAGTTAGAAACAAGTTACCTTTGTGAAAAAAATAATAATGATAAGAAAACGTAGTAGTTAAATTATTTTTTTTATCAAGTGTTCTATTGTTTAGAGGATATTTTTAAATTTCATATAATCACTCTTGACATATAATTTTTAATTTTGTAGTCACATTAGGATATTTTTACCTCTTAATAATTAATACTTTTTAGTATTTATAGGAATACCACTCTTAATTACAACTATCAATACATTTATATCATCTAATACCTGAGGAAATAACTTCTCTAAATCCATAAACTCATATATGAAGGCACGTGATTGAAAGAAATAAAACCAAGTATTTCCTTTTGTTCAAACAAAAAAGAGTTACCTGGATAATATGTAACATTTATCAATGTGAATTTTTGATTCATTTCCTTATCAACACCATTAAATTATTCATATACCATGATTAAATAACAAAAAAAAATATCATTGATTTACTAATAATTTTTAATTTTAATAGATTTAAGTACAACTAAACACACTTCTATCAAATGGTTTACCATATCATCATTCCCGTGTACTGCGGATTACCGCCTTGCCAAATGACATCATTCATTTTTTAATAACCACCACTCATTGACAGAAAAATTAATGTATATAATGAATATATGATATTTATAACATAATTAAACTATTTTATTCATTATATAATATTATATTTTTCATTACATTATGAATTTGATGTGATAATATCACTCGTGAGTATGGTAGACTACCACCATGTGATGAAAAGAGAAATATTTTTTTAATAAAACATCACATAAAAGGTAATAAAGTTACATATAATAAATTTATAATATATTAATGACATGATTATTATATTTGTAAAATAATTCTATTTCTAGAAATATAATTGATCACTTTCATTATTAACTTTTCACGAATTGAAAAAGTTATAACGTCGTTTGTGGACATGTGGACTACGACATCCTTGTAGGTATGAGATTCCATTCACATCACAATAATGATATATATATAATTATATATAATTATATATCATGGTATTTATGACATGAGTTTATTTCTAAGATGGTAATATAATACTTATCATCACTCCATAACGATCATTGGAAAATGGTAACATTACTCATGTATATGAATGGACTACCATCTTCGTGGTTGTAATATTAGTAAATTTATCATAAAAATATTTAGTTATATGTTATAAAAGTATATTTTATGATTAAATATGTTAATTATATGATGATTATTATTCGGTATATGTTTAGGTAATGACCTTTTGATATACTCAATCCTACAAATTCGTTTTTGACTGAAAAGCCGGATATGGCCAAAAAATTGAACTTAAAACTAAATAGTGGAGTAATAATATATATAATTTATATAAATGGATTAAAATTAATAATTAAAATTAAAATTTCTCTGGAATGTAAATAATTATAATATGTTTATTATTCATTTCAATAATGAACATTCTTGACGAATCCGACTCTAGGTAATGATTTTTGTCATATCACTTTTATTTATATTAGATATTCTCCATATTCAATAATTATTCTTATTTTCTGGTGAATATAAGTCCTAATAATAGATATTAGGATTCATATACAAATAATAATGGTTATTTTAATATCCACTATTTTAGCTTACTTTTATAGTGTTTATTTTTCCAATGTTACCAAAGTCGTAAGGGGTTGTTTTAATAATTTTCCTTCTTCGAGATGTTTGTAATGTTTTGCAGATATATTATTTAATGGGATCTATATTATTTTCATTTGATATGTTTTTTCATTAATAATATTATTCTCCATGATATAATATTTTTAATTTATTGTGAATCTTTCATTATGTTTATGATTCAATGATACAACTATGGTAAAAGTGTTTTTATAATCTCATAGTTTATCAAGATTTTGTATGATTAAGAATCTTATGATGAAATAATATAATTGAAAATAAAGTTTATATCATCTAGTTATTAATGATATTTTAATTTAATAGTATAATCTTATCACTCATTGGTACAATTAATAATTGAGAAATCCTTTTTATTAAAATATTACTATGTTTCTCTCTTGGGTCATATATATGTCTTATTCCAAAACAATGTTTTAAAATAAATGTCATAAAAATGTATTAAACATTGTTTTTCAATGATTAAATTAATATTTACTCATGATATAATTTAAATTATTTTCAAAAATTATATACATATATATATAGTTGTTTTCATAAAAAAATCTTTATTTTTTTAAATTGATTTTCAGAATGAAATAGGTATTTTCCCCAATATATTATTAATAATATTTTAATTTTTTTCCATTAATCAATATCAACAAGCCTTTTTGTAAAATATTATCCAATTTTATTATTTTTAAATGATATTTTCCGCATTTTTTTAGATATATCAAAAAAATTTATAATGAGATTGACATGCGACACATTTCATTTACATGGGTTGACCGTGTTTCAAATATATTATTATAGAACCTATTTATTTTCCATGATTTAATCATGTTTCAAGTATATTATCATTAAACTCATTTAAATAACACAATATAATAAATTTATAAAATAAATAATTATTTTTTATATGTTTTTAAATCATGTTATGGTTTATGGATAACTTATACGATGGGGTGGCCCATATTGTTTTAGGTGAGCCCATTACAATTATATGATGGGGTGGACCAAATAAGAATAGGTGAACCAATTTTAGATTATAATATGGTAGGTACCAAAATCATTGGGTAAGAATGTTATATATTATATAGTCAGGTGGTACAGAAAATGTTAGGTTTTCTCATTGTAACTTAAATGATGGGGTGGACAAGATAGTGTTGGGTGGGATCGTTATATCTGATATGATGGGTGCACCCATATAACACTATAATGAATTGGGTAATTATTATATTTCAATTAGGAAATACGATTATTCTAATAAAAATGGATTTTTAAAAATGATGATCTAAGTTACTAGAATGGGTATTCATTTCTTATTATGGGGTAATAATATTTCGCCTGATCGAGAATGATATTTCATGGGTTATGATTATTGATTCTATTGATTATTTCCTTTTCTATGGTGCCATATTTTATGATCCATGTATTATTGGGTATCAGTTATTTTATGATTTGATCATGCACTCTAATTATGTCATCCAAATTATACTTACTTTTTATGATCATTTATAAAATTCAATTGTTAATGCCTATGTTTACCTTAGCTGAGTATTTGTGGTCACCCTTCATAGGTTTCTATTTCCCTAGGATTTAAGGAATTTTTTTCATTGAGTTATTACAAGAATGGATTTCATATGTATAATGATGACACAATGATGTCCAAAAGAAATGATGGATTATGTATGAAGATTATCCTTTTATATCATGTGAATTGTTTATATATGTGTTTTTCTTAATTATCTAAATCTATAAACCAAAAAGGACCCTCAGGTTGAATGTGATCCAGTTTTTTTCCTTTTTCTTTTTTAGGTCATAGATAAACTTTTCCACTATATGTGGGGACAACACAATCTATCCAAGTTATTAATATAGATTGAACTTATGAACCACAAAGAAAACTCTAAATCCACCTCTTCAACTAATATATACAGTTTTACAATACGAATCTAAACCTTAGATAAACAAATTGATGATTAATCCAACTATAAATCATCTTTGAACTAACCCAAAGTAAATTTTAAACATAGTGATGGGTTCAATAACATGATTACTCTACAATGATATTCATTATGTAAGTCACACATCATATTTAGTATAACAGTTCATGTTGGAAGAAGACAATGCATGGAATAAAATAAAATAAAATAAAATAAAATAAAAATAAATATTAGAATAAATTAAATGGAAGTATGAGGTATGAGAAAAAATAAAGAATATAAAGATACATAAAATAAAAATTAAATAAATGAGAATAAAATTAAGAAAATAAAATAAAATAAATAATATTAAATGATGAAGAATAAGATATTTGGAGGGTGGTACACTTGGAAGGAAAATTTAAAATATATAATTATTATGAAACTATTTTGAAATTACATCATTAATCAAATTCAACAGAATAAAATAAAAAAAATAAAAATTAATTATAGTAGTAGCATGGATCAACAAGGTGGATGCCTCAATTAGTGTTAATATCTCCAAAATTACCAACACTCTCTAATATTTATATAAGGAGGGAATTATTCATCTATATCTTTCATCCAATATGGTATTTATTATTATAATTTTATATTTTAAAATATTAAATTCTATTTTAATGGTAAAAATCGAATGGGTGTGTCCGAGTATAGGTTTCTGAAATTAGAAGCATGATATAATCATTTTTTGAAGTATAAATAGTACCTCAATGAGGTTATCCCATATTGTATGTGATGTCACGTGCCTCAATCATTTTTAAAAATTGATTCAGCATCCTCAGATCAGAAGCCTAATATTGGTATGGTATCCCAGTTACCATAACACATGATCATTGTATTCCCCTCACTTATATAGTATGTGGGGCTTTGGCCTAGCTATTCAACCCATTGGATCTATCCCATTGGCCACCCACTACACAATCCCAATCAGCAGTGTGACTAGAATCCATACCAGATAGAGTGGAAATCCTAATGGTCAAGCTTGGTCGATATGCCCTTACAGGATGGATTGGCTGTTGGTAATCCTAAATGATTCGGGGATGCTTGGGATGGACTAATTTATTGAAAAAATATATATTAAATAATAATAAAAAAAATAAAAAAATATTGTTAAATGAAATAAAATATTTAAAACCATCATTTTAAAATATTTTATTTTATTATTTCAAATTTAAAATATTTTTATAAAATATTTCATTGCATGGTATTTTTCATTTACAACCATTAAAAGTATTAAAAAATCTACTAAATAATTCCTACAATAGTGTTTCAAAAACCATGCACTTATAATGTGATTATTCTAAAGAATTAAATGTCATCATTGAATTTAAGAGGTCACCAGATCTGTTAATATTTAAATTTTAATGCAATGAAAAAACAAATAAAAATGATAAACTATATATTCAAATTGAATGTAAAAAAAACATTTTCATTTCTCAATTTTCAAATAAACATCATATCAATGTATTTTTTTTCCCCTTTTAAAAATAGAGTAACCAATCCAATCATTCATTCATGTTCATCAATTTATTATTAGTAAACATAATAGATCTTGATTTACCTAATTTTCGATTCATTTTACTCATAAATGAAGATAAATTTTTTAGAATATTTATACTTTTATCATGGGGACCTTATCATTAACAATATAAATTTAAATTATGTAATGTTCCCACTTTTTAAAGAATAAATAAAAATAAAATCATGATATATTTCAATAATGTTCACATGAATCTATGGATTACGGTTGGTAGGGATTTATGATATAAATAATGGCTCAAAATAGAGGTTTTCCTCTTAAAATATAAAGTATGATTTTAAATATAAAGGCTCAATGAAATTCCCATTCAAAATTATAACTCCCAATTTCCATTTTCAATTTATGGTCCGAAATAATGAAAGTATAATAAAAAATATATTATTATTCTATAGTTATTCTATATATTATTTTCAAAATAATATTTCAAATTGTTTTTTACTTTTTCAAAATTTGTGTTTGTAATGAACCTCACATCCAACACCTGACAACATATCATATGAATCACTAGTACAGTAATATTGATTTCATTCTATATTGTTATATCCCATTCCTATATTTTTAATTTATTTTTATTAATTATATTTGTAGTTTATATTAGGAAAACAATAAAATACGAATGTATGAATGAAAAAACATTCTCAATATCTGCAATTAACATCACCATAATTTTTTCATTGTAATGTAAAACATCCAATTTAACATGAATTCCTCTAATCCCATACAGAAAATTAAATCTATCATAGTAATATTAAGTGTATTATTGGAAAATAAAAAATTGAATGAAACACGGATCATTCCAAAATGATTCATTTATTGTCTTTATATGATAAACACAGATTAAGGTATAAGGGGATATCAAGTATAGGGGTGTAGAAAAATATTCCACAGTCATATTAAATGTTTTTCTACAATCATAGATTTGAAAAGTCTCAATGAAAATTTTGTTAAGTGAAATGTCCCTTGATAACTCACGAAATATGAATAAGTGAAAAAAAGAAATATTTGTATATAAATTCTCTCAAGGATGAGACATTCGAATTTTTATAATTACTCATGAAATGGATAATAATTAAATATAAATAAAAATTAATTTCAAAAGTTAAATGACTAATAATTGCTGAGAATTTTCATTTACATGAATCAACTACATTCATCAAATCATGAGTCCTCATTTTGATAACCATGATTTAGTCTAATAAATCAATTTTTCTCATTACTCATTAAATCCCAGTTATCTATGAAATATAGCATATTGCATCACATGGGCCCTATGAACTCATATCTTTTAGTTAATTTAATTAATGAAACAAATCATGTACGTGAATATTTTTTTATTTCTATCTAGTAAAATAGATTAAAATAATTAGAGTAATATTTATTTTAGGAATTGAAAAAAAATAACAACCTTGTAATGAACCTTTAGTTTTAGTTTTGTGGGTTATTATATAGTTCATCTTCTGAATCCATTCCCTGATTTCAATTTTCATTTCACAACATAGTTCAATAGAACATTCATAGAATTTATAAATTTCATAATGTGGAGTCAGTTCACAATGTATTTTCCACCCAGTTTCACTAGTTTATTAATAATGACATTTGGTATCAAATGGATGTAATTACAAAATAAAGAAACTATTATAAGTACAAGGACCATGTTAATTATGTTGAAAATGATATAGTGATCTATAATATATGATAATATTTTCTTAATATTAATAATTGAAATTATAATTCCATGAAAGAAGTTAATAAAACGAATACAAGGGACCGTTGTTATGATCAACCATGTGGGTCCTAGTCTATTCACTACCTCGATATGGTCAATACCAACTATTATACATATTATAATTGTGGGTGGAGTTTCTCGAATTTTGACCACCAAATACTCTTTTTTCTAGTTTCCACTTTTTATCTGTTATTTATGTTCCTATGGAAAGAGTACAAAAAAATCCATCACCATCACAATTAGTTAAATCTTGCATAGTGGGGGTAGGATGATTATGGTCATTTATCCTTTTATGTTTCTATGAGTGTGACCTTCTCATTATTTTCCAGTGCTTGGTGAATATGGGTGGTATGGATATTTATTTAAAAATATGGTTAGAATTTTTTTCTAGATATAATTTAAACATGATGAACTCTAATAAAAAATATTACTTTTCTATAAGAGTAGTATCAATCATATATTCCAAAGGCTCTACCACTTGGAATTCTTCACAAGCTTTAAAAAATGTATTTTCATCAAAATTATGGGGATCCTTGTATTACTCACTAAGTATAGGATTTTTTTCATTATTATCATGTATGAAAAATAATGTATTTACCAAATTAGAAAAATAAAAATAAGGATTCATGAAAAATTATTTTTGAATAAAATTATATGAGATTGAGTTTAATAATAAATGACATTAATATCATTGCCTAGATTCAGTCATCTTCTCATTGATAAGTATTTATTTGAGTTTCATGACAGGATGTGGGGATTGGTTAAAAGGATTCTCCATATTCTCTTCAAATTCTTCCATATTTGTGTTTTATTCATATTTCATGCATATAAATAAGTATTTAGTTAATGATTAATTAATCATTTGAATGTAATGACATTGTATCATTTAGAATTATTCGTATTTACCCCAAAATAGAACTGAATATTTCTCCTTATTACTATAACCATGTGAGTCATCATATTAACTCTCTTTCACTTCATTGCATTCTTCAAATTGTACACTGAGAATGTTGGGATATTGATACTCCTCAAGTAAAGATATAAATTTTTGGAGATCAACACAAAAATTAGGAATCTATAATGGTACATCTTCCTTATACTTATGTCATTGAATACAATCATTGACTTGATGGAGAATGATTGGTAGTTCTTGATGTGAGATAAATGCATCATGACTATTAATCATATGTTTTTCTATATAAATTACTCCCTTAATCATTCTATATAAGTGGTATTATGAATTACTTTTAACCACTGGTTCGAGCACCAGAGAATAAGTTTTACATGCACAATGGTATGGAATTTTTTCATATATCGTTGAAAAATAAAAAATATTATCGTTCTTTTACTTAAGAAATTTATTTATTTTCAAAAAATATAAAATAATAATAAAACTAATAATTGGATCATTGAAAATATGTATAGATTTTATGCATTCCTATTATGTGTCATGGAATGATAAATTTTCTAATTTTTTTATACTGAATCATAGTTGTCATATCAGTTACTGGGATGTACAATTTTTCATATTCTTATTAAAATTCCCCTGATAAATTCATTTTTTTATATATTCTCAAAAAAATGATATTTTTAGGTTATAAATATTTTCTAGTATTATAAAATGACAAGAAATTATAAATTACCATGTAATGCACCTAAAATGAGATTAGATTAGAAATGAAGTTATCTATATATAGTCTTCTAGGTAGATCCTTTATTTTCCTATTTCACATATATAGATAACACACTCCACCATATGTGTGCACATATTAATATATGCTTATTTTGAAGGAAGGCATTACTTATTAAATTCTAATCACATTCCACATCCACCTTCTCTTCCTAGACATAATATTTATAGAATAAAAAGTTAATCATTAGATACCCATATTATTTAATAAATTATTCTATATAATAATTATATTATCCCAAATTTGAATTTAATAGTTCTCTTTATTTTAAAAACAAGATTTCTCAAATGTTATATTCTATGGGTGGGTTACTCATCATCGTGAGTGTATGAGTTCATGGTGAGAGATGATAATGAGGATAATGAAATAATGTAATATAAGAAAAAAAAGTATAAGAATATAAATTTTATTGATGAATGAGGGTTGAGAAAAAAAATTAAGAATAAATAGATAAAAAATTGGAAAAATATATGAAAAGATAATGAAATTTAAAAAATAATATAAAACACATAATATAAAATATGCTAAAAAAGAAGTTGAAAAAGAAGAAAAAATAGAAGAATACTGTAGGGTGGATAACTTCGATAAAACATACAAGAAAAATCATCAATAAGAAACTATGTTGAAATTATATTAAGAATAAAATTAGTCATATGAAATAAAAAGAAAATAATAAAAATTACAGATGTAGCATGGCTGAACTGTATGACCTCTTCCCTTAGTGGCATACTCCCTCAATGTGGAAACCAGTACTCATATTTATACTAGGAGGTAATTCTTCCTATATATATATATTTCATTTTTTTATTTATTATTCATTTTTTCATATTTTCAAATTTTAATTCACTGTTGAATATTGATATAAATATATACTTGGAAGATCACATTTATTTCTTATTTTGTAGTGGATGGCGAAGAATCTTCTTTCATGGAATATAAGACAAATTGATAATTACATGAATATATTATATGATATTACTATACTATCTTGGTGGGGGATGAATCATTGTTATTTACTCCTAAATTAATCATTTGGACTTCATAGTGGCCATATAATCCTTCAAAATTCTCTGTATCAGGTTTGTATGAGGGTCATGGAGTGGCTCAGGCTGGTGAAAGGCCTCAGCAAAGGACTTTTAGATTAAGACTGGGATTTCTAGTGGTGGTGATGGAATTTCTCAGTGAATAAAGGTAAATGATTTGAATTGTATAGCATGAAAGCAATAGGGAATAATTGATTGGGGGTGTATGAGGGTGAGGATTTTTAAAGAGGCGTGAGGTAGAATAATTTCATTATGTATTAATTGTACTCCAGTGAGGTCATCCTAGAATGACAGTGAAGCCATGAATCACTATCATTTATTAAAACTTATGCTCTATCTTTAACTTAACATCCCCCTCTTAGGATGGGATATTGGTTACATTAACAAATGATCATGGGTCATACCTCACATGGGCATACCACAAGAGAATTATCCAACCTATACTCCCTGAAGGATCCAATCCATAGGCCACACACTGCATGGGCCTGGTACCCTGTGTTTTTAGCATCCTTTCTAGCTTGAGAATCACTCTTGGTGAAATTTATTAGGAAGTAATCCTGTTTGGGATGTCTTGCCATCTAGTTAGCCTTCATTGTTTAATGATTCTTGTGATGGCTATTTTTAACCCAAAAAATGATAAATTAATAAATCAAATCCAAAAATATATTCTTCAATAAAATAAATCCAAAAAACCAATCATTTAAATACATTTTAGTAATTTCATTGAAATTTTCCATATTTTCAAAAAAATTACATTCCATTGTATAAATAATTAAAGACCACAAAAAATTATTAATAAAAAATATAAAATTATGAATGACAAAAAATTCCATCAGAAATTATCACAGAAAGGATTATTTGATGAGATAAAAAATATGGAATTCCAACGAGAAGGTATATTCACATAATCATCTATTAGGGAGATTACCAAGTGATAACTTCATGTGATGAAGCCTAATATACTTAATAGTAATCACACCTAAAAAATATATATACTATATGTCCTATAATTGTATGTTATCATTCTATAGTAGAATATTTTTAGATCAAAAGGTTTGACCTATCATATTTGTTTACTCATATGTTTGGTATGAAAATAATCTTACAAAATTACCACGGTAGTCATGGTATAATTTGTATTTCTGCAATATTAATATATATAAATACCAACCTAGAAAGGTTGTTTTAAATTATATTTTTTTTGTTATGAGGTGTGATTTCGGGATTGAAATTTATAAATATGATTTCTTCTATAAAAAAATAACATGGTATGATATTGTCTACTTCAATATGATAATAACCCTCATTACACTAACTAGTAAATTCTAGACATTCCAAATTACATATACACTATATTTTTGGGAGAAAATAATTGCATAAATTTGGATTCTTCTATAGTCTAGTAGATCAAAAAAACATATGATTTAGTGGATATTACCAAGATGGATGATAATATTGTTTGTGAATTTTGTTCAATCATGTTTTTTGATAAATAAGTATAGATATGAGAGGTATCTATAAAAGGATCACACTAGATTATATGAAAATTTCTACCCATAAAATGAGACTATGTTTTTGTTATACTTGTTTTGAGATCCTTGAGAAAGAATGGAGAACCAATTAAGTGTCCTTCTTAAGATTAGAACAATTCACACACAATCTTATAACATGGAGGGACTTGATGAAAAAAATAATAGATCAAATATGTATTATATATTCTTATTTATAATATGTTTACCTATTAGCTTCATTAATGTTCTCTTTAGAGTTTTTTATTTTTTTCTAATCTATATATAATTTTTTCTTCATAAATATTAATAAATTTAAGTGGATATAGGTATGATAATAAATAAACACTATATATGTAATCACTCAATAAAAATAGGGTTGTGAACCTTCAAATTCTCATGTCATATTATATAATTTACACATCTCTTATCAAGAACCCATTAAACCTCATTTCCCAAAATAAAATTTAATTATCTAAAATTCATTTCATTACAATAATCATTATTATATTGATTGTCATGTGATTCTTTAACAGAATTATAATATCTTGAAAGGGTCAAGGTATGATGAAACATTTAAATTTAATACTAAAAATTGATCATTGTTTCACCCCGATCACTATGGTGAGGTAGATATCTTAAATATATACATTTTGTATTAGATAAGGTTCACCTTTGGTGATCAAAAATATTAATTTATTCCCCATTAATATGATATAATATAATTTAAGTTATATCTAATATTTCGGATGATGGTTCTAGGTATGACCATATGGATCAAGAGTTTTTTTAATGAATATGTGAAATAATCTTTTAGATTTGGATATATACTTGGGTTGAGGTATATTATTATTTTTTTATTATTTCACATTATTATTTTTAATTTTTTTAATGTATTATGTATATTTTATATGTTTTATGTAATATTTTATATTAAAATCAAACAAATAATTTACATAAGGTCATATATTTTACATTAAATTGGTTCTGATTATTCACATAGATTAGGAATTTTAAATTTTAAAGCGATCACTCTATTTTTTGTGGAATGATTCAAATTAAATAAATGTAAATATATATATAAATATAATAAGGAAAAAAAATAATTGGGAAAATGATATTTGGTTAATTGATGGAAAACATTGAAAATTATTAAATGGTAACTTATTATAATTCTATTGTTATTTTAATAACTCAGTAAAATATTATTAAATCTATAAATTTCATTTTGGAATTATCTCAATGATATAAATATTTCTTGATTTTTACTCCCCAAATATATAATCTATGGTGTATTCAAAAAAATATTAATATAAGACCAAATAATTCATCAATTGAATTTATGGGATAAAAATTATATTAAAAAATGGATTTATCCAAATTAGATATTATACAATCTATGAACCGAAAATCCTTATAGATCAATTGAATGGATCATAAAAATTTGGATTCATGGGATAATGGAATTTACATGTTTATATTGTCTAAATATATCAATGATAAATATAATGGAAGTTCAAAAATATTTTAGATTTTTTCTCAAACCATAATGATCACTTAAATATGTAAGAAAGAAATTATAATGGAAAAAACCCTCAAACAAACATAGTGGATTTAAAATTGTGTATATATTATTGATTTTAGTGGATATGATACCATTCATTATTCCCTAATTAAGAATAAAACCAAAGGATATGGGGTTGAAAAGAAGGATATATCATCAATTTTATGAACCACACATTTCTATAATGAGTTTAGAAAGAACATTAAATATGGTGGGAAAATCATTCAACATGAGAATATGGAAATTAGTCGTGGAGAATATTGATTAAAATTTAATAGATTACAATAAATTCCACATCATGGATACAAGATTATACAACCATATCAGATCATAATGGAGGAATAAAAGTCATTCAATATGACAGAAACACTTGATTCATGTGAAATAAAGGACACAAAGGTTTTTCAAACAGTGTGGTTTATTTAGAGAAGAATTGAGGATAAAATGATATAAAATTACAATGGTAAAATATTAAAACAATTATAATATATAATAATTTACATAAAAAGTGACTGTGTTAACAAACCATTGTTCTCTCATGGTTTTCTTGACTTGTATAAATATTATGGTCACATTTCGAAGAATAGGTTCATGAATTATTGATTCTATGGAGTTAAATTTTGATATGAAGCATTAAAATATTTTCAGTCATATTTATGTTATTTAGAATATTGGTGAAGAAAATATGGATAATCAATCAAAATACCTAGTAGATCATAAGGTGTAGAAGAATACAATCACTCATGGATTCACTGATGAATTTTTGTAGTTCTATTTACTCAATAAAAGTTTTAATGAAAATAGGAGACATATAGAAAGTGAATTCCTCTCATTATAATATAAATAAAAATTTCACATGGAGAGAATTATTATTATTTTTTACTAAATATAGTGAAGGAGGTAAAGGAAATTCTTGAATTGATAAAAGGATGACTTGAACATGCTATTGATATTTCTATAAAATAAATCAAAGGGCCCGATTAAAACTATACATTACATGTTTTGTAAATATTTATGGATAAAATTTTAATCCATTTGAATGAAAAGTTATTATATGTAGGAAAATCTAATTATCTAAATTATTATGGTATGTGATAATGAACCGTATTCGAATATATTTGCAAGATTTAACTGATTATGTTTAGTAATGTAAAATGGGATTCTAATATTATAAACCAATGTAGATATTTTGATTGGATAATTCTAGAAGTAGATCACTTATATACAATATATATTATTAATAAATATTTCTTATAAAATATAATGAACTTTTTACGATTGAATTACTTTGATAGATTAATTAGATGATCTTTAAAATAATGGTTGGGAAGTTTCATTACATTTTTTATATTACTTTTGAAAGTGAATTATAATATCCTTTTTATGAAATCCTGGATAAAATGAAATGAAAACATGTTTCCTAAATTTCTGTCAATTTTCTCTATCTCTAGACAATTCATTAAATATAAATATTTCACATCTCACTTCTATCACCTATTAAATTATATAATTTGATGTTAATTTTAAAAGATTGAGTATTTTTTATCATCTGATTAAAATTCTCGATTTCTTCTTTGTTGATAACATAGAAAAATATATCCTTAAAAATTTTCATTTTGTGGGATGATCAATCTATGATGTATGAGTGATTTAAAATGGCACACATATGAATAATATTTCATTATGTAATGAGTGGTTTAAAAATTATATATATTTTTCTAATGAATTTGTTGATTATTATTTATTTTTTGTTTGGAATGGGGCATGAGTTTTTTATCAAATCCATTATGTTATGGGAATAATGTCATTTTCACTATCCTCTTTGATTTTTGATAAAACTATATTTAGTAATCCCTTATATCATGGGATAGAAAACTTATCTAGTCCACTTTGAAATTAATATATATGGTTAGATAACATTGAAATATATTATGATGTTTTATTTATATGAATTTCGCACGTTGACAACCCAAATCGAGGTGTTTAAAAATATATTATTTATTTATTCATAGTGATGTATAGAGGTTGTCTAGGGTCAAATCACATTGGTATATTTCTCATTAAATCAATATCTATTTCGGTGATTATACATTGGTGTTTCTTCCAATACCAATTCAAATATGTGTGAATTCATTATTAATATATATATATTTATATTCATTATTGATGTAAATTTTTTTACATTTTTTTTATTTCATAAAATTTGGTGGAATAAAAAAACTTAAACATGTAAATAAAATTTATATATAATCATATTAGTAACATGAAGGTACTTCATGTTTGAGATCCCTACTCGAGTATATGAATTATTAATTTTTTTCTATAATTTTTTTTATAGTCTATCTCAATATCTATATAAAAATATTTTATAAGATGATATTGAATAATCAAACTATTAGGAGTTTTCCATGGCATAATAATCCAAACATCCTACTATATTGATGTAGGATTCACACATGTAATCTTATAGTGAGACGTCATTGATAACTTAGCTACATCATATACAATTTAATCCCTATAAAACAATAAAATTCAACATATATTTAGAAAAATATAAAAAATATAAGTAATTTTGATTAAATATATAATATAAACAGTTTGATATAGTTGTAAATAATTGGTCAACAACCACATCACTAAAACCTAGCATTCTTATCTATCTCAGCACATATAGAATAATTGAGTGTTGAATTAAAGATCAAGAATTTAGGAAAACATTATAATCATTACCCAAGTCCAAGCCTCACATTAGTAAATAACCAATGTGATTGTGAAGTTCATAGTGAAGAGAGATGAAGATAGAGAAAACTGTGAAACCTTTAAAACATTGAGGGAAATTTTCATTATTAAAATATACAATATATGGGTTAAAAATAACATAGAAATAAAATATAGTTATAAAATAATATAAAATTTAATGGAACTATAGTGGAATAATTATTAGTTAAAATTCCACTCTACTAGTTAATAACACATATTTATAAAGTTTATGGGAAGATAAAAAATAAAAAAACATTTATTGTTTGAAAACTGACTCACATTCTATAATTATTTTTGTGTCAAGTTGGTTATAAAAAAATTATTTTTTTGATAAAACATTTGTCTTAATATTTCTATTTTAGGTCAAAATTGTATCATAAATTAACAATATTTGATAATTTTATGTTTTTATCATTGATTTGAAGTCCATATTGATGAATATTATGTAACATTGATTTTAAGGCCAATTATCATCATCCAAAATTATATAATAGTTCATGGTCGTCAGAAAAAATATATATCAAGTCATGTGTAAAATTTTATAATATAATTTCATAGTATTATTCATTACACATTATATGTTGTGATATAAATTATAAAGTGTACATGAAAGTGAAAATTTAGAATTTCATTGTTTATTTCATATTCATTGTCTAATTTCAAATTATCGAAAACGCATCCCTTATAGAAGAATATATATTATTATTAATATCAACTATGAGTAAAATAACATATAAAAAATAACTAAACCATTTTAATAATTAATTAAATAATATTTATTTAATATGAATATGGTATAATTTCACATAAATTAGAAATTTGGTGTGGTAAAAATAATTAAAATATGATGTGAAATATATGAAAATATTGATTGAATGAGTTACTCTACAAAAAAAAAATTACATTGTATCCAATTATATAATACAATAGATAATTAATAGTTCTTTTGATATTAATTAATCAAAATTCAATTTAAAAAAACTAGTTTAATATTATTACTCTTTAATGTAATTCATTTTTTATTTCTTTCATTGAGCAAAATATTTCATTGAAACTCTTAAAAATTATTATGTTCATTTTTTTCTTACTTCCTAGGCTTTGTATCTCCCTTCACTCTTGTATTTTGAATTTTTATTTTTGTAATTCTAGAAAACAAGTATGATTCAAATTATATGGATTCAATCTAGGAATATCCCCATCATAAAATCATAAAAGTGTGTTAACAATAAGGAATTTACCTAGGTTGTTCAGAGAATAATGGTTAGTTCGATTTGAATGTAAAATTGTATTGGCTGAATGAGGTTTCTTAGATATGATGTGATGTAAAATTAATAAAATTAATTGAACCCTATTATGGGTCCCCATTCACTCCTAGCATTCATACAGATGACCTCCAAAATCAGGTTTCATATATTGGTCCATCCACAACTTGTAATTTTTGGAATCAATGTGTGCACTCATTCCTTATCTATCTCTTTTATATTAATATTATATATATTATAAGGATTATTAATTTTTATTTAGAATATTTTTTTGGGTGAAAGAGAGGAATTTATTGATCTTCAAGTGATACTGAACTACCAAAGAATATATTTATGAAATTTTTGGTAATCCTAACATCTTTAATTTGGTATTTTTTTCCTATAAATCATATAAAAAAGTGCATCACACTCACAGAATAACTTCTCATTATTCTTTTCCAAAGTGGACAATTTTTCCTTCCCCCACACTTTAGTTCAACCATGTTCTAGAAATTAACTTTTAGAGGTTTTTGAATAGGGAAATATATATTCTAATGTGACATCATAATAATGCTCTTTATGTAAACAATTGGCATAAAAAAATGAAAATAAATTAGGGATGGATTAAAAAAATTGATCAATGAAAAATGGTATTTAAAAATAGTGCCTAAATATCATTTGACACAAGTTTTAAATTATATCATCATTTAGTAAGATGAAAACAATATTTTCTAGATTTTATATCATTATTCAGGAGTATACATAAAAAGATAAATAGAAAGATGATGTCAAATTACATTTTAATCCTCTTGGATTTTTTAATTATTAAATATTGTGAAAATAGTAGTTAAATTTTATATTCATATTTAACTTAAAATTTTTAAATTACAATTTTGAAAACCAAGAATAAAAATTCGAATTTAGAAACGATTTAAATTTTGTATAAATATAAAAATTGTTGTTCTTTCCATAACATCTTGATATACTCTATTTCTCATTATTTTTTTAATTATGATAAATGTTCGTAAGTACCCAAAAAAATAGTAAAGAAAAAAACATGCAGGTTCGAAATGGGTTGGTACAGATCTTCCATTGTTAGCAAATTTATATCCTTTTTTTTTAAAATATAATTTATTTATAATTAAAAAATATAAATTAGGATACAAATAAATAAAGTATAAAATATAATTAAAACCATACTAAATGATAGGAAAAACATTGAGTTAGTGTCTGAAATCATGCTTACTGAAAAAAGAATGAAAAAATGGAAAATCAAAGAGAATCTACATAAAAATGTATTTTAGAAAAAAAAAGTATAAATATAACGGTAAATTTTAGAGGGAATGATCTTGGGATTACCCCTTAGTGGTCCTAGAATTTTTCTTTCCAAAGATGTAAAAGAAATTTTGTTGTCCAAAATACGATTTTATTTGAGTTTTTATGATTTAAACTACACAAATTTCTTGCATACGAATCTTTATAGCTTATACATATTATTAAGGCATGGATGGATAGAGTATAATTTGAATATATTAATTGAAATTAAATTTAATTTTTATTGTGGTGGTACAGAAAAGAATGGGCCCTCACCGTTTACTATATTTAAAACATATATGGACTCTTCTTCAAAATATATGGCGAAAACTATTTTTTATAAATAAACAAAATTTTCAAAAAAATTATATGTTTAGGTATATTTGAATTAAATTATTACATGAAAATTTTACAAACAAATATATCAACTTAAAAGGTATATTCTGATATGATTTCTCTATAAATATAAACTACAAATTCTTTATCATCAAATGTTTTATTCAAATTTTCACCAAAATATAAATCTTATATTTCATTCACTAACTGAGTTTGTGTAAGAATCATAACAATGAAGAATTAAAGCATAGAAATATTGATACAGTAATTATATAAAACATAAATCATGATTAAATGAACGTAAAAAAAATTTCTAGATTTTTTGACTCATCCTATAACTCTTAATCTTTAATGGATGCCCCTAGAACTATTTTTTTATAGTTGGTAATATATAATCTCATAATTAATCCTTAACCAAATTTATTTCATATTTGAATATATGAGGGAATAAAAGAGACTCTTCAGTTTCCTTGGTCACATATTGTTATTATTTTGAGAAGAAGTATTTAGAAATCATTTACTTTTCTTTCTGTGGCCTATTGAATTGGTTTCTATGGGTATATATTATAGTGTTGATTGATCTGTAAATATTAATCATTTATAAACATAATTTTAATGATCCTTTAAAATATATAGAAAGTGAAAAAAAATCACTTCCAAGGAAATATTGATTCATTCAATTAATTTTTTAATTTAAATAATTTCAAATTAATTACAAAAAATAAAAATAAATACTAAATGATGGACTAGTTTCGCCCCTAGATACTATATTTGATTTTGAAATAAATATTATTGGAGTGTAAAAAATTTTATTTATTTATTCTTAGTGAAACACTGTGTCTTATTATTGTCCTCACACTTAAAGAGCTTTTACTATCAATTAGTAAATTTTCATAATTCACTTATATAAACATTTAATATTATATATTTAAGAAAGATAATAATTTTTTAGTTATAGAAGGAAAAAATGATTATCATGTAGATGAAAAGTATAAGGAATGAAATTAGTAAGGATAAAGATCTTGGTCCAAGGGTTAGCAACATCAGTTCCTTAATTATTCATTATTGTTCCCTAAAATCTTTTGGGTATTCTATCCTATCACAAATGGGATCATATAATCTACATTGATCATGAAAATTATCATTATTATGGGTTTATTCTATAAACTAAAATTAATCTACTAATGTAGTTAATAATAGTGCACAAACAATAATGTAGAGTGTGAAAACATCCAAGGTTTGGCTCTTCTAAAAGCCATTTCATCCCCCTAACACACAAAACTACACTATATGAACAAAATTAAAAAATATAGTGATTTAATAATGATACACTACATAAATTGAAGAGTATAATATTCATTAAACTGATTGGGGGAAACCTCTACATCAAATCCTCAAAATCTTCTTTGATACACCTTAATCCAAATAAACACATTAAAAATTAATGTGATACAATATAGGATCTTAGTGTAATACTCCCCCAAATCCAAGCCTAAAGAAATTAAATCATAAATTTTAGTGTGGGATATCATGGAGAATAATGAATATATAGATATATAGATAGTTATTGAGTAAGAAACAAATAAAGAATGATAGATAACAAATACAATATTGTTAAAACAGTCAATGTGAAAACAAAAAATGATGGATAAATAAAATATAGAGGAAAATTAATCTAAAATGAAATAGAAAACCATAGAACATAGCATAAGTGAACATCACCATAAAAATGTTAGTAATAATTAATTAAAGAGTGATGTAGAGGATAAGGTTAATTATTATGACATGAAATGGATTAAAATTAAGTAAAACATATAACCAATATTATTCAGCATGATTAAACTACAAAAAATCAAAAATAGATACAAATGTAGTTGTAAAAAAATTTATTTTTTGAGTTTTATATCTTTTTTATATATTTTAACGTAGATAGTGTTAGGATAAAAATTTTATTTTTGGATTGATATAGTGATTACATTATTAATGATTCCATTTGAATTTCGGATTATAGGCCCTTTATCACAATGAATTTTTTTACCTTGATTAAGGTATTAATAATAAATAGATATCAAAACAAGTATATTTTTATTAAAACATCTAATAATTATTCATCAAAAAAATTTAATAGTATAAAGTTATTGTAGAGATCATCAAATGTAAGAAAATAATCCACATGTAGTTTCCAAATTCATGGTCTATTAAAAAATTCATTCAAAATAATCACTTTTAGAATGAATGGATTTTACAATTAATAATGATGACGGATGAAGTCATGTATAAAAAAAATTATTCCATTTTAACAATTCAATGTGTATTATTCTTCTAATCAAAATATATGAATATTTCCCATGAAATTAAATGATTTTTTCAAAATTAAAATCATTAAAATAAAAAAGTTAAAAAAATATTAACAGTTCTTTATATTTTAATGATAAATATCCATAGATTAATATTTTCATATTTTTATTTCACATTCGAATATTATGTTATATGATATTCTTTCATGTAATTGTATTTTTTTATATTCTTCCCAGTGAAATTATCTATGATCATTCACTCTATTATCACATCATATGGTTACATATTATTATTCCTTATATAATTCTATTTCTATCGTAATGATGATCATCTCATTTATTCTATTTCATGATTTCTCCCACATTGCATATTTGACCACACATTTTTTTCATTTTTCCATTCCCCTAAGAAATAATGAAAAATATTATGCACAATGGATCTTTAATGTAACTATGTACAACGTACTATTTTGGATGGAATACACTCATTTTAAAAAAATATGTTATTTCATTTTTTTAGTATCTTGCGGTCTAAACCATTATTTTAATAAAATTTTCATTTTTTTAATATATAATGTATAATTTCAGAAAATGGTCTAAACGATATACATGTAATGTTTCTTGGTCATAGTACTAATATGAAAATTTATATGAAAAAATAAATGTTTATGGATATCGAACAATTTAGTAGAAAAATGAAAACATAATACAATCACAAAAGAACATGTTCTCTCCAATAAGCTACTTATGAAATTATATCACTATTATTTTTAAAATTTATTTTTCAATATTATTTTCTATCAATGAAATAATAAAAAAGATACATATTTTACCTATATAATTTAAATAATTTCAATAATAATCATATATTACTAACATAGTGAAGAATTTCCATCTTAATTTTGTCGAGAAATCTCTCCACCAAACATCACTAACACCATACAACTCCATTATATGAGTGAATTTTAAAATTAATTAAATGATAAAATATAAGAAGAGAAGAGAAAAAATAGAAGATGTAAAAATGAAGAGAAACCAATATTTAAATAATTGTATATTTTGAAATCATATAATATTATAAATAATTAGATATGATTTAATATAATTATTAATTCAAGTATTTGGCACTCAACTATCTCAAAAACTGATGTTATTCATTTTAACATTACAACCTCTCTACTTTTTATGTGATGATGGGTATGAAGTATATATATTTTTTAATGTCCTAAAATTTGTATATTTTTTTTTAATTATATGGAATTATTTCATGGCTGCAAAATCTGATGGCTCGTGATTATGAGGCCATGTGTGCCTAGAATGATCAATCAATGTTTTTCTAAGTATTAATTAGTTTGAGTAATAAGTTTTATGAAAAAATTGTAATATCTTTTATACCATTTCCCGAATCAGAAACTTGAGGGCACTGTTGTATTCAGGATGGCGGTTTTACCGTAGGCATGACTTATGTTTAGTTGGTGCGGGCCTCATATGAGAAAAACTGAAAATGGAATAATCGTAAATAAAATAATTAATTAATATTATTTTATTTCCAAATTCTTATAACTCATAAATGGTAACTCGGATTGAAAATCTAATACCCCCACTAAGTTCGTGAGGGAATGATCTTTTTAAGAAGGAACTAACATTGGTATGTGCGGGCCACCGGTGAATGTTAGTTTTTGGTCGTAAATACAATAGTTATGTGAAATTATTTTATTGTAAAATCAATAACATTTAAATGGTTACTCAGATTTAAAATATGTGAGTATAATTGATTTCGATGGAGAATTTCCTCCTTAGGCGGATCCTAGCCTCAACCGGCACAGCTCGAGGGTGAATGTTAATAATTTATTGAACATTTTTTCAAGTACGTTCGGTAAACGCGTGTGCGACATTTTCTAACATTTGAATCGTTCATTGGATTAAAAATATGAGTGCATCATTGTATCCACAGTTCCATGAATCTCTTAACAGAGGATTTACATTGAACACAGTATGTATGGAGAAAAAGTTATGTTTTATGACATTTTGAAAGAAATTAAATGAAATATTTTTATTATTTAATTTCATATCCTCCAACTGAGAAGAAAATGGTTGGGGCAAGCGATGTGTCAAGCCTATAAATGGTTTGACCAACCAACCCTATGTTACACTGTCATTGGAAAATTTGGAATTTTCATAATTGATGACACCCATTAAACTCCAACGTTGTTACTTACACTCCCCATCTCTTATATATATGGATCATGGGTAGGGTTATAAGCAAAACTTCACCAAGAAAAGAAGTGTTGAAGGAGCACCGCGATGCTGAACCCTTATTGGATGGATCCAATCCAAACGAGATGTGATTTAAGACACCAAACCATAAACAGAAGGATGATGTGCAAGTGGCATCCTTGGGAACTGGTTTTGGGAATGAAGAACATGATCCACCATCAATTGAGAAATATCTCCAAAGGGATACGAGGTAGGGGGTTTATTCATTTACATGTTTTAAATTATTTTTCTTATTCCCCAATATTGATATTATATGAATAACGTGGGTCAACAAACTAACGGGTTGATCCTCAATTCATTCGTTTTGCAGGAGGTTGTAATGAGGTATATTTGGGGTTTTTTTTCTGTTATTTAATACATGAAATTGTTAAACCCATTTTATCATTACGTTGATATTGATATAAAACAAAGGGAGTGGGCCTAAAATTCCTAGATCAAACCCTCCAAAACATTGTTACCCTTTCTCCTTCAATTGATGATCGTCGGTGTGGAGAAAACAACAGCCTACGAAGGTGGTGACATGCCAACACATGCCGCAAGAGGGGGCCATGACACGAAGCCATGGCGGAAATCAGAGTGTTCATCACCAACCAGCCATAGAAGAGGTTTGAAGTGCCATCACATGATGCTGTTGTGCAAAGGGGTCGCGACAGGTCAGCCGCAATAGTCAGAGAAGGCAGTCGGCTCGTCTGCCGACCATGGAAGGGATGGGTAGCACACCGTCACCCTCCGCTGGGGATCAGGAGACTGTGGAAAAAGCCACGGAATGGGAGGCGAAACCTATTCCATCAGTGGGTTCCACTATGACTTGGTGGCACCAACGTGGTTCCTCCACTTCAAAGACCTAATGGTCTTTTGTCATTCGGGATCTCGGGGTAGCAGCTCTCCGGAGAATCCTGGTAGAGGAATTGTGGGCCACTCCCTTTCAGGCCTTCCCCTTGTGGGGCGGGCTTCCCTATATGGGTCAGGCCGACCATAAGGGCAATAATCTGTTGTGGGTAAGGCCGAGTCTATCTTGGACCAGCCGCGACTAGGTCGGTCCAACCGGGTGGGACCAGTCCCGAGCCCAACCGTGCCTAGAAAAACATAAAGGTACTTATCTCAATTAACATGTGTCCATTTAATGAACCGTCTACGACATTAAGATCCTGGAGTGAGACGGTCATTTTGACTTACTCCAAGAGATTTTTAAAAAAACTTGGAGTATGGCCGGGTTGGATCGTACCTGAATCTAACTGGGCCCCCAACACTGAAATGCCAATGACGCAATGACCAGGAATCCATTTTATGTGACATGTGTTATATTGGAACTCTTATGACACAAAGGATCATTGTGTTACTTCTTTGTGAGACTTCGTGCTGGTTGAAATACAACTAATGGCTTGGGGAGTGGTTCTCCCAAGCGCACTACGTACGTAACCCTACAACTAGATGAGACCTGATGACTACTGACTTTTCGACTGAGAGTGACTTGATGGACACAATATGTGATGGGGAGGAGTACCTCAGTAGGCCATGGTGAGGAGTGTTTATTTTACGCGATGCTGAGGGTTAAATCAGTAGGACACAGTGGGAGAGTGACATTGTGTGACCTGGAAAACCCATGGAACTCTATGGGGAAGATTACCACATCATTTCATGGTTAGTGGGAAGTGTCTATGTGTAATGTGGTGGGACCACTGAACTCGATAGAGGAGGAGTTCTCCAGCAGACGAGGTGTTCGACATTGTGACTAGGAATGTTACTAGTTCCTAGTCCTAGGGAATCTATTGGTAGATATTAGTGTCCATAGTGATTCTATGTGTGTCAACATCATATCCTATTTATGTAAGTTTTATACCTCGTTTGAGCTGAGTCTCTGATAGAACTATGTCTTTTACCTTCGTGGTATTATCTTTGTTGTGTTACTTGTGTGTTAAATATACCTTCATGGTGTCACCACTATGTTATACATCTTTTATGTATGAGATGAGTATATCTTGAAAACACAGATATATATATTGGAATTTAAAAAAGTAGAGTTGATGCCTCAGTGCAGGGCCCTCGTATGGTGGTAGCTCTTGGAGTTGGTGCACGAGTAGCACCATCACTCAATGGGCAGTAGATGCCACCATCCCCACCAGTAGACATAGCACATTGAATGAGAGTGTTGCATGAGTTCCAGTGGTAGCGGCCTCTGAAGCATCGAGGCGAGATATATTCTCAGGAAGATGAGGACTAACTAGAGTTTCTGGTATGATTTTTATGTCTAGTTGAGAACTAGATGAGTAGTTTGTGATTATAGCTACTGACCTTTTCTAGTTTGTGAACATGAGGATGGTCCACAGGGTAATCAGGCTTTGGTACTAAGACTGTTTCCCAAGATAGTACCTTCAGGTAGTGTGTCTGCTATATCACTAAGAAACTGTCATTATATACAACTAGTTGTACCGGTAGAGGGCACATGTAGGCTTAGTGCCTTACACATGTTTCAGTTTTAGACACCTCTCTGGTTCCGAGGTGAGACTGAGTCACAGGAAGTTAAGGATTGGCTTGAGGAGGTAGCTGAGTTTCTATCTAGATGGGTCACCATTCGATTAGATGACGGTCCTGGTAGAGAGCCTTCTATGTGGCTCACCAAGATGATGACAGGTTTTAGGTTACCCTGATCATGGAAAAAGGTGACTTTTCTATGGAAATCTTTGGGAAACATCCTCAGAGATGGGGGTCTTTTTCCATAAATAGATGAGGGATGTGAGTTCCCTAGATCTCCTACATGTTTGGTAGGATAACATGTTGGTAGATGAGTATTCATTGAGGCGTACCGACTATCCCATATTCTCGATGAATACTGTATGATCGGTGCTTCAAGGATCGTTTAGAGGCACAATCTTGATGTACAAGGACATTAAACTAATTTTTCAGAATACTTAATACATAACAAAAACAGACACCCAAGGACCGTAATAGTTTAGTGTCTTTGGAAACTCGGAATATAATCTTCTAATCATGGTGAAAGATCTTCAACATCTCCCATAAAGATATTACCCATTTGTTTTCTTACCTAAATCCATTCTTTATATCATGGGTAAAAGAAAACATATAAAGGGTGATAAAAAATTATCATTAAGGGTAGAAATTGAAAAAATAAAACAAACCATATTCATTTGAACTTAAAAAAATCATGAACCTAATGTTTAAACATCAACAAATTGAGTTGTGAAATAAGTTATTGCAGTATGTAATGAATAGATCATAAAAGATCATTAATCATGATAAAATTGCATGGAAATAAAACTTGTAATTATGGAAAACCATTAAGAACATGATATGATTTCCATAGTATCCAAGGAATTACTGCCAAGACAATCATAGTCAACGATGTCCATTACTGAACCAGGTTTACTTGTCATTCCAGCCCTGTATTACTGAATCAGATTTAATTTATATTCCAGCCATGTTTATCTCATGAGATATAAATATTTACCCAATGCATTCTAGGGAGATATAGGTCCCACCCATATCATATTGTAATCATTCTTATGTGTTCCAAATAACAATCATAAAACATTCACCATAACCCAAAGAATAAAATGTGTTTCATAAACATCATCCCATCATAACATAATCCATTTATAACAATGGATATCATTTCATCATAAACAAAATCAAACCAGGTAAATAATAGGAACAATATACTTGAAACATAACAATATTAATGAATTTAATCATAGATGAAAAATAGTTTGGAATAAACACTTGGAATGAATTCTTGAGGAAAATATCTCTTTTTCTTCTAAATCATTTTCTATTCTCAAAACACCGTGCAATTTTAGAAGAAAATAATTTCATTTTAAATAATCACAAAATCTTATAGAGGAAGTATCAGGTAAATAAGGAGTTATCAAACTGTAAAAATCCATTCATTCCATATAAGTTAAAAAACATTCTCCTAGTACTTTTTCCTGAAAATCAAAATAGTACCTCGTATGGTAAAAAGAATAAATATTCCTTCCATACCTTTTGCTAGAAGTCAAAAAAGGGAAAAATGACTTTAAAAATACATGTAAGAATAGTAAATGTTTTATGAAATCAATTTTGAGAAAACATGGACATGGATGATAAACATAACCCCAGAAAATAATTACGAATAAAAAATCCCAGATAAGAACGAGATTAGAAAAATTATCCCTTATATAAGGTCCAATTTCTTTTGTACATGTATGAAACTCCTATAATGTGGGTTTAATCATATTATTAACCTGTAACAGAACCTTAATTAAATTTATGATATCATATATGATTCACTTATTACTTTATATTACCTGTTATTTTGTCAATTCAATGGTAATGTAACGTTTTGGGTAAAATTGTTTCATTTACCGTACATGTTTGGACTTGTTGTTCTTGATATTATTACATATATCATAATTTCATTACATCCAGAATGTAAAACATGATTTATAGATAATATATATTCCTAATATAATATATATATATATATAATAGATCGTTAAATGGAACGAAATACATCGTTCATGGAGACTGTAGGTCGTGCGTACGCATGAATGTTGTTTTCGATTCCTTATTAAATTGAATGGAAGTAAGTAAATTACATATACATAAATATAGTTTCATTATTATGTCATATATTTCGTGCTAATTTATTATTTATACCTTATAATCATTCTGGAATGGTTAACATGGTCAATGAATCTCATCACGTCGTGGAGACGGTAATCCGTACGTACGCACGAGCGATGTTATTTTTGTTGTAATTATAGAATTGAATTGGAGTGGATGATATAATATCTCATAATTATAATAATTTTATTATAATCATATATAGTTATTATTTCCACCCTTATACACATCCATGTAAGGTGGTGATGGAAAAACATATTACACCACAACGTGGAGACAATATTCCGTAGGTACATACGCGCGATGATTTTGTTTTTTGTAGGATGGATAGAAAGTGAAATAGGGTTGTTTAATATTTAAAATAACATATAAGTATATTATAAATAATTATGTTAGTACTTTTTTCGAAACAAAAAAATATTAGGAAGTATAAGAAGAAATGAATTTGAAAAAATCATTAAAGGATAATACATCTTCTTCGACACATCTATTCTAAACCTCATATTAGGGCACTAAATATGGTCTTTGAAGAAAACTATGACCTCTAGTATGTTACTAGAGATGTGGATAAGGGAAATGGATAAGGTTTGGCCGAGGTTGAAGGCTTAAAATGTTGTGAATTGGAGAGGGAGGTGGTGCCCTTTTATAAGAGTGGAGAGGGGATCTTTTGGAATCCTAAAAAATATTAATTTATAATAAACTAAAACCCCACCTAAAAAGCTCAAAAAATGACTCCAATTCTAATATTAAAAGATATAGGGTTTTAATATAATCATCCAATAAAATTTTTTCATATTGGGAATGTTATTTTAAACCTTATCAACATGATTTATCCTTATTTTATCTATTTAATTTTATTTATGGATATAATATTCTAAATTAGTAATTGTTATAAATAAATACATATGTGTTGTGAATTGTCCATAATTGTATATTTTATGATGTCTTCGACCATATAAATTTAAATTTATAATTTTAAAATAATTTTGTGATTTTTTAAAAATTTAACAATATGATATTTTTAAAAAATAACAATAATGTCAATTTTGTCACTATTCCTTTATTTGAATTTAAATAAAATATACACAGAGGATATATTGAAATGAAAATATTTAATATATTCATAATATGTCATATGTATCAATAAAATTCGTGGATCACCTTAAATATTTCATATAATATTTATTTTAATATCTTAAAACCATATATTTGATATTACAATCAATAAAATAATTTATACATCACTATTGTGTCATAATTAATGATAATTATTTAATCCCAAAAATTTATAAATAAATTCACATGAGGTAGATAATTTTATTTGATTCCTGGGTTCTATTTATTTTGGATGTTTTATGAAGTTTATCACTAAATTAAAATTAATACACTTATAAGATATAAGAGAGTGACATGTTTTCAATTTCGTTGGTTTTAATAATAATTAAATCATTTTCATGGCCAAAAGTCCGTTAAATGAATCAATTCAAGCCCTTAGGAGATATGGGACGACATTTATTCATCCAATAGAATTTTTTCCGGAGTAAGGGTAATTTTATAATCTTATTTTTACCCATAATTACACGATTTACCATTAACTATAGTGAATACCATTTACCGTAGTTACTATTTATAGTGTCTAAAAATTAAAAGTAGCATATTAAGATAATTTGGTTCTAGTAATTCCAGATATGGAATCCATTTTTCCAAATTCAAAACACATAAGTTGCAGTATTTAATTTAAAATTAATCCTACTGTTGAGATAACAGGTTTTAAAAGGTGAAACATTGCAAAAGCATGAAATGCTTTTGCCTACTAATTCAATGTAAAATTATTGATAATGAATTAAATTATATTAAAACATAAAAATATGAATGTTAACATAAAAATAATAATAAATTATCTTATGTAAATTTTTATATACTTATTTCAATTAATAAGTTTATTTTTTCAACTAAAACAAATAAACATGTCAAAATAGATTTAATGTCAGTGTGCCATCAAATGGCAGCAAAACTGCATTTTTTGAGAAACACTTATTTTACACAAAAAATTTATTTTCTTCTCATAAAATGTTATATATAATGTGTAATATTAATGATAATGTTATTAAATTAAAAATATGGTTATTACTATTCATAACGGCTAGTTCATAACAAAAGTATAACAATATATCATTGTTTAGTGAAACTCCGTTTTGAATACAACACATGAAATTGAGTAAGGTCGCTCTTGCATGATACACAAGACATGAATAGTGTTTTCATATAATAAAATCTATTATGGGGTTGCATATAGCACAAGATAGTTTTGGAGTAGCATAAAACTCAAGACATCAATCAAATTAAAAATAATATTTCTCGTAAAATCTCCGGGTGTTACATTCTACCCCCCTTAAAATGAATTTCCCCATTGAAATTCATCGAGGTTATAAATTTTTTACTACTTGAAAGTTTCTTTCATAGACACCAACATTGTAAGAAGGAATAACAAAACATAATTTTAAAAACTAAAGTATGAAACATTACGGTTACCCAAATTAACTCATCATTGGGTTTCCACATAGATAAACATAGTTGAAAATATGGATATGGAAGAGAATTCTGAAAATCATGTTCTGATGGAGAGTGGTAGAGAACATTTCTATGAAAAATATAACAATCACAAATCATAAGTTTGTGATGATCTATTGTACCGTATGATTCATTGGATATGAGGGTACTAAGACAACATTTTTGTTTTTCAAGATCATTTCCGAAAATTTGATAAATTTTTGAATAAGGAGAAATACATACTTGATTTGAGTATAATATCATCGTTGGTCATTCCATGAACAATTTCCACTTCAACAAATATTTAATAAAATGAATTTGAATGTGTCATTCCTAATGTGTTACCAGATCATTTGATGGAATGATGGGTCATTCCATCTGCCTTTAACAAAACATTAGAAAATGTTATTTAATATACATAAGTTCATCTATGGTGAGATTAATTATATATGATTCCAAATAAGGAATTATACATCAAATATCTTATGGATTCATAAAATAAAACTATTTTATACTAACCAGGGACATCCCATAGGCCAGTGGTAGGTCATAAAGGTCTCTCACACATTGGTTGGGGGTTCGATTCCTGCATCCTTGTCCGACGTGAAGGGTTGTCACCCATCCTACGATTTGTCCTTTTTCTAAAACTATACCATTATAACATTCTAGAAATAATATCGAATAAATTTGCTAGCCTTAAACAATACTATCTGATGTCCAAAAAATCCCATTCTAACCTTTAGGCTTATTCCAAATACTTCTATCCAAACTCACAGTATAAAGAAAACAATTTCAATAAAGGTCACATAACAAGCATGTCAATATCATAATTTATATGCCATATATCATAACATATATTTTTTTAGTCACATTCGAAACATGTGAATACCATAATCATGTATTCATGAAACATGAATTACCATAAAACCATAGTGAAAACATGAATGATGTCAAAAGTTTTCTATTTCCTCATACCAAAATCCCAAAAACTCTATACACTCAAATCATGATATCACATTGTCCTTATATCAGTCATGAGATCATTAATAATATCCATCATAATATTTTCTCTTTATCCCTTCATTATGCTCATATCATCTACTTTCCATAAATATTTCCATCTCTTTTCATGGTTACTGGAACCATATAATTATTGAAAACCACAATAAACCAATACATAGAGATTTAAAAATTCCACGATACAATAAATGAGATTCAACAACACTATTTTGGAATCCTTTTACATATACACTTAATCATTCCACCACTTCGTTTTCATATTCAACGTCGCCAATAGTGATCGCATGTGACATCCCTTTGTCCTTTTCCTTAAGTGGTTGTTGATGTCAATCATCATTAACCCATGGATTATGGAATTGGTTAGCATAATTCCACAATTCCTTTCGCTTGAATCATTGAAGTTTTGGTGGTGCGTTCTCTGTATCCTTTTCACTATTCACATCATTAGCTACCTTTGTCCCACTACATCAACACTCAGCTACTCGATGACCTTCTTTTCCAAACATAAGTCATTTTCTAGTCCCTATAAGACAATCTCCACCATACATCTTTCCACACATTGAGTATAACGAAACATTCATTTTCTATTCACCATTCTTTTGAGATTTTTCATTGAACTCCATCTTTATATTCCTGTCAAAAATATGAGATGGATATGTAACATCATCTTCCAGTTCTACCTTGATAATACAACGCATAATCTCTTCATAACTAATAATTTCTCTTATAGCTAATTCCTTTTGAAGACATGTTTTTAAGACATTGAAGAATCGATCAACATTACATTCAGGTTGGATGAAAATGCTAGATGCATACCATGCATTCCTTGTAAAATTCACCTTGTATATACCAACAGATTCACCATCCTATTCCTTAATCTCAAGGAACTCCTTTTCCATATTTTTTCGAATAATATGAGGGAAGTACTTATTGAAAAACATGTTAATGAACTCTCATCATTCCATGGATTCAATTTGACCTTGGGGTGTTGTATTCTTAATTAGAGTCCACCACTGGCCTGCTTCACCTTTTAAACGTTAAACAACCATAATGAATTTTTCATGTTTCGAACAATGATGTATGGAAAATATATTTTCAATGGTACAGATCCATTGTTCGGGAACAAGTGGACCAAAAGACCCACTAAAATAAGGTGGATGTTGCCTCATGAAGGACTCAATAGAATATTATTCCTTTAATTGTTCATTTAGAAGTCCAAAATGATTCATATCTTGTGTAAGTATAACAATAAAATTATGCACTCAATTTCCCATAACTTTTGGTTGTTCATAAGGATAATAATTTCATTTCCTAGTGCATTGATCATTAATACAGTTCCTTCGGGTTCCAAAAATTATCTAAAACCCATAAAGAATAGTGTGAGATGAAAAAAACATACTAGGAAAACAACATAACAAAGGGGAGTACTTTTAATCTCTAACTTCATAGGTTTAACACTAAGTTATTTATTATTGTTATCATAATTCTATTACTATAACCTATACTAATATATAACCTTAGGGACATCCCTAGACATACCGTAGAAATATCACTAGGGATCTCACTAAAAATTTCACATCCTAGTTTCCAAAGGATAACTAAACCTTTCTTCTGATACCAACTGTAGAGACCCAAGCTTGACGTATGTGGACATTAGACTACTTTTCCGAAAAACTTAATACATAAAAAATATAGACACCTAAAAACCGTAATAGTTCAGTTTCCTTGGATACTCAAAACATAATATTATAATCCTGGGGAAAGATATCCAACATCTACCATAATGATATTACACATTTGTTTACCGACCTAAAAACTTTCTTTATATCCTGGGGAAAAGAAAACATATAAAGGGTGAGATTAAATTCTCAGTAAGGTTAGGAATGGAGAAAATAAAAAAAACCATACACATTTCAACATAAAAAAACATGAACATAAAATTTAGACATCAAAATCATTAGTTATGAAATAATTCTTGGAAGAACGTAAGGCATAGATCATAAGAGAACATCAATCACGATATAATATCATGGGAATAAAACATGAAATTGTCAAAACCCATTAAGAACATGATATGATTTCAATAGTAGAAAAGGAATTACTTCCAAGACTATCAAAGTGGACAAATTCTATTACTTCACCATGTTTACTTGCGGTTCCAACACTGTATTACTGAACCATATTTAATTACCGTTCCAGCAATGTTTATCTCAGGAGATATAAATCTCTACCAAATTAATTGGAGGGAGATATAGGTCCCACCAATTCCATATTGAAATCATTCTTACGTTTTCCACAAAACAATCATAAATCATTTATCATAACCCAAATAATAAAATGGGTTTCATAAACATCATCCCATCAAAACATAATTTATATAAAACATTGGATATCATATAATCATAAACAAAATCAAACCATGTTTATAATACGACCATTATACTTGAATCATAACAATATTAAATATTGTAATCTTAGATTCAAAATAGTTCTGAATAAACACTTGAAAATAATTCTTGGGAAAAATATCATTTCTTCTTCTAAATCATTTTACATTCTCAAAATGTCTTTCACTTTTAGATAAATATTTTTTGAAAATAATCACGAAATCCTGTAGAGGAAGATTCATGTAAATAAGGCATTATGAAAATGTAAAAATCTGTTCATAGTGTATAAATTAAAAAAACATTCTCATCATTCTTTTTCCTGAAAAGTAAAAAAGAACCTTTTATGGAAAACAAAAGAAAGATTCCTTCCATACCTTTTGATAAAAGTACAAAAAGGGTAAAAATGAAATTAAAAATACATGGAAGAATAGTAACCATTTTATGAAAACATTTTTAGAAAACATGGACATGGATAATAAACATAACCCCGGTAAATACTTACGAATAAACAATCCCAGATAAGAAAGAGATTGGAATAATTATCCCTTAACATAGGTCAAATTTCTTATGTATGTGTCCGAAACTCTTGTATAGTGGGTATAATCATATTATTAACTTGTAACAAAACCATAATAATATTTATCATATCATATATTATTCACTTATGAATTTATATTACCTTTTCTTTTGTCAATTCCATTTAAAGCAGCGTTTTGGGTAAAATAATTTCATTTAACGTACGTGTTTGGACTTGTTGTTCTGGATATCATTACTTATACCATGATTTACATACTTCCAGAATTTAAAACATGATTTATATATAAAATATATTCAGAATATAATATATATATATATATATAATAGATTGATAAATGGAATGAAATACACTGTTCATGGAGACGGTAGGTCGTACGTACGCATGACAACTATTTTCGTATCCTTATTAAATTGAATAGAAGTAAGTAAATATCATATAAATAAATATATTGTAATTATTATGTAATATATATGATGATCATTTATTATTTATACGTTATAATAATTCTAGAATCGTTAACATGGTGAATGAATCTCATCGCGTTGTGGAGATGGTAATCCGTACGTACGCAAGAGCGATCATATTGTTCCTGTAATTATGGAATGGAATTGGATGGTATGATATAATATCTCATAATTAGAAAACTATTATAATTATAATATATAGTTATTATTTCCACCATTATACCCATCCATGTAAGGTGGTGATGGAAAATACAGATTACACAACAACGTGGAGATGGTATTCTGTACGTATGCACACATGTGATTTTGTTTTTCGTAGGATAGATAGAAGGTGAAATATGATTAATTCATATTTATAATAACATATCCGTATATTAGTGATACCGATGTTTTTACTTTATTATGAAACCATAATATAAGAGGAAGTAGAAGATGAAATGAATTTGAATGAATCGGTAATGGATATTACCTCTTCTCTGACGGGCCTCTTCTAAACCTCCTCTCAGGACACTAAATAAGGTCATTGAAGAACACCATGACTTATATTTTGTTACTAGGGAAGTGGAAAAGATAAAATGGCTAGGTTTATCCAAACATGAAGGATCAAAATTTTTTGAAGAGGAGAGGGAGGAGGTTCTCTTTTATAAGAGAGGAGAGGGGCACTTTTGGAATCCTTTAAAATATTAATTTATAATAAACTCAAACCCCACCAAAAAACCTAAAAAAATAACTCAAATTAAATTATGATATGAGATAGGGTGGTAATATCATCATTAAATAAAATTTATTCATGTTGGAAATTTATTTTAATCCTTATCAACTTGATTTATCTTTATTTAATCTATTTAATTTTATTTGTGCTAATAATATTCTAAATTTTAAATATGGTATAAATAATTAATTATATGTTGTGAATTGTCCATAATTTGATACATTATTCCATTTTCGAAAATATAAATATAAATTTATAATTTAAAATAGTTTTTTTTATTTTTAAAAATTTAATAATATTTTATTTTTATAAAATAACAATAGTGTCAAATTTGTCACTATTCATATATTTGAATTTACATAAAATCCACACATAGGATACATTCGAACCAAAATATCTAATCGATTCATAACATGACATATATATATAGAAAATTCATGAAGCACATTAAATAGTTCATATAATATTTATTTTAATATTTTCAGAAACATTTATCTGATATTTCATTCAATAAAATAATTTATACATCATTATTGTTTCATCATAAATGATAAAACGTTAATCCTTATAAATTATAAATAAATTCTCATGATGTAGATAATTTTATTATTTTTATGGAGACTATTTTTGTTGGATTTTATATGAAGTTGATCACTAAATTATAATTATTATACTTATAAGATATAAAAGACTGACATATTGTCGATTTCTTTGGTTTTAATAACAATTACATGATTTTCTTGGTCAAGAGTCCATGAAATGGATATATTATGACCCTTCGGTGATATGGGACAACTTTTATTCATCCAATATAATTTTGGTAGGTGTTATTGTAATTATATAATCTTATTTTTTCCATTAATTTATTGATTTACCATTAACTGTAGTGAAATTTTTTTACCGTAGTTATTTTTCTTAATGTCAAAAAATCAAAAGTAACCAATTAAAATAATTTTTACCCACTAATTACAATTAAGGAATCTATTTTTCAAAATTTACAACACAGAAGTTGTAGTATTTAATTTAAAATTAATCCCACCGTTGAGAAAATGGGTTTTAAATGATAAAACATTATAAAAGTTCGAGAGGTTTTTACCTATGAATTCAATGTGAAATTAATTATAATGGATCAAATTATATTAAATGGTAAAAATATATACTATTTATACTTTAAAACCATTCAATATTATAATTTAACCATATAAATTATCTTGATAAAAAAATTTAATTAATATTTAGCGTATTTTTAATATTCATCAACATATGAAAGTTAACAGAAAAATATTAAAAAATAATCCAAAGTAAATTTTTATAATGAAATTTCAAGGAATAAGTTTAATTTGTTAAATTGAACTCATAAACATGTCAAAAACTAGATTTAAAGTGGGTGCACAATCAAATGGCGACAAAACTGCATTATTTGAAATATACTTATTTTACCCGAAATATTTATTTTGTTGTCATACCATGTTCTAGATAATTTGTAAGATGAATTGTAATGTTATAAAATTCAGAATTTGGTTAATACTATTCATAATGGCTAGTTCATAATAATATTATATGAATATATCGTTGTTTCGTGATACTCGATATTGCTTACAACAGATGCTATCGAGGAAGGTCGTTCTGGAATGTAACACAAGCCAAGAATAGTGTTCATGTATAATACAAGATAATAATGTGTTGCATATAGTGCATGATAATTTTGGTATAGAGTACAACACAAGACATCAAATAAATTAAAAATAATATTTCTCATAAAATCTCGGGGTGTTACAGATCGGACCTTCGAGTGAGTTGTGTTTGGGGACATCTAATCGAGCATTATTCCTCTGTGAATTCCTAAATATGCTAGGGTTCTGAAGAGTACCTTTGTGGTTGATTGTTATTTGGCTGATTAAATGCAGCCCGTGAATGTCAATATCGGGAAATCCGGAAACTAATGCAAGTATCTGAGACCTGGAGGTGTAAAATGTTTCTGGAGGAGGATGTGATTGGGGCATATGAATCTGTAGGGCCACAGATGTCAAAGATGATGTAGGAGAGTAGCATGAGGTGGTGTACATTTCAACATGTTACAACCCTCCCTCCAATGTGGTACCCACCAGGCTGAGGGAGCTAGAGGAAAGTGGAGGGGAGTAGCATCATGCTGTTAGGGAGTGCGACCCAAGAGTTCTAGGAATGATTTGAGGTACGGTCTGTGTCTACTAATAGTTTATATATTGATAGACATAGGTACGAATCATTCATCCCATACATGATTATTGTCCGGGAACTAGAGTTTCTGGTTAAACCATTGACTTGTCCCACACATCTGAAGATACCATTGGGAGGAGACTTGATAATCACACTTACACGAATGATGTTATCTGACCCTTGATTCAAGATTTTCAGTTGAAACCACTTGGTGGAAGCATCGAGGCCTTACAATGTCAGTTTGGGTATGGATTGGATTTCCAAAGTTCATACTCGGATTGAATTTATAATGAAAAAAGGTTGGTGTATATCTACTACATTGAAATGGTGTTTTTTGTGGTTGATGAAAAACGAATGCAAGACAGCCCAGGATAAACTCATTCTTAGGAGGGTTTAGCCGATCACTCTTGCGTCAGCCAGACATACCCTCATGGTAGCAGCAGGTTTGAGTTTTTAGTTCTCGAAAGGAGTGTCAGAGTGTGGGGACATATTTTTAATATATTTTTTCCAGGATTACCACCTCAAAGCGAGATGGAATTCGGCTTTGGATAGGTACTATTAGAGATTCATGCTTGAATTTATAGAGTTTGGATAGATTATTCAGCATTGATAAAGGAGGGATATCCCTTCTCGTAGAAAGAGAGATGCCAACATAGCTTTCATAAGATGAGACATATACTGAAAATTGCCACTATCTTGAGGGTACCATATGAGAGCATTGGGTATATAGTCAACTACAATGCATCCGGGACTAGACATGGGGATGTCCTGATAGAGGAGAGAGCAGTGATCGCCTATGGCTTAGGGATACTGAGACAATAGGTGCAAAACTATGCTACCGATTTCCTAGAGATATCACTAATTTTGTTTAGCTTGATGTTGTGGAGATATTACTTGATGGGTGAATAGTTTAGTGTTTACTTTGATCAAAAGAGTCTCAGGTGTGCCTTCTCGTAGAAGGAAATGAACATGAGACATAAATAATGGATATAGTTCATCTATGACTATGACCTAGAGATAGTCTATAGTCTTGGGAATGGGAACATGGTAACAGACTCCCTCAACTGGAGGACTAGTTTACAACTTTTGAGTGAGGCATTAGAGAAGAAAGACGCGTTGTGGATATCCTTAGTTGATATAGATAGAGTATATTACCTACAGTCTATGAATGTCACTCCCACACTTCCTTAAGAAATTTAGGGGGGACACAACTTGATAAGTGGACTGGAAGGCGCGACGTGCTCAGTTATCCTCAAGACGGTATATTGAATGATTCTATAAAATTGGGGAGAACTTCATCATACTTAGAGAATGCACCATGGTACCACTAACACTTCAGGGGGAGGGGTTGACAGAGATATATACATCCCCTTTAATGATATATCCTAGGGAGGAAAAGAAGTAACAGGACCTCCGGTGTCAGTACTGGTGGCCAGCGATGAAGGAAGCAGTGGTAGATTTTGTATCACGATGCCTCAACCGTCAGCAACTGATAACTGTACAGAGCTGGTATAAGTCTTATGTTGATAGGAGGCGGAGACCTTTGGAGATTGATAAGGGAGACCATGTCTTCTATGGGTCTCACCTTCACTAGGATTGTTTTGATTTGGGACGGCTTGTTATCTCTGAGGTTTATCATACCTTTCTACATTCTCAGTAGTGTGGGCAAGGTGGCATACCATCAATCTATTTACCGACAGATGAACCATGTGCATAATTTTTTCCATGTGTCAGAGCCGAGGATATGTGTGAATGATCCATCACAGGTTATCATCAAGGGTTTGTTTAACTTTGATAATGAGGAGACCTTTACAGAGTTCTCGATTGAGTTTGAGGATCGACAGCAGTGGGTCATTCATGGGTGGTCGATACCTCTGGTGTGCATTCGATGGCAGCATGACGAACTCTAGGAGAGCACATGGGATTAAGAGGCTAAATTTTGTGCACAGTACCCTCATTTGTTTTTTTCCTTTGTTTTGTCTTTCAGGGACGTAAAGTCCTTTGGTGGGGAGAATGTAATGTCCCAAAATTTAGGTAATTTTCTTAATTATATGTAATTATTTTGAGACCAGGAAATATGATGTCGCATGATTCTGAGACCCAGAGTGCCCGGAATGATCTGTCGATATTTTTTGGTTTTAATTACAGCTTGTAATTAATTTTATTGAAAAAGTGGAATAAATCTTAAACAGTTTCCCAGAAGAAAAATATAAGGGCACTATTCATTCAGGATGGTGGGTTCACCCTAGGTCCGTCTTATGTTTTGTCGGCACACTCCTCCTATGGGAAAACCATAAAATGCCAAAACATTAAATAAAATAATTAATTAGAATTATAATATTTTTCCAATGAATATAACTCACGAATGTTAACTCATATTGAATATCCTAGACCACCACTATGCTCATGAGGGTATTCTCTCTTTTGACAGATACTAACAGTGGTCCACATGGGCCACCAGTGAAATTTATTTTTTGGCCGTAAATAAATTATTAAGTGAAAAATATTTTATTGTAAAATCCATAACATCTAAACGGTAACGTGGATTTAAAGTCCAAGTGTACCGTGGAGTTCATTAGGGTGTGTTCTCATTGGTCGGAGCCTAACCTAAATCGGCGCAAGTCGATGGTGAAATTTTATAATTTATTAATCTTTTTTTCAAGTATGTTCAGTAATCACATGAGAAGAATTTTCTAACATTTGAACCATTGCTCAGATTAAAAATATTAGGGCACTGTTGAATCTAAAGTACCAAAATTCACTTAAAAGTGGCTTTACTTTGACCATATTTGGTCCATAGAAAATGTTATGTCTTGTGACATTTTAAATTAAATGAAATGAAATAATTTTGTTATTTATTTCATATCCAACAAACTGAAAAGAAATGGGGTGGGTTCAGTGATGTGTCTAGCAAATAAATGGATTGACCTGCCATCCCTATGTAATGACGTAGTTGGGGAATTAGAATGGTTTCTAATTGATGAGCCCTATAAAACTCAAGCTTCATTACTTACCCTCCACCTCTCCTATATATACATCTTTGGGAGGGGTATCGACAAAACTTCCCCTAGAAACGAATTGTAGATGGATCACCACAATGCTGAACCCTTATAGGACTAAGCTGATCATAGCAGGAGGTGATGAGTGACACCGAACCACGAACCGAAGGATGACGTGCGAGTGGCATTATTGGAAATTTATTGAGGTAACGAAGAAGATGATCCACCTTCAAACACAGACACTCTCTAATGGGTTTATAGGTAGAGGGTTTATTCGTTTACGCTTTTAAATGAGTTTTCATCTTCCTTGTTCTTGTAATTATATGAAGAACATTGGTCAACCAACTAATGGTTTGATCTGTGACTCATTAATTTTGAAAAAGTTTGTTATGGGGTATCTTGTGTGGTTTTGTTAGTTGTATAATAAATGAAATTGATAAACCCATTTTATCCTCCCATTGATCAAGACACTACGTGGAGGGAACATGCCTAACAAACCCATCCCGAACACTCCTCAACTTTGATACCCTTATTCCTTCTATAGAAGACCTCAGACGTGGAGACACCATCCAGCTATGAAGTTGGAAATGTGAGAACACATTCCTCTAGAGGAGGCCACCACACGAAGCCGTGACAGACATCCAAGCGGCCATCACCAGCCCCCCCCCCCCCAAAAAAAGGTGCGGTGCGCCATAACGCACCTCCAGTCGGTAAAGGGGTAACAGATAGTCTACAATGGAAGTCGGAGAAGGCAGTCATATCGTCAGCCAAGGTAGTCAAAGAAGGTGTCCGACTCATTGGCTGGTCACAGAAGGGAAGGGCAGCATGCCATCGCGTGCCACCGGTGAGACGGAGGCCATGACCGAAGCAGCGGTGGAGGAGCGGGAACCCAGGCATCCAGTATTTCCACAGCGACCGTGCAGTGCCCATGTTGTTCCACTACTTCAATGGTGGAATATATTTTGGATGTTTGGGGTCTCATGAGAACATATCTCCCAAACTGCCTAGTAGAAGCACTACGGGCCGTTCCTTAGTGGGGCGTCGCCCAACCGAGAATACACCCTTGCAGGCCAACCTATATGGAAAGGGAGACCCTTGAAGGCCACCCCTTTTTTCATGTCAGGATAGTCATTGTCCCATCTGGTTGAGTTCTCCATGGACCAACCCAAACTGGGATGGGCCGGGTCTGACCGACTGGGCCCGACCTGGACCAGAAACACATAAAGGGCCTTATCCCGAGAACCAGACGACCTTTTAACAATATATCTACAGATTTGGGATCCTTGGAGCGAGAAATTTCTTTTGAATTACTTAATTAGAGTCTTTATGTAACTTTGAGTACGACTAGGTTGGATCGCACCCAAATCTGACATGGCCCTCAACACTAAAATGACAATAATTCACAGTCCGAGTGTCTGATTGGCAGGCCGTATGTTGCGTTTGAACCCTTGTGACCTGTAATATCATTAGTTTACTTTTTTTTGAGGATTCATGTCAGTTTAAGTAAGACCGATGGATTGGGGAGAGGTTATCCCATGCGCACTACGGACAAAACCCTGCGACTATTTGAGACCTGACGACTCCTAAGTTTTTGAATCAGAGTGACTCAACGACAATGATACATAACAAGGAGGTGTACCATAGTAGTCCATGGTGGGGAGAAGCTATAGTACTTGATGGGGAGGAGTACCTCAGTAGGCCAATATGAGGGAGCGACTCGGTGTGACCCGATAAAACCACGAAACATGATGGAGAGGAGTAGCATAGCAGTTCAATGGTTAGTGGGAAGCACCTTTATGGGATGCAGCAGGCCCAATGTACTTAATAGGGTAGGAGTTCTCCAGAAGCCAAGGAGATCAACATTTTGACTGAGAATATTAGTTGTTCCTAGGAAAATAGAATATGTGGCTAGCTATCAGCATTTATAACAATCCTGTGTTTATCTGTATCATATCATGTTTCTCAGAGTTGTATACCCAGATTAATGTGAGGCTCTATTTGAACTAAGTATTTTACCTTTATGGTAGTATCTTCATGGTGTTACTTGTGTGGTATTGCTATCTTTGGGGTGTTTCTTTCATATAATACTTTCTTTTATGTTTTAGTTGAGTATATCTTGGTATCATAGGTATATGTATAGCTATATACCTAAGTAGAGTAGATGTCTTGCCCAATGGGTTTTCCATTGTAGAACATTAGGAGACCTATGGGGTCTCAGTGTCCCTACTGAGTATCGTTATACTCACCCCTACATAAGATTCACCAACACCTTATTGTGTATTCTGTAGATGACATTCGACATTGATCGTGGCTAAGGGGGCTAGGACAAGATGGTTCTTTATGGTGGACCATTTGGTGTGATACGATGTAGGGACTAATGATCTTGATATGTACCTACCCTTCAAGTAGGATCCGGGGTGGACCGTTTAGTGTGACGCGATAGAGGGACTACAAATCATGATTTGTACCTACCCATTTGGTAGGATCTGTGGTGGTCGATACATGAGCTTTTCCCCTTTTTCTTTTTTATTAAATATTTCAGTTTTATTAGTACTTCTTTGTTTTACATTTAATTTTAGTTAGTCTTGTATTCTAGCCCCTTTTACTTCCAGCAATACTTTTTTTTCTATAATATTTTACCTTATAGTTTCTTCTTGTTATAATCTCAGACCGTGTGTTTGTTCAGGTTTAAAGGAAACACCTTCCCATTTTAGGGAATATGCCTTTCAGTGCTAGTCGCCATCCCATGGCCTATGGAAGGCAGGTTTGGGGTAGTCATGGCTTAGGCCCCAAGGGACAGGTGGTGATATATATTGTTAATTACATAATTAAACAAATATAATAATTATATCACATATATAATTTTTAATTTATATTAAAAATGAGATATGATAGTATTTTATCATATCTATTTAGATATATAAAATATTATTATACATCTCTAACGAAACTCATGAATATTCATATACACCATTTATTTGAATATTATAAATATTTATCATTCATTTTATTCTGTTTATGTACACAACAGTTCAAAATAAAATTTTTAAGAAAACTCATTTTTTATACTCTATAGAAACAACCTCCATTTTTTCTTGATTATTGTTTTCTAGATAAATTTCTAATATGTTTAAAAATTTTCTAAATTAATTATTAAATACATTAATACTATTTAATAACATTAAAAAAATTATAAAAGGAATCCTCCTATCATTTTTAAAAATGTATGATTGTATTATACTAAAAAGGTGGTAAGAATATTTATTTTAATATGAATGAAATGAAAAATGTAACTCCCCAACATTCCATGGTATGCTTCCCTTTTAATAATTTAATATCTTTCTTAGTATGCAATATCGAGTTCTATCACACCATGACCAATTAAATTAGCCATTTAAAAATAAGTTATGTATATTAATACCCACTCGTTGACATTTTATGAATTTTATTTTTCCAAATATCCTTCATTTTTTGATATGGAATATCAAAATTAGATTTAGCTGATTTTTTGGTGTTTTTCTAAAAACATTCAAGTTTTGATGAATAGTGAAAAACAGTGTGTTATTGTTTCAAAACCGGAATTTACATAAATAATTTTTTATTTGTATTTAATTTAAATTCAAAATTTATACATAATGCCTATATTAGTTCAATTTAATTCATTAGAGTCATTTAATAATAAGATTAGATATTTTTAATTTTATGGAACTATTTAACGGATTTTACCCACCTTCTAGGAACATTTGAAAATTTTAATAAAATGAAATTTTACCACTTATGTGAATTGAATATCACAACTCTGAGAGAACAAGTTGACATTAGCAAGTAAAATGTGGTTCAATAGGTTGAAAATAATTTTTTTAAAACAGTAACTTTTGAATTTTATTTTCCATGTTTAAAAGTAAATATTGTAATTAAAGGTAAAAATAATATTATTATTACCGTAACACATGTCCACATTTTATTTAATAAGTGTATTTCGACCAAAATCATCCTCAGGAATAAAATATGGAACTTTTTGATACAATTGGATTATATTAGGAAATTTATTATATTTTATTTAAAGAAGTGTTAAAAGTGTTAAATTAATTTTTTTTTGACTAAAACAGTTTTAATATATTATTATACAGAATATAAATTCGACTATAAATATTAATTATAATGATAACACGATTTCCTACATAATTGTAATTTATTTATAATTGTAAGGCGCCGACCCCAGTTACCCAAAATTAGTTCATTATTGCATAACATTGGCATGATTCAAGGACTCATGTACAAAAAGACCAATCAGTTTAGTAGCCTTTGAAGTATAAGATATATACATATGTTTTACATTATATTATTAAAAAACAACATTGTATACCCTTTGAACACTATTATATTCCTTAGGTTATTCCTGCAGGTCAATCTTTATATACATATTCGCATCCTTTGAAATATAAAACATAAGAAAGGGGTGAGCTCAGATGCTTAGTAAGCATAGCAATATTGTAAAAACATTCATAAATAAGCATAAACATTTAATGCAATGTATACGACTAAAAAAAGTCATTTAAACATAAAAATACTTATAATATGGAAAATATAAATCAAAATAATTCCATTTACATATTCACATGGATATTCTAATAGTCAAATAATCACATGCAATATGAATAAGCAATTTTATAATGATGGAATGCATAATTCTAGACTTTATAACAGCATATTTAAGGATTTTTTCCAAGACTACAAATAATTTTTTGTCACATCCTTGTGACAAGACACAAGTTTGTCTCATTAGACCTACTAATGCATTGAAGTGGTATAGTGGGATCCACCCATGACATACTAATTCCAATGTATTCCTCAAATGAAACGGGGAAACATAATCTAGTCATTTGTATTAAAACATGCATATGAAATGTCAATACTTTAACAGTAAACCATGAATGGTATAACAATAGCACATCCATAGTAAAACATAACTCATTCAATACAATATGGATGATTGTATTATAATAAATTATACTCAATCAATAATAATGAAGGATATTGAGATAGATGAAAATAATCATCAAGACTGTTTGAGAGAAATATCCCCCTTTTTCTTGAAATCATTTAAAATTATCACTATTTATCAAGATTACGATTAAAATAGATTTTTGAATAAAAACATATCATACCAAAATAGAACTTTAAATGAAATATTAATTTTAAAACATTAATATACATATATATAAATCCTTAAAACCATTTTCAAAACATGGAAATTAATGGGAATGGTTCACAAGAATAAATTTTTAAAAAATTTAAAATGATATTTTAGATAGTGTTCCTTAAAAAATTAGAGACACCTAAATTGAAATAATATAGGAAATCACAAAATTATCATATCATGTGAATAAAGGTATTCATGATATACTATGTCAAAGTACAGTATATACACCAAATAAATGTGAATTGGGGAATAACAATAAAGAAGTCTTAATAGAATGTCAGTTGAGATGATTTACTTTATAATGACTATATCCTTAGGTTAAGGATAAATCAATGACATAATTATATGTGAAAAAATATAAATACACTATATATTATTATATATTCAGTGTAAATCAATTAGATAGAATTCACACATATTCTTGTCAAAACAACACCACTGCCTTGGTTGTCTATCTCAATGAATAAAAATTTAGTAAAAATTACTCTTATCAAGTATATATCGATGACTTGAGAATTTATCAATGGATGAATTGTGTTTATCAAAAGTGATCCACACAAAGGGGTGTGGAAATTACTAAATAAGTATATAAACAATGATTTCACACTTAAACTTAGAGTAGTGTAATCAATAAAGTTTATGTATAACCGAATGAGTGGAAATTGAAATTAGAAATTCCCTTACCGATTTGGTAACATACAAAACATAAACCCCATGGAAGAAGGATCATCCAATGATAATTTATGTAACCATAAATTAATTTATATTATGCAAACAATATAATCTTGGGCAGTACATACACCACACAAAAGGTAATGCTGGCAAATATAGCATCAATCTCACGATAATAAAAATGAGATGAAAACTCTTTACCATGTTCTAATCAATCGAGTCATAAGACCAAAAATAAAAAACCATCAAATGAATCACAATATCCTATTAATATAAATATAATTATGATAATATACCTCAAATGGAAGTACACAATACACCACATGAAATACATAAGGGATGAACAATAGAAATGTCACGAAATTAAAAGTGAGATAAGAAAACCCCTAACCATGTAATTTTCAATAGTATAGGGTCGGTTAAACTCATGTAATATAGTGAAATCATTTGTTTTAAATAATACATGATCCAAATAAATAAATATGATTTCATATATGATCTTTTATTATAGAATTGTTAATGATATTTCAGTAGTATCATTGTTTTGGAAGTTAACTGATTCATTTTCCATTATATGTTTTGTTACGTAAGTCATGTTTTTTTATAGGATGTATTTAATTCATATGTAGAATGATATTAAGTTCATATATATTTTTTTAATCATAAAATGAAAATTAGTCATGAATGATTATGATAGGGAATGAATCTCATCACGTTTGTGGATACGGTAAGACGTCTGTACACACGAGAAACAATATCATTATATTGATGGTAAAATTGTATTTAATTGGATGTTATATCTTATATACATGATACATAACATGTTATATTTATTAGTTACATCAGTTATACTAATTATTATTCATATCCAAATAATGAAGTGTCTGAAAAACAAACTACACCACGAAGTGGAGACGGAAAGCCGTACGTACGCACGTATGGTGACATTGTCATTTATAGAATGGATAGAATAAAGAATATGTTTGTATCATATTTATAAAAAAAATCCTACTTTTTACAAGGTACTGGTTTTTATTTTGGTATGGAAACAACAAATGAAAGAGGAAGTGGAAGAAGAAAAGAACTTGATAAGAGGGTGGTGATATTATTACATCTTCTTTGGGTGTTTCCTTTTGAGTCGATCAAAAGGTCTACATAGGTTGGCTTAATGATAAATTTAATGACTCTAGATTGACTTTAGGGAAGTTTGGAGGATATTTGGGTATGTTTTGGATGAGCCAAATGGCTTTGGAGGTGTGATTTTGAGAGAAGGGGAAGAACCCTTTTATAAGAGGGATGAGAGGCACTTTAGAAAAGGATTGAAATATTGTTTAATAGTAAAATCATTTTCGGTTTTAATGGATCCAAAATAATTCATTTCAATGTTAAGGTTGGTATGGGCCAAAAAAATCTCAAAAATTGGTTTTATATAGGTTTAGGTCAACAGATTAACCTTATATTTTAGATATAACTATTAGTTAACTAGGTTGACATTTACCATGTCTACTTGTATTTTTATATTATATGGTTAATAATTGTACTATAATAATCCAATAGAACCCCAAGTGGTTCTTTATTAATATATAAATCTTATCTAATTCCTTTTTCTAAATCATAGAATTTTAAGAATATTATATCAATTAATAATATAGTATTTGTTTTAAAAACACAATTATGTCAATATTGACACTATTTAGTATTTTATTTTTTTTGAAATCCATAAAAACGTTCTCACATCGAATATAATTTATTTAATCAACCCTAACATGTCATATTAACCTATAAAACTATTGGAATTCATCAGAAGTCTCAATTTACATTTATTAAGCTATTTATAATATCAATTATTTTAAAATTTCAACAATAATTAAATTACTACATCATCATTGTGTCATATATAAATTTAATTATTTAATGTCTAAAAATTATAAATAAAATACAGTAATTTAGGATATATTTTTATCTTTATAATTAATATTTATAGTGTAATTTATCTTTCGTGTAATCCTATATTAAAAATATTTTAGTAATTACACTATCAATTTAACACTTTTAACTCTTCTCTAAATATTATAATAATAAATGTCCTAATCTAATCCAAGTGGACCAATGAGGATCCTATTTTATGTTGGGAAAAATTCTCTCAAGGTATATTTTCATCATTTTTGTGTTGATTGTGTTTTTTGAAAAACCAATTTCCATGGTGAATTGTCAAGTTATAGAGATGTTGTTGACAATCAATGTTGACAAAGAACCATGAAAAGGGAACATATGATCTGGAGGTGGTAAAAAACATATACATGATAGAGGATCTTGATAAAAGAAGAATAGTGATGTTGGAAAGGTGTGAGGAGGTTTCCACCATTCACTAATTGGTATCAGTGTGGTATCAACAATTGGAATCAGTTTGGAAATTTGAATCAGTTGGGTTTCAATAGTTGGTGGTAGAAATGAAGTGATCCATTGCTGATATTTTCATTTACTCTTGTTTCTCATGACAAGAATTGATCGTGTGGGATTTGAGTATGTTTTGAGTGAATATTTGGTTGTTTTCTTAATTACAATAGGCAAATGGTGGTAGATGATGGAAGGGGACTCAGTGAGGTATCAAAGTGCATAAAATAATTCTGAGAAGAGTTGTCCACAAACATAAAGGGGGAGATTGATGGGAAAAAATCCCTCAAGGTAACATTGCAACATTTTTAGGTCGATTGCTTTTGTTGATAAAGTAGGTTTTCATGGTGAATTTTCATGTTCCAGATATGTTTTTGACAATCAATCTTGACAAAGAACCATGAAAAAGCAATGGATGACCTGGATGTGGTATAAAAAGAACAGATACAAGGTGGTGTTGTTTCCTAGTGTTTGCCAAATTTTTGGGGTCCAAAATTTGGAGTTTGGTGAGCATCGTGAAATATGGATTTCCTTGATGATATCATCAAAATATGGAAAAGGTATGAGTTTCAAAAAGATAGGATTCATGGATTGGATTTCACGATGACCAGAAAAATTTAAGCGGTGATGCTTCGCGATTACGACGAGTTTTGGGAATGGCAGAGTCGAAGAGCATTGCAGCGGCGAAGGGATTCACAAGTGGAGCTTCATGGAGAAGGTGTGAAGGAATTTACAGGATGCTCCGTGATTACGAAGACGCCCGCGATAGGAAAATTTTCATGGTACTTCGCGATAGTGAGAGAATTTCGGCGGTCACTTCAGAGCTTTGCGATTTTAGATGACGTGGAAATGAAATCCCATGGAAGGTTTGAGGTTTGGATGAATATCGTATAAATTGGACATGACCTGCTCAAGAGAAGTAGAGTGTTTTCAATGATAATATTTTTCTCTCAGCTCGCAAAGGTAGTTCGTAAAGGCAGTGAGATTCGTGAAAGAAGAGCTTCATGGCGGCTAATCTAGCCTTGTGAAGTAAAATAAAATTAAAAACACAAACACTTCTAAGATTAAAAATCAATGAATAATAAATAACGGAAAAACAAGAATGGAGGAATTATATCTCGAGTAAAATAATGATTATTGAAGATCCTTAGAACCATTTTGAATTGTCGTGTTCTAACAAAAATATCACCTCCTTCTCTAATATTCCAACTCCATGGAAAGAGAGGATATGTATGAATTTATAGCCCATGGTGGTTGAATATATTCTTTCCAAATATTTCCCTTCACTTCGATTTTAAATTCTATAATTCAAAAAGTATAATATGGAAAAATATTCTTCATAAATGTGTTAGATATTAATTTTAATTTTATAAATTCAATATTTACAGGATATTAGACTTGAGGATCAAATGTTATGTTTGTTTGAATAAGAAATATTATTCTATCCATTTCTATAAAAGATTTTTCGATGTCTGAAATGTCAATCTGTATTTGAATAATAATATTCTCTCAAATATGAACAATTTATTATACATAGTCGTAATCCATTATATTGGATATCAAAATATTAAATATAACCTCGATTTGATATCGATATTAACAGAAAATATAAATATTGTTTGCTGAATTTAATACCCATATAGAATGGTGGGATGGAATTTAGAGGATTATTTGGGACCTTTTTTGGTTGAATTAGTCCATGAAATTTTTATCCATGATTCTATTGTATTTTAAAAAATAAATGTATTATTTTCCACAAATTTATCAATTTGATTGATCCTAGAAATTGTATCATCATGGTCGGTTTTGTTTATTCACACTTTAAATGAGATATCTTTTTTGACCATATAACCGTTCAAATAGCTGAATTGGCCAAAAAGAGAGTTTAATGACATGTAGGAAATTGAAAATTAACCCCTAAAAAATTTGAATATTATAATTCGGATATGTATTGTGGGAGTTAAAATTAATATAATAATCACAATTTATTGGATTAATTCAAAACAATGCTCAAAAATTACATTTAGTGTTAAAACATGCATATTTCACATAGATTATATAATTTTACATGAATGTTACTAAAAAGATAAGACAAAGATATATGAATAAATTGAATAACATAAACTCCCCACACATTTTCTTATAAATTTAAACATGTGCAACAAATTTAAAACCTATATCAAAATCATTCTCACTCATAAATATATATTAAAATTTTCTTTTCCTTAATTAGGGGATGTTTAGAAAATTTCACTCATTCGTATTGAATTCAATACCTATTATATTACAAAAAATGATCAAAAAATAATTTAATTTTCAAACTCATATATATAAATTGAAAATGTGGGCACAATAAACACACTTCTCTCAAGATGATAAAAATTTATTCATAGAGGTTCTCTCAATCACCAACCTAATGTGAAAATCATATATTTTTAAAGATATCATTGATTCAATTACCTATAGTAAAGTTCACAATAATAACTATGTTATTTGGGGGTTTTATGTATCTATGGGGTGGTAGGAATTTAATTCCCATAAGATAAGAATATGTGGGTAGAACCCTAACATGGAAATTAAATGAACAATTTGATATAAGACAATGAAGGTTATGGAAACATATATTTACAATGGAATGATTATGTTAAGGATGGCCGGAATGTGATTGATAAAATTTTATAGGGATATAAAGGGAAAATATTTACAAGACACAAAACTATTCCCAATTAGAAAAGAATATATAATGCAAGTCTTCTTTATTTCTTTTTATTTTTTTGAATTTTGGACGTTAAAAAAATATCACTCATCTCCCAACCACTGTTTGATATCCTCATTATAAAAATTGTAAATGTTATAAAATAATACAAGGTCTAGGAAGAGTTATTTTTTACCTTCCAAGGATATAACCAATTTATTTGATGGGATTATTTTTTTCATTTTTGAACACTTTTCAATAACATGTTCAAAATTACCAATATTAGGATCCATTACCCAAACACACCAAAGGAAAACCTCTACCTGACACATTTAAATATGATTTCCATTAATAATATGATAACCCATTGATAATAATTAAATGGATACCCAAAATGAATACCCTTCCCCTCAAACACATAAATTTAAAAAAATTATGCACTGAAAATCCATGTAGTTGTTGGGTGGGAAATTGTTTTGATGTTTTATTGAGGCAATGATTTTTTTTTCAGGTGCTAAAAGGTTATTAAAAATTCATGAAAATTGGTAAGGTAATGGTAGTCTATTTGGATATTGTTATTATCATGGAGTTTAGAAAAAGCCTTTATCATATTATTGCGCACAAAATTAGAAAATTCAACTTGATGCTTGAAAAATTCATGACTCACAAATGGGGGTGAAAACACACAATATGAATATATTGTCATAGGTGAACGTGAAATAGAGTGAAATTATGTTCCTCATGGTTGGGGAATATTAATTTGATATATAATAAAATACACATTCATTTTTTTGAAAAAAATATTCTTTACCAAATTTTAAAATGAAAATACAAAGACTTATATTAAATATTATTTTTGACTCCCCAGAATAGATGGAAGAAATTTCAGAAGTGGAAGGTGAGTAATTATAACACTATTTTCATATTGTTTTTATTATTTTTAGTGTTTTTATAAAGATACAAAAATAAAAAAATAAAAAATAAATAAAAAGTTTAATGGGTAATGTGGTAAAAATTAGAATTTGTGTGAAATAAGAACAGAGAGAGAGAGAGAAGAGGTGTTAAAGGGAAAGTGGTTACCCCTAGTTTTGATTTGGTGGGTGAACTATATAATATCCAGATCCAATGGATGTCTATGTGGATCCCAGGATGTGTGTCCTCTCATGGTGATGGTTTAATTGATGTCTATTAACCATGAATTGTTTGAAGAGGGGTTTTAGGATTTGACTACACCAAATGGGTAAACATTAGTAATTAAAAAGGGACCTTCTAAAAGAGAATTATTATTACTTGGGTGAAGTCTAAATTCAATATTGAAGAGATTTACCTTTTCATATTCTTGAAATACTATTTTTGGATGTTTTTTCCAAGGAGTAACATGAAATTTTCATTGTTGAGATTGGAATTCTCCTAAGAATCATGTCGAAGCACATAAAATTCAGTCAACTGAAATAATCAATCTTCACTATATTATTCCCAATCAAAATTACATGTTTTCATATTCCAAAATAACATATGTTGGATTTCAACTAGTAAATTCCATTCTTATACAAAAATAGCCTAAATGTTGACATCATATTGGGTGTTTAATATTTAGTTCAATACGCCCATAGTGATTCACCGAGTTATTCAGCATAGTATTTTCTGGTGGACTTTATAATTCCCTCCGGAACTATTTTCACTTATATATTAGAAATATCAACCAGGCCAATTTTTTGGTAGTGATATGCAGTTGTATTTTTATATACACCACAATTCTTTTTCAGAAGATGTTACATGATCCGATTACATAAATGAGTTCCGAAGTCACATACAAGGCACACGTTGTTCCAAATCAATAAAAAATGTGTGGTTTTAAGAAATCACTTACAGTATCTGAATCCTAATTTTTAGTTGGTTTTTCCTCAACCAACATATAAACATAATCAATAGCTAATAGAATATATGTAAATCCATTGAATTAAAGAAAAGGTCCAATGAAATAAATTCCCCAAAAAATTAAAATCTAACATATGATTTAGGGATATTGGGGAATTTCATTTGTTTTGAAAATTGTGCCAAAATTTTGGCAAGTGGGGTATGATTGACAGAAATCATGTGAGTCCTTTAATAGTGAAGGCTAGAAGAATCCAAGGTTAAGGACCATTAAGGAGGTACTTTGGTATCTATAGTGGCCACCACCTTGCATTGAGTGAAAATTTTATAAGATGGAGGACTGGTAATCTTCATATATATATATATATATGTATCTTAATTTCCCTATCAGTCCCAGTTTTCCAAAAATTATTATCATCCAAAAAATCGAATTTTTAATCACTTTTTATCATCAACAATTTCTTGTTTGGAAAATATTCTAGGAAAAACCGATAACCATGTAGTATACAGTTCGAGAATACCCTAATATCTTTATAGTGATATATGCGATTTTTCTAGTTTAAATTTATGATCAATTATTTTAGAATGTATAGAATTAGACATTCTTCTTAGGTGATCAGCCACAAAGTTTTCATTTTGTGGTCTATCATTAATCAAAATGAAAATCTCTTGAATCCTTAAGATAAATCTTGGTAGCCTCAGTTGGTAGTCACTTTTCTACTATTAGATCATCAATGCTAAATAAACTATAAAACTAATGATTTTGAAACCTAAGAGATACAACTAGAATTTATCCATTGAAAAAACATGTCTTAAAGTTCCTTTTTGTCACAATGTAGTGAGATTGAGTTTCATCCAATGTTTTAGGGGCATGGTAGATGAAATTAGTAATATTTTTTATTATCTAACCTAGAATAGACACAATGGACCTATAATAAGCATCACACATCTATTTAAAGGGAAAGGACCACTCTGGGTGTTTGATTGTCACAGAAGATGTCAGAACATATTTGAGTTCAATGAAGTCTCTCATGAGGGATTCATTGAAATGGAATGTGACATAATTTTTGATTATATTAGTAGGTTGGAAGATAATCCTACTAATTTTATGGATTAATCATTGATATATACCATAATTAACAAATAATTAATATAATTTTTAATAGATGTGGGTTTAGGATGCGTTGTGATCTCATCAATTTTGGTAAGATCGAATTCCAGACATCTTATGAATTTATGTGTCTTAAAACAATCCCATTTGTTGGCATAAGGGCAGATTTTTCAAAATTATACACAATTTACATTTGAAACACTTTTTAAGTACTGAACATATTAAATACATGTTAAATTCAAATGAATCTACATAAACGGTAACATCATCAATGAATAACTCTATTAAATGCCAAATGAATTCAGAATTGTTGCACATCACACAACTCTGTAATGTTTCAAGGGAAAAGTAAATGATTAATTTAATTATACTATATGCATATGTTCTAAATCTCTATGTGAATATAGTATTTTTATAATATTGATGTGAAATTGGGATTTGAATGTAGCCAATGTATCCGTTTACAAAACAATGATGTCACTTTCAGCCTAATACTTCTAGAATTTTATTAAATAATGGAAGAGGGTTGTGATCATTTCATGTTTTAACATTCAATTTACAATAGTCAGTAGAAAAATAACATTTTTTCACTCGATTTGTGACCAACTTCCCACATTCATTTGTGAAAATTGTTATTACACGATTCATCAGTGGCACTTGAACCAGAACAACCCATTAACTACCTTGAAATTGGGTACATAATACCATCTTGAAGAATCAAGTTTATCTCTTATATAACTATCTCAAGGAAGACTGTATTGACTCTTTATTTTGGTTGTATGATTGGACGTGAGGACTCCTCATGTTGGATGTGATGCATGAAAAGAAAAGGGTTGATTCATGGTATGTCATATTGGTTCCAAACTATGGAATTTTTTTCCTCTAACACCTAAAAATATTAGATTCCATGGATATAGTAAGTATAGAAAATGTAATTACATGAAAAAAGTTATCATGGAATATGAATTCATATTTTATGTGTGGATGAAGAGGTTTCAAAAAAATTCATCTTTTATTTTGGTCTAGAAAATTCAGGAATTCTGTAAGGGATTAAAATTTATTCTAATTCATTTTTCATAATGCAATAAAAGTTCATGTCGTAGAGTTTATTGTTGATTTGGTATTCTATATAGTATTCAATATATATTATATTGATGGATTCTATGAATAAATGGTCTTTATAAACATTCCCATTTAATACATGATTATTCATGGTAAAATTTTCACAATCTCCTCTATCATTTTAACATGATGAACATGATTAAAAGGGATTCAATTGACTATAAAAAGAGTCCTTATAAGAATGTATTGAGAATACAAAGTTTTCCATAGACTGGTATCACATGGTGTGAAAAATAATGAACCTGACCAGTTCATCACCGAATTCAATGGATAAGATGCCTTAATAGACATAAATCTTAGTTCTATCTATCAAGAGGAATGGTATTCCTAGAATTTAGTGTGATAAGTAATGGGTCATCTCAGATTCCTTTTCATGTAAATATAAACCATCTAGTAAGATAAGATCATTAACAAGGATATCCTCGATTATTCCCTCAGGACTAGGAGTGCTCTAATGTTCAAAGTGGATGAAAACATCTATTAAATTTAAGCAACCAAGACTATGGTTGAAGAAGATATCTTTAGAAATAAATTTTATCAATTCTCCTAGGTATACGAGTGCATCATCAATGTTTTTACTTCCTATGTGACATGGAACAATAATGGTCTCATGATCTTTTCACTTCATTTGTATGGGACCTTTGGTTGAATCATTTTGGAATGTCCGAAGATTATTCACATGGGTTCATAACTCCTTAAAAATCCTTAAATACTTATTAATTTTTTGGATCCAATATAAGAGGGGAATATTAACTTTAATTCATATAAACATGTCATGCATTTTATGTTTAGGATCAAAGTATTTCCTTTGAATAGTAATGGATTGATGAAAAGAAATTGAGTTCTATTGGATAATGTGCGAAGTTGAGGGACCAGATTTATGTATTTTTTGGTTTTTTCATTTAATTTTCTAGATCAACATTTAATGGCGAGTTAGAGGACTCACCATAAGCTATAGAAATATTTGTTATAGATTTATGAAGAATTAAACATACATTACTCAGGCATGGTAAATGGTTGAGTTGAGAGTTTTAAATATTTTGGTTCATGTTGATAGATTATGTGGGAGAAAATTTAACCAATTTGGGTTTTAATATTTTTGAGGATATAATGGGTGAAATAGGAAATAAATTACACTTCACATTGTTATGGGCTCTAGAAAGAATATTCATGTTCAGAATTGGGATGTCATTGATTTTTGTTTTTTTAATGATCATGTATTGGGTTGGGAATTAAGAAGGCTCATTTGGATAGTAGAATCCATGAGGAGAAAGAATAAGATTGATCCTTTGGGGTTGTGGAACAAAATGGTATAGTTGATTTATGTTTCTTATATCATGAGAATATTCAAATGGTTTGGGTTTTGAGGATGGATGTAAAGAGGGTGATATATGATATTATTATACCTCAATCCAGGGTTATAGGTAGAAGAGAAGGGATAAGAGTTGGTTTGGTTTATGATTCTAATGAACTGACCAAATTGTTTAACATTGTTCTTCCTCTGATGATATTTTACATTGATATCTATTTTACTATATGAATTAGATGGATCCTCTTGAAATGGTGTACATGTTTCTGTTTTATGAGTTAGTGAGATAAAGAATCTATAATTTTTAATAGGTCTTGGGAATATACATTGAGGATATAATGAGGTTGGGGCTTTGGTAGCCAAATAAAGTTTCCATAAAAGTCATATAAGTTCACTAATCCCCTATATCATCATGATAAAATCTATTTATTGGTTCTCTAGAAATTTTTTGGACTTGGTCTTGTTCATTAGTATTGAATTGTTGTGTGTTTTCAACCTTTTTTACTTATGAGATATCATACAACTTTAAGAGTTTTCTTATCAAGAGAACAACCACATGCATAAATAATGATTGTTCAGCCCATAGCCAATAAACCATCATAGATATATTGGATAAGGATATGGGAGGAAATTTTATTGTGTGGGAAAGATTCAAATATATTTTTGAACCTCTTCAAATAAACATAGACAGATTCATTGATGGAACTGACAAATACCACTAATTATCTATCATATAGAAGCAGAATGAGAACCATAAAATAGTTTATCTAAGAAGAGTTGGTTCATTTAATTCAATGTGTTTGTAGAACTAGGAGGGAGGTAATATATCCATGACATGGATGAGGTGTCTAAGGATAAAGAAAATTATCAAAGATATATTTATTTTTTAGAAACCCATTGAGGCTTTATGATAGAGAACACCACTTAAAACTCTTTGAGATGAAGATGTGGATCCTAAACATCTAGACTATAGAAATGGTGTATAATATAAATCAAACCATTATTGAGTTTTAAATTAGCCTATATGTTGTGATATTGAATACTATGGTGTTGCTAATTCTAGTCAAGAGTTCTGAGTTCTAAAAGGGGTTGTTCCCAAGGATTGGCCACATCTATTTCAATTTTGTTGTATAATGAATGCCTTTTGAGTGATTTCATTATCATTTAAAATCCTCCTAAATTAGAGAATATTTCACTCTATTTTAGGGTCAAATATATCCATGATATTTTTTTGGAGACTATGAATCATTTAGATATGTTTTGAAGGATTAGGAATGGGTTTTATTTTTGTGTTTTTTAGATTTTTTTGGTTTAATTTTTTTAATTTTTTTATAGAATATAAAAAACTACCAACTACATACCACACCATCCTCAGAAATAGATCCTTTTAAAGAGTGGGCTTTTTTTATAGATAATTGAAGGGTTTGGTGCTTTGTAAATGTGTATAGGTGAACTCGGTTGGAATCCATAATGATGGTAATTTATAATAGTCATTTGTTTTTTGTCTTCATTGAATTTTTAATGGGGGTTATTTGTAGAGACTAATTAAATTTATTAATTGATGATGTTTGATTTTAAAAATTTATAATTGTTTCTGTGAGTTTATTAACATGTATTTTATGATTATGATATCCTTGAGACTTCATTTATATTGCATTGAACTAACTCCCACATCACAAGATGATTTTGATCAGAATTTCTATGTTTTGAGGCTTTATCCATAGCATTGAAATAACGTAGGGTTCTAATATAAATTAATAAATGTATATCGTAGTGTATTTATGGTCCCCATAATCCATGTAATCCAAATTTTAAACAAAACATGTCATTAATCCTAGACATTTTATGTTCAACATACATAATTTTAACCCTTTGATTACTAAATGAGAAATATCACCCAATCAAATAAAATAACAAATTAGGACTCAACCCAATAGTAGATTTAATCATCCATTTATATGGTTATTAATGTAGTTTAATATTTTAATATTAATGAGTTAAATGAAAATTAAAATAATTGAATATGAAAATATAATTGCACAGAACACATACACAAACTGTGAAGAGAGTTAAAAATAGAAATTTCTTTGATCAAGAATGAAAAATCAGGTAGATATTTACAACATGATTTAAAAAAATTTAAGAAAATTAATTTTAAAAATTATTGTATTATGAAAATAGTAGATAATTTTAACGAAACAGGAATTGAAATATAATTACAAACACAAACACTTATGACATTACAAATGAAGAAAAATTAATAATTTATTCAAATGAAGAATGTTGGATTGGTATTTCATGTAGAAAAATGAGTATGGAAGAACCTCCCAATCATATGTTAGAGTGTAGTTCATGAAAATATATCTTTATTTTCTCTTAATTTTCATCCCCATGTAATGAGAGGATGAATATGTATTTATATCCCAGGGTGGTGGATAGTTTTTCCCAAATACCACCCTCTACTTGGATTTCCAATTTGATAATTCAGAAATAAAAATATAGAAAAATATTCTTATTCAAAGGCGTAGAAATGAATTTTTAATGGCTACCCTAAAAATTTGGTGTCCTTTTTAATTAAGTATCCAATATTATGGTTGTTTTAATAGAAAAATTATTCTCTCCATTTCAGTACATTATTATTCAATTTATGCAACATGAATAAATTTTTGAATAGGAAGACGCCCCAAAATAATATCCGTTTATTCTAACAAGTATGTTAAATATATATTGGATAAAGAAATATAAAATATCAGTTCCATTGGATGTCTATATCAGGAGAGAAGTCCAGGATTGTGTGCCGATTTTAATTACGTTAAATAATAGTGGGCTAGACTTCAAATAATCATTTGGGTATATTTTTGGTAGATTTGGGCCTTTAAATATTTATCCATGATTTTTTTGGATATTCAATAATATAATTAAGAGTTCAATACAAATTGGGATTATAAATTGAACCTATAAATTATAACTTCATGACATTTTTTCATATATTTTTAAGGCCTTCTTATGTGGACCATAAAACTCTTCAGATGACAAAATTGGCCCAAACACTTGTTTAACGATTTGTAGGAAATTTAAAAAGACACCATACAATTAAGAATAATAAAATTAGGAAAAGTAAAGTCATATTTATAATTAAAATTATAAATTGAGTTTATTACATTAATTCTGATAATTCTCATGAATTATATTTAGTATTAAAACAAGGGTATTTTACACCAATTATTACCTTTTAGATGAAAATTACAAAGAAGAGTATATTTTTATTTAATAAATGAATTAATAATATATTAATGAGTCCAATAGTAAAAAAATTTTATCCTTTAGTCAAACCTCATGAAATTATATCAATACTAGATATTTTACAAATATGAACAGTTTTAAACCGTGGGTAGAGCCTGCCGATATGTGGGTATGGGTTATACCCATGGTTCAAGTAAAAGATGGAAATTGAGTTAGTAGTATAGAATTAAGATATAAACATTATTTGATACACTTATACACTTCGTTTCCAAACCTTGGTTGAATGTTTATTCTACCATGTTGTTAATCTTATACACACAGTTTTAAAACCATGGGTATAGCGTTTAGAAAAACTCATTTATAGGATTCAACACCTTGACAACATATTTATCATTTCAGTGCCTAACCACTATCCCATTATTTATTATTGGTATATAGATATATATTTTATCTAATATAATTATCTAAACTCTATATATAAGTGGGAAAATATTGGTATAGGTGTTATCAAAAAATATTTTTTCCGTCCTGTAGAATTTTTTCCCCACCATTACAAGGGAAATCTATACACAGAGTTTTGGAAAACCATTGGTCTAGGTATGCAAAAACACTTCTACACATGGTTTTGGTAAATAATGAGTATAGGTCTAAATAACACTATTCACATGGTTTTAGAAAAAACATGTGTAATTTTCCTGAAAAACAACTCTACCCATGGTTTTGGAAAAAACCATGGGTGTCAGTTCCCATAATATCCCTATACACACATTTCCCAAAAACATTAGTACAATGGTTCCCTATACCAACCATTTCATCCAAAACTGTGGGTAAAGGGAGTTTTTCATGCATTAGATCCCTCTACATGAATTTTAGAAAATGAAATCAAATATTATATTCTCTAAATATTTTTTAAACATGGGAATCAAATATTTTTTTTTTATATGACTAGATCTTATTAAGGCATAATGGTTTAGTTATCTTTTGGAATATTTTATATCTCAAAGAAGTATTATCATCAGATTTATAGATTCTCTCATAGGATTATAATTTTAAGGTTTTCAATATGTTCAAATATATTGACACCCCTTTGGAGGATTTATGTTTTTGGAATTTATCATGGTTAAGGATATTTTAGGAGGAATTTTTGAAAATCAAATCCTTTGGTTTTGTATATAGTGAAAAAGTAATTTTAAGAGGAATGAATTTTCACTTTATGGAAAAATGATTAAAGGTGTTTCTATGCATTAGGGGTTATCTTATATTTTATGTAGAGATAATTATAGGTTATAGTGAATTTCCTTACAAAGTCATTACCCATTATTTCAATTAGATATTACAATTTTTTTGATCCACATTCCAAAATGTAAAATTAGTTGGATTATTGTATAAAGTACAAAATTCAATTATATTTTTTTATAATATGGATTTTACCTTGATGTATTAGTGAATAATTGAGAAATGTTTAGATATGAAGATGAGTTTCATTATTGTGTATCATCCATAGAAAATACATAATTTGGGAGAGTAATTGAAACCCTGTAGGATTTGCGAAGATATAGTTCCATGGATTTCAAATGATTTTGGGTTCTTCATATTCCTAAAGATTATTTTTTATCCAATAATATCTCTAAAGTGATAATTTAGATGGTTTCTTATAAATAACTTTATAGAAGAATGTGTATAACTACAACAAAATAGAATGATGATTTATAAAGAAATATATCATAACATTAGAAAGCTAATGAGTTATAGAGGAAGGGAAAATCCAATCAGAAAATGTAAGAAATATAAATATATAATAGAAATTTTATACTGATAATCAATTACGTGACTTATAATTTTACAATATTAAGAAGGTTATTCTATGTATTTCTCCATGCAATAAAGAATGAAAAAATAATCCCTAGCTATACCAGTCCCATTAAAATATATGTTCGTATTGTGCAAATACATTATCTTAAATTCCATGTATCACTTTTGAGGAACACATGACTGATTTATTAGATGTATTAAATATAAATGTCATAACACTATAGAATTATATTTTTTACGGGGATCAACAGGTAGAAATTCCAGATGAAATAGAGAATGTTATATGAAACAAGACAACATACATGGTTATTGTTTTTTTCGAGAAGCTAATAATAATATGAAGCTTTATGTTATACCAAGGAAGAAATATGGATGAATTATCCTCATTTTCTAGTGAAATATTGATTAATTTTGAGTGTGAAGTTTATTATATGGTGGAAAAATATAAAACTCCAATATTGTTTAAAATATATATTTCCAAATAAATTTAATCATTTATATATTAATCATTATACAAAATTTTAATTTTAGATAACCTTATAGGAACCAAAAATAAAATTTGTTTAACAGAAAACATTTTTCTATTCTATGATGGCACGGAACACTATATTTAGCATTCGTTGCACACAACACTGAGTTTTAACGAAAACTTCACATATTATTAATATAATTATTCAAATGTGGTCCCAATCAATAACCCAATTCAAATTGATATATGAATAGTAAAAACATATTTTAAATTTTAATTATAATGGTTTCATATAAAGAAATTGTTTGGGTAAAATTGTACTATATTTTCATTAAATTATTTTTATATTATAGTAATAATATTTAATATAAAATCTATTTTTATTACTTTTTATGAGAATTAAAAAAATAGTTTTTTCACACATTATAAAAATAATATTAATAAATAAACCTCATTTTTTAATTAATCATATCAAAATTATATTATTTTTAGTTTTCAGGCAATTGTTTTGAAAAGAATAATTTTTTTGTAATATTGAAAAATGCTGAATTTTAATTTAGAATATTCTTTTAGTTTCATGTATTGACAATGTTAAAAAATATTATAATTTATTTTTTTAAAAATAAGATCAATTATAAATCTATTAATCCAATTTCTCTCATTGAAATCAATTTCATGTTGAATATTTATATAAAATCATGGAATATTTTGGAAAACTGTCACTTAAAAAACCATCTTTCTTATCGTGTCCACGTGATTAATTTTTAATAATATTTTTCAAATTTTTATGAATGAAATTTAAAAAATGGAGTATATATTTGAAATTAGAATAATTTATATAATATAATATTTTAAACATAATTTTTACCATCATGAATAGTAAATATATTATGGATTGTTTATCATGATTTAAGTAAATGTGGGTTTACTGTGGGGTGGTGGTGGGGGATAAAATATAAATATATTGTTTAAAAAATATTATATAAAAATTATTTTATGTCTATATTTTCACACTAAAATATCTATAGAACTATAATACTTCATTTTTATTTCCTATTAAATGAGAAAAATGTTGGTACACCATTTTAATTTTAAAAAATTACATTTGTGCCACCCAACTCACTTATAAAAGGCCACCCCTCTCATCTCTTCTTCACACATTAAATCCCATTTGGTATGGAAAATACTTGAATAAAATTAATAAAAAAAGTTCTAATATCATCATATAATGATTATTTTACCTTTAAATTCTACCTAGTTTGGATTTTTGTGAGACCATGGGGAGGATACCCAAAAAAGGGGTAACATTCATCTATGAGTGTTTTTGTTTTATTTCCCCCATCACCTCCATCAATTATTATTATACCATGATGATTTGATAACCACAGTAAATTCAATATACATAGATTCTATTATTTTAACATAATTACTATAATATATCTCATCTTCCATCATATATTTTATGAATTGACTATTCATGTGTACGGGGGACTACCACCACGGGAACCGATTTCATTTGTTTTTTCATTTCCAATAAACCTTATAGTGTATAATGATGGATATAATAGATATATATACACACGATATTTATAAAAAAATTATACTTATCGAGTTATTATATCATATATACATTATTTATATTCCATTTGGAGGGGTTATCATGATGACGCTTGTGTGTACGGTATACTACCACCTCCCGAAACAATGTGATTATTTTCCCTAATGCATTACATGGAAGACAATACAGATGAATATATGTGATATAAATGATTTTTTTTTTATTTTAGTGGAATATTTATCTTTGGAAATATATAACATATAATTTTATTTCATAAAATTTCACTCACTAAAAGATAATAACATTTTTCATGAACATGTGGACTACCACCTTCGTAAAGCGATGTCACTCTATTTTCATCATCTCAATACATGGGTGATATTTATATGAATATATAAAGAAATTATATGTTAATTATTATATTATAATCATTATAATTATCTAATATATTACATACATCGTTTCCATATTGATATTGTAAAAATGGAATTGTTATACACAAGTATGTATGTCAAACTGTCTCTATTATCACAAAGTAATTATTTTATCAAAACTATCATTACTAAATATTATTAAATTGAAAAATCTATTTATAAATATTATAAATATTTCATTATTTTAATTTTCTTCATTATGTAACAATTGTTAAATTAATATATCTAAAAAACATTATAACATATTCAAAAAATGAAATGGATATTAACCAAAACATTACTTTAAGATTAAATTAAGGTAAAAAAATAATATAAGTACGTAACATATGGTATGGTACATTTATTTATGGTTTTTTAATATATGTATAAGAAATAATTTTTTTATAATGAATGTTCGAAAAATATGAAGTATGTGGAGGATTACGGTAAGGGGTTTCTAGCACATTGAGTTGATATATAATGAATCATATTATTTAAATGATTTTAATATTTTCAAATCATTTAATTCATTATCGATGATTAGCATTAAAAATATAAATAATGAAATAAGGGATCTATATCTCCCTTTTTTACTTCTATGTGACACTTTCCATATTAGAAAATTGTTTCTCTTTTTTAGTGAATATACGTCCCATGAATTTATTTTCTGATTAATCTCCTAAAAATATTGGGGTTCATATATCCATTTTAGGATACCTATATATTGGGAATTATTTTTCAAAAGTAAATAATTCTATGATGTATTTTTGTTTTAAATTATATTTTTTGTGATGTATGTTATTTTGTACACATATCTTATTCTCATGGGTGTATGTACTTACCCTTCACATGTTATATAATGAATATCAAAATTTTATTTATATTATAATATTAATTTAATTTAATTATTTTATATGTATTATGTTTCAATTTTACCCTTGTGATAATGACTTTATTTTACACTATCATCATTTATCAGGATTTTATAAGATTACATTGATAAAATCTTATGATCCATCTCTCATGAAACTAGTGAATTTTATTATCTTATATTTATTTCATGATAAATCATGTTTTCCCATAATTTTCCTCCCATTATCTGTGGAATATATCAAAATTATTATTTTAGAAAAAATCATCATTATGCCACTCTTCTTTTGAAAACCCCTTTTTCATAAAAAACATGTGTTCGAAAAATTATTTCAGAAATATTTCTAACATTATTCAAAATATTTATTTTTGTAATTTTTACCCGTGTTGTATTTTTTATATTTTTTAAAAGGAATCTTCATTTCATTTCAAAAAACAATACACATTTAATTTTTACCAATATTTTGAAAAGAATCATTGGTTTACGATGTACATCATGAATGAAACATCATACCCTTAATACCATTTTTTCATTGAAGATTAATTAATAAATTTTCATTGTTAATATCAAATAAAATTACATTTCAATTTTTTTATGTATTATCAATATTTTATCAATTTAGAAAGTCTAGGTTCTTTAATAAATGTTTGAATTTTTTTGATGAATCTTTTATAATTTTTATTATTTATTTTCAATAAAAATTATTAACAAAACATTTTTGAAATTAGTAGACTGAAAAATTAATTATTAAATAATGGTTATATTATTCAACAAATATTATAAAAATATTTTTTATTCAAAATCACTAACAATCTATGATTACATCTTGTGAGGTTTTTTTACCAGGGATATGATAAATATACTATTTTTATTTTTCTCAGAATGGTCTATTTTTAAATTGATATAATATTTATGAGACAATTTCTCTAAATCCTCAAGTAAAATGATAAAGTTATTATGAAACTATATTATCTTCTAGTAGTTATGTTGTGATGAAATGATGAAATGATTATTCTCTCTTTCATTCGGATGTTATGATGTGATGAAATTTTTATGAATCCAAGTTCATTTCATGGGTTATGAAATGATAAATTATTTATCATTTTTTGGAACACATTATCATGATTTTAATTATGCAATGTTTGAGAAACATATCTCCATTAAATGAATCATTAAATTTTTAATGATCTGTGATCCGAAAATTTATAAGCTGTTTCAAATAAACTATAGAAAAACAGAATCTAAATGAATATATAAGCTGTTTCAAATAAACTATAGAAAAAAAGAAAAAAAAAACTAAGGCAGAACTAAGCTAACATGATCTTCGTGTTCCCTCTTCGTAACCTATAACAATAGAATCAACACTCTCCCACGTCTAGTTCTCTAACCTAACTTTTAAACCTATAAAACAACTTGGGTCTATAAACACAGAATGATACAAGAAAAGGGTGAGATTACCAACTCAGTATGAAAACACCATAGAATCTATAAATTTCAATTCCTAAAATATATTCTTTAGAATACATATATGAAAATTGGTTTTTATCTTTTTTCACATAAAAACATAGCCATCCTTTTTTACAAAGCAATGTAAACAACATAACGATATTCAAAATAGATTACAATTTTATTTCCAAAATTCTAATAGGACAATACCGAGCTCTGATGAAAATGAACAAGATGTATAAATGTTGAACTAAGTGAAATAAAATATAACTAATTAAATAACAATAGTAACCATGGGAATTCTTTTAACATCCCTAGAGCAATCCCAAGATGTACTGGGGTCAGACTCACCTGTTTTCATATTGTGAATCGCCATAGCTAATTACTATTTGTCTGATCTAACTACCATTCTAGTGGATCATCCCACAATAACCTAAAAATTCAATGGGGGTTATCAACCCTAATAATCTGGGTCGCAAATCAACCACCACATGAGCCTTTAAAATTTCTAACGAAACCCATAGTCAAAATACATAGTGTAAGTTGGAGGACCTCATATGTGTGAATCACCATACCTACCGCCACTCTACGTGAAATCTAAAAACACTGTCACCACCCGTGCATTATACCACCTTGTGGAATCCCTAATTGGTGTTCCTATTTTATTATAATCCATAAAAGAGTTCCATCTAGGTTTTCATATCACACATTCATTCAATACATTTCTCTAAATATGTTAAAATGACAACCAAACATTAGTACATTAAAAACCACAACTCATTTCCCAAACATTATAATGATTCAAACTGGCCTTGAACACCATCAATTATAATATATTTTAAAAATGATCTAAACCATTTCAAAAATTACATAGATCACCAGTTTCCTATTTACAACATCAAAAAATCCCTTAAATTCTTAATTTAAATACATTTACAAAACCATTTCCGAACTAGTGGAAACAAACATCATTATAAAATGTTCTGAACTAAACTTTATGCCAATCATTAACCAAAAAATGTCTCAATTAAAAAAAATATTATTTTAAGAACATATTTGAATCAAATTATAAATTAAAATATGTAAATAATGTACCGCATAAGAACAAAAAATATAAATTGAGGGGAAATGTGATTAGTCTTAAGTTTTATCGTCATTTGTAAGCCCATCCATGTGTGCACCCCATACCCCCACGGAAGTCCCAACATCCAATGATATAATTAGTGTGTCCATGAAATCATCCAAAAACTATTTTTATGAGAAATTTTTTTTCATTAAACCATCAAAAGATGTCACACCATTTCAACATCAACAATAAGCATTAAAAAACTATGAGAATCATTAAACATCATTTTACCTCAACCACCAGATTATAGAGAGTCGTAAAAACTACTCATCAATCCCAATATATACGTTCACCTATGATATCAAAATATAATTAAGGCCAAATAACACCATAAGTGCTCAAATTTACATTTATACGTAAATAGAATTTTAACAGACAAATTATATTAGTAAGTATATAATTTTTTTGAAGATGTCCATTTTAAAACCACATCCCGTAATTTTTTCCAATATGAAAACACCATATTGAGAAATTAAATAATAAACAGTTTTGATAAACACATTATTATACTATTTAAAAATTATTTGGAACCAATGGAATGGGTCAAAAAATCAATCTAAAAACATCCTTCATTGAAGTGTGGATGCGATAGAACATCAAGGGAATGTCTAATACACACCTAAAGATGATTGTTAGTCCCTTCAATCATTAAATTTATGTAAATTAGAAAAACCATTATACTATGTTTTTTCCTAGAGAAAACATGTTGTGAAAGAGTGAAGAACCAAGAGAGGAGAGAGAGGGAAAGAGGAAATCAACTAGAAACATGAAGAATCAAATCGTAGAGTCTTGTATGTGTATCAACAGATGAAGGAGAAAAAATGGATAGAGTTTTTATGACCCTTTCAAGCACCAAAAATGAAAATTTATGGATAATGATCATTTGAGCATAAAAAGAAGGAATAATATATTAAGGAATTTAAAATTTAGAATTTTTGGGCAGCACATTATGTTTGGATGCCCAATTTTCCAAACCATACACATGTTGTGCGGTCTCCACTATCTAAATGGAAAAATCCACACAATGGTTTTTGTATGGTTTCCCAAACCACATAAAACCCACATCCATTACACGTGGTCCCCATACTAACCACACGATTACTTAAGGAGGGAAAAAAGATTACCCAAACCATGAGCTAATATATAATATGGAAAAAACACACATAAGTCTTGCAGAATTCAAAATATAAAATTACTGCTCAACCAAAACCTCATATAGCATTTCAAATTGAATAAAAATAATAAAATAAATAATTTTTAATGTTCGAGATGTGATAGAAATGGATTTCATAAAATTGTATACCTTTTTATTTTTTGTATGAAACTACACCATAATTATTCAAGGGGTGAAGATGGGTGGAGGTGAGGTGGGAGACCAATCCCACTCTCCTCACCGCAAAATAGATTGAAAAAGGTGGGAACCATACTATAAAAATATATTTACAAAATATTTCCATTATCATGAGAACAAATCAACATTATTAGTTAAATAATTTTTTGTTGGTTTTTTAGAAATATTTACCCACTTATTTAACAGATATAATAATATTTATAAAATATTTTTCGAAGTGAGAGTTTCATGAACCAAATTTAACTAGCATAGATTGAGTTATCAATGTTTCCATATTGTATACATACCTTTCTAATCATCACAGATGGGTAAGTAGTAGAAGAGAATCAAATGTGAAATGTTGAGAATGATTCTTCCATGTAATTAAAGATACTATGAAGTCAAATCCTATGAAAATATATATGACCACTACATACGTCAGAGGTCCATGTTTTATATAATAAATACTATCAATAAATAACTAACTAATTCTGAAAATAAAAAATAATGAAATAAATCAATTATATTTGAAAATTACATGAAAATTAAATAAAAATTGATAGAAGAGGGACTATATTGAATAATTCTACAATATTATAAAAATAAACTAAAATAGATACCCGTGATGATCTACGAATGACTAACCATGTCATCATCCCTCCTTTAAAAATACATGATACATTAGTATCTTGATATAGATCATGAAACTAAAATATATATAGGAATGATAAATAAAACTACTGGGTATTCAAGGGAACCACAACTGATCTATTAAATTTTAATTTAAATAGAAATTATATAGATTAAAGATATATGGTATAAAAATTGGTTTTATACTATTTTCATATTAACCAATAATATTCTATTTCCCCTTCCCCTTAAAACACTTTCTACATAAAATATATCAAATAAAACATTTAAAATAAATGTACTTTTAATAATTACACATAATTTGTTTCAAAAAAATTTCATATCAAAAAAAATAATTAGTATCCTTTTAAATTAAAATAGTTTAATTGTAATATAATGTAAATATAATACTAATTACAATAACAATAACAATTGATGTTCAATGAGAAACAATAGGTATTGTATTATAATAGTTAAAAAATTATGCAATTTACTATAAAACAACCATGTACCAATGTTTATGGGATTACCTAGGAACTAATGGGAATAACTCTAAAATAATACATCATCATATATCTTATCAATACCCCTGATGAAATCCAACATCCCTAAATCATCGTAATACCCTGTGATGGATAAATGAGGGGAGAAATACCAATGTAGTGTAGAAATCAATTTTAATGTCCACTATATAGAGAATAATGATAAACTAGTAAAATATTTATTCATGGATGTTCCATTATGTACACTAATTTTCCTTTGATATAATGAATGTGTCTTATACCCTAGATACACAAATCCATTTAAAAACAAACCAAACTAGGTAAATATCCAAAGGTTTTTTTTATATAAAAATCCATTTTCCAAAACACAATACAAGACTTCTATCCAATCATAAAAAATATGTTATAAAACCTATATTTAATGAAAAAATGAAACCATTAAAATTCAAAGAAAAATTCAAATATATCATTTGGAAGGAAAAAAATTTCAGCCAACAAAACTCATTAATAAGGGATATTCTTTCATTTTACTAATAATTTGATGGTTATTTTTAATAAATTTTTTCGTTGTATATCTAAATTGAAAAATAATTTTCATTTAAATGTAAATGAACTGAAAATCAATTTTTTTCAACTATTAATTCCCCACCTTTAATAATAGTCTTTAATATCTAAAATATGACTTTTAACATGAATATAATGTGGGTTAAAGAAGTTGATGGCTAATTCATGGGGAATACTAACTCAAATCTACTGAAATAGGTTCCCTATAAAAAATTCATCTAGAATATAAAAAATGATACTATTTAAATTTCATAACTAAAAAATTCCATGAATTATTGAAACCCTTTCCAAATATGGTTTAAAAATAGGGTTGATGTAAGGGTAGAAAGGAAATACCCAAAAATAACAAATAAAGGAGAAAATATATTATAGGAGACATGACATTGATAAATGAATCAAAAATATTAATTTAATCCATGCCAATTGATAATGGCTGTAAGATAATTGATGTGAATTAAATCCAACAGTTGTGCTCATTTAATGTTGACGAAGGAAGGTTTCCAGGATTCAATTCGAACAGATATATATATGTGCTATTATATATATTTTAAATTATTCGTAGATCATATATCTATCCAAGGTCATTTACCAAACTCTGCACTAATTGTGTTCCCCTTACTAGAAACACCCAAATACCGACACATGTAAGTTTCATTGTTAAACAAACTGTTTGGAAAAGATATGAAACCGAACATCTAATAATAAAATACCACTCTCATGATTTTCAAAAAAGTTCCATTAACTGGGAAAAGGGACTATAACACATCTATTACACCCCATGTGATGAAATGTTATCTTATGTTTCATGAATTATTTTGAACTAACCATGAGCTAATTTTCCAAAAAAACCATTTAAGATAAAATAATGAATTGTAAATTATCCTTGTATAAATTAACAATAGGGTTTCCCATAAACAATGCATACTAACTATACACCAGAAAAAACTTCCAGAAAAACAAAATTAAAACATAAAACCGAAGAAACTCCTAGAAAAGGTCACAGAATAATAAAATAATTAAATAAAATAGAAAAAGGTATTGTGTGATAATGATCCCCTTGAAATTTTTTTTTCCTAAAAATAGTAATAATTTTAGTTCTTCAACATAATGGAAATGAATTAACCTCATTTGCATGAATCAACATCCAAAACAATGAAAATAGATGACTAGTACAGATAAAAACCCCACAAATAAAACAAAAATCTATTATATATATATATATTCCATTCTTAAACCATCACCCATGCGACCCCTAAATCCAATCATTGAAACTAATTATCCCATCATGGATAAAAATTACCCTAAAATTCCTATATTACTATTCACCAAGTGGGAAATGGTCCGACTGACTATTGTGGTCTCCATACTATATTAGACCCCCCAAAACACCAATCCTTCCATGGATCTAGTAATGTATTAGATATTAAGGGATAAAATAGATTCACTACATGCTCTACAAAACATTGGACACTACTAATAGAAATACCATTCATAGACACAATAACTAATGCTTTTGAATTAATACAAAAAACATCTCAGGGTTAGAATAAAGAATATAAAAAATAGTGTCTAATAAAAAAATCATATATGGTAAAACTATGAAACAAAAATAAATACCTAGAATAGAAACTTCAATAAAGATCAGGTTTATTTGGAAAAATTTCGGAATCTTCTAAAGGGGAAGATTTAGACACAATTCCATAATATGAATCTCATTTATAGAAAATTGTTATATGAAACAAATTTTTATGACCATGATAGGACATTGGAGACTCGTAAAATAATAGATACTTATATCCTATCTTTCCAAATAGATGGAATGCCAATTTAATACACCTTTTAGAAGCCAGTGATCTATTGTATGTCCTCTTGATCCAACACCATAACTATTTAGAGTCGGAATATATCCCATTTCCTTTACAAGAGTTCCCTTAGGTAAATATAAGAAAAATAAAGTAATATGATCATAATTAACTAATAATAAAAACACATCAACCCAAACATCCTGCATCCGAACTTGTGGATACAAAGGTGGGTAAAAATTCAGCACCCTACATTGAATATTTGGATGATTAACACTTTTAATATACTAATCAATTGTTGAATTTTTCATGAATATACCTATATGACATATTATTAATTCCAAAAAAATTACGAATATCTAATTCTAATCAATCAACATTTCAATATAGTGATTCTCCATCAAGTTATCCATATTCATGAACTTGTAAAACTAATGTTGGATGAATAATGACGCCAAAATATCAAATAAAAATACCCCTTTCTTTCTTCTTTATTATGGAATTCCACTACGTCCAGTTTCAACCACCAAGATTAACAGTTTCAATTATTATTTAGAGATAGTTTGGAACTCATGAATACCAATTTTATTTTGATACTCTACATTTATTCATACTCTTCTCGAGGCTCAATATTACCATCAAATAAGAGATGAATGATATTATGAAGACTTGTAAGAAATATATGTGAAGATCAGATGAATCATTAATTTGTTTAGAAAAATTAAAAAAATTGATAATATATTTAATAGTTCTTTATAAATAAACAAAATTTGTTTTGTAGCATGCTTTACATGAAACACTAAATTATAACAAACCCTATTATTTATATAAAATTTTATTCTTAATATGACAGTTATAGCCTAAAAATTTGATTTCATGTAATTAATATGATCAAATATATTACAAAATAAATAAAAGATTGTAACCAATAAAATGTATTAATTAATTTTTAATTAATAAGAACAAATTTTTAGTAATGTCATTAAATTCTTCAAGAACAATTTTATTGGGTTTTGTGAGTGAATCATAGAAGTAATTCGTTGAAATATTATAAAACTTTTTTTTTTGAAATTAATATAGTTTTTCAAATAATTATGTTAAAATTTTCTTATAGATAATTTATTGTATTATTGGAGAGGATTGATTTTATAGTGAATAGTGAAAGTGGTAAATTTTATTGGAAATTTTACTTTTATTTTAAACACTTCAATGTTTATATTATTTTAAAACACATCAATTATAAATTTTTTATATTATGTGATCCATAAAAAAATTAATTTTTCTGGATTAATCTTATCCTTGATTTTTTTAAGAATGGATTTTTATAGTTGAATGGAATTTTCAAAAATGTAATGTTTTTTGGATTTTTTGTGTTATGTTAAATTTATTTATAAACCTTCATAAAATTAACATGAGATATGGATTAAATATTGGGAATTTAGATATCCAAATTTTATAAATAGGTCCATTTTATTTTTCATCATTATGAATAGTAGCCTTGGTAAATATTTTTCACCTATTTATGGATAAAACAAGTAAAATAACAATAAAACATTGAGATAAGGATTTAAAAATATTATAACGCTTATATTAATCCTATTTTATGGGAGGATGTAAGGCATGCCTTTACAATCATCGAATATATGGTCACATTGATCCATTTTTATTTGATTATTACCAATTATTATTTTAAGAAAAGAATAAATATGAAATATTACTTTCTTGAATTTAATACCTATATTTTTTTTAAATAAGTATAAAAAGAAAATATTTTATTTTAAGATTATAATTTTATATAATTTTTTTTTATTTTTATCCAAATAATTTATTTAAATTTTATGTTATTGATCATTTAATGGAAATTCTTATGTAATACCAACAGTGTATTTATTCAAAATATAGAAAATAAAATAAATTATTTGAAAAATATTAAAAGAAATTTATTTTTTATTAATTATTATGTTTATTTTTTTCTAATAGGTTAAACTATTTGGTTGGTTTTAATGGTCTATATTTTAATTCCAAATCTATATTCATAAATTTAATGTGAATTTAAATAAATGCTTCCAAAAATGACATTAATTAAATTTAGTAGTAAAAAAATATTAAATGAATTAATATTTATTAAAATACTATGTTTTTTTAATAGTATTAAATATAGTTTAAAATATATCCAATATTAATTTATAGGTTAGTTATTATTTTATGGTTACATTCCTAACCCTTACGGAGTTGAATACTTTGATATTGCGGTATTAGGCCAAAGGGATAACAATCATTTAAAAGTAAGGGTTGTGGGTAAAATATAACAAAAATTTGTTTAAATATTATCATATTAGATATATGATCATCTTATATTCTAAATATATCAATTTTTATCCACTTGATATATAAATCAATTTATATTAATTTATTATTTTTCTTAATTCTAAGAGTTCCCCTGTCATCACTTATAAGAATCCACCACTTACCTCTCTTTATTACACCTTTTGAGAAATCTATCATGGATAGGAACTACTATAATACTTCAAAACATTTTATACCTTATGTTTTTTCCAAAATAAATTATTCTAATTTTTAATGTTTAATATAAATATGTATTCTAAATGAAGATATTTAAATCTTAAAATGGTAATTTAAATATTATTTCTATTTATGCCTAAACTAAATCAATGAAATACATTATAAAACCTTAAAATATATATATTATATTTAATGACATATTATTATTATTATGGAAAATCCATTTTCCATCTTCTTCCCATCTATTGAAAAATGAAAATGTTGCACGTGCATATGTGGGAACAACCCACTCTAGAAAGGGATGTTTTTCATTTTTTGCTTCAATATATCATGGGTGGTAAAAATGGTAGAATTAATGAATATGTAATCATTATAACATCTGTTATTTATTATATAATTTTTAATTTTTATTTATCATCACTTTATTCCACCCTTTGGAATGTGAAAATAGTTTGCATGCGTACTTACGACCTACAGTATTCATAGACGTTGTAATTCAATTTTTTGTCTCTACCATTAATGGATGGAATTAAAAACATATATAATTAATATATAAGATATTTTATTCATAAATAATATTTTTGTTATTATTTAACGAAGAATATTATATATGGACTAGAACTATGAAATATAATCATGCATAGAAAATAAAGGAGTTATCACTCAGAATAATGATTTAACAATAACATGGTAATCAATACATGACAAGATGATATAATTAAATCATACATGCCACGATATATGTGACTAATGTTCAGTAATAATTGTATAATATATATATATTTATTATATATGATGTTTAAATATATTCTAATAGAGTCAATACTTGAGTTTTGTGATTTACATCTCAATCCAATTTTATTCAGGATTGTTTATGCTTGAATTTCCATTGGTTATATATTCTAAACATTACGTAATAAATTAATTTTATTTTGCTTTTCTTATTTTTAACTCTTGAGAAAACAATGGTTTATTTTTAATTTTCTCACATTAGGTACACATAATTATGAATTTAATTTTTTATTGAAATTTTACTATGTTTTACTATTCATTTAGTAATATTTGACTTCTCTATCGTTGTATTCTTTAATAGAATTAATAATATATTTTATATTTTTCAAAAGAAATTTAAAATTTATTTTCACACATATTTTAATATTAATAAAATTTTTGATAAGAAATAATCATTCCCTTTTCTAAATGATGTAATTTTGACTTTTTTCTATGAATATGAATGGATTCATTATTTTAACATAGAAATTATAAATTGAATTTCAGGTCATTAGGATCTCTCACAATTTGTAGCTTTCATTAGAAGTTCACAAGGTTTGTTTCTTAGATTTTTTCTATAATATTTTGGAAATATTTTTAATATGTGATTTTAAATTGCAATAGGGTTTCTTCTTCAAGAAATATTTTATTAATATTTTAAAATCTTTTTTGATTTATGATAACATACATGGATGTTATATAAGATTTATATAGGATATAATACAATTATATCATCATAATTATTTTTTAATGGATTATCAATATAAGAATTGTATTTTTATGAAATGTATTTATTTTCAATGGGCTAATCTATGAAGAAATGTTTAAATAATTATGAAATCGATTTTATTTTAATGAATAATGTTAAAATTAATTTTTATGATATTTTGGAACTCATATGTACTATTTTAACTATTTCATAAGCGGGGATGAAATACTATATCCCTATAATGCATTGGGTCTTGTTTTATATCACATGAGATAATTATTGGGAAATATGTCTAAATTATTGATCTACATGGGGAAATAAGTTGATTTTATTGATCCATTGTGTGATATATGTGGTGATGCCTACTCCACTATTAGAAACATATGATAATTTCTAATACATTATGAAATAGAAATAATTTTATTATAATTTATCTAGTAGGATATTATGGTCCGGGTAGTTAACTGTAACATATGAAATAGTTTCTATTCCTACACTGGTGCCAAAATTTCATGAATTTTTTTTATTATGATATGAACTTGTGGTTCGCGGTTAATTTTTAATGTTTTTACACTTATAATATTCATGTATTTTTAAATGATAATGATTAATAGTATGACTCATGTTTATTATCTATGATATATTGGGTATGATATTTTCATTTTATGGTCATGATATCATACATTAAATCTTATTTTATGCTTCCATATGTTCATGGATCAAAATCTCAAAAGATTTCCCTAATAGAGAACCAGAGCCGACACTTTCTAATTATGACTTTTTGAAGGTTATAAATAATGGTTTATGTAGGGTATGTGAGGAACGGTATATAGTGAAAAAAAATTATGATAATGATGAAGGACCTACTTAATTAATATGTTCATGTATTGTGTTTCTAAAGACACTAAATGGATGCTATTATAGAATGGATCACAATGTTATATATTGAATATTATTCCAAAATATTGTAATATTTATGTATTAAATATCTAAGATAATACATTCGATATCATTGTTGGGTTTTTAATCAATAGAGATTGTGAATATAAAACATGAGTTAAAACCTCGAGGCTATACCTATGTATAGGAAAAAATCCTAAAGTATTAGTAATTTCCATGTTTAAGCTGGGTTAATCACAAGTTTCCATATATTGATAATAACATGTCCTTATATATACAACCTTTGAATTTTTTTATGGTTATATGATTAGTCCATCTGATTAACGATTCTTTATTGTCTTGGTAAACATTTCTTAGCAATAGATTGCAGATATAAAAATGATGTTGAGGTGGTAATAAGTATTCTAAAGTATTGATTTACCCTATTTGATGATAGTTACATAAATTCCATTTTAATAGATGACGTATCTAAAGATGTTAATTAATATATTTTATTATTAGGTGATGATATAGTTGTAAAAATCCTAAATGTATGATTGTCACATCGCATGTCTATAGTTATTCTATGATTAATTATTATAATAAAATTATTCTTTAATATCATTTGATTTACACTATAGTTGAATTTTATGTGATTCTAGGAATGTATTGGTTTCTTTATATAGATAACATATTAGTTTATGAGGAAGGTAAGTCACATGCTATATTCTAAGAAAATACATGATCATCTATTTGTGTGGTGATTAAAATTATAAATCATTGGAAATTAAATCTATCTTATGGGACATAATTATTTCCATAAGTAGAAGTTAACTGAAATAGTTGGTGAGAAACTCAATGATTCTTATACGCCAATTTTACAGTAGTTTTTTTATGTTTTACTAAAATAATTTAATAGTTTTCCCTTGAAAATTGATTTTCAGTATTAAATAAAACTCATACATAGTTCGATAAATATTTTATAGAGTCTTTAAAGAATTTCTAAACATGAGTTATAGGAGTTGAAAAAAAAATTCCAATAGAATATTTATATGGGATTAATATTTCATAGTGCATCACTATGAGGAGAACATGTATTATTTCATAAGAAAAAATATGGGTAATTATATATTTATATTTATATTTAGAAACATTAAAAATCACTACCAATAACAAGTATCCTCTAGGATTTATTGATAACTTATCTGATCAACTTTGTAGAGGTCAATACATTTCTAAGATTCACCATAATTCTATATATCATAAAATTATGGTATTGAAGAATAATATACCCTAGAAAATAATTCATACGAGTTATTGTAATTATGAATTTACTGTTATAAAATTTCAACTTACTATGTTTCCTATTATACTCATTTATTTTATCTACAGAGTTTTTATATATAACAATGATCAGTTTGTGGAAGTATTTATTTATGATATTCTAATATATTCAAAAGCAATGTAAGATCATGAATTTTATTTTAGAACAATTTTTAATTCCCTAAGGAAAAAAGATGTTTTTTGTAAAACATACTATGTGGGAGTTTTGTTTAAAAAAAACTCTATTTGTTGGTCTTATAATATCATGTGAGGTTATATTGGTGGATCCATTAATGTAAAAAGTTAATGTCTAGTGGAATAGAATAACTATGTTTATTTATATCCAATGTTTTCATAGTTATATTGATATATTATACAATTTTTGGGTTATTTATAATTAGTAGGTAATAAAATCTCCATTTAAACTCTAAAGGGGTTTATGTTCTAGTAGACTGATGAATATAACGATAATTTCATGGAGTGTAATAGATGGTTTGTCAGGGACCCCATTATCAAACTACCCTATAGTTGAGAATGTGTTTTGATCTTTAGTAGCAGACAAATGAATGGATTGGGATGTGTCATCTTGAAGAATTGTATAGTGACAATATATTACTCTATCCAATTAGAAATACATGAGATAAATTACCCATCAAATGATTACAAATTATATATGCTAAAAGTTTCAATTATGATAAGGATGAATTAAATTTTTATTAAATTGTGTGAAATATGTTTATAACATAAATGTTTTATGTATAATATAATATAGAATTAGATAAAAATGTGTTAGCGAATATAGATGGAATTTGTAGAACTAGTGGGATGGGCCTATAGGGGGGACCTTGGGACCACCTTTGATCAGGGTTTCTTGTGACGTCTTCTAACTCACTTATTTGTCATTAACAACTGGCACTTGTTTGAGGGTTGGGTCTCATGTTGATGGTGAGAGGTTGTAGATTTTCAGACGGGTTTTCAGATCCAGATCACAACATTCATCCTCATATGATGAAATAGTTCACATGTCTCTACTCCTACACTTGCGATGGTTTAACCTCCCTTATTTTTCGATGGCCCCTAGGTTCTTCGTCTTCCTCCCATGAAACTATGAGTTTTTTATATGGTGACCTCTAGACCTCTTGGGGAATGTGGCAGTTCCTTGTTCAATTTTAAGTTCTTTTTAGGTGTGACTTTTTTATAGGGGATGGATTCACAAGGGAGTCAAACCCTTTCAATGTTAAAACACTATCATATGAGGTTACCTCAAGAAATATTAGTGTAAGATAATTCCCCTTACTATCCCTCTCAGTTGATCTGATGTTATGGTGAAATGTTGATAAATATCTCCCCATCGGTAACACCCAATCATAGATCATGTGTGGTTTTTTTTCATTCAGGGTGGATCTAGTGCATATTGTTCTAGTTCCCTAGATTCGGTCTCTATGGCACACCATAGATTTTGGTTGATTTGAAAGCGATGAATGGGCTTTAATGGGGTTACCACTCGAGCTGGCATCGAGGTGATCTGTAAGACCATCCTAGTGGTGATGATGGTGATTCCCGATGAAGGTAGGTGTGATGGTGTTTCCCCATAGTGGGGGTCTCTTTTTGATGTCTTGGGTTTGTGGTTGTGTTTTGGGTAGGTCGTTATTGAAATTAGTGCGATTACCAACCTATTTATCAGTGCAAATTTTTAGTGGGTTGTTTTGGTTTTTTGTAGGGTTTGGTCTAGGATTTTTACCTTTTCCTATCCGCTTATGGCTCTTCTCTCTCGTGTTTGTTGTTTATCACATTTCTTTAATGTGATTTTTATAAAATAAATAAATTATATTTAGAATAAAAATTAAAACATTGTTGGAATTTATTAAATATTAAAAATTATAGATACATTTATAGGCTGGGAAAGTGAAAGGTGTGGATGATGATTTTAGTAAAAAGGATCATGCTAGTCTATACATGATTAGGATTTAAAAATATCCATTACTTATTAGTCTGTAGAAGTTGAAACATGAAATATTGAGAAAAAGATATTGATTGTATTTTTTATATGAATTTTTAACCATCCATAATTTTAAATATTAGAGATCTGTATCCGGAATATGAATGACTAATGTTTAAAGTAACGTGTGTTACAGATTTAAACCATGATTGAGATAAATTGATAAGGTATTAGAATTGGGTATGTGACATATCAATACCAAACATGAAGATGGTGGTGGGTGATGAATCACATTGTTCATCATTATCTATATATCCTGGAAGTATAATGATGTATAGATATATGAAAGAATTTTTTTGGTGGGATAACAATAAAAGGAATATTGAAAATAATGTGTCCTGATTGAATTTTGTAGATTATACATCCACTACACATACCTAAATGGAAATTGTAATTCATTAATATAGATTTCGTTATTAGAATCCCTAAAACATCAAAATAGAATAGTGCTATTTGGATATTCATCAATCACCTTATGATTTTAGTACACTAAGATTTCATCAGAGAAGATTTATTTCATGACCATATTTTTAGGATATAAATTAATTAATTGGTATTATTTCATATAGAACCACATTAATTTGTATATAATTATGATATGAGATATAACTTAATGTTTTAAATATATATTAATAAGGATCTAAATATAGAGTTGAGTTTTTCTACATCTTACCATCCTCAAATAGATGGTCAGTCTTGGAAGATAATTAATAATATTGATGAGATGATGTCATATTTCTATATAAATTCAAAAGGTTGTTGGTATTAATACATTTATTTTTTGTAATTTTTGTACAACAAAATATTTCACTCTTGTATAGAGTAGGATCTTTATGAATACCTCTATGGAACGATTTGTAGTACTTTAATGTACATGGATAATGATAGATACACCATGATATTGTGAAATAATCTAGCTATGTAAATTGTATATAAGTTTATATCCATCCAACAACACATATGTGTAACTCAAAGTTGAAAGAATGATTTGTTGATTATCCTCACTAACACCTGGTGTTAATATTTATTGAAAATTTATTAAAATAAATATACTACTGGAATAAATATAAGATAAATTTAATCATATTAAATGTGATAGATATATATATATAATTCTTTTCAAAATTAATTATAATTATTAGATGATATCTTATTATTTGGAACTTCCACGGAATCTCTACGAAGATCATGATGTGTTTCAGATACCTTTCCTGAGGACGTACATACAAGATCCTTCACATGTACTAAACTCAGTTGTTATATAATAAGAGAATGTTCTACCCTATTATGAATGATCGGTGTATATTATATTTCATAGAGAGAATGTACCATGAAACATGACCACTCACGTGGTCAATGTTTTATTGGTGAAAACATAAAATAGTGGAATCTACTTGGGAAACAGATTATGTGATGAAATATAGATATCATCAATTGTTTCTATCAATGCTATAAATGTTTTAGGGATAAATAGTTTTTGAATGCAGTAAAATGGGACCCCCTGAGATTTTATGATATAGTTATCCATAAATATATTTGATTTTATTGATTTCTTTTTTTACACATGACTCCATGTTTGAACAAACAATGTTATACAATGAAATGCTATTATTTATTTTTACAGATACCATATAGTGGTTTATTTGGTTAATACGTATAGTTTTAACCACAACATAAAAAATAAATATAAATTTATTACTGAATATAAATGTATTAATTAATGTATTTGAAATAAGCATCCTATTTTTTATAATGAAAATTTATTCATCAATTTGTATTTCAAGAATAAGTTCCATATATTTTCCTGAGAGAATAATAAATCTATATTATTATACATTTAGATATATTATCACAAAAAGATATATTTTTTAAAATAAGAATATCAAAATATGTTATGGTGATATTTGGGAAATTTTATGAAAAGATTGATTTTCATTTAAAGAGTGATAAATAAATATTTTTTCTAATAAGCGACTTTCAATTTCATGAATTTTTAGTTTTCAATTTTTTAAAAATGGTCTCAAATTAATATTAGTTCTCTTATATTATTTATAATCCAATTATGTTTATTATACATGACCATATTTTTTTTATATTTTCATTTTTATAGTGAAAATAATTTATATGAAAAGAAAAGTTTTTTTCATTTTTCATGTTGATCTAAAATTATTTTATTTATCTTATAAAACTTGAATATTGAATGATTTATTCTATATATTGACGTATGATGGCCATTTTATTAAAAATAAGAACATTTAGAGTTGTTCGTAATGAATTGTAAGATTTTTTAAAAATTAGTCATCTATGCAACGGTAAAGCGGGAAAATATGGTTTAAAAATGTTGTCAATGGTATGAAAATTTCTCTAAAACATGTATTTAACATATTATATGTGTTAATTTCTTTCATTTTTATCCATTTATCACAAATATGGAAAATTCGTTCAATATATTTTTTTTTGTAACCATAATATTGTTTTATTAAATGAGAAAATACAATGTGCCAGTCTTTTGACTTCAATATCTCTAATTTTTTAACATAATGATAAAAATAGTACATATTTGTTTAGGAATGATAATTTTTATTATAGAATATTCACATATAATTTAATTTATTTTTAATTTTCAATGATTGGAAAATTACCTTAAATTCATATGTTTCACAGAAATGGTACGTAATGGATTAATAGAGTAATAAAATATTTGATATATAAAATATTAAAAGAAATAAAATTTTTGTGAATTATTTTGTTGTAAAGAAACATATATATTTAAAATTTTAGGGTTTTTAAAATCATTTTATTTGAATACTATAAATATCATGATTATATTAACATTTAAAGTACATGAATGGATCAATAAAAACACATTTATGGTGTTTTATAAAAAATTATATTTTTCAAAATATTTAATTTCAAAAGCATTTAAAATATAAGAATGTCAATGTAATATTTCAGATAATATAAATCATTGTCCATTCATTGGTCACTATTCCTTTTATAGTAAAATAGGTATCCATTAAAATGTAGAAAACATTGATATTGTGGTACTTTTAAAAATGGATAACGAGAGGATAAAAATCATAGATTTAGAAAAAAACATAACAAAAATGTGTGTTACAATTATTTGAAGAAGTTATTTACAATTATATGAATAATATTTTTTCAATATAATATTTTTTATCTACATTAAAATAAAAAGTAATTTATATTATTTTAATACATTGAATAGTTTTAAGAGTACCCATATTCTCAATTATAAAAGTGAAATAATTATATTCTATTTTCTACACAATATTTCTATCTTGATCATATATACCTTTTAAAATACATATATATATTATTTCACTACATTTTATAGGTTTTTCCCTTTCCCAAATAACATCCTTATAAGTCATTAATAGTATGAAAAATAAGTTTTATCAAAGAAGATGTATAACTCAGAACCGAGCATATTTAAAATTATTTCTTATTATACATAGTCTAAATCCTTGTTATAATTTCGAAAACAATCAATATTTTTTATTAAATATACTAAATTTTTATTATGATAATTTAATAATTATTTTATACCATGTTATCATATATTTTCAAATGATAACATGACTCATGCGTACGTGTGGACAACAACCTCCACAAAGTAATAAATTCATGATTTGCACCTATTTTGCATGGATGATAATAAGGATAAAATTAATGAATATATATATATTATTTATATAATATATTAATTAATATTTATATATGAATTGGTTTTACCTTTCCTTTGTTTTGTCTTTTCAAAAGTGAAAACCACATTCATGCATACATTTTTCATACAACTGCCCTAAATAGTGTAATACTTTTATCACTCTAAAAATTTAGGGATGAATCTAAATTTATATAATGAATATATCTGATATTTATTTCATGATGATAATTATATATATTATTTTACTATGATAAAATTACAAGCATATGGACTACCTAACTGAATCAATCATTGATAATGATGAATTTAACACTCAGAACAATGATTTTAATAAAACAAAATTATAAATTATATATAATATGGTATATGTTTATCATATAAGTTTTGATTGATATTATAATTATAGTAAATTATGACTATAATATGTGTATATTGATTGTAGAGGAGGTTTGTACATTTTTTAATAATGAAAATACATGAGGTAATGGAATTATGTCTTTATCTCATTATATTCAGTACTGTTTATGCTTGAATTTTCATTGAGTAAATAATTAGATCTTTGTATGATAAATTAAATTAAATTTTTCTGTACATTTTTTATTTTAGTAGAACACATGTTTTCCTTTATTTTTCATCACTTTACTAACTAATGAGACTAAAATTGCATTTTTAAGGAAATGAAATATCTTTTTCCTATGAGGCTAGGAATTGTTTCTTTCAAGTCCATGTTTTCCATAAAATGTCATTAACAAGGATTTTTATTAATTTTCACGTATTATTAAATTTTAAATTTTCATATATTTTACATCATATAGAAGTGGTTCAATAAAATAATAATTTTTTTGAATGTGGTACATTTGACTTTTTCGAAAAAAAATAATAAATTGTTTTTTAAGAGACCCAACATGATTTTAATCTCATACCTTCATGATCGCTATATATTTTGAAGCATAAAATTAAAATTTTACTAGGTTTTTTCATATAAATATTTTCCCATAATATTTTGGAAATATTTTTATTATATTATTTAAATTTTAAAGGTGTATCTTCCACAATATTGATTCCATTAATATTAGAATGATTTTTTCAATATATTATAATATTAATTAATGTTTATTATTATTTAATGTGGATATTATCCAATGATATCATCCTTATTCTTACTTTATATGATTTAATATAATTATTATGATATGTTTATGAAATTAATTTATTTTCTATGGGTAATGAAATTAAAAGATGATGAATTTTTTTATGAAGTCGAATTCATTTCCATAAGTAATGTTATGATCACTGGTTATATATCTTATGGAAAAATATGTATGTTTTTTGTTTTTTGAATAATTGGAATAAAATTACATATCTATGTTATTCCTTGTGTATTTTTTATATATCATGTGATAATTATATAAAACATGTCTATATGATTGATCCAATTCAGGAAACAAGTCGATGTTCAAAATCCAATATAGGAAAAACTGGGAATGCCTAATATAATATGGGAAATAGGTGATGAATTTTAATACATTATGATGTTCTAAAAATATATGAATTTAAGATTTACTATTAATTGATGGTCTTGGAATTTATCTTGAAATATTAATTGGCTTATATACATATGGTGGTGCCACAAATTTATGAAATTTTATTATTATTACGATATTAACTATTGGTTTCCAATTGATTTATGGTATTTTATCACATGTATGGTTCTTGTCTTTAGAAATGATAATTTTAACTCCATTAAATAATATTATCATCTAAGATAGATTAGTTATAAATTTTATGTTATTTAAATGAATTTATAACCATATTTTTATCCCATTCCTTCATATGTTTATCAATTGATATCTCCCATGTTTACCCATGCAGATCATTCGATTTTATCCTTTTTATTTTTCCCTACACTTGAATCTAAAGAATGGTTTTAATAAGGGTATGTTTTTAAGGGTATAATGTCTGGATAAAATTCTGATATTTTATGAAAAATCTAACTAAATAATAATTTAATGTATGTATTTGACAAATATTCTAAACTTTTATTGTTCTGGAATGGATTGTAATGTTATATAAGTAATATTCATAAACATTATTGAATATTTATGTATGATATTTATGTGCTAGTAAAGAAAAGAAGACATCTTTACCTTGAATATCCAGAGAAATGTAACTCTAGAATACACTGAATATACAATGAAGATAAAATTTAATCATTAATCTATGTATTTAAAACCAAACTCAGAGATATGTAATTGTATAAAAAATACCACTCAACACAGTTAAATCACAACTACTTATGTAAAGATAAAATATTTATTTTCATGCATTTTCCAAAATCCGACATCCTTATATTTAATTCATAAAAATTAAATTAAGTATTCCAAAAATTCCTTAATTAAAAATTCAATCATTTATAAAATTAGAATTCATTTAAATCCCCCATATAACACTATTTTAATATTAGGGTACATAAAATTTTTTATTAGAGAAATACATCCACCATGAAATCATTTTAGGATACATAAATCCCAATTAATTTTTTAAAACCATAATTTATATTTTGAAATACAATATTCAATTCAACTAATTTTATAATTTTCCTTTTTATGATATTAAATTTCAATAATTATTTAAAATTATTAACCATTATTGAAATATCATAATAACCAATACAGATATCTCAATACACCACAAAATATACAAGTTTACATCATATGTACTAGTTTTCCTACTTTACAAGACAATATATTTTGGTGGACTATGGGTCAGTTATATAGTTTCCATATATACTTTACCCAAATCATACACTCAATCTTGATATGATATTCCAAACCCTCTAATATCTTATTGTACCACTTGTTTAACTCCCATATTCATCCCCTTAAAATTATTTTTTGAAAAATTTATATATCATAAATAAAATTTTCAAAACCATCAATATAGAGTTTAAAATTATAAAATCATTATAGAAGTCACAAAAACCAAGTCTCATAACCCAACATCCCCTAGTAACTTGTGTAATAGAATGGAATAGTGCTTAAAAGAAACTTTTATTCCTATATTTTGAGTTTGGACATGCTTAATTATAATCTAGATTTACATAGTAAATAAAATATTTGGATTTAGAAACATAATATGTCTCACTAACCTAGAATAAGAAACAATTTTTCACAAACAAACCTTGGTCACCCCTCATCATTGATCTCGAGCCAACTCGTGACGTACTTGAGGAATATTACCAATCGCCGAGGCTAAAAACTAGTTCTGAGGAATTTGAAGTGAACTCACAGGAAAAATTTCTACAAATATATAAAAATTTTACATATATAAATAATTAAAATATTTCTAGAATGAATAATCCATATATCATATGTCCATGAAGTTGAAAAATATTATTTATACAAATATAAAAAATAAAACTGAGTATCATAAATTACTATATAAAAAATGGTCTCATAATATTAAATGAAATTAAAATGAAAAACATATATTGTAGTGGTTTTTCTGGATGATGAATTAAAATATATAAAATAAACTAAAATAGAAACTCAACATGATCACTATCTGACTCAACATGTCACCAACCATCCTCACAACTATACTTTATTTATAAGGGAAATGACAATTAACCACAAATTTAAGTATATATTTTCATGATAAAAATGATTAGTATAAATTTTAAATTAACTGCACCCCATTTATTACCATGAAATTTATGATCCAATTCACGTTTGGTTGGATGACATCATACAATCATTCATTTTACAGACATTTCTCAAAAAACAATAATAGTCCATTAACTATTTCCTTTAAAATGAATAAATTATAAAAAAAGCTGTTTTAAAAATTTAAAATATTTTATTCCTCAATTATTATATATAAATATCCTCACAACATTTTCAATAAACTAAAATAATTACATTTCATTTAAAACAAAAGTGTGTTTTAATAATATAAATAATATTTTTTTTGTGAAGATGGTTGCAGAAATAAGTCAAGGGTAATGGAAAATAATTTATCTTATTCTATAATAGTAAAAACTATAGTAAGTAGTATAAAGTAAGAAAGAAAAATAGATCCTGGTAATACATAGGATCTTAAGGTAATGTTATGAACATACAAAAACATGTTCCATAATATTGGTAATATTTGTGTAGTCCAACTAATCTAGTGCTTGATTGTACCATACCTTGTCTAACTAATGTGAAAAAATTAAATGCAGTGAAAAGTATATACTGTGGGAAACATTCTAGAGTGTAATCCTATGTTTTTATATTATGTTCTCTCAGAACATCCACATTATAGTCTTTGTTTCCCATGTTATGTGTAATATGATTGTAATCCAATAAGAATTAACAAATTATGATATATCTATAATTTTATAGACACACCTTGTTAACCAAAGAAGAATCCATAAAAAAGTCTCAAACCTAGAGAACCTTTATTATAAATCATCTATTTCTCACAAAAACATATATATAATGAATTAGATAAATAATAGAGACAATCTCATCTATTTTACAATATACCAGAATATGAGAATATTTTAGGGGCATTTTTATCAATATGATTCATTTTCAAAGTTCAATTAGATACATCAAAACTTTTATTATAAATAAGGATTTCAAACCCATTTGTTAAGAACAAAAAACACCTTTAAAATTCATGGAAACATTAATAAATCACATTTTAAACCATAAGGGCAAACAAAATTATAAAAAGCATTAATAATGGAAATTCAGGACATTTACTTGAAATCATGTTTTTATAATTAAATGATAGATTTTTTTACTATATTTATGAATTGGAAATTCCATTTCAATTAGATAAAAATCTATAAAAAATTGGTATTCATTCCATATAATCCATAATTAATATTTAATGCATTTTGTTAATATCTAAAACATGAATTTATATGCTCAAGAAATCATTGATTAAAATTTATTTGATAATATAAGGGGAAACCTACATTAAATTTATAGAATCAAGTCACCTTTAAAATTCATTATATAATATAATAAATATTATCTATACATAAGTTTCATTCTAAATCCACAAATTATAGGAAATTTATTCAATATAAGGTTCATTAAAAGAGTGGTGAAACAAGGATAGAATAGTAAAATGAGAATAAATAATAATAAAAGGGTTAACTAGAGTAGAGTTAACCCTACCTTTAGAAATCATGAAATATTCTTAATATAATAAAAAAAATTGATAATGTATGGATGAAAATAAAAGGGGAAAGAATCCAGGAGATATCCACATCAAATTGGAGAAGAAAAGAGTGTTTAAAGATCATTAAGAAGCGAACAAAAAATTATACTCTTTTAAAAAAATTTGACATAATATTTTGTCAAATAGTTTTCTAAAATGTCTTCCAACTGTGAACCCTTCACTAGACATACCCATAAATCAATACAATTTTCCCACACAGTTACAAAAATTTTGTAATAACCTTGTGAAATGGATCTCTTATTACTACAGGTTACTAATATTAATATATTATATTTTCATCTAAACATGAGAAAACATTATGATATGGCTCTTACCTAGTATTAATTCCCAAGATTTCCCCTTAGTCTAACAATGTTTCGAACGAAATGTTACATACATTTTCCCAAAAAAATGTGCATGAAAAAAGTTAATTGTATAATGTCTTTATTTAAATATAATCACATGGTTTTATTTAAACCAAGTGCATTTACCTCTGATAGATTAAAAAATCACACAAACTCTACAGTTAAAATATAATCACAATATACTCAAAAAAGGTCAAAGGATAATATGTAAATAAAATAAAAATAAAAAAATTGGGGTGAGAACTATTGAATTTTAATATCCACTCCAACCAATACTTATCCTTATATATTCCCACTACTTTTACCCCTCTTCTTTTTGGTGGTTTCCATGTTACAGTTGTTCATATTTTTGCAAATTTTTTGTCTTATTTTATCCTAAATTACCACATAAATATTGGTTTAATAAATAGTTTTTCCAAATATTGATTGAAATAAAATGTTATGACCCTAGGCTATTCAACGTTCAGTGTGTTAATGAATATAGTAAATTTATTATTCTATATAACATTAAATCCATTTGATCTTTCAAATTAAAAATAATTTATTTATATTACTAATTAATAAAATTAAAAAGGTACATTTAAAATATATGGGGTGTCCAAATGGTGTTAATACTCAAATTTATAAAATTATTCAGAAATAATTTTACATTTTGACAATTGATGATGCAAGTTGTGTAGTGGATTGATAATATCATGTTTTTTCAAAATGAAAAAAAATATGTCTGTATTGGGATTAATGCAGTAGAATGGATGAAAATTTAATTTTCAATTCCAATTATTCTTCAGAAGACATGTTCTTGTAATGAATTGCTGAGAAAATATAATGAATGATGTTCGGGTCAGTATAATGTAGTTCTATGAGGCCAGAATACTATATAACAATAATTTCATGTAGAGAAAAGTACTGATTCTTTAATTGTGAGATTCATAATCATTGAGATACCACACTAATACCATGATAACCTAATTACCTCCACTCAATTTATTAGGAGAAAAAATTTAGGATATTGAATATGGAATTATTCTGCACTAAATTTTAATAGATTTATATGGTCATATCCTCATCAACCTCAAAAATAATATAACTATGGATGTATTAATTTTATACGATGGTGTAGATACAATTATTTAATATTGAGTTTTTTTAATCATAAATAGGAAAAAGTTAAAATTCCACTTCAAGTTGGTGCACTATATATAGAGATAATATAGATGATGGATTTCACATTATGTTCAAGAAAAATCATGGAAAATATATATCAGGAATGATAAATAAGAATATTATAAATTATATTTGTTGAAATAAGGTGAATATCTATAAGTATCATTTGAATAAGAATATTAGTTTAAATATGTAACAATAAAATGTAGTTACAACATAAGGGAATGGTCAAAAATTGCACCATGAAGTGGTGACCATAGTTGGAAGTAAAAAAATATCAATTATGTATGGCTAATAAAATGAGGGGAAACTTGTCCCATGGAGTCTTGAAGAGAATTGTTTTATTAGTATGAAACAATATTGGATGGGTATGTATACATAATAAAGTAATAGAGTATAAAGATATTTAGTGTTGGTACAATTAAATTGATGATACATGATGACATATTAAAAAACATCGAAGAAGTATTATATGTATTGATATTGATAAAGAATATAATGACTTTGGGTTAATTTAATGAAATAGGGTCAAAAAAAATTCATTAAGAATTGAGTGACTTAAATTTTGAGGGGTTTTCATGCACTGATATTGGTAGAGAATATGTAATGAAAAATTTAGTTAAATTTTGGTGAAACATACTTTTTTTTGAAATAGTTTTCTAATCGATTGAATCAATGAATTAAATGATGGTATAAATTCATTGAAATCATAGACATATTTTTATAATGATTGATGATTCTTTTTAATCATTGTTGGATTTCTTTAACTATAAATGTAATCTGTCTATTTTGTGAGAATTTTGTTTTATAGAGTAACATTGGATGAAGTTTAAGACATAATTGGTGATGAATATTTAGATCATTGAATTTATCAATTTTTTTTATAATCCGTAGTTATATCCTTTCAAGGATAAAGGATATCTATATCAGTAATTGAATATTATTACTATAAATTTTAGGTGTACCGAAAACATAGGGAGGTTAAATTTTTTGAAGTATTAAAAAATCAAAAGCATTGACATAGATTGAATATAGAAATAATTTCATGGTATTTTGAAATAAAATGGTATAGAAAATACATGACATGAGTTGGATACATTTTTTAAATTGTAATCAATCAAGAGAAAGTTAAGTATGGAATATAATCCTTAACAAAATAAAATTATAGAGTGTATGAACATAACCCTATTAATGAAAATAAAGGAAATGTTAAATATTTTTGGACTTCCCAATACATTTTGGGGAGAATATATACATATATAATGTTGTGTTATCATTTAATACCCATTAGATATGCTTTATATGAATATTTATATGGATACATAGACTTTTAGACCAACTGAGTATTATTGATTTCATACATTTATATGTCAAACATAATAAGTATTATATCAAATGTAGTGATCAAATATGGATTCAAGATACATAAAAATTATATTTTTATGATAAATTGATGGTGTAAAAGTGTATAATTCTTTGGACCTTAAAAATTGTAATGTATCATCAACATGGATTTCATATTTATTGAAGAAAATCTCAATATGATGATTCATAGAAATATTGGTAATGAAAATATAAAAAATATAATATTTCTAGTGGGGGATGAATCTACATAGAAATATAATTCTTTTATAAAATTACAAGACAATAATGAACAATATATGGAATATCTTACAACACAATGATCTATTCTAGAGAAAAGGGAACGAATGTGGAACAAAGAATATCTCATTGAGGAAAATATATCACACTACATATTAATATTGGATAGTGGTAAATCCCCTTTTATGGAGGAGACATGGAGTCTAGATTTATACTCATGGATTGAAGTGTTGTGAAATAATCATGATGTCCAATACCAAAAAAGGGCTTCAAATCTTATTTATCTTCCTCATTAAAGAATTTTCATTTGAAACAAATGGATATTAAAGAAAATAGGTACATAAAGGACAATATAGAAAGATATCATGTGATACTGGTGTTCAAATGAAATAAAAGAATTCATTAATATCATTATTATTATTTTATGATTCAAACAGTAATGATTTCATCATTAATATATTGTATTGTTACAACCCAATATTTCATAGTATGAAATTTTCATTAAAGTGATTAAATATCTTGTGCTACACGCTACACCGAGTTTGGGTACACAATGACTTACCAAACTAGCCATTCAAAAAATAGTTATAAATAGTATTAAACCTATTCTTAATTTAGTAAACTTCATATAATTTTAACATCTATATTATCTATTTTTTGACATATTATATTAGCAAATTCAAATTTTCAGATGAAAGAAGTATTTTTTTTAAAAAAAACGAATATTTTACCGCCTTTTAATGGTAATCCATTTTTAAATAAAATATTAACACATTTATTTATTCAATTTAAAAAAATTAACGTGTTTTTTAGGATTGGGACATAAATATTTTGGTTGGATAAATTTTCAGAGTTTTTTATAAATTTAATATTTTGATGAATAATAAAAATAATAAATTTTACGTGAAAATAACATTTTTTATAAAAAAAATTGATACTGTCAAATTATACAGTTGAATGGTTTTTAAGTATAATTATATTACATTTTTATCCTTTAATACTGTTTTTTCATTTTAATTGCTTTCACATTTAAATTAGTCATAATCACATATAAATCTTTTAATAGTTTTTACTTCTCAAAACACACTTTCTGGTTTTGACAACAAATATTTTTTTTAAAAAAATTAATTAATGTAACTAATATGTTTTTAATTTGATAAAATAGACCTAATTTGTTAATTTGGAATATCAAAATTATATATATATATTTTCTTTGATTTTTCTAAAAACATTCAATTTTTTATGAATAGTGGAAAACACTGCGTTATTGTTTAAAGCCCACATTTTTTTAAAATAAATGTATTAAATTTAAATTTAATTTAAATTCAAAATCGATACAAAATACCTATATTAGTCCAATTTATTTCATTGAATTCATTTTATTATAATAATAGATATGAAAAATGTTATTGAACTTTTTACCCTCTTTTACTCACCTTTTGGGAACTTTTGCAAATTTTTGTAAAATTTAATTTTACTACTCTTTTGAATTTAATTTAAAAAATATAAGAGACATGGTTAAAATCAGTACGTAAAAGGTGGTTCAATATGATGAAAACATTTTTATGTGAATAGTAACTTTTAAATTTTATTTACCACTGTTAAAAGTAAATAGGGTAATTAAAGGTAAAGTTGATATTATAATTACCCTAAAGCATGTCACAATTCTAATGGATAAGTGTTTTTAAAAAAAAAATATTCCTTAAGAATTAAATAATATCCTATTTGATTCACATGGACAAGATTACGACATTTATTATTATTTTATTTAATGAATAGTTAAAAGTGTTAAATTCAATGTTTAATAACTAAAAAAGTATTAACATAAAGTAATACATAAGATAAGTTATACTATAAATATTCATTATAACATTAAAAAAAATTATACATAATTGTGTTTTATTTATAATTATTATATATTAAATTATTAAATTTATTTTGGACATAATGACGATGTAGTAATTACATTATTAATGAATGATTAAAATAATTTATATTTTATATGTATAAATAAATGTAAATTGACACTTTTGAGTCATTCCTTGAATATTATTGGATTAAATGTTATGTTAGGTTTCATTTAATTTATTTTTTTCTTTGTATTCAGGTTGTGTTGACTTTTACAAATACCATATACACAATAGTGTCGAAATTTTCATAAATGAGTATTTAAAACAAATACTATACCATTAAATGATATGAAATTTCATAAATTAAAAGGTCTATCCAAATCACTTATATAATGATATATATGTAATTATTGAACCACTAAAGGTTCAATTGTCATTTTATATTATATATTCTAACTATGTAATATAAAAATAGAAGAAGACATTGTAAAAGTTAAACTATTTAACTCAGAATTAAATCTAAAAGATAATGTTAATATGGTGACCTAAATTTGTAAAAAAACATATTTTTTGAAAGGATTTAGACCCATACTCAGCTTATCTTTGAAATAAATCCATTTGGATCCATTATAAATAGAAAAATATTTTATAATAAAGCTATATTTCAAACATTGCCTAAACTGATATTCAGCTCTCTTATAAAATGGTACTTGACCTTCTATCAAAATCACACCCCCAAATCCATTTGGTTCAGACAAACCATGCTCAAATATCATCCAAAATACCATTTAATTGAACCTAGATTCCATACATTGATCATAAATCCATCCTATGGATCCCTCTTGATCAAATCAAAAGGAAGCAGTCGAAGAAGAGGTTATAATTTCATCACCTCTCTCAAGGTTCTTTTCTTCTTCAACATAATCATTCACTATTTCTTACATGCCAAAATAATAACTCCAGAAACATTTATATTATATTTTTTTATGATAAATATGGAAAAAACATATTCATTATTCTATCAATCCTATTAATGACAAAGTCAACATATGTGTGTACGTACAACTTACCGTCTCCACGTTGTGGTGTAGTTTGTTATTAAACAATTCATTTTATGGATGTGTATAATAAATAATATAAACGATGTAAATAATAATTATAACACATTAATTATTGTCTTTATATTATATATTATCCAATTACATACGATTTCACCACTAATAAGATGATTTGGTCGCTCATGCATACGTACGAGTTACCATTTCCACGACGCGATGAGATTTTGTTTCCCATCATAAAAATTCATGAATAATTTTCATTTTATGATTAAAAATACTATTTAATATATTAATATCATTATGTATATTAATTGAATACATCATATCCATAATTAACATGACTTACGTAACAAAAAACAAAAGGAAGACAAATCAGTTAACACCTGGAACTATGACACTACTGAAAAATCATTAACAAGGAAATAATAAAAGATCATATATGATATAATATTTAGGTATATGGTTCTTGTATAATATAATAACATTATTTCATCACTATGGATTAGTTTAACCTGCCCTCTACTAAGTAAAATTTCATTGTAAGTGGTTTTCATCTTACTTTTTATTCATGTGAGATTCATGCTATATTTTCCACTATTTTTTTGTGCGGAATATGTAATTCCCATGATTGTATTTTTTGTGTAATATAAATTAATTTATGGGTATTTAAATTTTCATTGTTTTATCCTTATTTCATGGGGTGTATGATTCGTATGTTACCAAATCGGTAAGGGAACATCTAATTTCAAATTCAACTCATTTGGTTTTATGTAAAAGTCCTTGATTATTTTACACAAAGATTATGTGTGAAATCACTATTTAATTATTTATGTTGTAATTTCCTCTCCACTTTGTGTGGATATACTTTTTATACATATAAGCACTCCATTGATAAAATTTAAATTCAATCATATGAACATGATAAGAGTAATCTTAACTCAATTTCCATTAATTGAGTTCAACATCCAAGTAATTGGTGTTTATTTATAATAATATTTGTAAATTTACTCTGATTGGTTTTTTAGATCAAATATTATTTATTGTATTTATATTTTTCACACATATTTATGTCATTGATTTATCCTTAACCTATGGATACTGTCTTTATAAGTAGTTCCATCTTAATTACCATTCCATTGAGACTTATTTATTTGTATATGCTAATTTACATTCATATGGTGTTTATACAATAGTTTTACATAGTATATCATTATTACCTTTATTCACATGATATAATAAACAACTTATTACCTCAATTATTTGTATTCAAGCATCCCTTATTAGGTTAGGAACTCTAACTAAAATATTATATTAAATGTTTAAATGATTTATTCTTCTATGTCTTTCTCATTATTGTGCCTACATTAAAAATGGTGTTAAGGATTTATTTATATATACATTAATGTTTTAAAATTAAAATTCCTTTTAATTGTTTCAAAGTGGAATGAGACACATTGATTCAAAATTCTATTTTTTACAGCTTCTCCATAAATAGGGATACTTTTAAATGTTTTCACGAAAAAGGGGATATCCCTCTCAAATAGTCTTAATGATTTCTTTTCATCTATGACAATATCCTTCATTAATCGCAATTAATGTTGATTTTTTTATAATATCATTCATATTTTATTGAATAAGTTAATTTTGATTGTGGATGTGCTATTTTTTACCCTTCATGGTTTGTGGTTAAAATATTGACATTTTTTTCTAATTTTGATATGAATGTTTAAATTATGTTTCAACCATTTAATATGAGGAATTAATTTGACCTACTATGTGACTGGTGGATCCCGGTATAGCTCCTCAATGTATCGGTAGGTCTCATGACACAAACTAATGTCTTCGCACAAGGCTTTGACAAAATATTATTTGTAGTCTTGGGACGAGGCCTTGACAATGTTGTTCTAATTTCAAGCATTATGCATTACATCATTATAAAATTATCTACTAATATTACGTGTGATTATTCAACTTATATAATATCCATGTGAATAAGTTAATGGAATTATTTGATTTATATTTTCCATATTATACATATGTTTTGGTTTAAAAGGCTTGAGTTTTAGTCTTATACATAGCCTTAAATGATAATGCTTATTTATGATAGTTTCTACTATATTGTTATCCATACTGAGTATTTGATCACACCCCTTTCATATGTTTTATTTTTACTAGGATGTGAGTAAGTAAATTATGATTAACCTGGAGGGATAGTCCAAATGATATGTGTATTTTCAAAGGGAATACAATGTTGTTTTTCTTTATTTACTGATATAATTTAAAATTTATCATTGTATCTTGTACTTACAAGGCTACTAAACTACTCATCCTTCCAAGACATTATCTCATGTGATCGTACCAATTTTATGTTATAATGTGCTGACTCTGGGTAACTATGGTCGATGTGTTACATTTGGAATCAATGGAATTATATTATAAACCATGGAAGCTGTATTTATAAAAACTATGATTAGAAAACAATACCCTAAGATATACTTTCCATATTAGTATATAAGATCATTCAAAAAATTTGGTAATGTTAATATTATGTTGTTTTATCATAAAATACATCCCTATTTTCATATGAGTAGGTTGAGGAAGCTCTAGAATAGATGTACATAGGGGTAAAAACAAAAAACACCACCTTTATCTTGACATGAATGGAAACTGGTGCACAAAAACGGCCCTTTATTCACTCATGGTTACGAAAATTAAGGGGGATATGCTTAGGATAATTCACAATTTCATTAAAAAGTGATTTGAATGTTTTTAATGTAAGATGAGAATAAATATCCTTGATTTATCTTAAGGTGTTTTAGATATAAAATAAGAAGTCATGATATTGTCTAAATGATTTCATGACTATTGTTATTCATACATTGATTTCTAGATTTGGTAAGTGAATGGATTCTAAGTAAGTCATAGTGACATTGAACATGATGTGCAAGGTGGAAAGGATGGTGGAAATGAAACAATATATTGAATATTTATAGACATAAAAGATATCAGGTTCATGTCGATGAAGGTTTCCAAAACTATGATAAAAAATATATAAATTAACCATCTCCCGAACTCAATAAAAAAAGATATGAAAATAATGATAAGAGCTCAAACATTTAAGACTGTGGATAAAATAATGCTCAATTTTCATCATGCTAGAAATGTGGGGGGAGACACCCAAGAATGTGTCTTAATTGAAAAGTGAAATTCATTATGTGTGGGAAAGAAGTACATAATGTAAATTATTTATGAAGGAAAATGTATAGTACTATGGATGAAAATAAAAATGATCATAATAGTCAATTTACATTCATTTGCCTTAAATGTAGGGGACTTAGGCATTACCCGATTCAATTTTATATTCTATACGATAACAACTAGTCCAAGCAAGAACATATGTAGAAATAAATGGATGACGAAATGTTTAAAAGTAGAAATGCTCTTTGTTGATCAGATTACATTGGAAGACTTTTCCCTTGTATGTGTAACCCTGTAGGTTTTTATCTGAAAATGCTATTTGAGGATGAATTATCATTTCTTTTGTGGATATAGTGATTAAAACCCATTTGGGTTTATATGATCCTTAAATTGGAGGTAATTATATGTTATTAATTTTATGGATGAAAATTTAAGGTATGAGATAACATTTTTGGTTAAATTATGTTATTTTGAGTGATTTGTCTCATTTTGGGGATGTTATAAAATATAGTTTTTGAAAAAGGACAACATGCAAACATGTGACAACATGTCGCATCAGATAATGATGTGGTAATATAACACACAAGAAATGTTCCACTATGGTTTATCTCCTACAACTGGACTACATGAGGTACCTGGTTAGTGACTAATTATTTTTTGTTAAATGATTTTATATATCCATACTAACTCTATTTGGGATCTTATGTTTTATCAAATGGACATCCATAGTATAGGTAAATAATATAGTGAATAACTGTAATATGTTATTTTGGAATATGTTCCCTCCATTGGAATCACTATACACCTGAGGGATATAGAATATTATTGGATTTTATTTGATAATTAATGGTATTTTTTTATTATGGAAGAATCTATGATTTTTATTGAGTTTCAGGTTATTAATGGAAATGATTAACCTATAATAAAGAATATGAGATTTGGTAAATTACACTTCTGTATGATAATTTATGAGTATTTGTTATTATTTGGAGATAAATGGTAAGATTTAATATAAAATATTATTTTAATAAATTCATATTAATCTTGGGTTTCAATATTAGTTTTTATTATATTGAATGATTTTATGGGAAATTGTTTACTGAATGGTATCTACTGAACTCTGGGTATTATTTGTTTAATTTTTAAATTTAATATTAATATATCATTATATAATGGATTATCTATTTATTGGATAATATAATATGGTACAAAGCATTGGTTTTGGTTAATATCTAAAGACTAGGAAAATATATAGTTCATCATTTTTGAATTATGTTATTCTCAAGACGTTTCTTCTTGCAATTTAGTGGTGACCAATCACCTTGAATACTTATTGTTTTGAGAAAAGATGAGTAAGTGGTAGAAATTTATTAAAGAATGAAACACTAAATTAAAAGTATGTATATCTATTTATGTTCTTAGTCAATCTCATAAATAAATTCCTCAACGTTATCAAATGGAACATAAAACAACAAAAATAATGTTCTCTTACTTTTCCTACTGGGAAACTAATGATTATTTAACCCAAAACATGTTTTTGGTTTTATTGTTATTAAATATCTCATGTTCCTGTTTTATATCACACTACATCAAAATAGGACGCTTAGTTTATCTCCCATATCCATGTTTTCCAACATGGAATCCTAGTATGGGTTATCTTGGGTGACCTTTGAACTTTTATTTCTTTCTTTTAATGTGACAGATTTATTGACTCTTTTCCAGATGTGGGACATTCAATAATGATCCCAAACCCAATTTTAAAATTTTGAGGCTTAAATTTCTAAAATGTGAGAATAATTTAACACCCCATGATTTCATAGTAAGTTATTTTCTTTAATATAATTAAATAGATTGCACTACATGCAACACCGAGTTCTGGTTCACCACGACGTACCAAACTATCTGTTAAAAAACGGTTATAACTAGTATTAACTATATTTTAAACATTATATACTCTATATAACATTAATATCAATATTATTTGTTTCATAGTCATAATATAAGAATAAATTCAAATTTTCTGATAAAATATGTATTTTTCAAAAAATGAAATTTACCGCCATTTAATGGAGAACCCTAATTAAATCCAAAATTTGACAATTTCATATCTTCAATTTGACAAAATAAAATTCTTATTTATAAGGGGGACTTAAAAAGTTTAGTTTGGATAATGATTTGGTGCTTTTATGATAGCTTTCATATTTTAATTAATAGTTAAAAATACTAAATTTTAATTTATAACAAATTTATTAATCAAAATAATTTATAATGTTAAATTATACATATTAATGTGTTTTTAGTAAAATTTGATTAAATTTTTAACTTTTAACCAAATTTTTTTCATTGGATGTAATTTTACCTTTAAAAATGGACATAAACACATATCAATTTTTTGTATAGTTTTTACTTCTTCAAAATCCACTTTCTGGTGTTGAAAAAGGGAATTTAAAAAAAAATAATTAATAGAACTTATATGTTTTGATATTGGTAAAATAGACATCATTTTTGAATTTGGAATATCAAAATTACTTTTGGTTGAATTTTTTTATTTTACTAAAAATATTCAATTTTGGAAGAGTAGTGACAAACACTATGTTATTGTTTATAGCCGTCATTTTATTAAATTTTTTTTCAATTAATTTTAAATTAGAAATTGATTCATAATACCCATTTTATTCTAATATAATTCATTTAAGTCATTTCATAATAAGATTAGATTTATATAATTTAATTAACCTTTTTATAGTCTTTTACTCATCTTCTTGACACATTTGCTAATTTTCATAAAACGCAATTTTACATTTTCGTTGAATTCAATTTCAAAAATTTGATAGAAATATTTGACATTAGAAGGTAAAATGTGGTTCAATATGATGGAAATATTTTTATGAAAATATTATCTTTTGAATTTTATTTACCATGATTAAAAATAAAAAGTGTAATTAATGGTAAAAATGATATTATAATTACCCTAACACATGTAACAATTATATTAGAAAAGTGTTTTTCGACCAAAAACAACCTTTGGAATAAAAAATTATTCTTTTTGATCCACATGGATTATATTAAGACATTTATTATAATATTATTTAATTAAGAGATTAAACCGTTAAATTAAAATATTAATAACTAAACCATTTTTATTATTTGGCTATAAATATGATAAACTCAACTATACATATTCATCAGAAACATTAAAAGATTTCCAACATTATGGTATTTAATTTATTAATTTTATACATTATATAATTAAATTTATTTATGACATAACAATGATTCAATAATTACATTATTTATGAAATATTAAAATAATAGATATTATAAATATAATAATAAATGTAAATTAAGAGTTTTGATGCATTAGAATAATATGATATATTAATATGACAAGTTATGGTATATTTAATGTATTTTTTCAACATAATCATGTTTATTGAAATTCAAAAATACAAAATACACAATATAGTGAAAATTGACATAAATGAGTATTTAAAATAAATACTATATTATTAAATGATATTATATTCCAAAAAATTTAAAGTTCTTCCAAATAACATATATAATTGTAGATTTGTGATTTATGATCCTATTTATGTTCTTTTGGAATTTTATATGGAGTTTATTAACCATGTAATATAAAAATACAAGAATCCATGGTAAAAGTTAAACAATTTAACTAAGAATTAAATCTAAAAGATATGGTTAATCTGGTGACATATACTTGTCTTAAACCAATTGGTTGAGAGTATTTCTACCAATCCCCACTATATAATCTAAATATATCCATTTGGATCCATTATAAACCAAAAACAAACATATAATAAAATAATATTTCAAGCTACGCCAAAAGTGACCCTCACCTCTTTTATAAAAGGGTACTTCTCCTTCTCTAAAAATCACACCATCAAAGCCATATAGATCAAAAAAACCTTATAATATATCTTCTTAACTACCATTACCTGACTATATAGGCCTTACTTAAATGATAATTTCAACCTATGGAGCCCTTTTTATCAAATAAAAACGAAGCACGAGAAGAAAATATAATAATTCCAGTATATATATCAATGTTATTTTCTTCTTCCATATCCTCTTTCATTTTTGTCTCCATAACAAAAAAATAACTAAAATAACTTATAAATACTGTGTTGTTATTATAAATATGGTGCAACCATATTCATTATTCTATCCATACAATGAATGACAATGTCACCATACGTGTGTGCGTACGTCTTCCTATATCCGCGTCGTGGTGATGTTATTCATTCAATACGTTATTATTTGGATGGGTATAATAATGAATATAACTAATGTAAATAACAAATATAAAATTTTATTTATTCTAAATATATAATATATCATCAAATTACATATTATTTCATTACTAATATAATGATATTGTTGCTCGTGCATACGTACTTCTAACAATCTCTACGAAGTGATGAGATTTCACTTCCCATCGTAAACATTCAAGAATAATTCTAATTTGATGATTAGAAATAATATTTAAGAAAATTATATTATTATGGATTTGAATATAATACATCCTATACATAACAAACATTACATACATAACAAAACATATAAAGGAAAACAAATCAGTTAATACACCAAATAATGATATAACTGAAATATAATTAACAATGTAATTTTAGAAGATCATTTATGATATCATATTTATTTTTTTGGTTCTTGTATAATTTAACAGCAATTATTTATATATTATACCAGAGGTTATCCTACCCTCCACAAAGTAAAATTAAAAGGTAATGGGGTTTTCTCACACTTTTTATTCCAGTGATATTCATTCTATATTTTCGACTATTTCCTTTTGTGTGGTGTATATACGGACCATAATTATATTATTTGTGTAATATAATATAATTTATATTTATTTACATGTTCATTTTATGATATTTATTTCATGGAGTGTATGTTATTGATGAAACCAAATCAGTAAGGGAATTTATATTTTCGATTTCTAAACAATTGGTTTTACGCAAATATCATTGATTATTTAGCTCCAAGATTATGTGTGAAAACAATATTTATTTATTTATGTAGTAATTTCCACTCCCCTTGTTGTGGATATATTTTTTATATACATAATCACTCCATTAATTAATTCTTGGGTAATCGATATGAACTTCATAAGAGTAATCTTAATTTAATTTCCATTATTTGAGTTCAACATCCAAGCACATTGGTGTTAATTTTACAAGAATATATGTGAATTTCATCTGATTGATTTACACTGAATATCCAATTATATTTTGTGTACATATATTTTTTGAACATAATTATCTCATTGATTAATAATTAACCAAAGGATATGGTTTTTATAAGTGATTTCATCTCAATTTTCATTCCATTGATACTTTTTCATTGTTATACAACAATTCACTTTTATAAGGTGTTCATTCAATTATTTGAAAAATTATTACATGAATCACATTATTTTCATAATATTATATTTTTTGTTACCTCAAATATCTATATTCAATAGTATTCCATTTGTTTATTAACAATAACTAAAATATCATTTTAAATCTGTTAAATATTTATTCTCTTAAAACTATATCATTAAATTCCATGTTGTAAAAATGGTAATAAGGATTTTTATACATAGACATAAATGTTTTAAAATGAAAATTCCATTTGAAAGATTCAAAGAAGTAGGGACACATTTATTCTAAAATAAATTTTTATCATCTTTTTTGATAAATAATGATACCTTTAAATGTTTCCAAGATAAGTGGATATTCCTCTCAAATAGTATTACTAATTATTTTCTTCTATATATGTATATTTTATTATTCTTTATTGAGGTTGATTTATTATAATACAATCTTCCATCATGTTTTGAATGAGCTATGTCTAACTCTGGATGTGATATTTTTTTCACTATTCATGGTTTGTGGTTTAAATATTGAAATTTCTTATGTTAGTTTTAATAAGAATGTTTAGATTATGTTTTAGCCATTTTATATGAGGAATTCCTTGGACATAGTGAGTAACAGGTGGATCCCTCTATAGCTCCACGATGCATTGGCAGGTCTCATGAGACAAACAAGTGTCTTGGAATGAGGGTTTGACAAAATCTTATTTGTAGTCTTGGATTAAGACATAGTTATGTGGTTATGATGTCCAACATTATGAATTCCATCATTGTGAAATTTTCTATAATTATTACATGTGATTATTCAAATAGTAGAATATCCATGTGAATAAGTAAATGGAATTATTTCATTTATATTTTCTATATTATTCTGATGATTACATTTATAAGGATTGTGTTTTAGTATTATACATTGACTTAAATGTTTATGCTTATTTACGATAGTTTCCAATATATTTTTATCCTCACTGAGCATCTCATCTCACACCTTTCTTATGTTTTCTTTTTACCAAGTTGATAAAACTATATTATGATTAACATATAGGGATTGGCCAATGGATATGAGTGTGTTCAAAGAGGACACAACATTGTTTTTCATATTTATAGGATGTATTTTAAAACATATGTATTTATATAGTTCTTACGAGGATACTAAAATAATAATTCTTTCGAGACATGCTCTCTTGTGATCATACCAATGTTATTTAATAATGAAACAACTCTCAGAAACTAGGGTCGGGGTGTTACATATATATAGGTGAAATGTTGGGAATATGCCCAAAAAGTATTTAATATATAACATTAAGGCATGATTTTATATGGTGATGATATAATGACATAAAAGTGTAAAACAAGAGTCTTTGGTTTTATATTGAATAACAGGGATGTAATGGGAAGAGTTAACCATCTCATAAGAATTACTTATGGAAGGTGACATGACCTGACACAAAGGGGCACTACCCAAGTTTGTGGTATGCAGGGGGGATCTCTTAAATAATTCCTCCAACAATCCAGGGAAAGGATGATAGAACAAAGTAGGATTATCCAATAATATTGGAGGCCATATTCTATATAATCCTATAGGAAATACAATTATCCAATTCAAAAATAGCCAACCTGTTATATCTCTATATATACCACATATTTGTATATAATACGAGAATGGAAAAAGATAAGTAATATCCACTTAGAGGAAAATACATCAGATCCTAATATTCAAAAATCGTTTGATTCTTACATAAATAAACCACCAAAACACCCCATCACTATGAATACTCTTAGAAAAACGTCATATTGAAATGACATCCTATACCATAAAAAACCAATTTTCTCAACCATGAAATATAAGGTGTTATATCCAAATAATATACTCTATATCTATGATCACCAAAGATAATATATGATATGTCTATTTTCTATATAGACACAATATATATCTTTATAGTTTCCATTTCGTGGGTGTGTTGAAAAATACATGGTAGGACACCACAATAGTACGTAAACAAAACCAATGTAATATTATTGCTCAATCTCCTAGTACGAGTGAGTAAATTGGAGGAATATATAAAATGTTAAATGAAATATTATATCCAAACAAGAGTCTCTAGGATTCAAGGTTGGTCAAAATCACTGTTTTTCAGTTCTTAGAAGGCATATCATATGAGTAAACGACGATATCAGAAAACCAATGATTCAAAAAATAATAATGTTGATAGATAGTAATTTACTAGATCTCAATGGTATCCCATATGTTTATGAGGAATACAATTTCATAAATTTGTTTATACTAACCAACCATTCTAACTACCACACCACTATTAAAATAGATTAAAGAGGATCACTTTTCTAATCTAAAGTCATTGATTATAGGAATAATGATATGATAAATGTATGATCGTGTTCATTGAGTAAGTGATTGGAATAGATGAAACTATCAAATTTTCAATTTGAAGGCTCATATATATATATATGGAATTATTCTACACACCCTAGGATGATGGGGAATCCCACACCAAAAGAAAACTACAAGACCACAGAAGGCTGAAAACCCATAGAACACTCTGATCATCACACCAAAATGTAGTCTTTATCCCAATCAAGATAAAATATAAATATCACTATCTCACAAATAATTGGAATCACATGGTTGAAAAGACAATACTTTGGTGATAAATTAAATAAAAAAATTATCAATAAACTATTTTTTCAAAAATAGAATACATTTTAAATAAGTAGTAAAAATAGAACTTGTAAATAATGATCAACCCACATGGGGGCCTCTGGGCATGCCATGTAGCCCACTGGGTAGGGGGAGAATTCCCTAAACACATATGGTTACCACATTCAAAACATGGTGTATAGTAACATGGCTGTTATGATCATTGTGTTTCTATCTACGCTAGGTTATGTTAGACCCTTCACACCTAGCTACGGTATAGGTCAACTAACCGAAGCATGTTGGTGGAGTTGGTCAGACTCACCCACAGTACCGGTACACTGGCCCGACCGGGATGGTCGGTCCCATGTGTCACTCATCTAAAAGGATTGGTCAAGCATGATAGTTCAAGAAGGTCAATCTCCACTGGTAGGGTTAGACATGATGGATGAATTGTCAACTCTAATATGAAACATCACCACGACCTATGGAAGCTATTCGTTGTATGATTTTTCACACTAGAACAACTAGAAATATCTTTATCTGGATAGGTATCAATGTCTATATTTTCATCTATCTATTGGAAAAACCTGCTACCCACAAGCCTTAATAAAATACAATTCATTTACCTACCCTAGTGCCGCAACACATGAAAGAGAAATTATGTTCATATTATTTTCATATGTTTTTCAATTTTTAAACCATCCGATTTTTTAATTTGCGATTATATTCAATAATTTTGGGTTTATGATATCATTTGGAAAAAAATGGTAAATTTCTTAATTCTGTAATTTTAATAGAATTTATTCACTTTGATATTTTTATAATAATATTTGAAATATTAATCCCATTTGAGTGATTATTTTTTTAGTATTCATTAATTTGATGGACTCAGTTTATACTTATGGATGAAGATCTTATTTAATCATCTAGAGTCCTCATCAAATCTATTTTTAAAAAATCACTTTATGGTCGACAAAGTGGACCACAACTCATTAAATAAAAAATAACATTGGATTTAAACCTCCAATTGTGAATATTATAGCTATAAATGAGATCTAATTCTATGAGTTAATTTTTAAATTAAATATCATGGAATATTCTCCACATTAACGTGTTAATGGGCAGGTCAAAAATTCAATAATGGTTTTGGAAACATTCAGACTGAATAAAATTTATAAATAATTGGGTAATAACTTCATATAAATATGGTAGATAAATATAAAAATTTGAGGTCTAATGAAATAATAATTAATAAAAACATTCACGAATACAACGTTTTATGATTCTGTCAGAAAAGGGGGAACCACTAACTAATTTTGATGGAAAATCTCAGAACATAAATTTAAAAATTGGATGAACCATTAATTTCCAAAGCACAGTAATTTTCCTTTTTGATCCCCTGAGGCCTTTTCCATGCCTATAAATAATATTCTATATAATTATAGAGTATGAGATTGATTGGAAATGTATGGTTAGAATAAGGGACATGTTTATGGTTTATGATTTCTCTTTTATATTATATTCTTTTCTTTTCTTTTCCTGTGTAACACATTATTATTTTTAATTAATTTTTTTCCATTATTTATCTCTTTATTCTTATATTCCCAATCTATCTCACAACACAAATTTATTTTTCTCTTCTACATTATAAAATGGTCTCCTACCACATTTTATTGGTGTGTGACTAACCCGAGGATTGAACCTGGGTGGGTATCACGACATTATTTTCAATTGTTCTTCAATTAAACATCATTGTAATCTATTTTTGGGGCATTGTAGAATATTTCATGGGTGTGGTAGTCAACCAAGATGGAAATGATTCTAAATCTATTCCATTTATTTGATTCATTCTTCTTCCCTCTCATCTCTCATGAAAATATTTCATATAGTGGAGTTTTAGTTTCTTAATGGGATAATAGGACATTCGATGGTCATATCTTTTTGGAATTTCATTTCCAAAAAAGGTGTTATCCTATTTTAATATTGGAGTATGTTCTGTTTAGTACACTAAATTCCTAATACAATATCATAATCAATAAATTATTTAAACCAAAATCATTAATGTGGTTTCACAAATGAATTATGCAATTTAATTTAAATAAAAAACAAATAACGTGTGAACGTGGATTATCCAATCCTAGTACCAAAACCATTATCATCTTATAATAAATGTCGATGAGACAACATTGTCTAGGGTGTTCCATATTCCATGACCCAATTTTGTCAATCTTGTTTCACCCATTGATTAGCTCAACTTCTTAATATTAAGAGTTAATCAACATAGAGATGGAAAAGACACTGAAATAAAATAATTGATATTTTTTTGGTTTGATTTAATTAGATGGAAGTCAGAATATTAAGGGAATTGACCTCACCTAATCTTATACTAAAATAAACATAAATTAAAAAATCAACATGATGAAATATATAGGAACACTGTAACACCTCCAAGGACCAAGCCTCATGGCCAGCCTCTCATTTATGAGATTATGTGATAAGTTTGTTTATAGGTGTAACTAGAGAAAAAGAAATTGAATAAAATAAAAGAAAATATATTAAAAATAATTATTTATTTGAAATTAAGAAAATGATGTAAAATGTAAATAGGTTGAGAGAGATAGTTAAATAAAATAAAGAATAAGAATGTAAAATAAAATAGATTACAGAAAAATATATAAATATTATAATGAAAAGTAATATAATAATAATAATTATTATTATTATCAATTTTTTTTTAATAAAATATGAATTTAAAAAAATAATAAGAAATCAGAATAAAAACAAATCTAACATAATAATGATAAAATAATAATAATAAAAATAATATCATTATTACTAATATAATTATTACTATTTATATTTAAAATATTAAACATAGTAATACTAATACTAAAATTTAAAGGATGAAAATGTAAAAAAAATGTAGAAGAATGTGTGGAAATAATTTAATAAAATTAACAAATTATATTTATTTATATTTAAGTTAAATTCAAAATAAAATTACAAAAAAAATAATAAATGAAAATAGAAATAATATTATATGAATGGGGAGAGAAGATATAATGTTCATTACTGGGTAGTGATATCCTCCTCGGGTGTTATCCTTATCGATGGAATAAAGTGTAGGGTCTCTATTATATTGGTGAGGATGGGAGTTATTGGCCTCCAGGGCAATAAAATTATCCTAAATTTAAGGTTTATCTTAACCCCCAAGAAGTCTCTTGTAGAATAGATCAATATGGGGAAACATCCTTATCAGCGGTGAATGGGGCCCAGATGTTGCTCCACATGGATGGTGTAGTGGGCCTGCATGGTTAACGCAAGAAACCGATATGTGGAGGGAGAAGTGTAGGAGGAACCAGATAGAGGGGAGCTCGAGTGAAATTTAAGAGGTGAAGTTATTAAACTATGGTTGTCTCCATCCTTTATTGATTTCACGTTACATGGATGAGTCTCAGAATGACGCACAATGTCGTAGAAGGCGAGATGAGAGAAACGAGATGGAGGTTGGCGGTATCGCATGAAATAATAGTTGGTTATTTTTTGGTTATCATAGGGAACGCAATGTTGGTCTAGGGCATAAAAAAGTTGAAACATTGGTGGCGTGTGCAGAACATTCATGGAAAGCGACTATCTAGTGATCATTGGAGGCTGATAGGAGTAGATGTAGGTCGTGAGAACGAGGATGAGTATTAGTGTATTATAAGATGGCATGTCACGATACATACCCTATCATAAATGGAATCACTTTATGAAATTTTAGGATTTATAATCCTCAATGTGGGAAGACCCGATCAGATTCCTTTACCCATGATAGGCTCCCGGCACCAATCCCTCACAGAACCCTAATCCAGAACCAACATGTCCCCCATATTCTATTGGGGATTCTCTACACACGTGGGTCTTGATTACCTAGATCCCTCTCATGGGGATTCATAACATATGTTATCCTGGGAATTCAGGGACCCCCTGGCTAGCTTGAACGACTAACCCTTCTTAGATTACAATGTTGTGGAAATTCCTGATTGATGGATTTCATGGTCCTCATAATTTTTTTAAACAAAACTAATAAAAACGGTATTGAAAAACTATTTTGGATTAAAGGATTCTGATATTTATTTCAAATTTAATAATTAATAATTATTTTGAACAATTTATTACACTTTTTATTTAAATAATAAAATTACGAATATTTTTCTAAAACATTTAAATCCATGGGTTTTATCATTAAAAGAAAACACATTAAACTTTTTAAATTTGTCTAAAAATATGCACATAGTTTTTGTTTGTCATATAACCCTACACAAGAAGCATCATTTTCTTAAAAATATAATCTCAAAAAAAGTTAACGAGATAACCCAATATATCAATATTAAAATTCGAATGTAGTAAAATAATATTACTCTGAATTTTCAATAAAAATTTCAAATATCACATTAAATATCAATTTAAATTCTAAATTATCAAATAAATTATCAAATCCACAATTGTACTTTTCCCATTTTAAAAATGATATGACATATCTTCTCATTATTCTAGTTCCTAAATATATTATTATTAAACAAGCCAAATCATGATTTAAATCTGTTTTAAATAATCTCTGTAATTATTCTTGATAAAATTATAGTATATTTAGGCTCATATCATATATACATTCCCATTGTCTTTAATCGTTTTAATGATATAATTTTTCCCCATTATAAATCCAAAAGGATAAAAAAAATCCTAGAGATCTAAAATGAGTCTTAAATATCTATGATGATTAATGGTGGATAGAATTAATGTTCAAAATTAAGTTTCATGGAAGAGGTTTATCTCATAAATCATAAAGTATGATATTCAATGTAAAAAGTTAATGTCATTATCCCCATGAAATTCTAATAACTCCAAGCTTTCCCAAAATTTCAAATTAGTGATCATGTGTAAATTTAAGCCTAACAAATTATTTATGAACCCTTCTAAATTTTTATGCAATATTTTAAATGTTTTTTTTCAAAGAAACCTTTTTTGAATGTTATGCTATAATAAAAGACAGATCAACCAAAATAACATGTATGTCAAAAATAATAGTTTGATTAATTTTGAATTTAGTTTTCCAACATGAATAAAATTGCATTTTTGGGTGTTTTTTATATGTGATTTTTCCATATGATGAGTGGAAAAACCTTAAAGTGTATAAATTATTGATTTAGAATCCATAAATTATCCCTAAAATAAGAACCCCCCCAATTTATTCTTATACATTAAATCATATATTCAACCAATTTTCCCTTCACCCACACAAATCAACTTTAAACTATATTCAATTACTAAGAGGATTGTAGGAAGGAATAAATATACCTTGAAACATCGCTAATTAATAAAATGTTCATTCATAATATCTATTAAATAAAGAAGTATTGATGTATTGTTTTCCTTTTAGAGATAGATGGTTTATAAAAATATGCCTCATTCATTTTAAATATTTTCATCTTATTGATACAGTATTAAAAATTTAAAATGATTTTTATAGCAGGTTTCATGTCCCATGATAACTCATGTGTTATGATGTAGAAATAAATAAAAGTATATAGCCATGAAAGACTCTTAGGAATCAAAAAATGATATTCAAAAATAACTCATTTACTGATAAATACTAAGAAATTAATTTACATGAATTTCAGAAATTCAAATAATGAATAATGGCTGAAAATTTTTATATACAAGAATTCATTAATTACCCAAAAGCATGAGTCCCCATATTAATATCAATACATTACATAATTAATCCAGTTTACTTTTCACTCATCCAATTTTATTGATATTTAATTCTTAAATATTGCATCACAGTATTCATGAAAATCTCTTGCGTCCTAGATATTTTAAGTAAAAAATAAATTTAAGCATTATAATGAAATTTCATATTTAAAGCTCAATACATGTTAATGAAAATGATTAGGGTGATTAAATTTTTAAACAATAAATGTTAAATCCATTTCCCATAAATTATATTACTCATTCCTCCAAGTTATCCAGGTTTCCTTCTTCTATTTATAAACGTAAAAAAGATAAATTTTCAATTATGTATAATAATCAAGTCATTAACGCTCATAATGATATAGGGTGTGGGGGTTCATGATGTAATAATTATCATAATGTTTTAAAATATAATTTCATGTCAATTAAGTTGAATTTGAAAATCCTTGGTATAATCCCCCAATTGGGCCTTGAATTTTAACTACCCCCTGAGGGTAGTACCAACTGTTATTGAATGTATGATTGTGGATGAACCTTCTTTTATTAACCCTCCAAATTTTACTTTTCTTATCATGTGATTCATCCTTGTTTATGAATAATTATCCATGTATAGGGTGTTACAAATCCTCTTCTTCATCAATTTGGTATATCTTGCATGGCGGGGGTAAGATTAGGTATAAATTATCCTCTTTCTTGGTTGCTACTTGTGAACCCTCTTCTTTATTTCCATGTGATAGCTTAACATGGGATGCGTGATTTGAATGATAAAAGGAGAAGTAAACATTATTTTTACATGAAAAAATACGAAAATTTACTTATATTTCATTTCATTTTAAATAATTAGAAATCATTAATTTTCATAAATTATTTTCTTACATTCTTCTTATTTTATTGGTTAATATTTTATTCATTAACCTGTTAGTATTACTATTATTATTAATATTACTGTTATAAATATTATTATTATATTGTTTAATTATATTAATTTTAACTTTATTATTTTCAATATATTTTTTATATTTATATATCTTATTCTTTTTCCTTTAAATTATTTTTTTCTTAATTATTATAACAATAGTAGTTATGTATATTATTTTCATAATATTTTAAATAAACATTGAAGAAATTAATATATTTTATTTTTGTTTATATTATTTAATTTTTTCATATTTCTCCCTCTATATTATCCTAATTCTATTTTAATTAATTCTTTAATTTTCTAATAAATATTCTTTTTAAAATTTCAATATATTATTTAACTCTATTAATCATTCCCCTCATTCACCTATACACCATGTGAAATCATACTCTCAGAAATGGGAGGTTGACATAGAGTCTATTCTAGGGTGGTTAAGATGTTCTTATAATTTCCTTAAAGTATATATTATGTTTATAGTAGATTAGGGAAGTGTGCATGGTGAAGAAAATAATAGAGATATAGTGACATCCAACCAATGACATGAAACTCAGTCTATTACAATTATTTTATTTAAACCTGATATTTCATGATTTTATTATCAAACTAAAATAAATAAATAAATTAAATAAGTGTTTGAATATGATGTTGAACCCAAGACCATGAACAATCTTCCGTGACTCATTCTGTTTATCATTTCATGTTATTATAGTTTAGATTTTTATATTGCATGTTATTTAGAAAAATTATCAAAATCCCAAAATTTGTGTTCTAATGCATACCAGTCGTGGGGTGTGGATTACATGGGTCACCTCACATTAGGAGCATCTTATTTTGGTTCACCTATAATATCAAAATCACTTATGCTACGTTTTTCAATTGCTTTATGTAATTACTGAAAATCATGAAAATATTTTAGAGATTTTTGATTTATTTTCATAATGATATTAAATATGAGAATGTAAACTGTACTAACTTGAAATGCTAAAAAATGTGTTAGGAAATAAAGAACTTGGTATTAGTATAAGCCTTCAATTAAATAAATATTCCCATTAATATGTTTGATTTCTATTTGATAATCGAAATATGAAATCTAATGTCTGAATAACATTTCATTATTTATAAATATTGAATTATGTAATTTTATAAGAAGTCATAATTCTCAACACTCCAATATTCTATGATGACAACACACCATACTCTATTGCATTCCATATTCTTGTACCAAGCTCTATTGATGTTTTTTCAACCATTGAATAGCTACAACTTTTTATATGATGAGTTAATAAATAAATAGAGGGATGTGGGATTTAGAAAAATATAATATAAATTGGTTGTGTTGTATTTCATTGGTGGGAAGTCACCATATCCTAGAAATTTTCCTCACCATTCCTAGTACTCAAAGCATTTATAAACATAAATAAATGTTGACGAAAATTTAAGAACACCTTGAGCACCCCAAATGACATACCTGGGAGTCAGCATCTCATTTTCATGAGTACGATATCACACTGTGGATATGTAGATGAAAAAATAGATAATCATAATAATATAATATAAATAAAATTTAAAACAAATGTTGATGAGAAAATAAAGGAATAAGAAAAACAGAACTGGGATAAAGGAGATATAAAGATATAGATATAAATTAAAGAATGAATAAGAAAATAAAATAAATCAATATATAGAATATTTTATAAAATTAATAAATAATGATATAATAATAATAATAATTATTATTATTATTATTATTATTAAGAAAAGAAGATGCATTTAAAAGGTGAATAATAAGAAATAATAACAGGAAAATTAAAATTAAAATAATAATGGTAAATAAGTACTAATAATAGTTATAATAATAATGTTGTTATTATTATTGTTATTATTATTATGAAATATTCAGAAAAGATAAATTTTAAATATTATTTGATGGAAAATGTGTGGGAGTGTTTTTTGAAAAATACATGAATTTTATTTTTTGAAACTAAACATAAATTAATATAAAAATTAAATATAAAATATAGGATAAGAAATATGAAAGGGGTTTATTATGTAATATTCATGTAATTTAATTAATGAAAATTCAATCATTATCAATCTCAATTAAAATGGGATTAAAACATCAATCGGTTGCCTCTAGTATCGATTAAATTATTATATTCTTGAAACTCCTCTTTATTAATTATAGATTTATTATTCATATGTATTCTAAAAAAATTATAATTTATATCATAGTATATATGATCTAATTAATAAATTTCATCACATTTTTATTAATATTTCATTACTAAAATCATTGTTTCAGGTGAAGCGTCTATGATTTTCAAGCATGTTTCATAATAGAAGATATGGTACTATTACATTTATAAACATCAAATACACTATATAATGTAAATCTGTATCCAAGTAACTTGTATAATAATTATATTAATTCTTATAATCATCTATTAATATTAGAGATTGAAAAATTATTTACACCATTTGTAGTGATGATAAGTTGTATGTACCCATGAACGTGATTTTTATTTTCTAACAAAATTAATAAAATATGCAAATAAATTAATATCATTAATTAGATTAATTGTATCGTAAATATAAATTATAAATATTTAATTCATTCATAATAACTATTAATGTGTAATAGTGGTGAAAAATGAATCACATCACTTCATGGTGGTGGTAGTCAACATATACACAAAACTTGTGTTTAATTTTCAAATTTGATAGAAAAGAGGTGGATAATTTTTGTTACATAATTATAATAAAATTTATATATGGATAATATAAGTGTTTAGTTATTTTAGAATGAGTTTCATATATTTATATTATGCACTAGTTAAAATAAAATTTGAATTAATCAGTTAAGAGTCATACCACTTTGTTGATAAAGGATGGCCTTTTCGGAAAACCATATGTTTTAGGACATGGAAAGGGAATATATAATTATATTAAGTATGTTTTTATATGATATAATTCTCATTATTTTTTTTAATATATGATAGGTGGTATCCTTTTACAATGGTGGGAAATGACATAATTGAAATTTAATAAAAAGTAAAAAATATAAACATCACAATCATGTCAGGATGAACCAATGAACCGAAAATGTGAAGAAAATATGATACAATGTCGATATATAAACTCAACCTATAACACTATTGATAATTTTTGACACATTTTAGTCCTTAAAAACAAGTTGACTTATTTTAATATCTTTGATATCTTTGATTGTGATTACATAAACATTTGAAAAAATGAACCAATTATATGACTGAAAATGAAAGATACATTGGAACCAAATTTTGAATAAATGAATAAAAATATAGAATAAATTTTATATGATTAATTTTATATATTGTGAATAATGTAATGTTAATATTTTAATAATATATTCAGAAAAATGATACTTAGTAAATATCTGATTTGAAGAGTAAAAATATTTAATCCTTAACATAATGTGACAAATTGGTTTACTAATTTTTCTAGCAAGAAAATAATAAAACTAATGTTAATATATTTATCTTTTATAAAATTAATAGATCATATAAACAATATATTTAATGTAACGACCTGAAAATATTATTTGAATTTAATAAAAATAAAACATATCTTCAAAAAAGTCGAGGTTGGTTCCCAATTTCAAAATACTATTTTAAAATAAATTATTAAACACATTAAAAATGTTTTTTTGAACTCCACTAATATGAACTAATTTTATAGATAAATTTTATAGCTTTAACCCATACTTTTAACCCAGTTTTACAACTTTTACCAAATTTAAATATTATTACCATGATTATTATTTATAATAAAAAAATTATGTAAACTAAAATAAATTAAATTAAATATTCATATTATTTTTATGGAATTAATTTTACTGGAATCAATTTTTAGGAGATTAAAAAAATATTTTTCATATATTATTTTTAAAATAATTGAGGAATAGTTTCTTAAGAAAATTTTTTAATAATGGGAAAAAATAATCTTGTACCAAAATCAATATTAAATCTAATTATAAAGTAATTAATTAGATCATTTATTAATAAAGAATTATTTTGTTATTTTAGGATCAAATTCAAGGAAATATGAGAATTTCTCAATCAAAATAAATTGCAGTTTTACAAAAATGACTAATTTTTTAAAATTCAATAAATATTGAATATTTTTAGAGAAATTAAAAAAACACATTATAGTAAATTATATAATTTTAATCTTAAAATGATATCAATTTTTTGAAATGTAATTTGTAAAAGTAGATGAAATTAATAATAATAAATTCATAGAGAATGCAATAAATTTTTATGACGAACACATATTTTTGAGATATAAAATGACTCTACGATGACTTTTGTACATATATATTTTGAATTTAAAAATAAATTTTAATAATGTTATATAGTAATATATATATTTCAAAATGTTGTTAATCCTTTCCATACCCCTCAATTTAACGGTTATGTTATAATATTTTGTGGTTTGTTTGGTGATCAATGTTTCATCTCATATAAGAAATTAGTCAAATAAAATATAATTAAATATAAATATATTAAAAAATAATGGTGTTTTATATTTGGGTGGAATTTATACCCTTATCTCTTTTATTAACCCATAATATACATGTTTTGACCTTAACCATGATAAGAAAATATTATCTTTTTTAGAATTATCTATGAGTATAAATTCTTTAAACCCTATTACAAGATATAAATAATAATTGTTCCAAATATTGAATCAATTTTACTAGATTAAATTACAATATAAGTATTATAATATATTTTTTAAATAATCATAAAAAATACAATGAATTTCTTTTTGAAATGATAATAATATCTATGAATAAAACATAATTTACATCTATTCAATCATTATAAAATCACTAAAATGTATTTTCGACATATATTATATAGCTTATAATCAAATTATTTACATTAAACCAAATAATAATATATATTAAAATAATTTATTATGATAAAGATATTTTTTTGAAGAATATTAGTTTTTTATAAAATTAACTTTTAAATCAAATAAATGAACTTTTATCAAGATTTAGTAGTATGCTAATTACTAAATAATATATAATATTGTTTATACGTAATAAATTATTATTTTTATTTAACATAAAACTCAAAATAGATATGTACTTCTTCTCAAAATGGAATTTTATTTTTATTAAACATGGTATTATTTTATATTAACTAGAGAACTAATATTTTTTGAAAACCCCCCAAAATATAAACCTAAGATAATATTTATGTTATGTTTTTAGAATTTATATTAATTAACTATAATAAAATATTTAAAAGATAGAAATTAATTAATATTTTATCATGTAAAATAAAGTAATATATATATTTGAATAATTCATCTTTTTGAAAAATAAAATCAATTTATTAAAAATTGTGTTTTTATTTTTTGTATAGTAATCAATAAATTTTTATTATTCTACAATTTATACATATATTAATTATCTTTTTATTAATATGAATAATATATAATTTAAGTATTACGTTATGATATTCATATTTAATGTAATTTATTTTTTTATATTATAATTTACCTAAATATATTTCTTCATGTTAAGAAAGATATCAAGAATATTGTTATTGGAACCAAATTTTTGTGGAAATCCATTATCCCACACAACAATAAATCACTTCCTCACAATAATTTCCCCATTTATCAATTATTAAACATTTTGATGTACTTTTTGGATAACTACATCAAAAAAATGGATAATTAAACTTTATTTGAAAAGCAAATTCAGATTGATATATATTACATTAAAAAAACATAATCGGGTTCCCCAATATGAGGGAAATCAGTGGAATGTGAAAATATAGGCACAAATGAGAAATAAAATGTTTAATAAACTGTAATTTGGGATGAAAACATATAAAATAAAAACATAATGATTATAAAACCATAAATAAGAGATGGGGAAGAAATTACATTGAACACCTAGAAAATAGTAAAAAAACTATTAAATTTGAATTTTTATAATCCATTTTTATATACTTGTAGAATTAATTTACTATCTATATAGTGTACATAATATGATATATAGTGTTTATTAATTTTGATTTAATATAAAATAAATCTATCTTTGGCTAGAGTTAATAATATTTCTCCTCAATGTCACCTCTTTCTCCATGAAATAAATATTCAGGGTGAAGTTTTCACTCTTGAAGCTGAAAAATATATTTTTAATGTATCATAATGTTCATATATGAATGATAAATCCTTCCAAATATCATTTTTTATTTACCAAATCAAAAATGGATATCAATTTTTTTTCTTAATATGGATAAAGCATCTTATGATGAAATAATTATGTAATCTCTAAAATATAAAAAATGACTCTCAAAGATCTAGTTCAACTATTTTATGAAATTTTAAACTAGAAAACCCTTTAATAATTTTGGCCAAATTCCAAATAGAAAAAAATATAAAATTGAATATCACTTTTTCCATCATCACCTTTAATATTTATCGACTATGAAGATAATGTAGATTACAATTCCACACGCCAAACAAGAGAATACCATGATCATATATTCCTTGAATCCATAATAATAATTTAATAAAATCTATTTGAACATGAAACTTAAATGAAAATATTAATACATCATAAAATATAATCTATACTTATTACATAAATATGATCATTGACTATCAATTATATTCTATAAAACCAAAAATAAAATAAGGTCCGTCATCAATCAATTATTATCAAATCACTAATCAATTTCAGAGTAATAAATAGTATTAAATTTACTATATCAATAACAATAACATTTTTATCTCAAATATACATTATTATCAAAAAATTCAAATCATAATAAGGTTTATCTTTCCCTCAATCATGTTTCATCTAATATTATTAGTTTACCACTAAATTAAAGTTTTATATTACATTAAAATTTAATATATTGTTATAAATATATGATCAAAAAATACCAGTATAAAAATAATATAATGTTTCATTATTTTTATGATTAGAATAACATAAAAAATTAATTATACAATATAATTATTAATTCTCAATAAAAAAATACCACAATGATTCTATATCCATTATAAAACATTAACCTAACGTAGCCAAGATATCGTTAGTACTTCATTCCAACAATCTGAAATATGATTCATTTCCTAAAATTATTCAATATAAATTATAACATTATTATTTCATTTATTATATGAAATTATATAAAAATAAATCATTACATTCATTTGAAATTCCTCATATCTTCATCACTTATAGTCAATCCTTTTATCATAAACAATTATAATCATCTTGTTCATATTTCCTCCAGAGAAATTTATTTTCAAAATTCCTTTACAATCAACATTTAAAACAATAAATAGTATATGAAAACATATGAAAACAATTATTCCCATCATTTCCCTTAACCAAACAGTTGATTTTTCCATTGAAATTATGTTCCTAATGCCTTTATTTCTATATATGAAACATATTACCATTCCATTCATGGATTACCTTATTCTCTTCATCCCACATTCTCAACTTGATGACTTAGAATCATCACTGGTCAATATACTTTATTAAAGTTAATATGATCAATATTCTATTTATCTATAAACCCATCAATATAATTATATCAAATCATATTATGAGATATCATATTGGGTATAATGATATACTTTAAAATTCTATTTTACAACTAATTCGGTTTCACATGTGTCCAATCACTATATCATCAATCAATTTAGTGTTAACACAATTACAAATAGTTCTATCCATGGAATAAAACGAAAATATGTAGAATGAAAAATAATATTCATTGAAAATATTCATGTAATCTTGAAAAAGAATTTATAGGATGTATAAATAATGAAAAAATATTTTAAATATATATCACCCATGGTTTACACATAGTCATAAATTTCTAATATATATTAAATTCTACAAGATTGATTTATAATGAAAATGTTAATTAACCCAAGAATGTCCCCTAGGATTATGTATCTATGTGCACAGCCATAAATCAACCCATCATGTATCAGTGATGATTGATTAAACACCCAATCCACACCATTCAATATTTTCCCCTTGGTCTGCCTATGATAAATCCACATCCACAATATAGTAACTATATGGGGATATATTTAATAAAGAAAAAAAACATCATTTATGAAAATAAATTATGTTGTGCGCCTATACATAGGCTTATCATAAATGCTCTCACTATATTTGTTTGATCTTAGTTTCCAAAAGTAACTACATGCTGATCTGATACAAAATATATTGACAAAAACACTTTATACATTAATATATAATAATTTTTCTTAATAGTAATTTAATATCAAATTAAGACATTGAATATATATGAAAGTTTACTATCATTTCACACCATTATACAAGAAAACTAGAACATATGTTATCTATATAATTTCTAATTATGTTTTTCACAACTAGAAAAACACATAGACATCTCAAAATTAAAACCATTATTTATAACCTAGGGGATGGGAAAGCAATAATGGGTTCTCTCTCATTATCAGTAAGGGTAAAAATGTTATAAATAACTCATTTATGATAAGTTATTAAAATATTAACATAATTATATGGAAAAATTATTTCATCTTATATTAATCCTTCCAAAAATTGAATGGAATGTAATCATAAATCCTGAAATATTTTTTTAAAATAAAAATGTACATCATTTATAACTTTGTTCATTCATCAAAAATCAATCACGATCCATGAGAGAAAACCATAGACATATGAAATAAAATTTTCACACATATTATCATATAAAATCACTACGTTAGTTATAGTTTATTTCAAAGAATATCATTATGGAAAATGTCCAATAGAAGGAATTCATACCCAACTATTTCAATTATTATGCGAAGAGTCACTTCAATATATTGTACATCATAATATGTTTGGAGTATAATAAATAGATCATCTATTAGTATTTTTCACATCATTAATAATTTTAGAATGTATTGGAGGGTTTTATAAGAAACAACCATTATCAAGGGATATATATATATGGCCTACCCATAACATAATCATAATCTATAAAATTGAGTTCCTTATAAAACATTCATAATTTCATTATAGAATAACCCGTGCAATTAATGAGGGTTTTAAAAAATCTATTCATCATAATCATAATCCATACAATAATAATAATAAAGTTAGTAGCAGTGTATCAAATACCAACTAAATTATAAGAAACCTCATATGAATTTTTTATTAATGAAAAAAACATTAAAATAACAGTAGAATATTTCATGAAAAAATACCCTTTTTCATTATGAAATTAGTTATTTAAATTAAAAAATTGTAAGATATGATGGAAAAAAATTCTTCATAAATAACTATGGAAACGTGTATATAAATACTGAATGAAAATTTAATTAAAAAGGTCTAAAAAATCCATATATGCATTGAATTCCAAAATACATATTGCTTTCATATTTTTAGTAAAAATTCAAAAGTACCGTGTTTGGAAAATTAAAATAAGATAACGTTTAAAATTAATTATAAAAATTAATATTTTATTATAATAACACTAGTAAATATTTGGATCATAGTAAAAATATTCATCAATGAACTTGAATGAATTTTTTGACCAGGAATAAAAGATTCATGGCTAAGGTGAATAATACTATCTATTTTCAAAAAATAAATTCTACCAATATCTTATAAACATAAATAGAGTAATATTAATTTAAAACATGAAATATTGATAAATATATAATGTAATGAAAATTATATAAAATTTCTGAGAGACATGTCATATAATCTCAATATCATAAATTTAAACATAAGCAATTCCTGTAAAAAAGAGATTGTAACATAAAGACCACATTAGTTTGGTAAAACTAAATTAATAATTACCCTGAAAGAAATATAATTTAATAAATATTTAAATATCATATTCATAAGTATAATATATAAACATCATGTTTAATGGTTATTATATATCCTACATAATATGATATTGATGTAGACCATTTAAAATGTCTTAACAAATCAATTTTGGGACAATGAGCCCTCAACATATGCCTAAATTGACATTTATGTACTCGAAATTCATTTATGATTAATTTATGTTTATAATAATTCAGTTGAATAACTATTTAAACACATAAATATTCATATATTATACATTTCTAATATTTAGAGAACCAATTTTTTTAAAATTATATATTTAAATCCTCATTTCCATGTGATAATTTGTTTTTATATTTTACATATATTTTACATTGGATGTTATTGTCTCTAAAATTTTGTAATGGTTAAATAATTAAAATAATCTTAATAATATAATTATTATCATATTTAATTATTATTTAATATTATATAACCTTTCCTATAAAACAGTGACGAAAAATGAATTACATTACCTTATAGTGATGGTAGTCTGTACGCATCCATGTCGAATATTTTCGACTTTTTAGTGGATTGATGAAATATATAAAAATAATAATTTATATTTTTTAAAAATTATTTTTATATAATAATTCTAATGTAAATTCATTAAATTTATCCTGATTATTACCCACATAATTTATAAATGATAAATAAACATTATCACTTTGTTGATGTGGTAGTACACACGTATGCATGACTGATATTATCATTTCTCAATGGATGGGTTTGTAAAAATGTAGATAATATATTATAACTATATTAGTATCATTTTTTCATAATTAACATATATAAACATTAAATCAAAAATAATAATCATAAATTAATTTTGGTGATGGAAAAGGAATCACATAATTATATGTATGTGGTGGTTGACATGTGCCCAGACGTGATACTTTCATCTCCAATTTGATAAACAATAGATGGGAAAGTTTGTGAAATATTATTAATACAATTTCATTATATTTATGAAACTGTATTTATCATTTTCAATTAATATGATTTTTTAGAGACAGTTTAAGAATAAATAGAATTGAACGATGTTGGTTAATATTTATATCTCTTCTTGGAGAGACCTCATATGGCATCCAACATTGTTATGGGAGATGAAAACAATATATTGTATTATGTGATGTAATCTAGAAATATATTTTTTATGTTTTTTCTAATTTATATTTCTCAAATTTTGTTAATTTTTGGGGAGAAGAGTATCCTTTTAATAAATGAGTAGAGTGACACACATGAATTACTTAAAGAATTTCAATAATATAAGGGAAATATCATGTTATTGTGGATTCAAATAGAAATTATATAAATTTAGTATAATATAATATTGAAATATAATTTGAAAAATAATAATTAGATATGTGTGGGTGGCATACCTTAAATTACCTCTTGGTTTAAGCCCCTATGTAAACCAGATTAATCCATAAATAATGTAACAAAATTTTAATATATGCTCAAATCACTACGTACCAAAAATAATTTTAGACTATTAAATAATTTTATTTATTATTATTAAAAATATGTATTATATTTTAATAGATTTTTTATTTATAAGTGTAAAATTACTGATTTAAAAAATAATTAAAAATACCAGGAAATCACATTATTGAAAAATGTATTTTAAAACCTAAAACCAAATTTCATTTAATTATATGACTTTTTAAACCCACAAAATGAATTTATAAAATATATTATTATTTATATAATATATATATGTATTTAACTAAATAATTAAATATTTAAATATTTATATAATTTAATCAGATAAAAACAGTCTACATGTATAAAAATAGTTTTTAGAAAAACAATTTCTAATGATCACAAATTTAGCTTATAAAAAATCATGTATATCTATGATTAATATGTAATTAATTTTATCATATCATATTGCAAGTTGCTTATGTTAATTTTCAATAAAATGTAGAATATAATGAGATTTTTTCATGATAATAAATAATAATTGAAAAAAAATCATTTTTAAAATTTCAATAAAAAAATTCCAAAATATATATATAAATGAATATTTATAAATTATATTAATTTAAAAAATTATAGAATTCATAAACTAAATATGTAGTTCAATTAAGAAATTTAAAACTATTTTTGAAAAGAACATATTTTTTATCTAAAAATTGCATTTTTTTGAAAATGTAGAAATTATTTATTATACATTATTGAATATATTTTATTTGTTTAAAAAAATTATATATGTTTTTTATAATGTGTTTAATACTATTCATTCATGGAACATTAATATGAAAGTTATAAATTTTTTATTTAAATAATATTATTTTTAGTAAATATATCGTTGTTCCTATAATGATTAGAGTTGCATGATATAAAATATATCAAGCAGAGTATTTTGTAAAAAAATGTTCAATTTTTTATATTTGATGATTTTTTTGATATATGTGGGAATATAATGTTTTTACCTTTTCATGTGATTAGAAGGATGATATTAAAAATAGAACAATGTGACATTTCTCATGAGTTGTGATCTCTAGAGGACTATATTAATGGGATAGTTTGGAAGAAATTATAACTGATGATTTGAGAATAAGGATTTTTGTTTATTCCGTTAACAGTGTTTCATAAGTGTAACCAGTGAGTGGGATTATCCATAGAATATGAGTTTCTTTTAATTGTAAAGCATGGGTAGATTTTCGTTTTTAGTGTTTGTGTGCTGATGGTGGTGTGGGATATACTATATAAGAAAGGGTATTCTTTATGGAAGCCTAGTTCAAGAAAGGCTTTCCCCTGAGAAGAGTTCTTGATTGGGAATTTAATTTCTCTAGGTTGATAATACCCATATAAGTGTATTAGATATGAATTTTAATTCCTTATACTGTTGGTTTGTAATTATCTTATCGTTATTTTGGGTATAGAGGATTTATTATTGATTTATTAGTATGATGTTGGACCCGTTTTTTGAATGTACATCTATAGCATAGAGATATCACAATTATACACTATTATTTTTTGATACATCACACAAATTGATTGGTGGGTTTTCAATAGGCATGATATAGTTATGTATCGATTTTGAAGAGGAGTGATGAGGATGATCGTGAATGATAATGCATAAATAAAGATATTGAATGTTGGGTATGGAGATCCAGTAGTATAGGAGTGTGATCCCATTTTATTATACAAGTTCATCTTAGTGTGCATGGTTAATATGATTTATGTTAAATTCTACATCTTTGAGAGGTTGAAAGTTGGTCATTGGCCGGTGGGTTTGATGAGGTAATATTGGTCACAGTGAACCCAATTTGTAATAATAAATTTAATGGTATCAAGGGTGAGGGGTGAAATGGGGATATGTTTGGTGCAGTATCATAGTTGACCTCTATTGAATCGTGAAATTTTTACAGGATTTGACAATGGATGTGTTTGGATTTTTAGGAGATCCATACATTATTTAATGATGGAACCTATTGAGGGTGTTATTTATGAGGGGTATAAGTTACACTAGGTTGTGAGAGTACATGACAAGACAATAGATGGTGGGACCCTCATTTGAACAGATTATTAATGGATGTCATGGATGTAATACCTATGAGATGAGTATGGACAGTGAATTATATTTCATCTAGCTTCTCTGGTATATGGGGTATGACCACATCTAGTACTAGAATTTGGTAATGTATGGAGAATGGGTTTTGGTTATTAGACTATTTTTATTAGTGAACAGATAATATGAATGCTATAGTAATAAGATCATCAGATCAGACACAAGTGGCATGAACCACATGATGGAATAATTTTATTGTAGTGTTAATAGTAATTATATGTTCAAGGAAGGTTTTTGTTTCAATAGAGATGCTGATTCTGATATATTGGGTCCATGACATGTAGAATATTTTAGATTCATATATCATTATGGATGGAGTAAAAGAATTTTTATTGAGTTCATGAGTATTTTGAGGTGATTTGAGCATGTGCTATATCAGTTGTGATATGGTATAAAATGTGATAACCTAAAAAATACAATGAGTGGTGGAAAAAACCTATATTTAAATTCACTAGATGTAGGGTTGACATATTATTGTGTGAGTCTAATGTTCTACTGATTGTTATGAGGGTTAAGATATCATTTTAAATTATATTTTTTTCTGTGTTGGTGGCCGAATATGGGATATTTTGTGTGGGTTGGGAAGTTTTTTTTCATATAATTTGTGGAGGTGAGTTGGAGTGCATGTTGGTGTGACTAATTTGATATTACTGACCATATTAATGAATTTTTTATGGTTTTGAGGAAAATATGGTGCGATTGAGCCTTGTTTTTTATAAGTGAATTCTCTCATTTTTCATGTGATAATAATATTGAGAAGCCATACCACATTTTATTATTATTTATTCTAGTGAAGTGTGGTGATGTCATGACAACAATTAAGTAGTCCTTGGAATATGGGTAATTCGTTTTGATGGTAAATTTTTTTTTGAGGATAAAATTTGTTCAAAATTGGATATATATGAAAAAGTCTATGATGGGGACAAACAACTGACTTAAGATGAATTGATCAAGTACACCATGATGCCCATGAATTGTTGAGAATAGTTAATAATTATGTACATGTTTTATTTTTGGAAATAATAAGAGGATAAACATTTGAAAAATTATGAACCCTCAGTTGGGAGAAGTGTGGTGAATATTATATTTTCAGTTTAGTGTTGAACACAATTTTATGGATATATATTGATGACCGGTTTAGGTCAAGACTTATTTTTAGAGGACAATCAGGACCTATAAGGGATGGGATGTGTTAAGGTGGAGAGATTGTAAGGACCATCATCCATATAGTTGAAAACATTCAAGAAACATTTCATTTTTAAATTAGTATGTTGTTTATATTAAGGGATTAATATTTTAATTTTAGGGTTATAATATCTCAAATTAATGATTTTGGATGAGGAATGAGGAACATTTCTGGTACATTTTCTTAAGAGGAAATCGAAGAAGGCCCATGGTCGATGGCCTGTAAAAATTCAGTAGCATACCACTATATAACATGTGAGGCCTCAGAAGATAGAAAGTTGTCTGTTCTGTAGTCAAAACCCCAAACTAGGGACATAGTCCATAGGATGTGTTCTAGTGTCTTGTTAGTGGGATCGTGGGACGATTTTTATGTGGGGTAAATTTTATGCTTTTGGTTCAATGTGTTTTGTGATTTTGGAGTAGAAGGTCTTAAGAAGATGTTATTTAAATTATTTATCTTTCCCTATTTTCTCTTTTAATAACCTTTTAATAAGGATGATTCAAGATAAATTTTATCAGTGGTTAGAGGTGTTTTTTTAATTTGTCTCACCATATTTTATTCTTGTCATAACTGTCATATTTTAGTTCATATGAGTATGGGATCTAGAGAAGATATCGAGGAAGAATGATAAAATCATATAATTATGTTTATGAATATATATATATATATATATATAGTATAGTTCATCCCTAGAGGGTAGTTTCTTTTTATACCATATCATTTTGATGTAGGTATGTTTCCTATGATTTTATAGAATTTTTTTGAAATTGGGTGAAATTCAACATTGGAAGAGTAATCAAAATGAATGAATTTTTATCCAAATGATTAATATGATGTGGTATAGACCTAGTATGGGTATTTTGTCACGGTTCTAATGAGTGGATGTTTCTCATTGAGAAATTATGATATCATGTATATTTTTAATAATTGTTTTATTTTATCAAAAAATGCTATTATTGATATCTTGAGTATGCATGGTGTAAGGTAAGGCCATGAGTGGATGAATGACAACCAATTGGATATGGATGCAGGTTGGGAGCCATGTAATAGATTCTAATATAATAAATGTAGAAGGTAATTCATTCTTTCATGTGGTAGGTGGTTCCTTGATGACACCCCTATGATAGATTCTTATATTTATATATGTTTCTCGTGCAGAATGTGGTCTCCCCAACAATGTCAACTGAAAACATTGATCCAATGTAAATATATAAATAGAAAATAATATATTATGTATAGAATTGAAAAATATCAAGACTATTATGTTCCATGCCCAATAGTTGAATACCTTTTTAGAAAATACAATGTGTTGTGATTATGATTGTATGCCTTGAGAAGTATGGATCCTGAGGGGTCATAAATAATTTAAATGTACATAATGATAGTGGTCCTTAGAATAAGTTACCTTTGATGAGTCCTGGTATAAGTGATTATTATAGTTAAATAATGGGTCTACATTGGCCATGTGAAATAATTTAGACATTATAAGTCCTTATTATAGTTTTATGACCATGGGGAGAGTGTTCTTCACCCATAAAAATGTGATTACCTTTGGTGTGGACACAATGAGACTAATGGATGTGTAGGGTGTTCAGACCGATATAGAGTGTATTTGAAAGGGGGTGGGATTAAGTCTGTCTTTGTTATGAGACTTTTCTAGGAGTCCAGTGTGGCCTCAATGAAGCATATAAAATTCTGAGTGACACTATTTATTTTGAGTTCTGGGTGTTGACCTAAGACCCATTGTGTAGATCTGTAGACCAATGATATTTCTCTTTTTTATGACCGACCCTAGGGGTTCTAGTAGTTTCCCCAATGACATGTTTTCCCTAATTTTAGGTTGTGTATGATATATGGGTATATGTGTTTATGAGGATTTCAATATAACCTGAATTTATTATGTGGGGGAACTATAGCTTTGACATAGAAATTTTATACCCTGGATATGTATACAATTATTATGTATGATGGTATGGGAAGATGGAAACTCATGTAAAGAATCCATGTTTAGAGGATATTTTTAGTTGGTATTCATATTCCACGAAGATAATATATATATATATATATATATATATCTTTGTGTGTGTGTTCATATATATGTATGTGATTATTTATAGATTTCGTGTATCACCATATAAATTATCCATAGAATCATGAGTGTGGGATGAAACATCCCCATATAGCTGATCGAGATCAATTGTTACATTCCCTGTAGAATCATGGATAAGGGATATGAATCCATATAGAGTATTCGATATAGAGGGTGATTCCACATATTTATATCCTAAATCACCTAGGACATTCTCCATGGTATCCTCAGAAGGGCATAGTACCCCCAAACGAGTTTTCTTTTCCCAAGGATCTATACCTGGAGTTTTGGTGAGGCTATTTGGGGCTGACATGGAATTTTAGAACATATGATAAACCATATTTCTCGATGGATTTTTTTTAGATCCTTGAGGATTCCAATTTGATGCTAATATAGATTTAAATCTCATAAGATATTGGGTTGATACAAACACACATTGATCTCAAAGACATCTGATACAAAATGATGTTGGTATGTTAAATCCCATGTGGCATATAAGAACTAGGAGACCAAATTTTTTTATTTTTTTATTCATCCTTTGTTATTTTATCTTTTCATGGGAGTATATCACAAACAAATAACACTACATTTACTATTATTTGGGACATCATTGTTAGTTCTGTATAGATTATTACACCCTAGTATTCTTGGGCAGTCATTGAACATAGCTACAAAAGAACCTCTTCGTTGATCAAAAGTTTTGGTTAGGTAGATACATAGAGTACTATGATTAGTCTAGACAGCCCTGATATATTTTTAAAATTAGGATGAGGTATAACTCAGGGAAATAGTGAATCTTTTTATTATATTCCATTATTGTTTTTACTGGTGATCAGCCTAATAGGTAATCAATTCATGTATGAATGCATATTTTTTCATTACATTTGATGTCTCATTGTTTCTAATTTACTTCATGTACAAGGATGTTTATTATTATTAGGGATTTTGTTTGGTTATTTTATTCCTAATTTTCTAAATTTATATAGGGGTATATTCATACCACATTACTATATAGACCATCATTATAAGTTGGTAGCCTCGTGAATATGGGGAGAATAATATGTGGTCAGATCACATGATGGTGTCATTATAGTTCAATGTTGTCCAGGGTGGGATGTTACATGATGGTATCAAACAATTAATCCTTCCATATAGCGATCCTAGACTTTTACATATATAATTAACTAATTTTGTGCTATGTATAGAATATAATATATCTAAGGATCATTATGACTTCTTTATTGGAAGACTATGTATATAAAATATAAAATGTGAGGCTAGAAAACAAATCTTTAATCTCCATAAAGAGATCCTAACTTCCTTTGAGCCCTTAAATCTATATAGGGTACCCTGGAGACATAATGGGAAAATGGATGGGCTAAATATCTCAGTAAGGGAATGAACATAGGAATACACCTAAAGCATATGATTAGGATGCATGACATAATGATATCAAAAGTATGGAACATATGAAATCATAGCATATAAACATGGGATAATATCAACATGGAATAATAAAAATGGGGTAGAATCATAAATCATGAATTTAGTATTGGTCATGGATAACTGCCGATCTTGTTTTTCAGATTAGTACGAGTCAAGACTAACCACCAATCCTGTTTCCCTTAGAAGTACAGGTCAAGGATGACTTCCAATCTTATTTCACCTAGAATCTCATGTGACTTAACTCTACCAAATGCATTGGAGCACTATATGGACTCACCCATATTATATTTTTTGAACATTTTTTCCACATAAATAATCATACATAACCAATCTTACATAAACAGAAGGGTTACCCATTGATATAATTATGTACAACAATTATGATATAAAGCTTAAACAATGGACATACTAAGAAAGTGTCCCTGAATGAAATGAACTTGAATATACAAGGAAGTTCATATAGTAATATAGAATTATTTCATAGAAAGTAATGTAAAACATAAGTGACGTCATTCATAAACTGTATTTGAGATATTATAGCATTAAAACATTTTTTGCGCAGTTTTATGGAAAATACTTTATATATTTTTAAATCTAAAAGAGGAAAATATTTTATATAAAACCAAATTGAACCAATATGGTTTTAATAATAAAAATAATGATATTATAAAGGTAATTGGGGATTAAAATATAATATAGAGTTCATTTTAAATTGGTTAAAAATTCAAGAAGTTCCCTTAAAACAGGTTTACTTATTGGAAAGTACTAAGGACAGAATCTTTTAAAAACATGTATATCCGAAAAAGAGGTTGGTGAAAATGTATTGATAAATAATTTTTGTACAACTAAAAAACTTTTAAAATATTAACATTAAATGATATGTTAACTCTATTTTGATATAAATAATCATAAGGTAACCCAAAAGAACAAAGGATATTTGCGAAGAATTTGTTACGGATTATCAGCATGGTGTCGGGTATACTTAAGAGGGCTTGATAAGAGATAAAAAAAATTTATCAACACATATATATATATCATGAGGGTATTATGGGGGAGGTGAAAAATAATACATTATAATTTTGTATTACAGATATTATGGAATATCATAGCGGACATCTTGATTAAGAGTGAAATGAAGTGGATCCCTTACCTTAAGACCGATGGTGATTTTGAGTGAACATAATGACCTAAATAATAAAATTAGGATTACTGATTAATAATTCCAGAACCAAGTATATTTGTAATGGATTTTTTTCCCTTTTTAGTTGATTCATGACCTTTTTGATTGGTTGTAACGTTTAATTTCATTGTACAGGTCCCCTTGCTTACTTGGTTTCAATGACCGGTTAACAAATATTCATGATTGAAAAAACATGTAAGATAAATTTAGTTGTCCAAAATTTAAGTTATATGATACAAGAGAACATAAAAGTGATTACATGGTTTTGAAAATTCATTTGTTTATTAGATTCCATGATTATTTATTATATAAAACCATAGTGATAATTGTTTCGGTTAATTGTTTGGTTTGACTAAAACGAATATGTGTTGCTTTATAACATATTACCATTTGTAAAAAAAATAATACATAACCATTACGAGAATTATTACATATACAATAACCTAGTTCAACCATAACACAAATGTATTCATTACCATAATTAATGATGATAATAGAAATTGATAAACTTTTGAATGTGCTAAATTAACAAATTTCAAACGATGTTTTCATTTCATTCAAATAAAATATGTTAAAAGGTAATATGATAATAAAATATCATATTAGCATAGAATAATTATAGTACATGTATATTATTGGTGTTTTCATACCCTTTATGTGAAGGTATTTGATGAAATAAACAAGAAAACAAAAGAACATAAAAGAAATAAAATAATCAGAAAGTGGAATTTACCTCTAGAGTTTAACTCATTTGAGATACTCATAAGGGGAAAGGTTTTGGTATTTTGAAGTGACAAGGGGATATTAGATTAGGGGAGGATCTATTGGTGGGGTGTGGAATAGATATTGGGGAGGAATAAGGCTTGAGAGTAGTTTATAGAATAGGGATTGAGGGGGGGGGGGTATAGTGGGGGAGAGGAGGGTAATTTTTTAATCATTGCTTTATTAATTTCCATCAAGATAGAAATAGTGACTATTCTGTGTCCCAAAAGAGTATTTTTTGCACACGGGTTAGTAAAAAAGGCCTTAAATCAACCATACATCATAAGATGACATCATTATTCATGTATTTATCATTTATCACAAAGTATCATATTTTACTAGTCATCAAAATTTCTATTATTTTAGAAAAATCCCAAAATATCACCATAACGATTTTTTGACATGTAGTATCCAAATCTGGGGTCAATTTTTCATAAATAAATTTCTAAATAGATTAATTTAATATTTACTTAAACTCATAATTGATTATTACAACCCCATTTTTAAAACATTCATTTACCTATTCTAAAATATAGGTACATCATACTTTCACATTAATATTATTTATATACTATAATAGTATGATTGCTATTCATTTTGGTATATCACTATTTGAAATGGTATGCTACTATTCATAATGGTTTGATACTATTCTCCAAAAAAATATGTCTTTATAATCATACTCTAAATAAATTACTGATCATAACTGTGTATGTCATATCTTTAAAATTCCAAACACAGAAGTGACAAACATATGTAAAAGGTCACATAGATCTTATTGGTTCATTATGTTGTTATATCATGTGATTATTTTAAATATTTTTAAGAATGAAATTTCCATTAATAAAACATTGGGTCATTACATTCTCCCCCCCATTAGAAATTTTGGCCTCAAATTTTTGTTTTACATTCTGGGAAAGAAATAGGTGCAGGTACTTTTCATTTATTACCTCCTCTAGTTCCCATAATGCCTCTCTGTACTTATGGTTATGCCATATTACCTTGACAAGGTGAGTTGCCTTTTTACATAGAACTTCATCTCTATGATCAAAGATCTTCACTGGCTGCACCTCATATGAAATATCATCCTCCAACTAAACCACATATGAATAGAGTTCAAGGGAAGGGCCTCTTCTGTACATCTATAAGACAGATACGTGAAAGACATCATGTACATTTTACAAGATATGTGGATGCTCTATTTGATAGGCCAATGATCCGACTCGGTCAAGTATCTCTAAAGGGCCGATGTATGTGGGACATAACTTCCCTTTTTCCAAACCTCATGACCATCTTCCCTTAAGAAATTGGTAGAAATAAAATTTTTCCATCATTGTACTGAAGGTATCGCAGATGATTGTCTACGAAACTCTTCATTCGACTTTGTGCTTCCTTGATATATTGCTAAATGGTTTTCACCTTCTCCACCATTTCTCTTACCATTTCAGGTCCTTTTATCTTACACTCCCCGATATCATCTAATCATGGGGGTGTTCTACACCATTTCCCATGAAGGGATTCATATGGTGTTATTCGAATGCTTGAGTGGAAACTATTTTTGTATGAGAATTAAACCAATGGAAGATGTTTGACCCATACTCCTTTGAATTACATAAAACATGCTATTAACATGTCTTCCATTGTTTGAGTATTCCACTCATATTGGCTATCAGTTTTAGGGTGGAAGGTCGTACTGATGTTCAGTTCAGAGTTTAGAGAATGTTGGAGACTTTTACTGAAAAAATAGGTGAAACTAGGATCACAATCAGATACAATATATAGGGGTACTTCATGCACCATGACTACTTATTTGATGTAAATACATACATGTTGATCTTATTAAGAGTTATGTCAGATTTAGATAATGTGAGATGTCTTCATAATATGATCAACAACGATCCATATAGCATTTTTTCATCTGGATGTCCTTGGAAGAATAGTTACAATGTCCATGGTATTGTTATACCATTTCAATGATGGTATGGGAAGTGGTTTCATCATCCATTTAATCATTTAGATATCATCATTCATTTACTGAAATACTAGGCACATTAATGTATATTCAGGAATCTCTCTTTTAATATTGTCCAACCATAAGTTTTCTCCGAGAACTTAATACATCTTTGTGCTCCCTGGGTGAATAGAGAAGGTTCAGCGATGTGAATAATTTAAAATATCCTTTTTTTCTCTAGATCAGTTGGTACAATCAATCATGACCCAAATCATAAAAATATTTCTTTACCCTTTTTGAAATCAGAGGATTTCCCAATTCTGATCGCTTCCACCCTTTTCTTAATTTCCATATTTTTTATTTGAGAATCCTTTAATTTCTCCATGAGAGATTTTGGAGAAATAATTTGAGATAGGGTAGATGATTATACTCCCTTAATGATTCAAATGTATATCCTCTAAAAATCATTGAAGATAAGATCCTTTTCAATTCTCATAATCAATAATGATACTGGATCCTTTAAACAAAAAGAATCGGCCACCTTGTTTGCCTTACCAGGATGGTATTGGATTGAGAATTCATAATCATTGATGACCTCTATCCATATTCATAGGCACATACAGAGATATTTATTTGTGAATATATATTTGATACTCTTGTGGTCAGTATATATCTCACACTTCTCCCGATAAAGATAATGCTTCAAAATTTTCAACGCAATGATCACAGCCTCTCACACTAGATCATGTGTGGGAGAGTTTTGCTCCGGGATTTTTAGCTTTTATGAGGCATAGGCTATCCCTTTATCAATTTTCATGAGAATGTAGCCTAATCAATTATTTTAGGAATCAGTGTACATGATAAAGTGTTCTCCACTTGTTTAGAGTGTCAGTACTGCTGCAGTGATAAGGATCTTCTTCATCTCCTTAAAACAATCTTCACATTACTATGTCCAGAAAAAAATTGTTGCCTTCAATTTCAGCTAGTTCATTGGGATTGAAAATAATGAAATGTTCCAGATAAATCCTTGATAATACCTAGGTAGACCCAAAAATTTGCAGATATCCATTATAGATGTTGGCATGGGAAACACCTTAATTTAATTTGTCTTAGAAGGGTCCACACATATCCATTTTCTGGTGATCAAAATCCCTAAGAATGATACTTCCCCCATCTAGAACTCACATTTATTGTAGTTTAAATAAAACTTATCTATTTAAAATGTCTTTATAATATTTTTGAAATACTCTTCATGTTCCTCCATTCTCAGGGAGTATATCAAAATATCATCAATAATGACTACCACAAAATTTTTTTTCGGTAATCTAAAGAGACTCTATTCATTCAATCCCTAAAAATTTAAGGATAATTAGTGAGTAAGAAGAAAATAAAAATGGACTGATAGTGTCTATACCTCATTCGAAAGGTAGTCAGGGAATATCTTCCTTCCAAATATTTAATCGGTGATATCTTGACCGAATTTCCACCTTATAGAATTAAAATTCCCTACAAAGCTGATCAAACAAGTCATATATCTATGGAAGGGGATATTTGATCATTTTCATGATTTTATTGATCTCACGATAATAAAATCAGATGAACATTGATCCATACTTCTTCTTGATGAAGTAGACTGGTGCTCCCCAAGCTGAATCACTTAGGCATAAAAAACCTGTCTTCATATTCTCTTGTAACATGTTCATTAACACTCTCAACTCTACGGTGGCCAAACTATAATGTATCATTGATATTGGAAGATATCCATGAATAATTTCAACTGAGTACTCAACCTCTTGATCAGTAGGAAGACCAAAAACTCTTCAGGGAATACATTAGTGTAATCCCACCCAATGGGAATGCATTCAAGCATACCTATCTCTTATTTCTCAATCATTTTTTCTAGAAATTGGTTCATTTAAAAAATTAATAACAACACTTGTGAAAATGATTCTAATGGAGATTAATCTTCATTCATACAATTGTAATGACTCGTAGCATGCTTCAGGATGTGAAGAGTGATATATTTTTCTCAATAGTTCACTTTGAATTTGAAAAAATATATCCAATCCATTCCCATGATAGCGTCAAACTCTACTAATGAAAGTATGAAGATATTTTTTTGGAGGTTCAGTCTACAAACATTACACATGGAGGAGTTATAAACCATGGAAACAATGATTTCCCCATTCTCTATTCTGACTGATAACTTTTCCTCTAAACATTGAGGCGGCGATTGAATAGTTTTACTAACCATACATGATATGAAAGAAAGCGTAGAACCATAATCAAATATTATGTTCTTTATTACTGAATTATAACATTCATTCATGTCACCACATCATTTTTCACCTCCACCTCTGTAGTAGTGATAGCATAAGCCCTTCCATGTTTCATTTGAAGTTGTTGTTGATTTACTCTGACAACACATGGCTTTGGGATAATGTTTTCATAATTCCCAATTCTCTTTTTAGTTGTAACAGGACAACACTGGCAGATTGTTGATATAAAACCACTTTTATTCTTCCACATAAGCCGAATTCTTCATATTCAGGAGGAATGTTTTATCCAGATGACCAATCATTCCACATTTTATGTAATTCTTGGTTACCATCTGATATTTCCTATGATACTTCTTCTCAAAACATTTAAAAGGATAAAAGTAATGATTTTTCCATCATGGGATCTGTTTTTAGATCCACCCATGTTTTTCTCTATTTTTTCACTCCTTTTTAGTAGGTCCATGAGACCACTAAGATTATCCAATATCCATTTCAACGATGAAGGATGAACAGTAAATCTCTTCATTACATTCCATGTCTAGAATCACCACCACATTTTTAGACTCATTTTTAGACCGTTAAAGAAGATATCCACCTTTCTTTTAGTGTTTCTAAAGAATTTTGAGGCAAACGTTTCAAGACATGTCTTGTTTTCTTCATACACCCCAGTAAACTCATCTTCCTTCTACTTGAGTGTGAGGAACTCTTTTTCCATCATGTGATAGAGGGTTAGAGGAAAATATTTGATTAAAAATATACTCATTAATTCCTCCCAATAACTGGAATCAATTGCTTCTTGTAAATTTGTATTCATGATCAGTTTCCACCACTGATCTATTTACCAATCAAAATGTTAGACTGCTAGAACATCTTTCACTTCTTACGAGCACTAAAGTATAGAGAAAATCTTTTCAATGGTGTTAATACATTATTTGGAGGGGAGGGGATCAGATGGTCTTCTAAACATGGGATGCATTTTTTAAAAATGGATATAACATCAACTATCTATTTACATGTAGGAGTAGGGAGATCCACATGATTTGATTTTTTATTCCTAACATGATCCAACTAAGAAAGTATTGTCATGATGTTTTAGGCACTTGTTCTATTCATATCAGGGATTTAATTAGGGAAATAGTTTCATTTCCTAACACATTGATTGCGGGAACAATTTCTTATATTTCCCACCAATAACTATGAAATAAATTTTAAATTAGAGGTCTTTAATAATTATCTAGTGAGAATAAAAAGGTATCATTGAACATAAAATGATAAACATGTAATGGAGAAGTATATCCTAACTTGTTATTACCCATATTTAAATCTTGGTAAATCTTGGTATATTTCTTGAAATACAATATTATGGGAGTATTTTATTCATTTAAAAATGATTTCTACTAAGATTATGAATTTACCAAATAATATCCCTAAGTGTTTCAATACCAAGAGTGCAATAGGGACCATTTTCGTATACTAGGATACCCCGGGTCAAGCTTGATACTCCTTTCCAGTGTTTTCACTCCATGGTAGATTTCTAATTGATCTTCCTCTACATATTTGTATCTAGAAATGGACATATTTTCTTGATAAACAAATAACCCTATACTTACCAAAACAAAGAGGTGTTTCTTTATACTTAGTCTCATCCTTAAGGTTCTCATAATGGTTCTATATTGATAATCTCCAAAAATAACTAGAATATTCTCTAATAGAAAATAAAAATACCCTATCCTTTTACATATAACATTATATGATTTTACAAATAATTAAACATCAGATTACAATCCAAAGATCGTTATGTCTACTGTCTTGGGAGACTAGTTACAAAAAACCTAAAACATGGGGCTAAAAAACTTCTTTATTTCATCTCCATAAAGAGATCCTAACTTATTTTGATCCCTTACATCTTCATTGGGTACCCTAGGGAACACATGATCAAAGGGATGAGCTAAAAATTATAGTAGGGGAATACAAATAAGAATATAGCTTCCACATATGAGTTATGGGGAATTGCATAATGATATGAAAAGCATGGAACATATGAAATCATATCATATAAACATAGGATCATATAAACATGTAATAATATAAATGTGGAAGAATAATAATACATGTCTTTAGTAGAGGTCCAAGATAACTGAAAATCTCATTTCCCATATTAGTATGGGTCAAGGCTATCCGCTAATTCTGTTTCCCTTAGTAGTACGGGTCAAGGCTAACTGTCAATCCAGTTCCACCAAGAATCTCATGAGACTTAACATTATCCAATGCATTAGAGCACTACTTGGGTGCATCCATATTATATCTTGTGAATATTTTTCCACATATATAATCATTTATACCCAATCTTACATAAACATTAGTGTTACCAATGGAAAGAATTGGGTACCACAATCATGGCATAAAGCATAACAAATGGGAATTTCATGAATGTGGCAATGAAATAAAATATTTTTAACATACATTGATGTTCAAAATTAAAAATAATAACATATCATGTAAATTGATGTCAAAAAGAATTTACAAAATTTATAAAATGTATTTGATATATTTTAGCATTAAATTTTTTTTTGCGGTTTTACGGAAAATTGTATAGAGATTTTAGAAACAAAAATAGAACAATATTTTATATAAAACAAGAATTCAACCAAAAATGATATCATTATAAAAATAATGTTTTTATAAAGACAATAGTGCATTAAAATAGTGGATAGAGTGGAATTTAAATTGGGTAAAAATTCAATAGGTTCCAATAAAACTGGGTTGCTTATCGGAAAGTGCTAAAGAGTGAATCTTTTGAAAAAATGATTATCTCAAAAAGAGAGTGATGAAGGGGTGTTGATAAATGATTTTTTATAGCTAAAACTAATTTAAAATAATTTAATAAAGAGGTAATATAACTCCATTTTGATATAAAGAATGATAAGGAATCCTGAAATAACAATGAATGTTTGGGTATATTTCATTACAGATTATTGGCATGGTGTCAGGTGTACATTGGAGGGCCTGATTTGAGAGAAAAGGGGTTTCACAACACATATATATCATGAAAGAAGTATGGGGGAAGTGAAAAAACATACCCCAAAAATTTGGTATTGCACATAAAATGGCATATCACATAGGACATCTTGATTAAGAGTGAAATAGAGAGGATCCCTTACCCTATGTCTAATGGTTATCTTTGGTTGAACATAATGACCATAATAATAATAATATGTCAATAAATTGATAATTAAAAAAAATTATATCTGTAATTATTTTATTAATACCATTTTTATATCATTCTAAACATTTTGATTATTTATAAGGTACAATTTTATTGTTCGGGTCCGCATGCTTGCGTTGTTTCAATGACCAGTTCACTTGTATTCAGATTGGTATAAACATCTAAGGTAAAAGTGGTTGTCCAGAATTGATGTTGTAATCTATTAGTGAACATCTATGAGATTATGTGGTTATAAAAATTCAGTATTTTATTTGGAGTGGTGATTAAATATTATATAAAACCTTAGTGATAATACAATCTGTAAAATGAATTATATTCATGTTCTGATGAATAATTACAATGAAAATGTTTTGATTTATAACATAATAACAATTTTTTAATTAGATTTAAAAAAATATATTGTATATATCTTGATGCCCCTTTCTGTCACAGATTTAAATGAATGGAAAAATGAAATACCATAACCACAAATAGATTCATCATTTGAAGAACATCATAAATTGTCAAAGGCATGAACAAGTATTTCTTTAAGAATGATTCACGCATGTTTCACTATGGTCATGCATGTATACATGTGCGCCACACTTTTTTCATGAAGGTGACTTGCATGCCCAAATCTATTTTCTCCAATGTCCTCAATTTCCTATAAGTACCCCCCTACGGGCCCCCATTTGAGGGAGAAAATTCCAAAAGTAAAATTTATGCTCTTGGTGCCCTAGTCATTTCTTGAAATCTTCCAAACACTTATAAGGTTATTTCGTAACTAGTATGGATGATCAAAAGAGGGAGAACAAGGCCTAACTGTTGAAATTCATCAAGACTAGCATGCCTATGTGTCTAACCCTTACGGGAAATGACCACAGTTGCGCGCCACCTTACCCATTCAACAGAACATGTGTGCCAAACTTATGGAAGATTTTAGTGATAAAACAAAGGGTATGAGCCAAGTCACACCCATGTATTACCCTATTGGATAACTGTCACGCAATTACACACATGTCGTACAAGTATACATGTGCAACCAGTACTTGCACGCCCGACCAAGACCTGCACGCCTAAACATGACTTGCACCCCTGACTCTTTTTGGATTCCCCTCCTGCCTATTCACTTCCTTTCTTCAAATTCACCTTTCCATTTCAAGATCTAGCCTTCAAAACCTTCTTCAAGTCCATATATTGCATGGTTTCTTTGTTGGATTCTGTATCCGAAAGGAGTTTTTGGAATATCTCTCAAAACATTGTGATATATAACATTAGATCACTACGGTTTGTGGATCCCTTCATTCAACCTCATCCCTTAGGATGAGAGAATATTTAATCTGGGAATCCTCTTTAGGTGTAATCCCCAATCATAAGTTAATGTCCCACTTTAATCTGGGCAACCTCATTAGGAGGAAGCCCCAAATTAAGAATCTAAATCCCCATAACGCATAAATACTTTCATGGACCTTGTTAATGGGCATCCTCCTTAAGAGTAAGCCCCAAGACCCCTTTAACTCTGGGCCTCCTTATTAGGAATAAGGCCCAAGTTACAAGTAACCTTAAATTGGACCTCCTTCTCAGGAATAAGCCCTAGTCATAATTTCATATATCCTAGGCCTCCTTCTCAAGTGTAAGTCCCAACCTTATTTTCTTTTAATTTGGGATTCCTTCTCAGGAATAAAACCCAATAATAAGTTCCCCCCTAATTTGGGCATTCTCATCAGGAGTAAGCCCCATGTTAGAGTGTCTGAATCTCCATAAATCATGAATATCTTTATGGACGTTTTTCTTAGGATTCTTCCTAGAAGTAATTCCTAGTTTTCATCTGCTTGGGCAGTCACACATACATAAGCCCCGTATCATTCCTTGTGATCACATCTTTCATGGCCCAGATCGTCAGGTTTATTGATAACTCTTTTTTCTCACACCGAGCATGAATCATGTGAGCTTAGAGTGTAAAAGATACTACAACACATCTCTTTGGGTTGTTAATCATACGTAATCCCCACACTTCTTACTTGAACTACATGGAATTTGCTCTCTACCATGATAGTAGAGTACGTAGGATGCCTTTCTAAGGTTCAAGACCATCACTCAATAATTCTCATCTGTCCCATATGGCGTTAAACTATATCTTAATTCCCAAACTACGTGGGTTCTGCTTCCTTTTCTAACAAGGATACGTAGGTAGCCCAACTGTGGGTACGATCCCAACTCTGAAATAATCATTGTCCTACTGAATGACAATAAACTTCAAGTGCCCCATTGAGTGGCATTAAAACCAGTATGGTCATCATAATGACCAAGACATTTCTATATAATGTGTTGAATTATACCATTAACTAACGATCTCTAATACATACAGATGATTCTCCGTCGATGAATAACCTCAAATACATATAAGAGATTATCTAAATCCCATACATATCAATCATTTATTGCAAAGTCTAAATGAAAAACCTATTTTTATGCTTGGTAAATTAACAAGGATTCATGAAAATAACATAAATTTATAAGAGAGTCTCGGAGGAGACAATAATTCCCCCCAAAAATGTGTGATGATTCTGACCTCTCATCCTCTCGACCAATGAAAATTCTTAAGCCTCATCAGATTACAACTAATAAGAACCTACCATTTGAATGTAGGTCCAAATGGATATAGAATCATTGGATGTTTTTGGTTCTATGAATAAACATGTTATAAACCGATTGGAAAAGATTGAACCTTAAACAACCAAGTTCATCCACATTTCCAGGGAGAAACGAAAGTGGTGAACCCGACGAGAATCCTTAACCAAGTTAAAATGATGTTTTACTTAATTTTTAGGCCCTTATTTAATTAAATGTGGGGGTCAAAATGAATCAACAAAAAATGTTCTTATACAAAATATGTAGTGGCCAAAATTATCTTTATTATGTCTTTCATATCAGACATGCAGTCTTTTCCATGATCTCTCTGCAATACAGAAATGGCTTCACTAAAATTCACACCTGTGAATGCCTCTGCCGCTACTCCTGCTGGATCCTCATCCACTCTGAGGATGAAATCACCCACTCAGCATTTGCAACGCTAGGTTTCAAATTTATTGGTTAATGAATACCATCGACACAATACCATTCCGACTCTGGAGGATGCTCGGCAAGCCTCCATGATAACAATTCACCCTGGTTTTCCGGACAGCGATGACCAGTGATCAAGAAGCATGTATTGCTAAACACCATCTCCAACTGTTTCGGGTCATTATCACCAGAACACAACAACTAGTCCCTCCCATATTATAGGGATGTAAATGTATAAGTCACTGAAGGCCTTGGTTCAAGAAGACATGAGTCCTTCCCAATGGCTCCCATCAACATTTTCCTCTATACTATTGTGGTAATACACCCTTAACATGATGAGGGTATCACCTTTAAGGGTTCAGCTCATGTTCCTTAGACCTGAGAATGCAAGAAAAACCACCATAGGTGAAATACATCCACCAGGTTGCAGGTTCTTACCTCTTCCTCCTCCGAATAATTCCATCGACCTAACTTGATGGAAGCAACGAGCGGGAACATACGCCCATCCGTTCTAATCCTGATGTCCATCAGAATCTTCTAGAAGCATCCCACCAATCCCGTTAGGAAATTATGACAGATTAATATAGGAAGGAACATACACATGTTTGTAATCCATCTGCCAGTCAGCATGCTCATCTGACTGCATCCAGAAAAGCTCACCAATCAAAGGTGGTGACCACTTTTAAACAGGCACATACACCTGCATACAATCACCAATTATATCAGTAGTCTCTTATGCTAGTATTGAAGGAAATCTGTCAACCATACTTGATGGGGAACATCCAGCATGCACATACACCTTCAAATGTTCATCATGTCTACCAACAGTCTCATTTGGTAGCACCTAGAGAAGTTAGTTGGAATGATTCAACGACAAATTTAGAGCAGACTCAAATCTCTTACCCTATGCATAAGTACTGTCAATATCTGTTGACAAGAAAAGGAGGATATCAACATTCACATACACCTACTCTAGACACGGAATGGTCATATATTCCCATTCCATCAGCTGAAGTCGCCAACCACATTCTGGAAATGGTAAAAGAGCATAAGAAAATCCCTACCCATATTCTGGATGCCTATCAGATTATTATAACAACATCAGCAACATCATAGGGAAGGAATCATAAATCTATCCCTATCATTAGAGTGACACATCAACAAGTAACTCTAGAAAAGATACACACCTCTATTATAGTCCTTGATGGTTGTGGGGAATACTCCCCCAGGTCATACGGACAATCATGTCAGGCACATACACTCGATTTGAAGGGAGATAATCAGCCTAACCTGACCACTTATCCAGAGCAGGCATATAAACATTTCCATAATAACCACTTTTTTCAACAAGTGGTTTCCAAAGTCATTAAAAAGGTTTGTAAGAAAAAGACTCGTCCAAAACAGTAGAGAAATAAAGAGCCAATCTGTAATAAGGCCTTGCTCGATGATGGAGTTCTTGATTCACTCAGACAATTATCAATTGAAACTGTAGATACTACTCTCTCACTTTCAAATAGTTGGAACAATAATTCCGAAGTCCTTCATAAGACACAACCTAATGAAGTATTGCTTCATGACAGTTCATTCAATCTCGATGTATCATCTTCATATGAGAGCCAAAATAACCCTCTGTGTAGCCAGATGTCCAAGGAGCAAGAGGTTTCATCATTTGTTGTATCCCACCATGGTGGTCCTCCCCATGATGATGAATTTATCTTCAAATGTCCTCTACATAGTAGAAATTCTCATCACATCGAAAACTCTCCAATGGACAATGTAGTAATGAGAAAGCCATTTTATCTTGAGGAACTTGCAAATGTAAATCCAGTCATGACTAATGATTTACCGCTAGCAGGTGAAATTATTTCTCAATACGAAGGTAGCCCGGGGTGTAGGTCATTTTTCAAACGACCCCTGGGTCATTCATCTTATAATTTGACAAATGAAATTTATACCAATCTTGTTGAATCTGATTAATCAACAAAGAAGCACCAGCTTTGGTCTAATCAGGTAGAAGAATCTTCATCAAATGATAAAGAGCAAGTACTAAAAATAAAAAAATTGAAAGGTGAAGTGCCAGTCATGTTTTGGACTTTGGCTGAGTCTTAGTATGATATTACAAAAATTTTGACAGAAGATTGTATTCACGATATTCATCTCAACATGTTTAAAAGACTTTGTCAATAAAAATGATATATTATCTTATGATGAATATGAAAATCTTTTCAAGATAATAGAATGGTTACAACACCAAATTGACTTGGCATCTGTCTTAGTTTCTCGACATCCAAAGGTTGAAAAGCAGTGGAGGGCCCTTCATCGTTCATTCCTTGGTGCATTAAAAAGGTTTCACAAGTTAATTACCAGTGCCCTGTCTGGTATTCATATCAAGGGATGGGATTTTCATGTAGCACTACATTTCACTATACTCTCCAGTCAATACAGCCCACCAAAAGTGGTCTCATGCAATGTTATTGCCGATAGATAGCCACAACCAACTTGTTTTGTGTGTAATCAGATGCTTTCTCAGGAACATGCCTCAAATAGTTCTTCCCAATGTCAGGCATACAATGAACAAGTTGTCGAATTACTCTTGTATCAAGCGAATGAGAATATTGGACATGCTTCTTTTTAAGATCAGACACATCATCATGTGACAAAAGTGTCAGAAATAATCCAACAGTCATTTGTGCTAGGTGATATGAGTGGATATAGGTTGATGCATCCGGCCAATTTCTGGACTAACATCCAAAAAAGCAAGATATATTTTAAGAATGTCCAAGGATATATCAGCTCAAGTGTGACCTCATCTTTCTAGGCTAGGGAGTCTTTTATCTCAACCCCTTGGATCAATGTATGGGATTCAAGGAATTGAGTAGGGAAAGCAAGAACAACCCCAGTCCACTAGACTGGGGAAATTTTTAAATCCTCAATCTCTTACATAGTGAAAGACATAATTCTCTTGATTAGGGAAGAAGCCACAGGATTAACATAGAGATGAATTATCCGGAGACTCCCTCCAAATTATTTTTCATCAAGAAGTTCATGAGGGATCAACTGAACCAAGGTCAATGTCTCATAAATGACAAGAAAGAAAAAAATATCACAGAAATTCCAACAAAAGATATGCATCGATACATGTCATCAATGTCATTCTCACCGATCCCCCAGAACATGAGGCTCACTCAAAGGAATCAGTGGAAGAAGTTTATGTTCATGAAGTGGTAAACACAGAAACAAATGAGGAAGGCGTTCGTACCAAGAGTTAAAGGCTTACCCAGAATCTAGGTATTTCTTAAAAATAACAACCCCCCTCTCTAAAAGGCGTCTAGCAAGGGGAAAGGAAAAAGTCTGGTTACCTTCCAACCTAACTCTAGAGAAGGCCAATCACTCCAATTAGAGGAATGGTTCGCACAACGAGAGGTGAAAATGAAGGTGATAAGGATGTTGAATGCAGAACTACTTCAAGGTAGTCTTCTTCTTAAGCATGATGGAGTCAGTCAGTCAAGGGAATTTGTTGTAGCTACTGGGATGGATCATGAATATCATCCTTTAACAGTACACCATCACAGGTCCAATCCTATGGGTTATACGCAACAACAACTAGCAATACTACCATCGGTGGCAGTCCCAATCGTCACAACCGTCCAGACTCCATTTATTGCACCAGTACAGTTCCAAGCTCAACCAGATGGTTCTCAAAAATTAATGACTACCATTAAGCTAGTAATAGCTCGATTGGAAGATGTGGAAGAAGAAAGTTCACCGGTTAAACCAGATAAGAGAGCTTACCCTGAATGGGTAGATGGAACTCCTCCCCCATGAAATATTTCAAGTACCACATTCCCAATTTTTAATGGTTCGAGGGATCCAGAACAACACTTAACACATTTTGTTTCTCATTGTGATACTATGATGGGAACTCCTCAACAACAAGAAGAAGTTAATCTCGGGTGTTTTGAACTGTCGTTACAAGGACTTTCTTTTGTCTAGTATACAAGCTTGTAATCTCGGTCAATTACTGGGTTGGAGGATCTCCATCAGAAATTCCTTCATGAATTCAGCTTAACATTGCCAAAGAAGACAGTTATTGATCTTACAAATTTTATCCAAAGGGAAAATGAAAGAGTTTCAGATTTAATTGCTTGATGTAAGTGATTAACATATTCCTTATGTTTATCACTCCCTCATGAAATACTGTTTCCCATCTGTGTGGAAAATTTGTGTGATGAGTTACACACACCTTTTGATCCCTGTGAAATACACAGTAGGGTTTCGAGACCTTACATCAATTGCTCAGCAGATTGAAGATTATCATAAGAAGACTATGGCTGAAACTCATGTAATTCCACCAGTTCCAGAAAATTGATTAGGGAATGTAGTGACTCCTACAATTACCCTTATACAAGCACATTTTCCTTCTTCCACTTCAAAAGCATCATCATATCGAAGGGCTACACCTCTTGAGTGTTAACAACAAAGGTTGCCTCGTCAAGATGATAAAATAGATCAAAGGCGGAAACAATTTAAAGATTTGAAGAACAATGTTTAATTTTTCCTGAATGAGAAAGTTCCAGGATACTTCATCACGGCTTTGGAAAACAATATGGTTCAGTTTCCATAGCCCGAAAGGCCGAACAAGGAAGGAGATGAAGACCTTCCCAACTATTTCCCATTTCATTAGATGTTGGGGCATCCCATTCAAGAGTGTTTTGTTTTTAAATACCTCCTGCAAAATATGGACTCTGAACATGTAAAAATGAATGGTTATTTATCCCAGGTAGCATGTGTTACTGTTACTGATCTAGAGGAAGAAGGCGAGTGGCATGAAGTCAAAATCAAAATGAGGAGAAATATGATGATTGGATAGTCAGGAAAATGATCAATTGAACTCAAGAAATATTATGAGCACAATTGAAGAAACCTATTGTGTCTTCTGCTATGAATTCGACATAAAAAACCCCATCATCAGAATGAAAATATTTAAGAGGTGGCATAATTCGAAAAAGAAGAACAGTCAGAAGAAGACAAGTTCGTGTCAAAGCCTAAATTGTCAATGTCTCAGGAAGATTTTATGCCATATGCATCAAAAGCACGGGCACCGCCTCACCAAACGGCACAACCTAAACTGGATAATCAGGTAGAGTCTTCGTCTGATGAAGAGTTGATCTTTGGTTCTGTTAACATGATTCATTTAACAGATCAATATGCCAATCACAGTTTTGATCTCGATGAGCCTATGTTCTTTGTATCAAACAGAGGAATTAGAGGAAGACACAAATGTCTGGGATACATGGGAAGACGTGGATATTCCAGAAGACAAAATTTCAATCCTACCCCTATTAGAACATTATATGCATCCGAAACTCATGTAAAATACCTTCAGTAGGCTTAACAAGAGCATGAAATTTCTTCCACGCATGACAGATTCAGTCCTGGTAAAATTATTTTGGAATATCCTTTAGAGGTTACACCTTCTTCCTCTCAGTAAATAAATAGACATAGTCAGTCTAATTTTCCAAAGCCATGAGTATTTCCAACTCCTACCCCGATATAATATGCATCTACTTCCAAAGCATCAACATCTAAGGAACCAGAAAAACCACATGATTTTGTTGGGAAACACAAACCTTTGGACCAAAAGTATGATGTCTTGAAACATTTGTACCAAGTAATGGTCATGTTGTCAATTATGGATGCCTTGAATCTTTCAAAGGATCCTAGGGAGGCACTGATTGGGGCTTTTTCATGTCCTCAAGAATTCAAAACTGAAATTGTTGTGGTTGAAGTCTACAATGTAGAGAATGATCCTACAGAATTCCATACAGTGATATTTTTAACATATGAAGATGAAAATAATGTTGTGCATGGACATATTCGGCATTTGTATTTATCTGGAAAGGTAAATGATGTAGACATTTGACAAGTTATCATTGATAATGTTTAAGGAGTCAACCACATCCCTATTCGTACACTTCGTCGATTGGGCCTCACCGAATCTGATTTATCTCCTTCTAATTTGATATTGCAAGTATATAATAAAAATGAACAAGAACCTCTGGGCGAGATTGCACTCATAACTCAGTTTGGAGACCCTGTATCCAAGTCAAATTTCATGGTTGTTTGTCATGACACAACCTTCAACATTTTTCATGGAAGACCTTGGCTACATCAACATGAGGCCATTCCTTCATCGTACCATCAGTGTCTCAAATATTGTTTCAATGGTCAGATTGAGACATTGTATAGTGATAAATCCCCATTCAAAACATGTGAGTCTCAATACATTGAGGCAGAATTCTATCACATGGAGGGAAAGGAGAAATACACGACATAAGAGGTTACCAAAATTAATACTCCATATGGTTTGAAAAAGATTATTGGAAACCCGTTCATACAAGTGAGTATAGATTATGTGATCCCTATCAGTAAAATTGACTAGATAGACCCAAATCCAAATAATCTTAGAGAAACTTCCATAATTTCGATTATGGATACCAAGCCATACAACATGTTAGAAGTTTCTAATTCATCAAGCATTGATGAAAGTTCAAATGGAGATGTCTTCATTACATCCCTGAAATCTTACAATTCTATAATTCATCAACCAGACCAAAAGAAGTTATTGCAATGTCAGAGGTGAATAATGATTTCGATTATCGATCTGTCATCTCCTCCTTATTACCCAAGGAAGACCATTCACCATCATTAGGGTCAGAAATGGTAGTCTCTTATTCAAAATGTTCAAATTTTAACTTCTCTCCTAATCACTGTAATTATGCTTCATCATCTACTAGGCACGTATAAATAGAAGAAATAACACATATTGAAGAAGAAGAGGAAGATCTCATGGATTCTCCTTAAACATTTAAAGAGGGTATCTCTACCACTATGGATGAACACATAGAAATTAATATGGGTGCAGAAGAAGATACACGCCCCACTTTAATTAGTCCGGCCATGACACTTGAAGAGCCAGAAATGTATACCTATTTTCTAAATCAAAATAAAGATATATTTTCTGGGAATTATACATAAATGTTAGGTCTTTATACCGATGTTTCCACTCATCATTTGGGTATACCAGAAGAACATCAAGGATTCAAGCAAGCCGCCAAAAGAACACACCCATCTTATGCCTCCAAAATTGAATCTGAAGAGGATAAGATTATCAAATCTAACATTGTATGAAAAGATAAATATCCCAAATGGATGGATAATATTGTCCCTGTGAATAAAAATAATGGAAAAATTAAAGTTTGCATTGATTTCAGAGATCTTAATTGGCATTGTCCCAAAGCTGATTTTCCAGTTCTGATCACAAAACTCCTAATTGATGCAACATCTTTCAATGATTCACTTTCTTTCATGGATGGATATTCTATGTATAATCAAATCCGAATGGCCCCAGATGATGAGAAGTCTACCACTTTTTGTTCCCCTCAAGGTGTGTTTTGCTATCGGTTAATTCCCTTTGGCCTGAAGAATGTAGGTGAAATGTATCAACATTCCATGCATTGTATCTTCAAACCCTTTTTAGGGAAATTTTTTGAATGTTATGTGGATAATTTGGTGGTTAAATCTAGACAATGTTCTAATCACTTGGCTGATTTGGAAATCATATTCCAAAAACATCGACAACACAATTTGAAGATGAACCCATTGAAATGTGATTTCAGGGTATCCTCGTGAAAATTTATCAGCTTTGTTGTACGCCATCATGGTATTGAAGATGGCAATGAGAAGACAAAATAAATCCTTGGTATGTAACCTCCTCAAAATTTAAATGAATTAAGAGGACGTCAAGGAAACTTGGCCTATATTTGATGTTTCATTGTCAATTTGGTAGGAAAGTGCTTTCCCTTAACCAAAATAATGGATAAGGGAGTCACATACAAATGGACCGAAGATTTCAATGAGGGATTTTATACACTTAAGAAATATATCTTGATTTCATAGGTATTAATGACACATATTGAAGGAACACCACTTATCCTTTATGTGAAAACCTTAAAGTAGTCTTTGGGTGCCTGCCTTGCCCAAAAGAATGATGTTGGGAATGAAAGCTGCCTTTACTATCATAGTCGGACTATGCTTGAGGCAGAAAATCCATATTCAAGTATTGAAAAGTGTTACCTCACATTAATATTTTCAGTTTAGAAACTGAGACACTAGCTGCAACATCATGAGGTTCAATTGGTATCTCGCAATAACCCGCTAAAATTTACCCTTATTCGTCCTATGCTTACAGGATGTCTATCGTGGTGGGAAGTTATTTTGCAGCAGTTTGATATACAATACATGTCTCAGAAGGAAATAAAGGACCATGATCTGGCTGATTTCCTTGCTGAACAACCTTCAAAAAAAGATACATCTTTAGATAATGAAATTCCTAATGAAAAAGTATTCTCTATTTAAGATAATCATAAAACATGGGAAATTTACTTTGATGGTGCTTCCAGAAGTCCAACAGGGAAGAAAATGGAAGATCCTAAATTCCACAATGTTGGGTTAGGAATTGTTCTTATTTACCTAGAAAGGGCATTTCTATCCTATTCATTCTTTTGTTGGGAGGTGGTACAAATAATGAAGCATAATATCAAGATCTCATTGTAGGATTAGAGTTGGCACTTCAGGCACATGTGAATCACATAAAGGTAAAATGTGATTCAAACATGGTAATAAAACAAGTCAATGTGGGTTATGACATCAGAAAATAATAGTTAATCCCTTTGTGTGATTATGTCATAGAGTTAATGGTGGTATTTCCTTCGGAAACAACATTTTCTTCTGTCTGACGATCACAAAATTCTCAATCAGACGAACTAGCTAATATATTCCTAGCTCTGGAAGATCTAAATCAAGACGAAACAATCATCAGAATTTCCCACCATCATATAGTTACACCTTATGTTCAAATCATAACAGAGGAAATAAATGAAATCAATCCCATTCCTGAACCATATGATCATACTACAGGGTGGATGACACCTATCAGGGAATACCTTCAAAATGGAACACTCCCACCTGATAGTGCCGTGAAAGAACAATCCTGGTGATGTGTGGTCAATATTACTCTTTATGATAGCTCAGATCACAAAAAAATTATCTACGAGTGAGGTATTGATGGAATTCTCTTCAGATGTATTGATGGTGAAGATATAATGGCTATCATGAAAGAAGTACATGCAAGTGTCTTTGGTGCCCACCAGTCTGGACATAGACTTTCTGACCAAGTTCGAATACATGGACACTTCTTGCCTCAATGATACAAGATTGTGTTGATTTCACTATGACGTGACATTCTTTCCATGTATTCGCCAATTTCAACCATAAACCCTAGATTTACTTCATAGAGCTAAATACTCATGGACATTTTCCACGTGGGGAATGGATGTAGTAGGACCTCACCCTTCGGCTACATCAAAGTTGTTTAAGTATATTCTTACTCCTACTGACTTTTTTTCCATATGGACAGAGGCAATACCTCTCAAGGAAGTTAGTTTTAAAAGTATTATTAGCTTCATCAAGTCTATCATCAGTACCATATTTGGTGTCCCTAATACCTTTTTGAGGGGCAATGGCACCAACTTTTGTTCATCCAAGGTAAGGATGTTGTATCAAGAATTCAACATCAAATAAAACCATTCACCATTGTATCAGGTTGCGGCCAATGGCCAAATAGAGGCCTTCAATAAGAATCTTTCAAACATACTTCAAAAGATGGTGGATAATGATATGAAATCATGTCCTGATAATCTTTTTCAGGGTTTGTGTGATTATCGGACCACCACTCGCACTGCTACGCGGTCAACTACGTATTCATTGGTATATGGAAAAAAAGCATTATTTTCCATTGATGTTCAATTACCATCACTCAAAGTATCCATTTCTTATCAGTCATCTACAAATGAGAAATCTCAAAAGCAATTGGATGAATTGGAATAGTTATATGAAAAAATATTGTCCACTCTGAACCACATGGAAGTCTATTAGAATTGAATAGCACATGCTTTCAACAAAAAAGTTCATCTTCATTCATTCATTCATGGAGAATTGGTATTGGTCCTCAGATCTCCAATGATACCAGGAATGAAGCCTCCATTTATTGAGGAAAAATGGGAAGGACCTTATTCAATACATATGTTCTACTCCAATGGAGCTTATTATTTAATCTCAATGGATGGAGAACTCATTAAAACTATAACCAATGACAGATTATGGAAAAATTATTCTATGTTACACAAATAATCACATCCTGCATGATGTTAAACTGCAAAACCATCATCTTGGATACAAGATGATAAAATGTACAACCCAACATCCTAAATGACGTAAAAATGTATTTTCCTACATGACATTAAACTATTCACATATTCATCCTTCTTGATGTTAAACTGTGATATTGTCCCCATTTTCATCCACCATGACGTTAAACTGTGTATACATCATACCCGACGTTAAACTATAAATTCCCCTTGCTCATCCTATATGAAGTAAAACTGAAAAAGTCCCTTATACATCCAACATGCCGTTAAACTATATTTTTTCACTGCTATTTAACATCAAGCTGTGCAGCACTGGTCCATGCATATGTCCTCAAACTATTTTAGTCCCCACTGCATGACTTTAAACTGCATGGTCCCCACTATCCTTGTTGTAAGACATTAACCTGTATATCCCATCTATCTTCCAACATGAGATTAAACTGAGTCCCCTCTTTTTCTTCCAACATGACGTTAAGATGTTCTTCCGAGTTGCATGATGTTAAACTGCCAAGCACCCCATGTCTGTGACGCATGTTATTTAAACTATGAAACAATCCCTTCTATGTCCAACATGACATTAAACTATGCATCATTAGGGTTGTTGTTACCTCTTTTTTCTCACAACTAGCATGAATCACATAACATTAGAGTAAAAATTGACTCTAACTCCCTATTTGGTCTGTTAATCATGTGTTAGTCCCAATATCGTTTTAGGTCATTGTCCTCAAGTACAACACAATCACCAATTCATTCTTCAACTGAACTACACAGACTTTGATCCTTGCCTTCTAGGTGGGTTATATAGGCAAACCTCCCAAGGATCAAGCCCAAAACCAATCTCTTCATGTTGGTTCACCTCCGTCTCATAAGATTTTGATCTGTGAAGTAGACCAAAACCAATCTCTTCACATTGGTTCACCTTCATCCCACATGACGTTAAATAGTATACATCCCTTTTTTCCCTTCTATATGAAAATAAACTGTGCAACACCATCATCCTAGCTATATGATGTTAAAATATACATTCCCCCTCTGTCCCTCGACAGAGAGTGAATCATCATTGACATTGATCTCCAATAAAGTCAAACATCAAAGTTTACGTGCATACATGGTAATGCCTGAACAAATAATCTTGGGTAAAACCATCATTGCACTAATGTCCCCTTTCACCCTTTACTTGTATGAACCAAATCTATACAAAGGGTATTTTATGAACTACGTGTGGCTTGATTCTCATCCTTATGGGATACTTAGGAACACTCGATCGTCCCTTGAATCTGAACCCTAGTCGTTAGTCTTAACCACAAATTCCACTTTCAGTACATTGACTGAATGGATCCCCTAGGAGTACATGAATGTGGTATAAAAACCCTGGTCTTTATTCACATCATGTTTATAATAAACACACAATGTGTCTCCCTCATTATGGTCTGAACTCTACGACCCTAAACTAAGATCTCCTATATTCTCGTCCCACATGACATTAAACTGTATTTAAAAAAGTATGTATGGATTGATTCCTATTATTTTTGGATACATATTGAATTCGAACATCTCAATTTAGGACCCAGCCACAACATGATTATGGATAGCACCTGTCTATGTATCTCCTTTATGCATTGGAAAATGACCATTTTGATGTGTCAAACTCCCAACCTTAAATTCTTCCAGATCTCCATAACCCTTTAATTGACTTCTGGTCACAAAAATGTCTGATACCTAGGAATTATTTTTCCTGGCTATGCAGCACGTTCACTTAGGTGGCCATACATAAGTAGTCTACATAACGGACCTTTCAGCCAAAAGATGCTATTATTTGACTATACAGCCAATTCCCATAGGTGGCTCTATATAATTCAAACATCTTATGGGGTTTTCAAAAAGTGGTAATATCATTCTTGGGGGGGAATCCGATTTTTTCCTTCTTTTTCTTAATGTCAATATGTAGGTATCCACAGAAATAACCATCCTTAACATATTTATACAATACTATTTTTCATGATCTGAATGTATTCAAGTCTTTGGTATATATTTCTGTTCCCTACGTTTAGGTCATACCTTAACAAGAGTGACATTCATCCAATTCTTTGATAATCTTGATTGGTAATATCCTCTCCATATTCAAGTACATATCTTCATAGAGAAGACTCTATGCTTTGGAAAATATGAATATCCATAAACTTCCACTGTATTTTTAACAATATAAAAGAAAACATTCTAAGAGTTCTTTTTCCTGACTATTTAGTATGTTCCCCTTGGTGTCCTTGCATATGTAGTCTACATAACAGACCTGTCAGCCAAAAGATGCTAATATTTGACTATGCATCCAATGCCCTTAAATGGCCCAGCATAATTCACCCCCCTAACAGGTTTTTCAAATAATGGTATCTTTATTCCTAGGAAATTCATTCTCTAATTCCTTTTAGCCCTTTTCCCATATCATTCCTCAGATTCAATATTTCTTATGTCCCAGTTTACAATGTTTTCCCATCCATACATGAAAGTGGTAATATGTTTTCTAGAAAATTATCAAGGAATTGAGTCAATTTTAATCCATTTGGTCACAGATATTTGACCTTTAAATATTATCATTTTCATTTCCAACGTACGTGACATTAAACTGCCCACAAAAGACAAGGGAACTCTTATCAAAAGTCAATTCCCAGCTCACTAAACATACATTTTTTATTATTTAGGTAATAATGAGCGAAAAAAAGATTCAATGTTTGTGGGGTTATTTTTATAATCATAGCAAAAATAAAACTATTCTTACTAGGCACATTTTCTTAGGTAAAATTAATTAAATCATGTAGAAAGAGAATTTAAGCACAAATGATTGAAGATGAAAGTTTTTTTCATTAATTCGTAAGAGTTAGAAGGACATCCATAAACTCGAGTCTCTTCTCTTTTTCAATAATCACAAGAGGATTTCAACATCACACATAATTTGATTTAAGGCTTCCCGGGATTCTTCAGCAGCCACCTAGAATTCTATCATTCAACTCGATACAATTACAGAAACAGTGATAACAACTCTTATATAAACAATTTTAAATGAATTTTCTCATGTGTGGTTTGAGAAAATTTTATACTTATCAAACACTGACTTTGTTTCGGTCCAAGAGACATGGAAGATGGATACATGGATTTGATAATGGAGCATTGGAAGTAAAGATCAATTTGGAGAGATTACACTTTTATAATATTGTTCTAATGTCCTGATAGTATTATCTCCACCAACCAGAATTAGAAAACATATCAGCATAAGGGTTTTCTATTTTCATATCTGCGACTAAATGGCATGGAGGAAAAATTTTACAGTTCACACCATTTTTTCTCCACTTAATGAACTACATAACCGAAATAGAGGGGTACAATTGCAGCTACATCTCAGGTATATAGTTATTTTATTTTGGAATATTTACTCCATGTAGATGACCATGTCCATACAATGGCAGATAAATGAACTGTGGGAAATTAATATAATAATTTTTCAAGTACTTGGCCAAATCTGAGAGAGCACTATCAAAAATATTATAGTAATTGTTTCCAAAGATGTTCATCATGTAATCAATCTGCTTACTAGATATATCATCTGCCGATCCTATTCTTTTTTGATCCATTGAATCTGCACAAACATCAGATAATTAGCTTTTAAATAAGTTTATTTTTCATAAAATTTGTTAATAAACTCAAAAAAATGGCAAAGTCATTAAGGCACTCAAGTCCCATATTGGCGCGCAAGTCCCATGTTGTTGTGAAAGTACCAGTTGATCGCGTAAGTGTTACTGAGCTAGTATAGGCGCACAAGTTAGAAAATCACTACAGTAACATGACACAAACAGAAGCATGTATGAGTGAAAAATCCAGGCACTTATGCGTTGAGAGAGTGAATATTTGGAAGCTAGGTGCTTTGCATGAGAGTGGAACCCATTATTATAGGCGAGTCCATACCCCTGCGCGCTGAACCATGCTCTCCAGAAGCATACCTGCAGGCCTATTACTTGTGCGCATCAGCTCCTTATTTCTCATTTTCCTTAGAGTCAAATCCTCATTCCTTTTTCGGATACAACTCTGAGGGGGACTTTTGTTGACGATCATTTCTATCACAGAGTTTAATGAATGGAAAAGTATAATACCTTAACCACAAAGAGATTAATCCTTTGAAGAACATAAAAATTTGACAAAGGCATGAACACAGATTTTTTTAAGCATGGGTCGCTCAAGTTTTACTATGGTCGTGCAAGAATAATTTCGCACCACACTGTGGTCGTGTATGTGACTTGCACACCCTATTCTATTTTCACCCAAAGTCTTAAATGAATTATAAATACCCCATGTGGGCCCCCCATTTCGAGGACAAAAAATCCAAAAGTCAGAATTATGCTCTCGGCACCCTAGTCTTTTCTTGAAGTCTTCTGAACACTTATAATTTAATTTATTACCTAGAATGGAAGATCTAATGAGGTGGAACGAGGACTAATTTATTATATTCATCAACACTTGTGTGCCTAACTGTCTAAGACTTAAGGTATATGGCCACACTTGCGCGCCACCATACCCCTTAAACAGAACATGGCGCCAACCTTTTGGAAGCCTTTAGGGATAATACTAAGGGCTTGAGCCAAGTCTCACCCAAGAATTACCCTATTGGCTAACCGTCTCCCATGTACACCAATGTCGCGCAAGGATACATGCACGAATAGGACTTGCACGCCTGACTAATACTTGCACGCCTAAACAAGACTTGCACACCTGGCTCTTTTTAGGTTCCCCTCCTTCCTATTCACTTCCTTTCTTCCAATTCGCCTTTCCCTTTAAAGATCTAGCATTCAAAACCTTCTCCAAGGCCACTTATGGAAAGGTTTCTTTGTTGGAGTCCTTATTTGAAAGGATTTATGTGGATTATCTCTCAAAACCATGTAATTTATATAACTTTAGATCACTACGGTTAGAGGTTCCCTTCATTCAACCTCCTCCCGTAAGATGAGAGAATCTTTAAACTGGGCATCCTCATTATGAGTAAGCCCCAATCATAAGTTAAATTCTCCCTTTAATCTGGTAATCCCCCTTAAGAGTATTCCCTAAATAAAGAATCTAAATCTCAATAAATAAGAAATACATTTTATGGATTCTGTTAATGGGAATCCTCCTTAGGAGTAAACCCAATGTCCCCATTAACTTTTGGCCTCCTTCTCAAGAATATTCCACAAGTTACAAGTCTCCTTAAATTGGGCCTCCTTCGTAGGAATAATCCCTAGTCATAATTTCCCTTAACTTGGGCCTCCTTATCAAGAGTTAGCCCCAACCTTATTTTATATTGATTTGGGTTTCCTTCTCCGGAATAAAACCCAGCCATATGTTCCCCTTAATTTGGGCATCGTCCTCAGAAGTATGCCCGAAGTTAGAGTATATGAATATCCATAAACCACGAATATCTTTATAGACCTTGTTCCTAGGCTTCTTCCCCTAATTAAATCATAGTTTTCATCTAATTCGGCAGTCACAGATACATAAGTCCCATATCATTCCTTGTGATCACATCTTTCATGGAACAAGTCATCAGTTTTATAGATACCTCTTGTTTCTCACACCAAGCATGACTCACATGATCATATAGTGTAATAGTAACTATGACACTTCTCTTTGGGCCATTAATCATACGTAAACCCCACACATCTTACTCAAACTACGAAGACTATGATCTCCTCCTTAAAAGTAGAGTACGTAGGAAGCCTTTCTAAGGTTCAATCCCATCACTCATTATTTCTCATCCGTCCCATATGACATTAAACTATATCTTAATTCCCAAACTACATGAGTTCTGATTCCTTTTCTATCAAGGATATGTAGGTATCCCATCTGTGAGTAAGATCCAAACTCTGAAATAATCCCTATCCTTCGGAATAATAATAATCTTCAAGTGCCCCACTGAGTGGCTTTAAAACCATTATGGTCATCATAATGACCAAGATATTTCTCTATAATTTATTGAAGGATACAATTGACTAAGGTTATCTAATAGATATAGATGACTCTCCATTGATGAAGAACCTCAGATACATATAAGAGATTCTCTAAATCCCATACATATCAATCATTTATTGCAAATTCTAAAGAAAATTCACTTTAATGCTTGGTAAATTAATAAGGATTCGTGAACATAACATTAATCTATAATGAGTCCTGAAGTAAACAATAATTCCCCCCAAAAAGGTGTGATGTGTCTGACCTCTAATTATCCTGATCAATGATAATTATTAAGCCTCATTAGTCAACAACTAATGAGCACATACGTTTGTAATGTTGGTCAAAATATATATATAATCATTCGATGTTTCTATTTCTACGAATAATACCGTTAGTAACCGATTGGAAAAGTTCGAACCTTAAACAAACGAGGTCTTCCCCATTTCAATGGAGAAACAATTTAATATATATATAATAATCTGCATTAAACATAAAAAAATGGTTTGATGACAATAAATAAATATGATAAAAGAAATTGATAAACTATTGTCCCAGAATGTGGTAAATTAACACATCATAAACAGTTTTTTCAATCCATTCAAATAAAATATGGGGAAAAGTGAGAGGATAATGAAATATACCATTAAAATAACAACATAACTGTATATGTATGTTACTAGACTTATCATACTATTTGGGTGTAGATAATTGAGGAAAGATACAAGAAAACAAAACAATGTAAAAGAATTTAATGATTTCGGTTGAGGAATTTGCCTCTTGAGTTTATCTCCATTGAGAACCTCTTAAGGGGAGTGGTTTTGCTTTTTTGATTTTACTAGGGGATTTTGGAAGTGGCGGTGGAGCATGGTGAATGATTTGGGAATAATATTTGAATGGGACAAGGCTTTAGATGAGTGGATAGAAGAGGTAGTGAGGGGGGTTATAGTGGAGGAGAGGAGGGTTTTCATAATATTTTAATCATTAGTTTAGTAATTTCATTGAAGACCAGAAATAATGATGATTAAATGAACAAAAAATTTAAATTGTGAATTTTAGTTTTAGTTAATGGCCTTACATAATCTATACATTAGCATATGACATCATGATTAATTTATTTATCATTTATCGGAAATCATCATATTTTACTATTCTTCAAAATTTCAAGTATTTTAGAAAAATAAAAAAATTCCCCCTAACCATTTATCAACAAGTAGAATCCAAAAATGACGTCCATTTTAAAAAAATATTTTTTCATATGATTAATTTATTATTTAATTAGACTCATAATTTATTATTAAAAACCAATTTTAAAACATTCGGTTACTTATTCTAAAATATTAGTACATTATACTTTCACATGAATCTTATTTATAACTATCATAGGAAAGGATACTATTCATTAGGTTATATCTCTATTAATAAGGGTATGTTAATATTCATAATGGTATGTTACTATTTACTAAAAATTATGTTTTTATTATTGACTCCAAATAACTTACTTATCACAACCATGTATGTCAGATTTTAGAAATTCCGAACATAGGCTTGAAAAACATATGTTTAAAGATCAAATAAAACATATTAGTTCATTATGTTTTCATTTTGTGTGATTATATATAAATTTTTATAAAATTATTATTTCCATTGATAAAACATTGGGACTTTACACTCATTGTCTAAATCCCATTAATATTCACACATGTGTGCAGTTTCATTAATCTTTGATAAATAAATTTCTATTTTCTATATGAATTCTTTATTATACGGATTGAAATTCATAAGAAATTAATTAATAACTTTGACTAAATACTCTAGTATTTAATATTTAAATATTCTTTTAATATTAAAACAACATCAAAAAAATTCTCATAAAAAAATTAAAAGCCTCCTTATGTTATTTTATTATACACCCATTTTTATGAAGAGTGTTATTTACAACGAATTATGTATTTTTCAAATTATTTTTAACATAATTATTATCAAAACATTCTTATGATGATATTTTTATGTGTAGTTTAATGAAAATTGTGTATATTAAATATTAAATTGATAGATCATAACAATTCAAAAAATCTCAATTGAATCTGTTATAAATACATCAATGGTTACCTTATTGTATATCATTTCTATTGGAAATTCATCAAAAAAAAGGGTGAGCATATATGCCAATGATGGATTTAGAAAAAAAAAATAAGGCAAGTTATAATCATTGATAAAACATAATTCATGACATAATAACATAATATATATGGTATAAAATTGAAATATTGTAATAATATAAAAATGAGACAATTAGAAGCATATCACCATGGTACACCCCCACAATGTCATAAAACATATTACAAAGGATGATCACTAATGAATCCTAAAATATTACAAAGGAATTATACCATGGGAACATAAACATTCTATATTAAATGATATGTACCTTAACCAATTCTTTGGATGATTATTAGGGATGACCCTTTACATATATATCATTATATGTTCTATATTGATTATATATCAAAGGAAAAGAATTCATTATGCTATCCCATGAGTAATTAATGTTTTTTTTATTAATGGAAGTATCTAATCAATTAATTATATTTATATCTATATGAAACCACTTGAATGAAATTTGTGTTTGTTATTTATAATGAGGAGTCATGGAATAATAAATCGTGAAATGATTTCCAAAACATAATATGTTTACATAATAGTTTCTAGAATTGGATAAATGATGGAGAAAGGTAGTATCACATTTATAGTGGGTCATTTTAATAGTAATTTAATGATTATAAAACATTATAAATATAATTAATGAAAAATCAAAAGGATTTTTACAAAGAAAGTACTTGAGTAAAAGGATAGAAGAAGTGGTTTTCCATACCATCAGTGATAACTTATTAAAAAATAATAATAAGGACTTAAAACCGTATAAACTCATTGGAGAGACTATAGATAAGGAAAATTAGAGGAAACTAGTGTTCAATGTCTCTAGAGTTTCTATCAGAAGAAAAATATAGAGAATTTTTTTATTAATTTTAAAAAAATGTTTCTGAATCTTAGATATAAAATATTAAAATCATTATAGACACCATTGCTTTATCCCATGGTTTCTAGTATTGTAAAGAAATTATTTAGACTTTTAATATTTTATGATCTAACCATATGTCACAAACAACAACTAGGGCTCATACATGACTACCCCAAGCCTGCTATCATAGGCTAGGGGATGGAGACAAGAACCAAAAACACATATCCATAAAATGGGAAGGTATTGCCTCAAAACCTGTACACACACAGACATGGCACACTGCACACATGAAACAAAATGTAAGATGAATGGTAAACCAAAACTTAAAACCACCACTGGGTGTAAAAGTATGTAATGAAAGTAAAGGGGCCAGAATTGAAGACCAACAGAAATGGAAGAACATCAAATAGAAAAATATCTCATGAGGTCCCCCTCCAAGGAACGTACCTCCAGGGTATGCACAACTCATCACTATAGCACTCCACATAAACCGATCAACTCTATCCACTGTTTTTTAATTACCACTAAGCACCATCAAGCCATGACACATTATGACACAGTCAATATGTCCGTTGTCTACACAAGACACAACAAGGTTTGTGTGAACCATGTGAAGGGGTGATTATAACAATACTCAGAAGGGACCCCGAGACCCCCGAAGGTCTCTCATAATTCCACAAAGGAAAACCCACAATGCATTATCTGAATCACAAAGCACAATGAAAAAGATAGATAGCCCAATGTATAATTTATGTACATAAGTACAAATTATTAATAGTTTAGGTAGATATTCTTATTCTGCCATGAGGATCTGCTACTAACCTACACATAATTGTTCAGTGCTGATCCACATAGGATTCCTCGGTGATGATCCCCACATGATCACTTGAAGCTCATCCACATAGAATCTCTTGGTGCTTATCCACACAAGATCTCTTAGTGAAAATCTATACAGTATTTCTTGGTGCAGATCCACATAGGATCACTATTCATTCTTCACGTATCGGTTACACACTGGATTTCTGGACAAAGAACGCTTGATTTCTAGAGGATCTATTCCCAAATCCATCAGTTGTATTCCAATATGAATGAAGTCCCATGAAGAAGTAACCTAATGAACCACCTTGTCATACGGCCCCCAACCCAATAGATAGTTCATCAACATGACATCTGGTTGTATTTGAGATCGATCCAACATGGATGTTCTAATTTTTTTTCCAATATTCAAGTATAGTATCATAAAAGGCCAGCCTCATCCTAAGGTTTCCACCGCCACAGATGTTTCTTCAAACGTAAGTCTGGTTTAGTTGATATGACCATTTAAGCATAAATATTTCTAAAAGGGTATAGATCTGGTCCGACCCGATCAGACTGACATGACTCGGACCATTAGGATCAGTGCTCTTGGCCATGTAACCGCCCAAACTGTTTTCTTGGTGCGGGTGTGTGCTCCCCTTATGGAATGGCCTAGTGGTTTGGTTTTTTAAAGTTGCGGTGTCAGATTTCACCACACCTTTTGGCCGGTCTCCTCAGACTGGTCAGTCATGGGACCCGTAGGGGGCAGGACCACCCTCTTCCATAGATCAAAGCCTTGACCATCCAACATGGCACACTACAACAATGCTCTATCATAGCATGCTACATGGTGACTCCACAACCAGCGATGACCGGCCTCCCCTTTCGTCTGTGGTGGCTCGGAGACAAGAACCTCCACCATAACATTCTTTCATGGACCTCCCTTGTTATTAACGTGGTCGAGGTTGTCAATAATCAATTTTCTATCATGAATCCTTTAGTCATTGCCTATTCTTTATGGCCTGCAGGTGCCGGCCACCGCCGTCTTCGGTCGTCACCTGCTTCATGTCGGTGTAGCTTACACTTGCCTCCTAAGAAGCTATAGAGGTTAGTTTCCTATACTAATTGCACCTACAGGCCACACGAGATGATGGCATAACAGTATGGCTCTCATTATGGCCTTTCCGCATTGTTTCTCAGCCTCCCATGATGAATCACCAATGAAACCAAGAACGGTGGAGGGTCTGACCCTTGTTCGTTCAGCCCCCACCCTCCCCATTAGCATTATATCATGGAAAAAATTATTGAAACATAAAATCTCCCATAAAAAACACCGCATTATCCTCCATAAATATAGAAAAAAACGTGGATCAACATGTTGGATGGTTTATATTTGTTTTTAATAATATTATAATGGTGATATGAGAGGAATTAGGCAAGTAACCCGTACCATGAGCTTGTTATAAGACGTTGCTGATGAGGAAGGAGTGTCCATGTCCATGGGTGTTGCAGATGAAGGAAAACATTCATGTCCTTTGGTACTAGTCGTTGAATCCTCCAATGGTTTTCGAAGCCTTGTTCTAGGTTGGTGGAAGTTCTTGCAGCACATCGTTAGAGGTTCCTCTCTTGATTTCCAAAAAACCCGTGCCCTAGAATTGTTTAAATAAACAAAATAGAGGATCAATACACCAAAAAATTAAATAAGTTAATTAATGAATTAAATTAATAAACCTATTAATTCTCCCAATGGTTTGGTTATACAACCAAGTGTTACCTTTCATTTCATGGTCTAAAAACCCTGCTATCCCGCCACCACTGCTTAATTGTTACAAGAAAGAATAAAATAACTCATTGAGTTATTTTACTATTTTTTTGTATATTTCAAAAATTAAAAATTTCATCTGACCCTTTCTGGTTGTTGTTAGGCTTCCCATAAGCGAATCCCAGTGCTGTGAATTCAATGGTACCCTTGGATTTTTAATCCGAGCACTGGTTCAAATTATAGAAATTTTTTCCCACATGTTTACTGAACGTACCATAAAAATGTTCAAAATTTATTAACCGTCAACATCGAACCACATCGGTCATTGTTTTTATATACCTAAGGGAAATACGCCCTGATGAGTTCAATTGTCCTCTTTTATTTTTAATCAATGTTATCATTTATGAGTTAAATAATTTAAAAATAAAATAATTGTTCCCTTATTATTTTATTTACAGCCATAAACTAAAGTCCATTATTGGCCCACGACTGCCAAGGTTAGAATCTACATAAGGAAATCATACCCTTCCATGATTAGTGGTTGTCTAGGATTTTTAATACCAGTCACCATTCGTGAGTTATAATCATTTGAAAAATAAATGAATTTTATATCATTTTTTTATTTACTATTATTCCATTTGAGGGTTTTCTTACTGGAGTCCTGCGCTGATTAAACATAATTCGCTCTTAGGGTAAACACACTATCATGAATGCAACAGTTCCATAAGATTTTTGATCCGAGCACCTGTTAAAAAGTTATTACATTTTTTTAGAAAAATTCCCACACGTGATATTTAAAGAATAATTGTTATTTGGACGGATCATTCTGGGCACTCCAGTCCTCAAAATCAAGTGCCGTCAATATTCACATCCTCATAATAAAACCAGATAAATAAATAAATTATATAGAAACTACATGAAATTATATTCTCCCCATATTGGGGCATTATATTCATGAAAGACAAAACAAAAGAAAATAAAACAAATGACTTTACTATGCACGAATCTAAGCCAGGCACACTCATGTTCTCTCCAAGAGGGTCATGTGCTTCCATCGTACTTTCACCAAAGGATAGACTCCCCTCAATGGAATCACTCTGGTTGATCATATATCTCTACTAGGAACACCATACAAGTCGCCCCATCATGAAAGTACAACTCTCCCTAGTCGATAACAAGGAATGGATCGCGCACACATCTCCTCTGCTGCGATACAAAGAAAAACATTATGAATCCAGTGCATCTGTAGAAGAAGAGATAGATAGTACTCTACCTCGCCAACTCCACTAAGAATCTGTAAAGGATTACTGATCCTCATAGATTGTTTGTCACCTTGGTCGAATCTTCACAATCCTCATTGGGGTGAGACCCATAGGGAGACATGGTATCCCTGGTCAGACTCTAATGGTCTTTGTCTCCTATAGGAAAAAGACTTATTCCTACCATTTATATCTTCATCCTCCCATGGATGATCTCCACCTTCTCAGTTGTAGCTCATACCAACTCTGGAACCATATTTTTCGACTCCCTAGGGTATTTCCTTCATTGAGGTGGTCTACACGGTCACCCGTAAAAGACCTCAAACAGTGACATGGAGGTGGTGGTGTGATAAATGTTCTTGTATAATAACTCAACCATTAGTAGATGATCCTCCCATATATGAATAAAATCTAGGACACAAGCACAAAGCATGTCCACCAGGGATTGTTTAGTCCACTCCATCTGACCATCTGTCTGGGGTTAAAAATATATGCTAAAGTGTGTTGTAACTTGATGCTCATCATTCACATACTAATGAGTGAGTCCTTGTGAGATGTACTCTTCCACCACATTATCCATCCCGAGACACCATTACTAACTCCAGAGGTCTTGGTACATCTTTTCCACACCCGGATGTACCACAAATGGGGATGTGTGGAACTCCCTCAATCACCTCATCTTATAGTGTCACTGGAACAATGGTGCATCCTCTAATATGGAGGATGTTCTCCCCACTTTTAGAAAGCATTAAGAAGCATGTCTGGAAAATATTTGAGCCCATAAGGTCTTAGGGTCTGTGTCCCCAAACTGTTCATAAAAAACTCGCTGAAGGAGTGGGGGAGTGATAGTCATAGAATAGAGGTAAGATGCCCCATTAATTTCCATAAAGGATATCTTCAACGCGACTAGCTTCTCTGTCACCTCACTCAGCCACATCAGACCAGATTCCCTACTGAGTGTGTCTTCCACCATGCCCCCCTTCCCAAGAGTATAGACTATCTCAATGTCATAGTCCTGGTGGAACTCTATACATCACCATTGTTTAATCATTGGAAAATACAATGGGACCATTTCCATCAACATGAAATGCTACCCATTTTAGCTGATTAGTGTTCCATCGACCCTGTTTTGGTAGTTACTCATTCTCCAAGAAAATTTGGTTAAAGTACCGATAATCCACAAATAGCCTAAAAACACTAGGTCATACTAAGCCCTTCCTCTACAAGTCTCTCAACTATACTCTCTTCTCCCAAGGTACTCTGGGATCCATATGATATGAATTTATAGATATTGTTGCTATCCCTGGGTAGAAACCAATGCAGAAGTCTCTCTTTTTAAGTGGATGTAATCCTGTGAATATCATTTGAAAGTATGTTCCCAAACTATACCAATACTATTGGGAAAAAAAATCAAAACACCTACTTCCTCGAGGATAATGTTGGGTGACTCAAGAGTGATCGGTTACACCGTCCTATGAATGAGTTTATCCGATGCATCCTAGGTTTCCTTTTTCTCTAACCAAGGAAAACCCAAATCCAATGTTGTAAATATACCACAACCTTTTTTCCTAAAATAGTAAATCTGAGCATGAACGTTGGATGACCACTCCATACTCAAACTAAAATCGTAAGGCTTCAATGCTTCCACCAAGAGTTTCCACCCGATACTCTCACCTAAATGGTCAGATCACACCATCGGAATAAGTGTTATTATCAATTATCCCCTCTTATGTTTCTACAGACGTAAAGGTCAAATCAACAGTTTAACTGGAAACTCTTGGTCTTAAAAAATATTTTTGACAAGAAGGAATGATTAGTACCATTGTCTATTAAGTATAGAAGCTAGGAGTAGACCATGAACATACCTCGAATCATTCATGGAGCCCTTGGGTCACACTACTTGATTGCATGCAGCTACTCCCTTGCCCTATCCTCTATCTCCCAAAGAATACTGTGTACCAAAATGGGCTGGTGGTTATAACATCTTGAAATGTACAACACTTCCTACTACTCTCCTAGCTCCCCTTACACATCTTCTGTACTATAGAATCATCTTTCCCTATTCTCGAAACATTTTACATGTCAATGTCTCTAAGAATTACGTTGGTTTCTTACATTCCCACTATTGAAATTCCCTGGATTCATCAACCGAGACAAATAATTTTCAACCACATTGGTTCTCTTTAGAGCCCTAACATAAGTAAGAATGTACCAAGGAAAAATGGTGGCTTGGATGTCCCTAAAAACATCTTTCTTGGAGGTTTGAGTCCTGATACATTGTTCTTATAATATTCATCGTGTACCTAGTATGGTTGGTACACCTCGATGAATACTCAATAAATAACATATAGTAATGTAAAAATTGTAGAAGCTCTATGGAAAAAACCATATAATTTCAAGGTAAGATAATCCCTTCCTTGAGGAAGGTTTTCAAGATCTATCCACAGAAAAAATCACCTCATCGTAATATAGGGTTAATATAAACCCTTCCATCTCCTTGATGAGCCACATAGAATGCTCACTGCCAAGACCACCATCTGATATAATGGTGCCTTGTCTAGATGGGAACATAGTCACCCCATCAAGATAGTCCTTATCCACATGTGAGTCGGGCTCACATCAGATCCAAAGGTGTATAAGTTACTGAATATCTGGAAAAGCACTGAGCCAATATCTGTCCTATACTAGTAGCGCTGGTAGTAAATGCTGACCAACGGGGAATGGTATCAATGGGACACCGCCTGAGGGTACCATCATGGGAAAAAATACTTTTACTAAAGCATCATCACATTGTGGACCATCCTCAATGTTATGCATTGTAATCCTGAATCATTGTCTTCACGAATGCATCTTATAAGAGAAAAAAGATAAACCATGGTTAATAAGTTATACCTTGTTAGATGACACAAAAGAGATAAAAAGACAAACACTTCAAAACGCGCAATCATTGTTTTCATATACCGAGTCGAAAAACAGAAATGAGGGTCAGATTGTATGGATATGTCGGCCACCGCACTAACACGAGACTCCCTAGATGGAAATACAAACTCAAGATAGTTAACATTATTGCTCTATTGAAAACATAGATTCTTAATTCTTTGAGTACAATAAACCAACTTTTAAACAACTTTGTCACAACCCGTACACCAGGGCCCATGTCGTGATTCACCCTAGCCTTCCTTCCATAGGCTAGGTTTTGGTGACGAGCACCATAACGTCATATCCCTAAAATGAGAAGCCATTGCCTCAAAACCTGTACACACATAGACTAGGAACACTATGCACAAGAAAAACACAACTGAGTAAAAATGGAACATCTAGAACTAAAAACTACAACTGAGGGTAAATATAAGTACAAAAACTAATGTGGATAGAATAAAAGCCCAAAAGAAATTGAAGTAAAACCAAAAAGGAAAAACTATTCATACGGTCATCCGCCAAGGATACTAACTAAATGGTAGGTATATCTCATCACTACGGCTCTGCATGTCAACCGAACAACTTCATCCACCATCTGTCAATCACCTACGAGCACCATATAGCTCTAACTCTATAAGATTCCATCATGATGTCTTCGGTATGCATAAGACACAAAAAGGTGTGGGTGAATCCCATACTGGGGTGAGTATAATAATATTCAGTAGGGATCCCAAGAACCCCAAATGTCTCTTAGAATTACATAGAGTAAAAACAAAAAAAAAATGATGTAAATCAAAAATAAATAAAGAAAAAGATAGCTCACACAATTTATAACATAAGTACTTAAATAAAGTTGATTAGTCATAAAGATATATCATTTTATATTGTCATGAGGCTCTACTACTGACCCACACAGGATCGCTTAGTGCCGATCCCGAACGGATCCCTTTTGTAATGCCCCGACCCCAGTTACCTAGAGTCGATTCATTATTGCGTAACATTGGCATGATCACCAAAGATCAAGTCTCAAAAGACCGATTAGTTTAGTATCCTTGGAAAAACTAGATACATTCATAAATGTTACATTACATCATAAAGTGAAAACCTACAATACCAAAGTATCCATAGTCCACACTCATATCCCCTTCAGACTATCCCTGCAGGTCAGTCATAAAATATTTCTTCACATCCTAAGAAAAATAAAACATTGAAAGGGGTGAGCTTAGATTATTAGTAAGGATAACAATTTAGCAGAATATTTCATAAATAAACATAAACATTTAAGGCAATGTGTAACTAAAACAAAAGCCTTTTCAACTTGAACTTCAAAATAATATGGAAAAAGTAAAATGAGATAATTCCATTTACTTCTTCACATAGATATTCTACTGGTCGAATAATCAAATGAAATATCAATAACCACTTTCATAATGATGGAATGAATAATGCCAGACTATCATAACCATGTATCCAAGGCCTCGTTCCAAGACTACAAATATGATTATGTCAAGGCCTCGTTCCAAGACACTAGTTTGTATCATGAGACCCGCCAATGAATCGAGGCACTATAGCAGGCTCCACCCGTCACTTATTATGTCTAAATCATTCGTCATATGAATAGGTTTAAGCATATCATAAACCATAACATAATCATATCACATAAAACATGCATAAAGGAAACATAACATTTCAACATTTCAATCACATGATATCAATATAACATATTGATATAATAAAAAAACATTAAAAACCATTTTCAATAGAAAAATAAACGAAAATTTAAACCATGTATTTATTTTTCATTTAAAAAAATGTTATGGCTTGTAGAGGAAGCTGAAACTCAAATAATAGTCATGGCGGAAGAGAAGTCATTGTTACTGCATACGTACAACAACAAAAACATTCCATTTTGTTATTTACTAAAACGCTTCATATAAAAAGATTCCTTTTGAAAAAAACATTAAAGTCAAAGGGGTTTATACACCGTATAAAAGAAAGTTGTGTATAAAACAAAATATGCCTCAATGAAAGGAGATTGAGATGAAGTCCCTTAAAAAGATCATTTTTTAAATAAAATAGATCTATTATGTATATTCAATATATTTATACATAAATAAAGTATAAATACCAGATAGAAAATAATAATATCATGATGTAATTTGAAAGTATGAGATTAACCTAAAGTATGGAAATTAGGTTAAGAAGTTCCCTTACCTCCACTTCTGGGAAGCTGGGTTTTCCCAACGCTTGTTTGCCAACGGTTCTGTTGAACCGTTGGCATAGGGGTATAAAATAAGTATTTCCCAATAGTTTGAATAAACCATTGGGAAACCTAAAATGTTTTCCCCCTTTACCAATGGTTTTACAAAACCGTTGGTAAAGACCAAGGCTTTCCCAATGGTTTGTGTAAACAGTTGGTAAACCTCACATTTCCCAATGGTTTGTTAAAACTATTGGGAATGTTTTCCCCTTAAATCCAAATAGCCCTGAGATCCCATCCACACTTGTGGCTGCTGCTGAAATTGAGTCCTAAGATCTCTCTTGCTTGGAAAACCATTCCACCAGATGCATACTCAATCACAAGGTTGTTTTGTTCTACACATCAAATAACTATGCAGTACGTTATGTTTAATGTTTGGCATTTAATTTTTTACTTTTCTATTTTGATTTGGCTTAAACCTAAGGTTCGTGAAGTAGGGTATACCCAACAATTTCAATTGGATTTGTTATCTGTTTTCTATTTTTGTTCTGGTGCCATGTGTGAATCAATTTTTTGTTCTGTTTTTGTTCTCTATTTTTGTTCTGGGGGGAGGGTGTTAGGGGTGAAGTAGGTGGGGGGAGGGGGTTTGCTGGTGGTGTGTTTATGTGGGGGGAGGGGGTGTGCTGGTGGGGTGTTGATGTGGGGGGTTTTACAGGTGGGGGTGGGGGTGGGTTGTGATGGTGGGGGAGGGGGGAGGGGTGGGTTATGCAGGTGGGGGTGAAAGTGGAGTGGGGTAGATTTGCAAGTGGGTGGGGGGAGGGGAGTGTGCAGGTTGGGGGGGTGGGCGGGGCATGTCAGAGTCTTGGGGGGTGAGGTGGGGGTTAAACAGATCAGGGGTGGGGGTGGGTTGTGTAGGTGGGGGTGGGGGAGGGGGGGTTGTTCAAGTGGAGGGGTATTGTGCAATTAGGTGGGGGAGGGGAGTGTGCAGGTTTGGGGGGGGGGGTGGGCTGGGTAGGTGGGAGTCTGTTGGGGTGAGGTGGGGGTGGGGTGTACAGGTGGTGGTGGGGGGGGGGGGGTTGTACAGGTGGGGGTGGGGGAGGGGGGTTGTGCAAGTGGGGGTGTAGGTGGGGGTGGCTGTGCAAGTGGGTGGGGAAGGGGAGTGTGAAGGTTGGGGGTGGGCTGGTCTGGTGGGAGTATGTTGGGGGGTGAGGTGGGGTGTGAGGTGGGGGGTGTGCAGTGGGTGGATGGGAGGGGGTTGTGCAGTGAGGGTTGGGGATGGGGGTTATGCAAGTGGGGGTGCAGGAGGGGGGGGGGTTGTGCAGTCAGTGGATGGGAGGGGGGTGGTGAAGGGGGAGTCTATTGGGGGTGAGTTGGGGAGGGGGCGTTGTGCAGGTGGGAAGTCATCACTTCCATAGTTCACCAATAAGGATGGAGAATTCATCACTTATAGAGATTTGGATAGTTTTGAGGGCCTCTTTGGTTTTGGTTATTGTCTAGTCATCTTGATGAGTAAGGCAACACATGATCTAAAAGTGACATCAACTATATAGGATTAATTCCTTCTCCCACAACACATTTTATAGAAATAATATATCTTTGGAAGGTTGTGGGAGCCTTTTAGAATCCAATGCCCAAACATTTTCCCAATTGCAAACTTGATACCATCATGATATCAAGTCACTAATCATACCAATGGATTTTCACTAAAAAATACTATTCAAATCCTTAACACCCATATTTTTTTAATAACATGAATGACATCCCAATTAAATCTCATAGCTCTCAGTCACACCCCTGTGGACAGCTTGCCCACCCCCCTGGACACCCCCTACCCCCTGGACAGCCCTACCACCCTCGTGGATAGTCTGCCCACCCCCCTGGACGCCATGTACCCCCTGGAAAACCCCACCACCCCTGTGGAAATCCTGCCCACCCCCTGGACACACCCAACTCCCTGTACAGCCCCCCAACCCCTTGGACAGCCTGCCCACCCCCTGGACATGCCCACCCACCCCCCAGACACCCCCACCCCCCGGACACCCCCTACTCCCTGGACAGCCCCCCCGGACACCCCTATTCCCTCATACATTTAGTTTCTTGGGTTACACATTAGTTTTATTTTTCTAATTAATTACATATTTGTTTTCAAAATGCAGGAAATGAAGCCAATGGAAGGGAGACGAAGGAAAAAAAATGATGGATAACAATCATCGAATGAAGGAGGTTGGAATTCCATCATTAGTTCCTGTAGTGAGTGATTTTTTTCAAATTGATATATTTAAAGAATATATAATTTCATGTGATTAATTTTTTTGTAAATTTTTTTGTAGGATCCACCTATATGTCGACAGTTACTCGCTGAGGAGCCTAGTACTGGTCCTAGTACTCATGCCGGTGGTACGAGGAGGGTTCGTACCAGAGGTGGACGAGCAGCTGCACGTACCCGACTAGACCCTACCCCTCCCACTTACATGTCATCCTTCAAACATTCTGACCCCGATGTCTCGTTAGAGACACATGGGATATTTAGGCCTCCCATGTTTTCGCTACCTTCTGCATCTTCTGGCCCATCATTTTCACATCTCATGATGATTCCCACTCCTCAGTCAGCATCCGGTCAGACAGTTGTCCCATCTTCTTTTCCTTCTACTTCTGTCTCTCCAAGCTTCTATATTCCATCGTCTTCGACTCCTGTTTCACCACAGGGTGTTCCATGAGTTTCTGTGGATCCAGCAGCACTGATCGATCAGACCATCACAAGTATATTTATAGAACCCTATCAAATTTTTATAGAAATATTTATTTTCATTATAACATTTTTTGATAAAATATTTGTTTTTTTTTTTTCATGAAAAATACATCTACTGATACGAGGCGTGGGCGGGGGCATACACGCATGCGTTCGGTATGGAACCACCACACACAGGTTATGGTGGATTATAATCAAGACAACGAAATGGTTGAGAAAACAGGGGAGCAATGTCGGAGTTTTTTGGCGACGCTTGGAAAATACTCCGACATCATTCCCGTCAGCCCGATATCGTGGAGAAATTTTCCACATGAGGTCAAGGATAGAGCTTGGGAAGAGATAAGGGTAAGAAATATGTTCTATTAAATGCCATGAATTATTTTTTTATTTATATGTATTAATATTTTAATTTCAGCTTCGATTTAATTTTGCCGATGGTGAGGGTGCACGATCTGAACGTCTAAAGGATTTAGGAGAGATTTGGAGAGCCTATAGGCATGAGTTGTATATTGGCTGGGTTTCTAGAGTTGGAAATGAGTTAGAGGTAGTACCAGTGGTGGATGATTATCCTATAGAGCAGTATCGTCAGATGATTACTCATTGGACGAGTACCCAGTTTAAGGTATTAATAACATTTGATGTATTTAAATAATAACATTCATTTTTTTCATTAATACTATCTGTTTAATTTTCGAATTTTATTTAGGAATCATCTGGAAAAAATAAAAAGAACATTGATTCAAAAAAATACCTCCACACACTGGGATGCACTACGATGCCTGATCATGAGAGGAAGCAGGTATAACAATTGTTTATAAGTTTTCTTTACGACTTACACTTTCTTTTGTTTCTTCATATTTTTAATAGTTTGCTAATGTTTTCATATAACTTTAGTTTTAAATGTCATTGTAGATGCAAAAAACAAAATATTTAAGGACGGTGCCTCGAGCAAAACAGTTATGCTCGAGTAGACGGAAAATGGATGGATGTGTCTTCAACGAAGCGACTCAGCAGCAGATTGTATGTTTTAATCTATTGAATTTATTTTTTAATATCTATTTTGTAACATAATTATATATTTATATTTGTAACAGTCTGCTTTAGAGGCCCTCGATGCTCAAGAACCAGACAATTTTGGGCCAACAGATCACTTACATCAGGTGTTGGGAGAGGAGCATTCTGGCAGAGTACACTACCGACCTAGGATAACCCCGATGAGGTATTGGACCTCCCCAGGTACGAGTTGTAGTTCCACCGAGCTGCAGCAAGTTAGGGAACATGTAGAACAGGCCAGAAAAAGGGCCATAGAGATGGAAGAATAGTCTTCTAGGGCAAAAAATGCGTTTATGAAATTTATTGAAGTTCTACATCCTACAATTCCAGTAGAGGCCAGCCCAGATTTTGATGAGTATATATCGTTGATAATTTCTATATACGTTGCACCAGGTGGCAGTTCAAGTGGTGGTCAGGACAATGTACAGTTTGACGATGATGATTGTGAGGAGTTTGATGCGGAAGAGGAAGGAGAGGAGGAGGGCGAGGCAGGTGGCAGGGGCGAGGAGGAGGGCGAGGACGAGGAGGAGGGCGAGGGCGAGAACGATGATGGGGATGAGGACAAGGGTGATGATGTTGATGGTGATGGTGATGTGGGACAAGTTGATCCACTACATTTTTGACTGATATTACTGAGATTTGATATTTAATCTATTCTAGTTGTTGGTTTAATCTAGACTCGTAGTATAGTATTTGAGTTTAGTTATTTTTCTATATTATCTATTTTTATGGATGTTTTTTTCTTTTAGTGGTTGTGTGTTTGGGAACCCCCTCCTTCATGGACCCTGGACAATCCCCCACCCTCCTCCCTGGACCCCGGACAACCCCGCCGGATAGCCCCCAGACAGCCCCCCAGACAGCCCCCCACCCTCCTCCCTGGACCCCAGACAATCCCCCAGACAGCCCCCCAGATAGCCCCCGGTACATTCCCCCACCCTCTTCCTTGGACCCTGGAAAACCCCCCGAAAAGCCCCGGACAGCCCCCAGACAGCCCCCCGAACAGCCCCCCTGGACAGCCACCCCAGCCTCCTCCCACGACCCCAGACACCCCCCCCCCCGAACAGCCCCCCGGACAGCCCCCAGACATCCCCCCACCCTCCTCCTTGGACCCCGGACAAACCCCCCCCCCCCAACAACCCGCTGACAGCCCCCTGCACAGCCCCCCACCCTCCTCCCTGGACCCCAGACAGCCCCCCAGACAGCCCCCCACTCTCTTCCATGGACCCCGAACAACCCCACGCACAGAGGATTCTCATAAAATGGACAAGATTTTATGTAAAAATGGAAAACCAACCAAACACATTTTTATTGTGTCGATATATTAGCACAATGATCCATGGGTCATATGTGACGTGTACAAGTAAACCCCGCCTCAATCCGAGGCACGGTGTGGCCGCCACCAGTCAAAGTGTCTCTCTTCTGTTTCAAAAGGACATAATTTGAAGTGAAACAAATCAACTGGCATATGGAAAACCGACCAACGCATTTGTATTGTGTCTATACTTTATCAAAACGATCCATGGGTCATATGTGACGTGTACGAGTCATCCCCGCCTCAATCCGGGGCGCGGTGTGGCCACCACCACTCAAAGTGTCTGTCTTTTGCTTAAAATGGACAACAATATAAGTACATACGGAAAACCTACCAAACGCATTCGATTTCCATTTAAACATTAAGAGAACGATCCATGTGTAATATGTGACTTGTAAATGTTAACGCCGCCTCCATCAGAGACGCGGTGTGGTTGACACCACTCAAAGTGTTTTCCTTTTATTTCAAAAGTACGTCATTTTAATTGAAAAAAATCAACTGGCGTACGGAAAACGGACCAAAAGCATTTTGATTGTGTCGATGCATTAGAACAACGATCCATGAGTCATATGTGATGTGTACGAGTCAACCCCGCCTCAATCCGAGGTGCGGTGTGGCCGCCACCACTCAGTGTGTCTGTATTCTGTTTCAAAAGTACATAATTTGATGTGAAATACATCAACTGGAATACTGAAAACTGACCAAACGCATTTGGATTGTGTTGATACATTACCAAAACGATAAATGGGTCATATGTGATGTGTACGAGTCAACCCCGCCTCAATCCGAGGTGCGGTGTGGCAGCCACCACTCAAAGTGTCTGTCTTTTTCTTAAAGTGGACAACAATATAAGTACATATGTAAAACTGACCAAACACATTCAGTTTCCATTGAAACATTAGGAGAACGATCAATGGGTAATTTTTGACATGTACGAGTCAACCCCGCCTCAATCTGAGATGCGGTGTGGCCGGAACCACTCAAAGTGTCTACCTTTTGTTTTAAAAGGACGTCATTATAATTGAAAAACATCAACTAGTATACGGAAAACTCACCAAACGCATTCGGATTGTGTCGATACAATAGCACAATGATCCATGGGTCATATGTGACGTTTAAGAGTCAACCCTGCCTCAATCTAAGGTGCTTTGTGGCCGCCACCACTCAAAGTGTCTGTCTTTTATTTCAAAAGGGCGTCCTTTGAAATGAAAAACATCAAATGGCATACGGAAAACTGACCAAACGCATTCGGATTGTTTTGATACTATAGAACAACGATCCATGGGTCATATGTGATTGAACGAGTCAACATCGCCTTAATCTGAGGCACAGTGTGGCCAGAATCACTCTAAGTGGCTCTCTTTTTCTTAAAATGGACAACAATTTAAGTACATACGGAAAACTGACCAAACGCATACGGGTTCCATTGAAACTTTAGGAGAATGATCCATGGGTCATATATGAAGTGTAAGAGTCAACCTCGCCTCAATCTGAGGTGTGGTGTGGCTGGAACCACTCAATGTTTCTGCCTTTTGTTTCAAAAGTACGTCATTTTTACTGAAAAACATCAACTGGCATACGGAAAACCGACCAAACACATTCAGATTGTGTCGATACATTAGAAAAACAATCCATGGGTCATATGTGATGTGTACGAGTCAACCCTGTCTCAATCTGAGGCGCGGTGTGGCCGCCACCACTCAAAGTGTCTGTCTTCTGTTTCAAAAGGACACAATTTGAAGTGAAATACATCAACTGGCATACAGAAAACCGACTAAACGCATTCGGATTGTGTCGATACTTTAGCACAACGATCCATGGGTCATACGTGACGTGTACGAGTCAACCCTTCTTCAATCCGAGGAGAGGTGTGGCCGCCACCACTCAAAGTGTCTGTCTTTTGCTTAATATGGACAAAAATTTAAGTACATACAGAAAACTGACCAAACGCATTCGGTTTCCATTGAAACTTTAGGAGAACGATACATGGGTCATATGTGACGTGTACGAGTCAACGCCGCCTTAATCCGAGGCGCGGTGTGGCCCGTACCACACAATGTGTCTGGCTTTTGTTTCAAAAGTACGTCATTTTAATTAAAAAACATGAACTGGCATACGGAAAACTGACCAAACGCATTCGGATTGTGTCGATACATTAGCACAACGATCCATGGGTAATATGTGACGTGTACGAGTCAACCCCGCCTCAATCTGAGGCACGGTGTGGCCACCACCACTCAATGTTTCAGTATTCTTTTTCAAAAGGACATAATTTGAAGTGAAATACATCAACTGGCATACGGAAAACCGACCAAACGCATTTGGATTGTGTCGATACTATAGAACAACGATCCATGAGTCATATGTGACGTGTATGAGTCAACCCCACCTCAATCTAAGGCGCAGTGTGTCCGCCAGCACTCAAAGTGTCTGTCATTTTCATAAAATGGACAACAATTTAAGTACATATAGAAAACCGATCAAACGCATTCGGTTTCCATTGAATCTTTAGGAGAATGTCCCATGGGTCATATGTGACATGTACGTGTCAACGCCGCCTCAATCCGAGGTGTGGTGTGGCCGACACCACTCAATGTGTCTGCCTTTTGTTTCAAAAGTACATCATTTTAATTGAAAAACATCTACTGGCATACAGAAAACCAACCAAACGCATTCGGATTGTGTAAATACATTATCACAATGATCCATGGGTCATATGTGATGAGTACGAGTCAACCGCGTCTCAATCCGAGGTGCGGTGTGGCCATCACCACTCAAAGTGTCTGTCTTCTGTTTTAAAAGGACATAATTTGATGTGAAATACATCAACATGCATACAAAAAACCAACCAAACGCATTCGTATTGTGTTGATAATTTAGCACAACGATCCATGGGTCATATGTGACATGTAAGAGTCAACCCCACCTCAATCTGAGGCACGGGGTGGCCTCCACCACTCAATGTGTCTGTCTTTTTCTTAAAATGGACAACAATTTAAGTACATACGGAAAACCAACCAAACGCATTCGGTTTCCATTGAAACATTAGGAGAACGATCCATGGGTCATATGTGACGTGTATGAGTCAACGCCGCCTCAATACGAGGCGCGGTGTGGCCAACACCACTCAAAGTGTCTGCCTTTTGTTTTAAAAGGACATCATTTTAATTGAAAAACATTAACTGACATATAGAAAACTGACGAAACGGATTCGGATTGTTTCGATACATTAGCACAGTGATCCATGGGTCATATGTGACATGTAAGAGTCAACCCCGCCTCAATATGAGGCGCGGTGTGGCTGCCACCACTCAATGTGTCTATATTTTTTTTCAAAAGGACGTCATTTGAAGTGAAAAAAATCAACTGGCATACGAAAAACCGACCAAACACATTCGGATTGTGTCACTACTTTAGAAAAACGATCCATGGGTCATATGTGACGTGTACGAGTCAACCCTTCCTTAATCTGAGACACGGTGTGGCCGGAATCACTCTATGTGTCTCTCTTTTTCTTAAAATGGACAACAATTTATGTACATACGGAAAACCGAACAAAAGCATTCGGTTTCCATTGAAACTTTAGGAGAATGATACATGGGTCATATGTGACATGTACGAGTCAACGCCAACTCAATCCGAGGCGCGGTGTGGCCGGAACCACTCAAAGTGTCTACCTTTTGTTTCAAAAGTACGTCATTTTAATTGAATAACATCAATTGGCATACGGAAAACTGACCAAAAGCTTTCGGATTGTGTCTATAAATTAGCACAACGATCCATGGGTCATATGTGATGTGTACGTATGACAACACTTCTTTTTATTACAACTTAAGCATGCTTTATTACATAAAACTTCACTTGATTCGACAAAGAAGATCGAGAGGTTTAGTGTCTTTGGGGCTTAGGATCATTACATAAAAACTTTAAACTTGAAATAAAACATCTTTATTGAAAAATTCCTTTACATGACCATTACATTCCTTCGTACTTAGCATTTCATGGGATAAACTGAGGACATGCATAAGAAAAGGGTGAGCTATAATGCCCAGTAAGGGAGTACACAATTAATAACATGAGGAGTACAATACATGTTAGGAAATAGGAACATAAATAGAGAATAAGAGTAACATGAACATAAAGGCATGATAAAGCATGATAATCATAACATGGAAATATGGCAAAAACAGTTAACATTGAGTTAGCATGAGCCGAGGTTCATTGCACATGAAGCATGAGTAAACCCTCATTGCACTTGAAGCACGAGTAAACCCTCGTTGCACTTGAATTAGCATGAGTCAACACTCATTGCACATGACGTATCATGATACTATACTTTACCCAATTCATTGGAGCGCTATAAAGGGCACACCCTTCTTAAACATTTCATTTCATGCATAAGTGTGCCACATGGATCATAAAACATGGATTCATAAAACATAATCATTTATTCCACGATAAAGGAATGTGGAATTAATACATGAAACTTTATAATCAATTAGTAAATGTTCATAAAGGTGAATACCCTTGATGGAGAAATGGGCATGGTATTCACTACACAATGATATTCACTTAGAAAATCGGTGTGATTTCGACAGCGTAACGGCGTGACATAAGAATTCATAAAAATGGATGATGAGAGAGAAAGGGGTTCCTCATCATATTTACATGTAATGGACAGTAAGGAGGTCATATAGATACTTGTCCCAACAATTTAAATGGAATTTAGATTCATGATACAAAAGTATTGCTTGAATATAGAAGGGGAGAAAAAGGTTCCTTTCGGAATTTCGGCATAGTAACGGGTGTACATGGGAGGCAATTAATGAGAGATATAGGGGTCTCCCATCATTCAAACAATAATAGGGCAGTATGGGAGAGGTGTGAAACCATACCCCAACATTCATAATTGAAATTAAAAGGGCAATACAACTTAAAGAAAATTGACAAAAATGAGAAAGGAAGAAAAAACCCTTACTTGGAAGTGTGCTTCCAAAGGCTAGAGAGAGGCTCGTGAGAGGCTTCTTGAGAGCTTGGGGCACCTTGAGAGGATTCTAGAGAGATTAGGGCAGAGGTTTGACTAACTACAAGGGCTTTGAGTGAGGAGGAAGTGGGATCTTGGGAGGGTTTATATAGGAAAGGTGAGGGAATTCATTATTATTTAGGTTTGGGACCCCTTATATTAAAATAATCCAAACCACAAACCATCCCATGGTATTTGCCCATGGTTTCTGGAAAAGGAAAGTGGAAAACAATATTTTACAAGGCCAAGGTCCGAACGTATTAAAAAATTAGGGTTGCTTATGTGGAGGTGAGTCACACTCCCATGGAAATTAATTTAAAAAGGCAAAGTGTTGAATAAGTCTTGAGGGCTCCATTAATGCTTTGAAAAGTAAGTCAAACAAACCCAAAACCTCATTATTTTAATGATAAAACACATATTGGCAGAACATAAGGATTATGGTATTTTATTACATCACCATTGGGTCATTATAATGTCATAAAACACATGATATATTTAAATGGTATTTAATTTTTACCCAAAAATTTTGCTGTCTCAGAAAATTATGAAAAATTCACCGTTGGATAATTTTGACTTCCTGATACCAAAAATAATATATATTTTATCTAAATAATTTTATAAATATGTGAATTTTCACTTTTAAAATATAAACCGACATTTATAAAAAACTCACGGGTTTTGACAGAAATGGCTTTCAAACCGTAATAAAAATTTTAATTGCATTCATAAAATTATAAGATCATTTATATTTAATAAAAATTAATTTAATATTAATAATAATATTTTATTAAAATATTATTTAATTCAAAAATAATATAATTTAATAAAATATAATTCTTAATTAAATAATAACTAAAAACACCATTTGTACTTTAAAAACAAATTACAATGTATCAAAAATGACTAGAAATTATATTCATTATTATATACAGAAATAATGTACATGAACATAGTGATACTTATTTGTTACATATCCCCTTAAAATAGCCACATAAGACCTAAGGGTAAGGTGTGCGATGGTGACAGACTCTTGGGGTGGCTCGGATAACATCGCTCGAGTTGTAATTTCAATCAACTTCACCTTTTCCCGTAGACGATCACGTTCGAGCTTGACTTGATGAAGCTCGGCTTGGTCTTGTTCAAGGGAAAGTCCCAAAGACGCCACGTCTTTTCTGAGCTCTGACAAATGTGCTTCGTAAGGGGCAATTCTACTGGATGAGGCCATCGCTTCCTTTGTCTGAGTAGAAATGGGTTCGTTAAAGCCTTATATTTATACTACTCAGATGATCACCGTTCAACGTCTATAAAAGTAATGGTCACAAATATTAACGTAAAACTAAAGAAGTTGACATCTTATAAAAACATTTTTCATAAAGAAACATTTAACTAGATCAAGAGGGATTTTCAATTAATGAAACATTGGGTCGTTACAATATTCCACCCTTAAGAAATTTCTCCCTTGAAATTTTCCTTTTCCCACACTAAAACAAATGTGGGTAACTCAGCTTCATCATATCCTCCGACTCACAAGTTGCTTCTTCAAACTTGTGGTTTCTCCACAATACCTTGACGAGGGGCATTGTCTTATTTCGTAGAACTTTTTCTCTATGATATAAGATCTTCACTGGTTTCCCCTCATAAGAAATATCATCTTCCAATTGTACCACCTCGGAAGAGAGTACATGTGAAGGGTCCGGTATGTACTTCCTTAAGAAGGATTAATGAAAGACATCATGCACCTTGGCCATAGTAGGTGGATGTGCTAGTCGATAGGACACATCCCCAACACGATCAAGAATCTCAAAGGGGCCGATGTACCTTGGACTTAACTTCCCTTTATTTCCAAACCTCATGACCTTCTTCCACAGAGATATGCATAAAAACACCATGTCTCCGACATTAAACTCATGGTCTCGTTGGCAATTATCTGCATAACTCTTCTGTCGACTTTGGCCTTCTTTGATATGCTGCTGAATGGTTTTCACCTTCTCCACCATTTCTTCGACCATTTCGGGTCTAAGCAGCTTACGTTCACCAACCTCATCCCAACATGACGGTGTTCTACACCTTTTCCCATACATTGCTTCATATGGTTCCATTTGGATGCTCGAGTGGAAACTATTATTAAAAGAGAACTCAACCAGAGGAAGATGTTGATCCCATACTCCTTTAAAGTCCATTGAGCACGCTCTCAACATATCCTCATGTGTTTGGATAGTCCGCTCGGATTGGCAATCAGTTTGAGGATGATAGGCCGTACTGAAGTTTAGTTCAGTATTCAGATCATTTTGAAGACTCTTCCAAAACTTAGAGGAAAATCTTGGATCTCGGTCAAAAAAATAGATAGTGGTACTCCATGCAACTGTACCACATCCCTGATATATATCCATGCCAGTTGATCCAAAGAGAAATCCTCTCGAATAGCAATGAAGTGTGCAGTATTTGTAAGACGATCCACAACAACCCAGATTGCATTGTTGCCTTTGGATGTCCTTGGAAGTCCGGTGACAAAGTCCATGGTGATGTTCTCCCTTTTCCATTATAGTATGGGAAATGGTTGCATTATCCCCTTGGACTTCTGCCTCTCTGCCTTCACTTGCTGACACACCAGTCACTTTGATGTATATTCAGCGATCTCCTTCTTCATATTATCCCACCAAAAGTTTTCTCGGAGATCTCGATACATATTTGTGCTCCCTGGGTGAATAGAGAAATTTGAACTATGTGCATCATCCAAAAGTTCCTTCTTCAGCTCCGAACATGATGGAACACATAGTATTTTCCCAAACTACACAATTCCTTCTTCATTAACACTAAACTCTGAGGATTTTCGCTTTTTGATAGCTTCTACTTTTTATTGGATTCCCGCATCATCCTTTTGAGCATCCTTTAACCATTCCAAAAGAGATGGTTGAGAAATCATTTGTGAAAGGATTGATGATGTTCCCTTCTTTATGATTCCCACGTCCATCTTCATCAAGTCTAAGAAGATTGGATCCTTCTCAATTCTCATCATTTATAGAATCGTTGGATCCTTTCTACTTAGGGAATCTTCCACCTTGTTTGCCATCCCAGGGTGGTAATGTATTGAACAGTCATAATCCTTGATGATCTCTATCCATCTTCTATGGCGTATATTAAGCTCTTTCTGTGTGAATATATATTTAAGACTCTTGTGGTCAGTATATATCTCACATTTCTCTCCTTAGAGATAATGCCTCCATATTTTCTAGGCAAAGATCACCACCTCCAACTCCAGATCATACGTTGGATAGTTTTGCTCATGGATTTTCAACTTCCTTGAGGCATAGGATATCACTTTATCATTCTGAATCATCACACATCCTAAGCCTTTCTTCTAAGCATCACTGAATACCACAAAAAGCTCCCCACTTGTGGGTAAAGTGAGCACGGGTGCAGTGATAAGCCTCCTTTTCAACTCCCTGAAGATTTCTTCGCATTCATCACTCCAAGAAATCTTTACTCCCATTCGCGTTATCTTGGTAAGAGGGTTGGACAATCGTGATAAATTTCTCACAAATCATCGATAATATCCAACTAACCCCAAGAAGCTACGGATATCGGTTACCGATGTTTGCCTCGGCCATCCCTCAATTGCATCTGTTTTGGAGGGGTCCAAAGATATCCCATTGCTTGTGATGATATGGCCAAAGAATGAGACCTCCTTCAACCAGAACTCACAGTTGATGTACTTGGAATAGACCTTCTCCTTGCACAAAGTCTTCAGTACAGTTCTTAAATGCTCCTCATGGTCCTCCTTGGTTTTGGAGTATATTAGAATATCATCTATAAAGACTACCACAAATTTGTCTAGGTAATCTTTAAATACTCAATTCATCAAGTCCATGAATATTTCTGGATCATTGGTGCGTCGGAAAGGCATTACTATGAATTCATAGTGCCCGTACCTTGTACAAAAAGCAGTCTTGGGGATATCTTCCTTCTTCACCCTTACTTGATAATATCCTGACCGCAAGTCCACCTTGGAGATGTATTGTGCTCCACGCAGCTGATCAAACAAGTCATCAATTCTTGGGAGAGGATACTTGTTCTTTATCGTGATTTTTTTAAGTTCACGATAATCGATGAAAAGCCGCATTGACCCATCCTTCTTCTTGACGAAGAGGACTGGTGCACCCCATGGTGATGCACTTGGGCGTATAAACCCTTTATCCAGATTCTCCAGTAGTTGTTTCTTAAGCTCTTCAAGCTCAACAACAGCCATTCTATATGGAGTCTTGGATATTGGTATCACCCCAGGTATAAGTTCAATTGAGAACTCAACATCTCTTCTTGGAGGAAGACCAGGAAGTTCCTCGGGAAATACTTTAGAGAATTCCCTCACAATAGGCATTTCTTCAAGGGTGGTTTCTTCCATGGACTCAATCATCTGAGCCAGATATGTGTGCTCATAAGGCATTAATATCCATGCTTGAGATGACGGAGCTAATGGAGATTCATCTTCCTCCTGACTCTTGTAAAGAATCGGGGGTCGATTATCCATATGGAGTGTGATTTCCCTCTCCCGACAATTTATGTTGGCTCTATATAAGGAAAGACAATCCATGCCAAGAATTGCATCAAATTCCCCTAGAGGGAGTATGATGAGGTTCGCCGGGAAATTCAATCCACAGATTATAATAGGGGAGGACTTATACTCATGGTATGCATTGATTGCCCCATTTTCCTTACTCACCGACATCTTTACTTCCATGATTTGTGGTGGTGCAGGGACTGTTCTACTAAACTTTTGAGATATATAAGAATGCGTAGAACCTGAATCAAAAAGTAAATTCTCTATTAATTAATGAATAAATAGAATACCTATCACCACTTCGTTGTCGGGGTTCACTTCGGCAGAAGTGATGGCAAAAGTTCTTCCTTGCTGTCTTGCAGGTTGCTGGTTGCCTCTGATAACCCTTGGATTAGGGCACTAATTTTCAAAATGACCCAGTTCTTTGCATTTGTAGCATTGAACAACGCGTTGAGGTTCGAACGGAGCGTTCCTCCCCTCTTTCATAGCCGCGGGTCCTTCTTGCTGACAGTTAACAGCTAGGTGCCCTTCTCTTCCACACTTGAAGCATTTTCTTGTCCCCCTAAGGCAATTTCCAGGGTGCTTCTTTCCAGACTTTTGGAAAGTGGGGTGCTGGAACTTCTTAGCGCCGTTGGATTTATCCATCGGACCACCAGCATTGAAGTCCACCTTATGTTTCTTGTCCCCATGATACCCCTGTGATTCTCCGATCTCCATTTCAACCTTGAGGGAACATCGGAAAATTTCCTCATAACTGTCAAAGTCACGGATCACTAATACTTTTCGCAAGCTAGGCTTCAGCCCACCAAAGAAGCGGTCAACCTTGAATTCGGGGGTAACGACAAAGCCGGAAGCGTATCATGCAAGCCTTGTGAATTTTGCCTCATACGCTCCCACAGATTCTTCATCTTTCTGTTTGAGGGAAAGGAAGTCCCTTTCCATCTTATGACGTAGGGTCCGTGGAAAATATTTATCGAAAAAAATCTTCCGGAATTCCTTCCATTCCAATGCCTCGATATCCTCCTCAGGCTTCGAATTTTTGATCAACTTCCACCATTGATTAGATTCACCCTCCATATGATAAGCCGCCAGGAGAACCTTCTCTTTTTCAGAGCATTAGAGGATAGAGAATATCTTTTCAATGGAGTTGATCCATTGTTCAACCATCGTGGGATCGGATGATCCACTAAAAGTAGGAGGCCTTTGTCTCATGATGCTCTCGATAGCGACTTGTTCTTTCCTAGGGGGGTTGAACATTCCTATTGACCAGTGTTTCTATTCAAAACTTGAGTTAACTAAGAGAGAAGCGTGACAAAGTTCGCGATTCCCGCTCCCATTGGATTGGGAATCTCATAAGTACAATCATCACACTGATCTTCGCAACGGTTGTTAGCTCGAGTTCACCTATTACCGGTCATTGGATGGAATAAAAGGAAAGTTAGGGGTAACACATAAAGGGTAATCCAAAGACAAAAGTTGATGACTTATAAATAAACTTTAATCTCTTTAACAAATGTGTCTATAGGATTCAATCCAGGATTTTCATGATCTTCCTTCTAACATATATTCTTAGGGGAATTTTTTTCCTTAATAAGGGTTCATACTAAGATTGTGAATTTATCAAAACATATCCCCCGGGAGTGCCATAACCAAGAGTGCAGCAAGTACCATTGTCGTGCACCAGTTCCCGTTCGAGTCTAGCTCAAAGCGGTGTTTTCGGGTTTTACCCCTAGGATACATCTGTGCCAGAGCCACCTCCACCTGCTCGTATCCAGACAGGGATGTTTTTGTTTGATAAACCACTTACTTAGTATTTAACAAAACATAGGGATGTTTTTATTATACTTAGTCTTGTATCTAAGGCTTTACTAGGGTTTCCTAATCCAAAAAATAACTAAGCCTATCCTTTGATACCAACTATGACAACCCTTCTTTTTATTACAACTTAAGCATGCTTTATTACATAAAACATCACTTGATCCAACAAAGAATATCGACAGGTTTAGTGTCTTTGGGGCTTAGGATCATTACATAAAAACTTTAAACATGAAATACAACATCTTTATTGAAAACTTCCTTTACATGACCACTACATTCCTTCGTACTTAGCATTGCATGGGATAACCTGAGGACATGCATAAGAAAAGGGTGAGCTATAAATCCCAGTAAGGTAGTACACAATGAATAACATGAGGAGTACAATACATGTTAGGCAATAGGAACATCAATATAGAATAAGAGTAACATGAACATGAAGGCATGATAAAGCATGATAATCATAACATGGAAATGTGTCAACAACACTTAATATTGAATTAGCATGAGCCGAGGCTCATTGCACATGGATAATGTGTAAACCCTCATTGCACTTGAAGCACGAGTAAACCCTCGTTGCACTTGAATTAGAATGAGTCAAAACTCATTTCACATGACGTATCATGATACTATACTTTACCCAATGCATTGGAGCGCTATAAAGGGCGCACCCTTCTTAAACATTTCATTTCATGCATAAGTGTGCCACATTGATCATAAAACATGGATTCATAAAACATAATCATTTATTCCACGATAAAGAAATGTGGAATTCATACATGAAACTTTATAATCATTTAGTAAATGTGCATAAAGGTGAATACCCTTGATGGAGAAATGGGCATGGTATTCACTACACAATTATATTGGCTTAGAAAATCGGTGAGATTTCGGTAGCGTAACGGCGTGACATAAGAATTCATAAAAATGGTTGATGAGAGAGAAAGGGGTACCTCATCATATTTACATGTAATGGACAGTAAGTATTCCATATAGATACATGTCCTAACAATTGAAAAGGAATTTAGATTCATGATACAAAAGTATTGCTTGAATATAGAAGGGGAGAAAAAGGTTCCTTTCGGAATTTCGGCATAGTAACGGGTGTACATGAGAGGCATTTAATGAGGGAGAAAGGAGTCTCCCATCATTCAAACAATAAGAGGGCAGTATGGGAGAGGTGCGAAACCATACCCCAACATTCATAATTGAAATTAAAAAGGCAATACAACTTAAAGAAAATTGACAAAAATGAGAAAGAAAGAAAAAACCCTTACTTGGAAGTGTGCTTACAAAGGCTAGAGAGAGGCTTGTGAGAGGCTTATTGGGAGCTTGGGGCACCTTGAGAGGATTATAGAGAGATTAGGGCAGAGGTTGGACGAACTCCAAGGGCATTGAGTGAAGAGGAAGTGGGATCTTGTGTGGGTTTATATAGGAAAGGTAAGGGAATTCTTTATTATTTAGGTTTGGGACCCCTTATATTAAAATAATCCAAACCACAAACCATCCCATGGTATTTGCCCATGGGTTCTGGAAAAGGAAATAGGAAAACAATATTTTACAAGGCCAAGGTCCTAAATTATTAAAAAATTAAGGTTTCTTATGTGGAGGTGAGTCACACTCCCATGGAAATTAATTTAAAAAGGCAAAGTGTTGAATAAGTCTTGAGGGCTCCATTAATGCTTTGAAAAGTAAGTCAAACAAACCCAAAACCTCGTTATTTTAATGATAAAATACATATTGGCCGAACATAAGGATTATGGTATTTTATTACATCACCATTGGGTCATTATGATGACATAAAACACATTATATATTTAAATGGTATTTAATGTTTACCCAAAAATTTCACTGTCTCGGAAAATTATGAAAAATTCACCGTTGGATAATTTCGACGTCCTGATTCCAAAAATAATATTTATTTTATCTAAATAATTTTCTAAATATGTGAATATTCACTTTTAAAAAAAAAACCGACATTTATAAAAATTTCATGGGTTTTGACAGAAATGGCTTTCAAACCTTAATAAAAATTTTAATTGCATTCATAAAATTATAAGATCATTTATATTTAATAAAAATTAATTTAATATTAATAATAATATTTTATTAAAATAATATTTAATTCTAAAATCCTTTAATTTAATAAAATATAAATATTAATTAAATAATAACTAAAAACACCATTTGTACTTTAAAAACTAATTACAATGTATAAAAAATGACTAGAAATTATATTCATTATTATATACAGAAATAATGTACATGAACATGGTGCTACTTATTTGGTACGTAACCCCTTAAAATAGCCACATAAGACCTAAGGGTAAGGTGTGCGATGGTGACAGACTCTTGGGGTGGCTCGGATAACATCGCTCGAGTTGTAATTTCAATCAACTTCCACTTTTCCCATAGACGATCACGTTCGAGCTTGACTTGATGAAGCTCAGCTTGGGCTTGGTCAAGGGAAAATCCCAAAGATGCCACCTCTTTCCCGAGCTCTGACAAATGGGCTTCGTAAGGGGAAATTCTACTGGATGAGGCCATTTCTTCCTTTGTCTGAATAGAAATGGGTTCGTTAAAGCCTTATATTTATACTACTCAGATGATCACTGTTCAACGGCTATAAAAGAAACGGTCACAAATCTTAACGTAAAACTAAAGATGTTGATGTCTTATAAAAACATTTTTCATAATGAAAGATTTAAATGGATCAAGAGGGATTTTCCATTAATGAAACTTTGGGTCGTTACAGTACGACTCAACCCCGCCTCAATCTGGGGCGTGGTGTGGCTGCCACCACTCAAAGTGTCTGTCTTCTGTTTCAAAAGGACATAATTTGAAGTGAAATACATCAACTGGCATATAGAAAACCGACCAAACACATTCAGATTGTGTCAATACTTTAGCACAATGATCCATGGGTCATATGTGATGTGTACGATTCAACCCTACCTCAATCCGAGGCGCAGTGTGTCTGACACCAATCAAAGTGTCTGCCTTTTCATTAAAATGGAAAACAATTTAAGTACATACAGAAAACTGACCAAACGCATTTGGTTTCCATTTAATATTTAGGAGAACGATCCATGGTCATATGTGACATGTACGAGTCAACGCCGCCTCAATACGAGGCGTGGTGTGGCCAGCATCACTCAATGTGTCTGCCTTTTATTTCAAAAGTACTTCATTTTAATTGAATAACATCAACTGGCATTCGGAAAACCAACCAAATGCATTTGTACTGTGTCGATACATTAGAACAACGATCCATGGGTCATATGTGATGTGTACGAGTCAACCTCGTCTCAATCTGAGGCACGGTGTGGCCGCCACCACTCAAAGTGTCTGTTTTCTATTTCAAAAGGACATAATATGAAGTGAAATACATCAATGTGCATACGGAAACCCAACCAAACACATTCGTATTGTGTCGATAGTTTAGAAAAATGATCCATTATCATATGGGACGTGTACGAGTCAACCCCGCCTTAATCCAAGGCACGGTGTGGCCGCCATCACTAAAAGTGTCTGTCTTTTGCTTAAAATGGACAACAATTTAAGTACATACGGAAAACCGACCAAACGCATTCGGTTTCCATTGAAACTTTAGGAGAACGATCCATGGGTCATATGTGACGTGTATGAGTCAACGCCGCCTCAATCCGAGGCACGGTGTGGCCGAGACCACTCAAAGTGTCTGCCTTTTGTTTCAAAAGGACGTCATTTTAATTGGAAAATATCAACTGACATACGGAAAACAGACCAAACACATTCGGATTGTGTCGATACATTAGTACAATGATCCATGGGTAATATGTGACGTATACGAGTCAACCCCGCCTCAATCCAAGGCGCGGTGTGGCCGCCACCACTCAAAGTGTCTGTCTTTTGTTTCAAAAGGACATCATTTGAAGTGAAAAACATCAACTGGCATACGGGAAACCGACCAAACACATTCAGATTGTGTCAATAATTTAGAAAAATGATCCATGGGTCATATATTACGTGTACGAGTCAACCCTGCCTTAATCTGAGGTATGGTGTGGTTAGAATCACTCTAAGTAGCTCTCTTTTGCTTAAAATGGACAACAATTTAAGTATATACGGAAAACCGACCAAACGAATTCGGTTTCCATTTATACTTTAGGAGAACGATCCATGGGCCATATGTGACATGTAAGAGTCAATTCCGCCTCAATCCGAGGTTTGATGTGGCTGTTACCACTCAAATGTTCTGCCTTTTGTTTCAAAAGTACATTATTTTAATTGAAAAACATCAACTGGAATAATGAAAACCGACCAAACGCATTCGTATTGTGTCGATACATTATCACAACAATACATGGGTCATATGTGACGTGTAAGAGTCAACCCCACCTCAATCTGAGGCCCAGTGTGGCGGCCACCACTCAAAGTGTCTATCTTCTATTTCAAAAAGACATAATTTGAAGTGAAATACATCATCTGGCATACGGAACACCGACCAAAAACATTTGGATTGTGTCGATACTTTAACACAACGATCCATGGGTCATATGTGACGTGTAAGAGTCAACCCTGCAACAATATGAGGTGCGGTGTGGCTGGAACAATTCAAACTGTCTGTCTTTTCTTTAAAATGGACAACAATTTAAGTACATACGGAAAACCAACCAAACGTATTCGGTTTCCCCTGAAACATTAGGAGAATGATCCATGGGTCATATGTGACGTGTAAGAGTCAATGCTGTTTCAATCCAAGGTGCTGTGTGGCTGGAACCATTCAAAGTGTCTACCATTTGTTTCAAAAGTACGTCATTTTAATTGAAAAACTTCAACTGGAAAATAGAAAACCAACCAAACACATTTGGATTGTGTCAATAAATTATAAAAACGTCCTATGGGTCATATGTGACGTGTACAAGTCAACGACGCCTCAATCCGAGGTGCGGTGTGGCCGACACCACTCAATGTGTCTGCCTTTTGTTTCAAAAGTACGTCATTTTAATTGAAAAAAATTACTGGCATATGGAAAACCAACCAAACGCATTCAGATTGTGTCAATACATTATCGCAACGATCCATGGTTCATATGTGATGAGTACGAGTCAACCTCGTCTAAATCCGAGGCGTGGTGTGGCTGTCACCACTCAAAGTTTCTGTCTTCTATTTCAAAAGGACATAAATTGAAGTTAAATACATCAACTGGCATACAGAAAACCAACCAAACACATTCGGATTTTGTCGATAATTTATCAAAACGATCCAAGGGTCATATGTGACGTGTACGAGTCAACCACACCTCAATCCGAGGCGCGGGGTGGCCTCCACCACTCAAAGTGTCTGTCTTTTTCTTAAAATGGACAACAATTTAAGTACATACAGAAAACCAACCAAACGCATTCAGTTTCCATTGAAACAGTAGGAGAACGATCCATGGGTCATATGTGATGTGTATGAGTCAACACCGCCTAAATCCAAGGTGTGGTGTGGCCAACACCACTCAAAGTGTCCGCCTTTTGTTTCAAAAGGACGTCATTTTAATTGAAAAACATCAAATGACATATGGAAAACCGACCAAACGGATTCGGATTGTGTCGATACATTTGCACAATGATCCATGGGTCATATGTGACGTGTAAGAGTCAACCACGCTTCAATCTGAGGCGCGGTGTGGCCGCCACCACTCAAAGTGTATGTCTTTTGTTTCAAAAGGACGTCATTTGAAGTGAAAAACATCAACTGGAATACGGAAAACCGACCAAACACATTCGGATTGTGTCACTACTTTATAACAACGATCCATGGGTCATATGTGACGTGTACGAGTCAACCCCACCTTAATCTGAGGCACGGTGTGGCCAGAATCACTCTAAGTGGCTCTCTTTTGCTTAAAATGGACAACAATTTATGTACATATGGAAAACCGAACAAACGCATTCGGTTTCCATTTAAACATTAGGAGAATGATACATGGGTCATATGTGACATGTACGAGTCAACGCCGCCTCAATCCGAGGTGTGTTGTGGCCGGAACCACTCAAAGTGTTTGCCTTTTGATTCAAAAGTATGTCATTTTAATTGAAAAACATCAACTGGCATATGGAAAACTGACCAAAAGCATTCGGATTGTGTCGATAAATTAGCACAACGATCCATGGGTCATATGTGATATGTACGAGTCAACCCCGCCTCAATCGGGGGCGTGGTGTGGCCGGCACCACTCAAATTGTTTGTCTTCTGTTTCAAAAGGACATAATTTGAAGTGAAATACATCAACTGGCATACGGAAAACCGACCAAACACATTCAAATTGTGTCGATAATTTAGCACAACGATCCATGGGTCATATGTGACGTGTACGAGTCAACCCCACCTCAATCCGAGGCACGGGGTGGCCTCCACCACTCAATATTTCTGTCTTTTGCTTAAAATGGACAACAATTTAAGTACATACAGAAAACCGACCAAACGCATTCGGTTTCCATTTAATCTTTAAGAAAACGATCCATGGGTCATATGTGACATGTACGAGTCAACGCCTATTCAATACAAGGAGTGGTGTGGCTGGCACCACTCAATATGTCTGCCTTTTTTTTCAAAAGTACGTCATTTTAATTGAAAAACATCAACTGGCATACGGAAAACCAACCAAATGCATTCAGATTGTGTCGATAAATTAGCACAACGATCCATGGATCATATTTGATGTGTACGAGTCAACCTCGTCTCAATATGAGGCATGGTGTGGCTGCCACCACTCAATGTGTCTGTTTTCTATTTCAAAAGGACATAATTTGAAGTAAAATACATCAACGGGCATACGGAAAACCAAAAAAACACATTCGGATTGTGTCGATACTTTAGAACATTGATCGATGGGTCATATGGGACTTGAACGAGTCGACCCCGCCTCATTCCAAGGCGCGGTGTGGCCACCACCACTCAAAGTGTCTGTCTTTTTCTTAAAATGGACAACAATTTAAGTACATACGGAAAAACGATCAAACACATTCGGTTTCCATTGAAACTTTAGGAGAACGATCCATGGGTCATATGTGACGTGTATGAGTCAACGCCGCCTCAATCCGAGGTGCGGTGTGGTCGGCACCACTCAAAGTGTCTTCCTTTTGTTTTAAAAGGGTGTCATTTTAATTGGAAAGCATCAACTGACATATGGAAAACTGACCAAACGCATTCAGATTGTGTCGATACATTAGTACAATGATCCATTGGTCATATGTGACGTATACATGTCAACCCTGCCTCAATCCAAGGCGCAGTGTGGCCGCCATAACTCAAAGTGTCTATCTTTTGTTTCAAAAGGATATCATTTGAAGTGAAAAACATCAACTGGCATACGGGAAACCGACCAAACACATTCATATTGTGTGAATAATTTATCACAACGATCCATGGGTCATATATGACGTGTACGAGTCAAAACCACATTAATCTGAGGTACGGTGTGGCCGAAATCACTCTAAGTAGCTCTCTTTTTCTTAAAATGTACAACAATTTATGTACATACGGAAAACTGACCAAACACATTCGGTATCCATTGAAACATTAGGAGAACGATCCATGGGTCATATGTGACATTTAAGAGTTAATGTTGCCTCAATCCGAGGCATGGTGTGGCCGTCACCACTCAAAGTGTCTGCCTTTTGTTTCAAAAGTACGTCATTTTAATTGAAAAACATCAACTGGCATACCGAAAACCGACCAAACTCATTCGGATTGTGTCGATACATTATCACAACTATCCATGGGTCGTATGTGACGTGTATGAGTCAACTACGCCTCAATCTGAGGCACAGTGTGGCCGCTACCACTCAAAGTGTTTATCTTCTGTTTCAAAAGTACATAATTTGAAGTGAAATATTTCAACTGGCATACGGAAAAAAGACCAAAAACATTCGGATTTTGTCAATACTTTAACACAACGATCCATAGGTCATATGTGACGTGTAAGAATCAACCCTGCAACAATACGAGGCATGGTGTGACCGGAACCACTAGACCTATCTGTCTTTTTCTTAAAATGGACAACAATTTATGTACATACGGAAAACCGACCAAACGCATTTGGTTTCCCTTGAAACTTTAGGAGAAAGATCCATGGGTCATATGTGACGTGTACGAGTTAACACAACTTCAATCCGAGGTGCTCTGTGGCCGGCACCATTCAATGTGTCTGCTGTTTGTTTCAAAAGTACGTCATTTTAATTGAAAAACATCAATTGGAAAACGGAAAACCAACCAAACACATTCAGATTGTGTCGATAAATTAGAAAAACAATCCATGGGTCATATGTGACGTGTACGAGTCAACCATTCCTCAAGTCGAGGCGCAGTGTGGCCTCCACCATTCAAAGTGTCTATCTTTTGTTTCAAAATGGCGTCATTTGAAGCGAAAAACATCAACTGGAATAAGGAAAACCGACCAAACACATTTGGATTGTGTCTATACTTTAGAACAACGATACATGGGTCATATGAGATGTGTACGAGTCAACCCCGCCTTAATCTGAGGCACGGTGTGGCCGAAATCACTCTAAGTGGTTATCTTTTTCATAAAATGGACAACAATTTAAGTACATACGGAAAACTGACCAAATGCCTTATGTTTCCATTGAAACATTATGAGAACGATCCATGGGTCTTATGTGACGTGTACGAGTCCACGTCGCCTCAATCCGAGGCATGGTGTGGCCGACACCACTCAAAGTGTCCGCGTTTTGTTTCAAAAGTACGTCATTTTAATTGAAAAACATCAACTGGCATATGGAAAATCAACCAAACACATTCGGATTGTGTCGATACATTAGAAAAATGATCCATTGGTCATATGTAACATGTACGAGTCACCCCACCTCAATCTGAGGTGCGGTGTGGCCGCCACCACTCAATGTGTCTGTCTTCTATTTCAAAAGGACATAATATGATGTGAAATACATCAACTCGCATACAGAAAACCATCCAAACACATTTGGATTGTGTCTATACTGTAGAAGAAAGATTCATGGGTCATATGTGACGTTTATGAGTCAACCCCGCCTCAATATGAGGCGTGGTGTGGCCGCCACCACTCAAAGTTTCTGTCTTTTTCTTAAAATGGACAACAATTTAAGTACATATGGAAATCCGACCAAACACATTCTGTTTCCATTGAAACTTTAGGAGAATGATCCTTGGGTCATATGTGACGTCTATGAGTCAATGCCGCCTCAATCCGAGGCACGGTGTGGCCGGAACTACTCAAAATGTATGCCTTTTGTTTCAAAAGTACGTCATTTTAATTGAAAAACATAAACGAGCATACAGAAAACTGACCAAACGCATTCGGATTGTGTCGATACATTAGCACAATGATCCATGAGTAATATGTCTCGTGTACGAGTCAACCCTGCCTCAATCCGAGGCACGGTGTGGCCGCCAAAACTCAAAGTGTCTGTCTTTTGTTTCAAAAGGACATCATTTGAACTGAAAAACATCAATTGGAATACAGAAAACTGACCAAACACATTCGGATTGTGTCGATACATTATCACAACGATCCATGGGTCATATGTCACGTGTAATAGTCAACCCCGCCTTAATCTGAGCCACGGTGTGGCCGAAATCACTCTAAGTGGCCCTCTTTTGCTTAAAATGGACAACAATTTAAGTACATATAGAAAATAGACCAAACGCATTAGGGTTCCATTGAAACATTAGGAGAACAATCCATGGGTCATATGTGACGTGTACGAGTCAACTACGCCTCAATCCGAGGCACAGTGTGGCCAGAACCACTCAAAGTGTCTACCTTTTGTTTCTAAAGTACGTCATTTTAATTGAAAAAATCCACTGGAATACAGAAAACCGAACAAACACATTTGGATTGTGTCGATACTTAGTACAACAATCCATGGGTCATATGTGATGTTTATGAGTCAACCCCAACTCAATCCGAGGCGCGGTGTGGCTGGTAGCTCTCTAGGTGTATGTATTATGTTTAAAATGGACATTATTTCAGGTAAAAATATATGGTATACAAAAAACCGATCAAATTATGAATTGACATCCAGATTCCACATATAATTGTCATCTAAATTTTAAATTGAATTCTAAATGAATTATGTATGTTTATAATTATGTTATGAATTATAATTTAGTTATGGATGTGTATAGTTCCACTATTATATTTTAAATGTGTATGAATTTGTTCTCTATATGTTAGTGTTAGTTGGTTATTGCAGGTACAATAATTGTATATGTATGTGTTAGTTTATTGCAGGTATAATAATTGGATTGAAAATGAGAGGGAACCCACATAATGAGACCTGGTGGGAAAATTGGAGAGCTGGTGGTCAAATTAGAGAGCTGCTGGGTAAATTGCAGAGCTGCTGTGCAATTTTCCCAGCAGAGGCTATGGCAACGGTTCAAAACCATTGGCGTAGAATGTGTAGGTCTTGTTTTACCAACTGTTCATAGAACCGTTGGTAAAACACTTTTCCCAATGGTTCTAAACCATTGGGAAAGAGGATATTTCGGGTTTTTCCCAACGGTTTGGCAAATCGTTGGAAAAAACATGATAATTTTGGGTACTGTATCCCAACGATTGTGAACTTTTGGGAAAAAGATTTCCCAACGGTTTTCCAGAACCATTGGGATAGGGTAATTTTTCAGCACCCTATCACAACAGTTCACTGTAAACCATTGGGAAAAACATTTCCCAACAGCTTAATTCCCTACGGTTTTCAGAATCGTTGGTATAACATATACCAACGGTTCTGCTGCCTTTCCTAACAGTTCTAAACCGTTGGGAAATCCTGCATTTCCAGAAGTGCTCTTGTCCGACTTGACTCGATCATTCTTTAATTTCCTGAATAATAAAATACAGTTAATTTATACTTTCATAAGAACCTTTGTCAAGTTCATTATTCCTTTTATATCACCTATTACAATGTTATGAATATTATGTAATTATTTATGTTAATAACGGTCGTTTTGTCGATCTTAGGTACATGATTCAAAAATAAACTTCTTATAATTACACGTTGTTCATGTGGTAAAATATCCATTATATCCATAATTATAGTCATGATGTAGATATCGTATATAACATATATATCCAGTATAAACATTCATTTATAATATTACATAAAATTTATAGGTAAGAAATGAAATGCACCATTCATTGAGACGGTAAGCCGTACGTACGCATGAACGCTACATTCATTTCTATTTCGTATTTAATGGAATTAAATTATAATTATATAAAGGTATACTATAATTATATTATAATATCATGTATAATATAATTTACTCCATCCTTTATACATCCCACATATGGCATTAACGATTCAAATCACTTTAAGGGGGTGGTAGTCCGCACTTCCTAAAATGAAATTATCGCGTTTACCCATAACAGAAATCATAAAGGTATTACATAAATTAAAAATACCAAATCATAATGAAAACAAAAAAATGATATATATCATATATAAAAGTAGTGTCATTATAATGGCCACCATGAGAGGTGTTAATATAAGATTGAACAATCATCGTTTCGTGAGTCAGTAATTCGCCACCCACAGAAACAAAATGTTCTTTAACCATTAGACGAAGGTGTGTGTAAGTGTAAATAAAATCCTTCTCATAAAAACATCCAAGTATATTGAGGATACTTGTTTTGTTACAAAATAAAAGAATAAAAAGAGTTTAGGTGGTTGGAGAATCAAAATAAAACAAAACAACGTAAGAGAATACATTACCTTTAAATCGGGTAACACTTTTTGATTTGAGCCAAAGGCTTCCTTGGGAAAAATTATGCCCAATTTGAGGCTTATAGGAGTAATAGATGGAATTTGATAGAGTATTTGTGCAGAGGTTGGCCGAGCCAAATGGCTTTGATGGTGTGAATAAGGTGGTAGTGGTGGGGGCTGTTTATAAGAGGAGAGGAGGGGCACTCTTGGAATGATTGAAATGTTACTTTATTATGAATTGCTATTTGGATTCTAAAGGTCCCACAATGATATATTTCGAGGATAAGGTGATAATAGTTCGAAATATGCCCATACAATTGGTTTTTGACAAGTTTATGCCATAGATTTTACATTATCTTTTCATTTTATTTAAATCGTTAATTAATGAGGTAATCGCTGCATCATCATGGTGTCATAAGAAATTTAATTTATTTAATGTCAAAAAATTATAAAAAAATATCATGATGTAGGAAATATTTTTATATTTCCAATTAATGTTTATAGTAAAACATTTAACTTATATAACCCCATGTAATAATTGTTTTATTAAAATAACACATGTTTGTGACAATTTTATTTTTTACTTTAAATAAAAAGTTATTATTGTCATTTTCTTACCCAAGTGGCTCCATGGGATCCCCAAGATGACCCATGGATTGTATTGGTCAGACATGACTCATCCAATAAGTGTATGACAAGTGTAAAAGTAATTTCATATTTTTATAATATCATTTTTACATTAAATTTCACTAATTACCTTTAATCACGATTAATTAAACTTAAAAGTTACTATTCACCAAAAAATATTTTAATCCCATTGAAACACATTTTACTCCCTAATGAAAACCATGTATGTAGGATTTTTTAAAATGAAATCAAAGAAGTGGTAATGTTTCATTTAAACGAAAAATCAGTTTTTTAACTACCACTTAGTGGTTTTACTATTCATCAAAAATTGAAGTTTTCAGAATAATGCCAAAACATCACCCTAAGCTATAATTGATATTCTTGAATCCACAAATGAAGTCCATTTTGAAATATATTATATATATATAATTTCAAAAAGTGGGTATTACTATTCATAATTTCTATTTTGATTGGTTGTGGTGCGTTAGAATCTCGAACTTGCATACAATGAAAGCTATTGCATTATTGAAAGAGAAGCGTATCGTGGAAGCTAGGGGTGTTACATTCTCCCCTCCATCAATAAATTTCATCCTCGCAATTTGAAATTTTTCTTTGAAAATAAAATGTTGAAAATAAAAAATTCCTTTGTGGAAACTTCACATCGGAAATAGGGTTAATAAAAATATAACATTAAAAGAAACAAAGAGAGGTACAAAGGTCACCCGAGATAGCCAATACTAGGAATCTATGAAATCATGGATATGGAGGAAAAACAAACCATCAATGTCTGATGGAGAGTTGTAGAAAATAGGATTGGGAGAAAGTTAACGACAAGAAAATCACAAACTTGTGATTGGTTAAACGGTCATTGAATCCCCAATTGGAAAAGTTAACCGACAACGTTTTTGTTTTAAGTTACCTTTCATAATGTTGAGGAATTTATTTAAGCGATTTACTAAGAACGTAAGGAAATATACTTTCTTGTCATGTAGGATTTCATTCTTCAATAAATTTTTACTACGAACCCATCATTCACTCCAAATGGTAACAGAACTAAAAAAATTTGATTTATCCTTATTGTATAAGGTTCCAAATATTAACACATACCATTTACATTAGGAAAACAATTTTTTAATAACTAGGGACTTCCAGTAGGCTAGTGGTAGTCAATAAAGGCATGTCACACTATGTTTGTGGGATTGATTCCTGCAGTTTTGTCTGACGCGACGATTTATCACCCGACATGCAGGTTGTCCTTTTCCTAAAACTATGGTATTATAATATTCCAAAAATAATCTTCATAATATTTTAAATCTTAAACAATACTCTCCATAGTTCAACTTAACCCATTCCAACCTTTATAGTTATCCAAAATACCTCTGTCCATACTTTCTCTAAAAGGTCTCTAAATTCCAAAATCAATTGAAACATCAGATTCCTCAAACAAAGAAATGTTTCTCTTATTGTCACATTCTAAATATATGATTACCTTCATCATATTAAAACCTTAATGAAAACAAAAAGTATTGCAGTACAATCCTTATATATATCACATTATTCTTATAACAGGAATATAATCCTTGAGTCCGAAAGCACCAATTCATTAATTATTCTACTTCAAATGTAGTAACAACATAAGATTGTCCTTGATCACTTTGTCTTCTCTGAGGTAAGTTTACATCATGCTTCAGACATTCATTTGCATAATTCCCCATTTCCCTACAATTGTAGCATTCACCATTTATAGCCTCTTTCTTTCCCTTGCAATCACGAGTCTGGTGGCCTTTTTCTCCACATTTATAACAAACTCCCATTCCTTTTAGGAAAGTAACAGGGTGATTCTTCACACAATTGTAACACAATGGAAAATCCTTATTTCCCTTTTTTCCTTTATCTATCTCTTGCTCCACCGTTCTCTTCTTCTATTTCTTTACTTTATTGTCATAAGATTTAGATAATTCCTTTTCTGTCTTGATAGAACATGAGACTATATCTTCATATGTTTAGAAAGATTATGATACTAAATCTCAATGGAGAAATGGTTTTAACCAATCAATGAAATGATCAATCTTACTTCTTGGGTTACGTATATAATCTGCATCATGTATTTCTAACCTTGTAAAGTTGGCCTCATACTTTGCGACATTCTCATCCTCCTTCCGCCTCAGACTCAGAAATTGCCTTTCCATATATTCTCGATGTTCATGTGGAAAGTATTTTTCTAAGAAAATCCCTTTTAACTCTCTCCATTCCATACATGATACTTCTTCATCATCCTTTGTGTTTTGAATCAGCGACCACCATGTATCGACATCTCTAGTGAGGCGGTAAAGTGCCATGACAACCTTCTCTCTTTCGCTACTTCCCAAGGCGTGGAATATTTTCTCTAAGGAGTATATGCATTGCTCATCTACTAATTTATTTGTTCCCCCATTAAATATTGGGGGTTACTGCCTCATAAAGTAGTCTAACACTGATCCTACACGTTGCAGATCAGGGTTCTCCATACGAGTAAGTTTATTATTCATAACCTGAGTGAGTTGTCCTAGTATGGTGATAAGTTGATCAGCACCAGTTGTATCTCCAGCTCCACAATAATTATCTTGAGTAGGAGAGAAATCCCTACATAGAGTGCATGCATTTATACGGTTTCAATTCCTCCCACTAGGAACCATTTCTAAACAATCGCGTAAACAAGATTAGTTTATGAATCAAAATACATAATTCCATACTTGTAAAAAACTTAAAATAAATTGAACTATTTATGGATATAATACATAATCATAAAAAGAAATGTTTTCTTTGAGGAAGTATATACTCATAAACCCTTCATAATGGTTTTTAAAAAAAATGATAATTATCCTAATCATATCCCCCGGGAGGGTCGTAACCAAGAGTGAAGAATGGCATGTTGTCATGCACCATCTCCCATTCGAGTCTAGCTCAAAGTGGTGTTTTCGGGTTTTACCCCTACGTACATCTGTGCCAGAGCCGCCTCTACCTGCTCGTATCCAGACATGGATGTATTGCTTGGAAAACTCACAAAATCTCTATAATACCAAAATTCTAGGAAGTTATTATATACTAATCCTCAATGTCTATTTTAGGGCTATGTGCTCTAATCAGAGTCTATCTAAATCTAGCTTCCAAGGTTAGTACTAAACTACCTCTGATACTATCTGTAAATCCCCGACCCTAGTTACCCAGAGTCGGTGCATTATTGCGTAACATTGGCATGATCATAAAATATCATGTCTCGAAAGACCGATTATTTTAGTATCCTTGGAAAAACTAGATACATTCAAAAATGTCACATTAAATCATAAAGTGAAAAACTACAATAACATAGTCTCTATAGTCCACACCCATATCCCCTTCGGACTATCCCTGCAGGTCAGTCATAAAATATTTCTTCAAATCCTGAGAAAAATAAAACATTAAAATGGGTGACCTCAGATGCTCAGTAAGGATAACAATTTAGAAGAAGCTTTCATAAATAAATTTAAACATTTAAGGCAATGTATAACCAAAACAAAAGCATTTTCAACTTGATCTTCAACATAATATGGCAAAAGTAAAATGAGATAATTCCATTTACTTCTTCACATGGATATTCTAATGGTGGAATAATCACATGAAATAACAATAACCACTTTCATAATGATGGAATGCATAATGCCAGACTATCATAACCACGTATCCAAGGTCTCGTTACAAGACTAAAAATATGAATTTGTCAAGGCCTTAGGCCAAGATACTAGTTTATCTCATGAGACCTTCTGATGCATTGATGAGCTATAGAGAGATCTACCAGTCACTTATTAAGTCCAATGCATTCCTCATATGAATATGTTTAATCATATCATAAACCATACCATAATCATATCACATAAAACATGCATAAAAAAATCATACCATTTCCACATTTCAATCACACGATATCAATAAGACACATTGATATAATAAAAACACTTTCAAAACCATTTTCAATACCAATATAAAGGAAAATTAAAACATTGTATTTATTTTTCATTCAAAAAAAAGTTATGGCTTGTAGAGGAAGCCAAAACTCAAAGAATGGTCATGGCGGAGGAGACGTTTTTGTCACCACATACATAAAACAAAAAAACATTCCATTTTGTCATTTACTAAAATGCTTCATATAAAACGATTCCATTAGAAAAAAAAACATAAAAGTCAATAGGGTTTATACACCGCATAAAAGAAAGTTGTGTAAAAAAAATGCCTCAATGAATGGAGATTGAGATGAAGTCACTTACAAATATCATTATTTAAATAAAATATATCTATTATGTGTATTCACTATATTTACACATAATGAAAGTATAAATACCAGATAGGACATCATAATATCATGAAATAATTTGAAAGTAGGATATTAACCCAACAAATGGAAATTGGGTTAAAAAGTTCCCTTACCTCGTGTCCAACATGACTCGATAGTTATTTAATCTCCTGAAAAATAAAATAGAGACAATTTCTACTTTCTTAAGAACCTTTTACATGTTCATTATTCCTTTTATATCACTTATTACAATGTTATGATCATTATGTAATTATTTAAGTTAATAACCGTCGTTTTGTCGATCATAGGTACTTGAGTAAAAAATAAACATCTTATAATTACACGTTGTTCATGTGGTAAAGTATCTATTATATACATAATTATATTCATGATGAAGTTATCATATATATCATATATATCCAGTATATACATTCATTTATAATATTACATAACATTTAGAGGTAAAAAATGAAACGCACCACTCATGGAGACGGTTAGTCGTACGTACACATGAACGCTACATTAATTTCTATATTGTATTTAATGGAATGAAATTATAATTATATGAATATATACTATAATTCCAGTATAATATCATGTATAATATCATTACTCCATCCTTTATACATCCCACATATGGCATTAACGATTCAAATCACTTTGAGGGGGCGGTAGTCCGCACTTCCTAAAATGAAATTATCACGTTTACCCATAATGGAAATCATAAAGGTATAAAAAAAATGAAAAATACTGAATAATAAGGAAAAAAAATATATATATATCATATATAAAAGTAGTGTCATCATAATGGCCACCATGAGAGGTGTTAAAAGAAGATTGAACAATCATCGTTTCGTGAGGCAGTAATTCGCCACCGATAGAAACATTATGTTCTTTAACAATTAGATGAAGGTGTGTGTATGTGTAAATGAAATACACATCATTAAAACATCCAATTATATTGAAGATACAGTTTTTGTTACAAAATAAAATAATAAAAAGATTTTAGGGGGTTGGAGAAGAAAAATAAAACAAAACAACGTAAGAGAAGACATTACCTTTAAACCGGGTAACTATTTTTGATTTGAGCCAAAGGCTTACATGGGAAGCCTTATGCCCATGTTGAGTATTATAAAAGTAAGAGAGGGATGTTTATAATGTATTTGGGAAGAGGTTGGATGATCCAAATGGCTTTGATGGTGTGAATAAGGTGGTAGTGGTGGGGGCCTTTTATAAGAGGAGAGGAGGGTCACTCTTGGAATGATTGAAATGTTACTTTACTATGAAATCATTTTCTAATTCGAAAGGTCCCAGAATGATATATTTCGAGGCTAAGGTGATAATGGTTTGAAATATGCCAATCACATAGGGTTTTGACAAGTGTAATCCTTAGATTTTATATTATCTTTTCATTTTATTTAAATCATTAATTAAAGAGGTAATCGCTGCATCATCATGGTGTCATAAAAAATTTAATTTATTTAATCTCTAAAAATTATAAAAATATATCATGATGTTGGAAATATTTTTAGAATTCCAATGAAAATTTATAGTAAAAATTTTAGCTTATATAACCCCATGTAATAATTGTTTAATTAAAACAACACATGTTTGTGACAATTTTATTTTTACTTTAAATAAAAAGTTATTAATGTCATTTTCTTACCCAAGTGGATCCATGGGGTCCCAAAGTTGAACCATGGATTTTCCTTGTCGTCCATGACTCATCTAATAAGTGTAGGCAAAGTTTAAATGTAATTTCATATTTTTATAATATCATTTTTACCTTAAATTTCACTAATTTCCTTTAATCGCGATTAATTAAACATAATAGTTACTATTCACCAAAAATTATTTTAATCCCATTGAACCACATTTTACTTCTTAATGACAACCATGTATGTCATATTTTTGAAAATGAAATCATAGAATTGGTAATGTATCATTTAAACGAAAAATCAGTTTTTTAACTACCACTTAGTGGTTTCACTATTCATCTAAAATTTATGTTGTTCAGAACAAAATGAAAATTTCACCCTAAGCTATAATTGATATTCCAAATCCACAAATGAAGTCTATTTTGAAATATAAAAAATATATATAATTTAAAAAAATGTGTATTACTATTCATAATGGCTATTTTGAATGGTCGCGGTGTGTTAGAATCTCGAAGATGCGTACAATGCAAGCTATTGAATTACTGGAAGAGAAGTGTATCATGGAAGCTCGGGGTGTTACACCTCGGTGCTGATCCACATACGATTGCTCAGTGCTGATTCGAAAAGGATCGCTCAGTCCTGATCCACACTACATCGATTGGTGTTGATTCACATTGGATTGATCAGTGGTGATTCACAAAGGATCACTCAGTGGTAATCCACATAGGATCGCTATTCATTCATCAAATCTCCGTCAACCATTGGATTCCCACAAAATTAATGCTTGATTCCTGGAGGATCTACCCCAAAAGACATCTTCCTTATGTCAACCAGAATAATGTCTAACAAAGAAGTAATCCATTGAACCACCATGTCATATGGGTTCTGACACAAAAGACGGTGCATAAACTGGATGCCCAGTCTATAAGTTATAAGCATTTTAGTGCTGAGTTCCCTGTTGGATTTAGGGTCAATCCAACCCATATATTTTCCAAAATTCTTCAAAACTCGTGTGTATTATCAAAAAGGTCTGCCTCATCCTAAGCGTTCCATTTCCATAGAAAGTATGTCAAACGAACGTTCGATTTAGTAGATACGCCCATTTAAGCGTAACTTGGTCCAAAAGTGTCTAGGTCGACCCTGAACAGGGCCAATGGTCTCAGCCTGGTTCATCTAGGCTTGGTTCGACCCACTGGGTCGTAGGAATAAATTATTGGGTAGGGGATAGGCCCGATCGGTTGGGGGTTCGGCCTGGCCCACCTGGTTGGGGGTGTCCCGCCAGGCCGCAGAACCACCCAGCCCATTGTCTGGGTGCGGGGGTCCGATCTCTTTCTCGAACGACCAGGTTGTTTGGATTTTTAAAGTGGTGGATCTAGATGGTGCTACCCCACTAGGATGGACTGCTCAAACCGGTCACCCGTGGGACCCGCCGAGCACATGTCCTCCCTCCTCCATTGATCGATTTTTTGGCCTTCTTCCACGGCGTGCTGCCGTGATGCGCAAACTAGTGACTCTTCAGCCTATGATGGTCGGCCGCCCCATCCACATATCACAGATCTGATCCAAGTCCATCCTTCGTGGTTCCCTACCACGGTGCGACACCATTTACCAATCGACCAACATCAGCAGGCCACCGCCTTCTCCCATCTTCGGCGTCGCCGTATAGGCGACGGTTCCCTGGGCCTCTGGTGATGCTTCAAAGGTCTGTTTCCTTTACTAGTTATGCCTACATGCCACCCAAGATGATGCCATCATTGTTTGGTTCCCAGTTTTTCCTTTCCACATTGTTGCACGATCGCCCATGATAAAACACAACCAAACCAATAATGGTGTAGTGTCAGGGATTTGTTCTTTCGTCCCACACACCCTCATGAGCATTATATCAGGGGAAAGATTATTTAATCATAACAACTCCCGTAAAGAAAACCCACATTATCCTCCCGCATTAAAGAACTCAATGCGGATCTACCTATTGTACAATTGATCTGTGTTTTTCATAAAATTCATTAATGGGGAAAATGGGAGATATTAATAACATAATGCCTACCTCGATCTCATATGAAGTCACTGCGGTCGAGGAAAATGTGTCCACGTCCGAGGGTGTTGCGGATGAAGGAAAAGGTTCACATCCATTGGCACTCGTTGTATAATCCACCAACGGAAATCATTCCCTTGTTTTAGATTGGTGGAAGACGCCATGACACTTCATCAGAGGTTCTCCTCTTAGGTACAAAAAACCAATTCAGGAGCTTCGTTTAAATAGATGTAACAGTGGATCAATGCACCAAACAAATAAAGAGGTTAATCAATTAATTAAATTAATTAACCTATTAATTCTACCACGGTGCGGTCACACAACCACTTGTAACCGACCATTTAATAGTTTTACAAACAAGCGATCCTGCCACCACTACTCAACAGTTACAATAATGAACGAAATAACTCATTGAGTAATTTTATTATTTTATTAAACTCCTGAAATTTATATTTTCATCCAGCCATAGCTGGGAGAAGTTATGCCTCCCTTATTTAAATCATGACTCTACAAATTCTATGGTGCCCTTAGATATTTGATACGAGCACCAGTTCAAATTATATAAATTGTTTCCCACACATTTACTGAACAAACCAAAAACTAGTTAAAAATTATTAACAATCACCATCGACCAATGATGGTCAAGGTAAGGGTCTGCATAGGAGAAAAACACCCTCACCAGATCAATGGTACTCATATATTTCTAATGCTAATATTTTTTTGGAGTTAAATATTTTAACAATAAAATAAGTGTTACATAAATATTTTATTTACCAAAAAAAAATTCCAATATTGGTCCACACTGACCATGGATAGAATCATCCTAAGTAAAACATACCCTTTAGGAGCTCAAAAATGGTCTCATTTTTTTAATTTGATTCCCCGTTAATGAGTTATAAGCATTTGAAAAATAAAATAATTATATTTAATTATTTTATTTACAGTTATACCATTATTTAGTTTTCATAACAAAGGCATGTGTTAACTAAACTTATGTCTCACCTAAGGTAAACCCATCATCCTATATGCAATGGTGCCCTTAGATTTTGGATATGGGCTACCTTTTAAGAGCGGTTCCACTTTTTCATTAAAACAGATCGCACAAGCTATTTAATGCTTAACATTTTTTTCGATGGATCATTCCAGGCACTCCAGGCCTCGTAATCACATTTCATTAATTTATACAGTCTCATAATAATTTCATGAAAATAAATATGAAATCTATACAAAAAGTATAAGACATTACACTTCACTTTATTATAAATTAATTTAGAAGTTGAAAAAATTCTTATTCATAACGATTTGTTCTTATAAATAGAAAGTATACTTTATTTTTTGAAAGATTCATTATAGGTTTGGAAAATTATTTTTATTACATTAAAATAAATTTTTTAATTAAAAAACTTTTTTTATAAAATCATTATATTACTTACTATATTACCTTGATGTTATTTGGATTTCATAATACATACCATATATAAATACCGAATTTTATTTTTTCCCAATAAATTCAATTATCTGATAAAATCATGATGTATTAATTGTTGGTTCATTTATATAGGGTGATTTCAAAATAAAAACCTAAATTTTGTATTAGTAATTTCTTAAATATGATAAAAATAATCATTAAAGTAATATATATTTTATTTATAAGTACATATTTTTAAAGAATTATAAAATTTATCACCATAAATGAAATAATTATAATTAAATATAATTATATCATATATTACATGTGAATAATATTATTGATTAAATCTATATTATGATAATAAAATATTATTTTAAAATATAAAAATTGATCCATAAAAAGTACTCTAAAGAATATATTTGAATATATACATTCCAAAAATAATAATTTTTTTATGAATAATATATTTTGTTATATTAAATTTAAAATCATACACATTTTATATTTTATAAATTATTGATTTTAGAAATGAAAATAAATGATGGGTGTAACCACTATATTATTTATAATCAATTTTACACATTAATATGAATTATTGTGAAAATAAATAACCCCTCATTACACCAGTATAATCTCAATGAGTATGGTGTGAGGTAGTGGTACTTCAATGTGGTGTTTCAACAAACATTCATGTAGTAGTGACTTCCACTAACTATATCATCTACAATATTATATTTTTCCTAGGTTTCATTTATTAAATATCTATGTTATCTTATTCAAGGGTGAACCTCAACAATTCTATTTCCCCAAAAATATATGGTAATTTGGATTCACAAGGCGTCATCCAAATAGGATATGCTATCTTTTCACCCTTCGTGATCAATTATCTCTCCTCATAACATATAATAAACATAAATCCAGCAGCCACATTAAAATTTTTATATTTCCTATGTTCATAATGGATAATAGTTATAATGGGAATCATTCATAATTTCAAAAGGATATATCCTAATATTCTTATTTAACACGAAAATTGATATATAATCCACTATTCTCAAAATTCACCATTCCATACATCATGTTCAATAGTTATTCAGTTCTATTGATAATGTATGTCATATTTCTGGTGAATTTTTTTAATTTTACAAATTTATTGAAACGGTGATATTTATGGGGGAATTTGAGCTTATGGAGTTTACACTGGTGTTTTCATTACTCTTCACAATTTATATATATATATATAATATTAAAATATCTTATAATCTATATTTATTCATTAATTATATGAAAATATTGTAAGATTGTGGATCTTATTTTCATGTATGGATTTTTTTTCAGGTGTTTTTGGAAAAAAGGTAGTTTTTCTAAATTATAGGAGGACACATTGGGTACCCCAGTTGCCGCTGGTATCCTTGTACTGGTCGTGGAATGACCATAACATGGTCGTGTGGGTTGACCGACAAGCCACATAAAGCAGGGCCCTGCAAAGGCCTATACACAGCTTGAATTTTTTTATTTGTTATATCATTCCGGGACCACGTCTCATTTACAGAAACATCTTCTTCAAATCTTCATCTTGTCCAGTAACGACCAAATATCACTATTTCATATCTGAGCTCCCGATCGAACATTTCTGTTTCGAATTGAAAACATTTGATTTTGTTGGAACCACATCATTGTGTTCTTCATTTTTCTTATTATCTTCTATTGATTTCTACTCTTTTTTGTGATATCCATGGGTGAAAATTTTAGACGTTTTTGTAGATATCTGATGTTCTAGGTTGATTAAAATACTGAGGATCGACTATATAGATCCTACAATAACAATATTGGAGGTTTGTGCCTTTCAGTATTTTTTATTTGAATTATATGTTCCAAAAGGGCTTAATACCCTAGTTTAGGGCATTACGTGTTCAGAGAATTTTAACTCTATTAATTAATTTCATGACTTGTTTTCTTAAGTATAGTTATTTGATTAGAAATAGGGTGATTTACATTAGAATGGATTTATTTTACCATGTTTGTTATAGTATTGGTCGTTGGTTCTAGAATCACATGTTAGGTTGCTCTATTTTAAATGCTTAGTGCTGTTACGATGTTGTAATATTATCTATAGTTATTGTGTTATGCTTTGTAGCCTTTTAGAAATGTAGTATTTGTGATTTACATTGGCTGTTGAATGTCATTTGTGCGAAAATTGTTTACACATGGATGTGGGAAACTGGTGTAGTGAGATCATAGGGGAATTGACATTGAAGTCTTCTCCCGAGTTTCTGTTGTACTTTTCATGTCGTGAGACCATTGGGGGGGAATGATGTTGAGTTTTACCTCAAAGTTTCTATAGTTATTTTTACAATTCTTCAATGAGAATTGACATTGTGTTCAACCTCATAGAGTCTCTAGTTTATCGTTAAAATACTATAGAGCGAATTGATCTTGACTGGTTCCTCAGATAGTCTTTTTTTTGCAGGAGAGCAAAGGGTTAAGACTATTTGATCTTACCTAGAGGTTGATTAAATCATTCTTATAAGTTTAGCAAGAGGGTTTAGGGTGTGAAAAAATTCCAAGAGGGTTTCTTGTGAAATCTTGGTGGAATAATTGGTAAATATAAATGAATGTAGTTGAAAATGTAAGATTTTTTAGTTTTATTACTTCCTTGTTTGTTACTTCATTTTTCATATTTCCTGCTACATATATTCAATAACAGTTAAGCACAAATCCTTAGGTGGTTACTACTAGTATTTGTCTCGCACCCTGGTTGGGTCTTGATTTTGGGCCCAAACAGATTATATTGTTGACGGGATAGTTAACGGAAAGCACCCTCCTACTTGAGGTACTTGATTATAGTGGAGCTGGAGAGTATGAAACTATGTTGATGCTTGAGATGATGCTATAATTTACATGGATTCATTGTACATTGGTTTAGTATTGAATTTCAGAATTGTGACTTGTTTGACTGCTTTCTTAGACAAAAGTGACATGTATCATTTAAATATGTGCTCCAGTGGTTTATTTACATTCAGTCTCCCATTGTTTTCTGATTTCACTATTGACATCTATTTGTTTCCAATGTGTAACTCTACCAATGAGGGCCTAGTTTCCCCACAATCACAACCAAGACCCTCGCTTCTAGTCTACAGCCTCTTGCATTTAGGGAAATGCACTTGAGACCATGTGACCAACCAGATATAGGGAACCTTTGGGTGGATCCGAGAATCTGGATATGAAAAAGTGGTATCAAAGGACTTATTTTCTTCATGTCATTCAATTTAGAGAAAATATATAGAGATAATGAAAAATAGGAAGTTAGTAATAAGCTGTTCCAGGGAGTAGCAAAACAGTGTATAGGGAAAATCTAATGTACCTCGATTATTGCAATTTTTTAGTTATTGAAATTATTACAGTTGATTGATTTCACCATTGGGTGATTCACATTTTGTGTGTTTGTAACATTGATATTATTAGGTTCTATTTCTCTTACAACACGGTGAGATGAGGTTATTCCATCCCATGCTCTATATAGGCACTTATTAGAGATCAGATGCCATGCATTCATTTCATGACAGTTTTTGTGCATTAACGATTGCATTTTGCTGTGATTGATATTGTGCTAGATATGCATACTGTTGTGATATATTCTATGATTGAATACCTATTGTTTTATAGTGCATTGATAATGTTTAAAATATCATTTGAATGAATGTCAAATGTTGTTTCTTAAGGTGTTATGGGCCCTCATGGATCAAAATTTGGTGGATCATGGGATTTATTTCCTTTTCATAATATGTTATACATGAGTAAGATTCCAGTAATATATTTGTGGGGAGTATGGGGCCCCCAAGGATTGAAATTCAGAACATTAACGTTTGTTTCAGTGTTTTTATTGGGGTCTGGGAGTAGTTTATGAAGCGTAAAATCAGGAAAGAAACTAGAATACATGGTGTGTAATGATGAATACACATCATATATCATTCTGTTCATGAAGGAAAAAACTTTTCTTATGTACACACTATGTACTATATGTAAACGCCGTGTATTTCTTAACTATGTGACTGACTGTGTGGGAAGAGACACATGGTAGGGTTTTTTTGGAGGAACACATCTTGTATAGATAGTACACACCATGTTTTAGTGACCATGTATTCGGGTCATGTGACAAATGAAACAGGTTGGTGAAATCCTTCTAGTACAAGTTGTGTCTAGCATAAAAACTCCGTTTAGATTTGATCGTGTCACCGACTGTGTGACTAATGACACATATGGTTTTAACATAAGGGGTTCATAACTTTGTCTCGGGCGAACATGTCGTGTAGTGTTTCCTAGGTAGGATTCGGGGCGTATAGACATGTGGAGGATCTTTAGAGGGGGGGAAATGATTCATGTACATGACGTTTAGGAGGATTAACACTCCATGTATAAGGGTATTACATGACAATGTATGGAATATGTACACACCCATGTAATGTATTAAGGTAAAACGTTGTGTAATGGTCATACAGACTGTGTATCCTGGTTTAGAAATTCTTGAATGTTTCCTTTCACATGTTCCTTCCTTCGACTTATGTGTTTCTTTCCATGATAATATTGAATTTAGGAGTGTGATTTACCTTAAGAATCATTCCACCAATACATACTCTATTTTTTCTCTAGATACTAGAAAATGACCAGACACCAGACATGGTAAATCTGGGACTTCCCAGATGATCCTTCTACTGTGCATGTATTTTTCAGCAGCCGTCATTTCAGACAAAGATGTTGATGAATATTTTCAATCATGTGTCATGATGTTTATTCAGACCTACCGGGGAGCACCGTATCCTAACTCATCCATGGAAGAGCTGATGCATGATTTTTAATATCATCATCCTCCCACTTTCTCTGGGGATAGAGGATCTGAGGGCTGTAGAGTAATGTTTAAAAGAAATGGTATCTCTCTTTGAACATCAACAGATGCATTCGAAGTAAAGGGTGATGCTTGATATGTATATTCTAATGGATTCCTCCAAATGATGGTGGGACATGATATCACCGATTAGACACTATCAGGTTATGGATTGGAATATGGTCTAGCATACCTTCTATAACTACTTCTACCAGGAGAATTTGATGGCTGATCGGGCCCGATAGTTCAAGAGTTTGGAGAAGGGTACTCTCTTGGTCATGGGAGTATTATTATTGATTCATAGTGGTATTGTGCTTCACAGTCACTCTAGGGTGTAATGAGTTATTCCTGGCAAGGAAGATAGAGGATGGACCCATGCATGATATCCATTCTCAATTGAACATCTTTAGGTTGTCGTCCATAACATCTATAGTCTACTAGGTGCTGATCGCAGAGCACAAACTCTGGGATTCTAGAGCTATGATCTAGGGTTATTTTTTATCTAGAGTCGGTATATCTATGATATACAAGATGAAGAACTATAGAGAGTTTAAATACAGAGTTCAGAGTAGGTGGAAATACTTCTTCAAAAATCCTGTTGGTATGATTCTGGTGCGGGAAGGGCAGGCATACAAGGACGCATTACCCAAGAGACCCATTTCAGTGCTGATATTGTGCCATGATGGGTCATATTTATCATTTTTTTCATTTTTTATCTCCTTAATATGGTGATCGAGGTTCGTTTATGACTCCTCATTCAGGTGTAGATACACCAGTTTCTCATCAGTCTTGGAACTTGAGTTCATCCGGCCATGGTATCCAATCGCCAGTCATTTAGCGACAACAAGGTGGATCATCAAGGAGAGGATAAATAGTGTTGTAGGGGACACTGAAGAAGTAATAATTTTGTAGCGGAGCGGAATCAGCATGAATAGGATCACATACCCTATAAAGTTATATATATGATTCTAGTTGCCTCAGTTTTAGCATTTCTTATTTTTGATACAAGGGATTTCCATGGGTTTCATATTTTTTTACTATTCTGGAGAGCATTGGGATCTATATCATTACTTTTGGTGACATCTTGACACTAGATTAACCACTAGGAATGATAATGGCTAGTGTACGTCAGTGCAAGGAGTTCCCTCTTGAGGTTGTTGGGTGTCACTTCATATGGGACCTCTATTTCTTAGATATGACATGTTATGAAGTCAATCATGGAATGGACTACTTGGTTCCCTTCCAGGTAGTTCTCAACTTCTATCGCCACAGGGCTGAGGTTCACGTCGCTATAGGGGTGGTTTACTTCTACATAAGGGTGAATGGGATGTCCAGGAAAGAACGAGCATTATGGGATGGCAAGAGTTTCATCCTAGATTTCTAGTCTGTATCTAGAGGACCAGGAAACATCACAGAAGGTATTTCTCCCAAAGGTGGATTATTTCAGAGATGTCTTCCCAGACAACAATTTAGGTTTTCCTCTAGAGAGAGAGGTGGAACTCTCTATTTCAACTTGTCCCAGGAGTGGAACAGGTGTACATTACTCTTTATACGATGTCTACACAGGAGTTACAGGAGCTCAAGAACTAGTTGGAGGGTTCATAGGAAAAGGGTTTCATCTGACCCAATACTTTTCTCTGGGGTTTTCTTATCCTTTTTGTGAAGAAGTTCAATGGTACCCTCCATCATTTTGAAGATTATCAGATGATAAACCAGTTGATGGTTAAGAAATGTTATCCCTTATTGGGGATTGATGGTCTATTTTATCATTTTTAAAGAGCCCGGGTGTTCTTGAAGATTTAATTGAAGTTTTGTTATCATCATCTGCATATTATACCATCAGATATTCTTATTACTGCATTTCTGAGCATGTATGGTCTATACGAGTATGTTATTATGTCGTTCGGTCTCACAAAAGTGCTTAAATGTTTTATGGAACTCATGACCTGAGTGTTCCTTCCATATTATTATATCATTATGGTGGTTTTGGTGGATGATATCTTGGTGTACTCTCACACTCAACACAACCATGCTACCCATATTGAGATGATTTTGAGTACACTGATGGAGAATATATTATATGTTATTCTATCCAAATGCCAATTTTAGATAATGTATATCCACTTATTGGGTCATGTTATATTAGATACATGTGTTTCAGTAGAGCTAAATACAGTGAGTGCATTTTCTTCTAGGGAGAAACCAAATAAAATCCTTAATGTATGTAATTTTCACTAGCTGGATGGTTACTACATATTTTCATACAAGACTTTTCACACCTAGAAGCGCCAATAAAGGGTCTGTCTATGAAGGGTGAAAAGTACATGTAGACAGATTCCATTGGTTCAGCCTTTCAAGAGCTGAAAAGAAGGTTGACTTTAGCATTTATACTAGTTTTTCTAGATCTTGGAAAGAGATATACTATTTACTATGATGATTTATGTATCATGATGGGAGGACTGCATATGCAGGGGCAAGTAGTCATTGTGTATGGGTCTTAGATGTTGAGGCAACATGAGATGAATTACCAAACACAAAATATTGAGTGGTTTGCTGTTTTCCCTGCTTTACACTAGTGAAGACATTAACTATTGGGAGATCATTTTTTGGTTTTCACCAACCACCAATGTCTCAAGTACGTCATCAAAAAACACGATCTGAATTTGATATAGCGATGGTGGGTTGAATACCTTCAGTCCATTGATATTGAGCTGGTATACACACAAGGGAATGGAAACATAGTGGATGATGCGTTGAGCATTAGAACTCAGATGGAGATACTTCAAAAAGACAGTAGAGAGTGGATGCTTATGGTCTTGTTCTCAGAGATGTATTTTGCAGTGCACAATTGACAGGGGAATATGTTCCTTTTTTCTACAGTTGTTACCTCTAATCATCTTGATAATGTGCGAATGAGGTAGCTTTCATATGATGAAGGCCTAGTTCTACAATAGATTGTCTTGAAAGAGGACCTTATTTCTAGATGGACCATAGGCGAGGATGTGACCTTTCATTTAATGGGTGTGTATTTGTGTAAGCAGATATATGCGAGGAGCTGATATGGAATTTCTATTCATCGGTTTGGGAAGTTCATCTTTGTGTCACCATGACGTATTGAGAACTACATAGTCAGTATTGGTTTCCCAGTATGAAGAGAGATGTTGCATGTTTTTTCAATATATTTTCCACCTACCAGTGGGTGAAGGTGGAGCATTAGTGACCAACATGGAATTTACTGCAGTTACACATTCACAAGTGTAAGTGGTATGATGTCGCGATGAACTTCGTGATAGGTTGGTTGAGGTCACCTCACGAGAATGATGCACTTTGGGTAGTCATTAACAGAATCACAAATGTTGTACACTTCGTAATGATCATGGAGACCTTTTGTTTCGATGAGATGGAAAGGTTATATTTAGGGTGGATTGCACGTTTTCATGGGGTTCCACACTCCATTGTTTCGGATAGGGATTCCCATTTCACTTCTCAGGTATGGCGGTGACTACATAAGTCATTGTGTACACATGTTCTTTTGAGTGTAGCGTACCATCCAAAGATAGATGCCCTACCAAGCATATGATTAAGGTGATGGGGAACATTATTCTATATTGCATCCTATATTTTTGAGGTTCTTGGGAGATGAACATACCTCTGGTGGAGTTTTCCTCTAATAATTGTTTTTTAGAACTATTCAGATGGAACTTTATGAGGCACTGTACTGTTGAAAAAACATATCACCCATATGATGGATGGAAGCAGGATAGGTAGCTGTATTGGGACATCATATTTTCTAGGAGACCATATAATAGATAGAGTTGATTCAAAAGTGGATGGATACTGCATAGTCATGAATGATGTTTTATGATCTTCAACAGAGACGACCTCTGCAGTTCAAGGTTAGAGAATAAGATTTCATAAATGTCACACAAAGGTTGGGTCCCATGATGATTATGATGTAGGGAAATCAATATTCGAGATAAGTCAGACCATTTAATTTTTTTGAGAGATTCATGATTATTTCCTATCAGTTGTAGTTAGATCATAGGTATCAAGCTATGCATGATGTTTTTAATGTTGCTCTGTTGAGGTGTTACATCTCATACATGTATCATGGCTTTCATCCTTAGTAGGTTGATTTTGATGTGTATGTATCATTTGAGAAGAAACCTATCCAGATTATTGATCACACCTTGAAGGTTCTCTATGGTCAATATGTTCCCCTGCTATGAGTGTTGTGGCAGTACAGGTGAGTACATGACACGAAATTGGAGAGGGTGGCTGGTGTGTGATCGCAGTTGGTAGACCTATTTGAGGTTTCTTCTTTTTCTTCTTCTTATAGCAATTTGGGGACTAATTTCATTAAGCGGGTGTTTGTAAGAACCCAGATTTTTCTTCTGGTATGAATTTTGATTTCTTGTATTTTTTTTGAAAAATACAAGTTTCTGTAAATTTTAGGAGTAAAAAATGTGTACTTAGGAGTACATGCCATGTACCTTATTGTTGAGGGTAGCCGTGTATTGTTCGTTTAATGGACAATACATGGCCGTGTGGGGTGACCAAGAGACCGCCTATAGTGGGGCCCAGTAAAGTTCTATACACACCATGTATCATTAGGGAAAATGACTTATTTTTTTATTTTTATTTTTTATATCAGACTTAGACCACATCTCGTTTACAAAAACATTCTCTTATGTCATCTGTAGACGGCGGAAAAGTCCGTTGTTCCCAAACGAAGCTCCAGATGCGGGAAGCGAGGTCATATTTGGAGTCAGAAGCCTGTTTCGGAGGGCCCGGAAGCCTTGCGCGGAATTTTGGAGAGCCGCGCGCAAAGTTGTAGTGTCGCGCGCAAACCTCCCGGGATGCGCGCAATGCGCTGGACCGGCGCGCAATTTTGCGCGCCCATGGCCCGCGTGACTCCCTTGCTCGACGGGACCGATTCCGTGCCCGCGAAGGAATTTGCGCGCCCGCGAGCCGGATTCCGCGCCCATGGTTGCCTATAAATATAAGGCGACCCCCGACGTTTTGAAGGTTGCCGGAATTCGAAGAGTCGCTCGTTCGCGCAATCCAACCCCCTCCGCGCGCAATGCCGGTCTTAAGGTAACCTCCTTTCTTTCGCGCAAGAAAGCCTCGGGGTTCGCCTTCGCGCGCAATCACTTTGGCTACTTTCTTTTTGAATTAACTCTTCACCCAAAGGCCTTCGCGCGCAAAAGAAGCCTCTTGCGCGCAATTGCCCCCGGGTGCGCGCAATCCAGCCCGGTTGCGCGCACCCCCCCTTTTTCAAAGTGGCCATTCGTTAAAGGATGAGCCGTTGCCCCCGCGCGCTGTCCGAAGCCCGGTGCGCGCAATATTCATCTTCCGCGCGCAAAACGCTGGCCCAATTGCGTGCCAGCCCGCCCATTTGTGCGCCGACCCGCGGTATTGCGCGCCAACTCCTCTTTTGCGCGCAAACCTCCAGGGTCTCCCCCTTTGACCCCCTGAGGGTACCCGCCTGCGTGGCGCCCGATGATCTTCATCCCGGGTGCCCGCACCGTGCGTTGTATTCCCGTGCGGCCCTCCAGGCTCGCGCGAAGTGACACGGACCCATCGGCGGCACCATCTTCGTCCGCGCGGCAAGACGTTAAACCGCCAAGCATCTTCGTCCAACATGACGTTAAACTGTACCACGTCCGCGCTGCAAGACGTTAAAATGCCAAGAACCTTCGTCCAACATGATGTTAAACTGTACTACGTCCAAGCTGCACGACGTTAAACTGCCTAGCATATCGTCCGCGCTACAAGACGTTATACTGCCAAGTGTTTCGTCCAACATGACGTTAAACTATACCACTTCCGCGCTGCAAGACGTTAAACTGCCAAGCACCTTCGTCCAACATGACGTTAAACTGTACTACGTCCAAGTTGCACGACGTTAAACTGCCTAGCATATCGTCCGCACTGCAAGACGTTAAACTGCCAAGTGTTTCATCCAACATGACGTTAAACTATACCACGTCCGCGCTGCAAGACGTTAAACTGCCAAGCACCTTCGTCCTCAACACACGACGTTAAACTGTACTTCGTCCGGCAAGACGTTAAACCGTCCGCTTCGTCCTCAACACACGACGTTAAACTGTACTTCGTCCGGCAAGACGTTAAACCGTCCGCTTCGTCCTCAACACACGACGTTAAACTGTACTTCGTCCGGCAGGATGTTAAACCGTCCGCATCACCCGATCCCATGCCCCGCACGCAGCGTCCTCCCGGTTTGGATGTGGCCCCCACCCGCTCGTCTCTGCAGGGATGTCTGGATTGGGTGGCCTTCGCCCATGGGGGTAGAGTGTTACAAACCGAACGAACTACGTGGACTTTGATCCCTATATCCTAAACAGGGTACGTAGGAAGCCTCCTCGAGGTTCAAGCCCACCACCTGGTCATCCCGGTCGTATTCACGTCGGTTCGTCCATCAGTGGACCCCTCCTGGGTTCACACTCGCGTCGATTCACCTATGAATCCGCCCCTGTGGGAGACTGCACGTGTATATCTCCATTGTGCTTCCCCACTGCCTTTTTCTCCTGCCAATGTCCAGCATGACGTGAAACTGTGATCCACCCGGCCGTTCCATCCCCCTCTGTGCGAGGTGGTTCGGTTCAATCCTCCGCCCGGCGGCCTCAACCTCTTCGTGAGTTGGCTTGCCGACGTCCAGCATGATGTTAAACTGTATGTCCGAACTACGCTGACTTTGATCTGCGCTAACGCTCGGTACGTAGGAAGCCCCTACCGGGTCCAAGCTCTTCACTCCATCGTCCATCCTGATCCTTACCCGGGCCGCCACATCCCGGTGGGGTCATGCCACTTCATTCCACTCCACTTCACTCGGGAAGCCGCCCATGCGCTGGCCCCAGCGTCGGAGGTTCCCCGCAGGGGGTTCTGTCATCTGATCCACTTCTCGTGTTGATCAGTCCGATGCCGTCCCGCTAGACGTTAAACTCGTGGCATACCCCGTGTTAAACATGGGAAGCTGAGGAAAACCTCAGGTAACACAGTTCCCCGTACCCAGCGCAGGATGCCTCAGGCCATCACGCCTTCGAGAAGCCCTATTAGGGATGGAAGGCAGACATGCAGAGTCACAGTGTCAAGACACGCCCCCGACACCCAGAGCCACCCGGTCTCCTCACCGCAGGTTGCTGCCCCGACCAGACTCCTTGGATCGTCTGGGTGGAAGCAGCGTAATTAACCGGTGTCCATGAAGATATGGCGCCGGGAACGAGATTCACGAACATTCTTAAATCTATGAGGGAGACCCGGATTAGGCGAAGAGTTCCGAGGAGACGTCCACGGAAGGAGGAGCCGACGTCCCATCATCCCAGTTTCGATCAAGGAGCAGACGCCCCTGAAGAAGGGACGGATGCCGCCCGGCTTTGGAAAGCGGGACTGCGGGACTACAAGCCGCGCGCGCCCATCCCCTCGGGTCGACGGGCGCACGCGCGAACGCGTCCTGGCGGAACAGCGCCGGAACAGAAACCCGACGCACATCCGCACCGAAACAGAAAAATGGTGAACCCGACGTGAATCTCTTCTCCTCGATACGAAGACCGATGGCTTTCAGAGGTGTTGGAAGACCAGCATGCTGCTCGACCAAGCACTCAACACTGGGGCACAGAACCCGCCAGGGGCTGGGGAAGGGAAATCGGGCACTCCATCTCACGACGTCGAGGGCCTGGGTTCCCCCCATGGAAGGCGTCGTGGCACTAATGGTTGGTTGTCGATTCCTTTTCCTGTCAGTGTTAATGGGTTTTTCTCCCTGCTTTCAGGAATCATGTCTCCCAATCCAGTGCCCGATCGCCACCCGCCCACTGGCGCATGGGTAGGGGAAACACCGACGCGGCTACTCCGCGCGGTCCCGCCCGTTCTACAGCCGTCCCAGCAGCCGCAGCTGCGGGGCAACCGCGCCATCTCTCCCCCTCGGAGGTCATCCAGAGAAGGGTGATCAACAACTTGGTGCGGAGATATGAGGAAGAGGGATTCATCCCCACCAGGGACATGGCTCGCCTAGACCTCGAGGAAGCTGCACCTCGCCACCAACGCCGCCCCCGAGGGCCGCGCAGGGAGGCACCACTGCCTACCTCGACGTCCAACCGCTTCGGGAGTTTATCCCCGGAGCGCTCTGACAAATCCTTCCCCTATGCGGATAAGGTGGAAGATGTCCGGGACCACCCTATCTGAGATTCTCTCCAGGGATCCACGATAAGGGCTCCTGTCAGGCCACGGCGACACCGCCGCCAGGCCCCTCAAGTCGAAGAACGGACTCTCCACCTGCCCGCGCCGCTCATCCCGACTCGTTTGTCCCGACGCCAACATCGGGCACGAGCGGAAGAGAATTCCCACCTCGGGGCCCTAGCCACCGCGGCCGCGTTGGCTCAAGCCACTGCTGGCTCCAGTCACCAGGCCCCTGCGCATCCTAAGCAGGGGAACTTCTATGCCCGACCAGGATCGAGGCCCCGACCGCCCCAAAGGCAGGTTGGGTTGACTCTCCTGGTTGCTGGTACAGGAAATAGCCACCGCGGACCACGTCGTGGTAGCGCTATTCACCAACAGGGTATACTCCGCGTGGCCGATCCGAGAGGCATGGGTCACCCCACCTTTCGATCCCGGCCCGGAGGCCTGCCCGGAATCATCTCTCCCCGCGTCCCCTTTGATATCTGTCCCGATGCTCCTCGCACCTTGGTTTCCAGTCCTCTTGGCCCCAACACCGGTGCGGCCGGAGGACGCCAGGACAGAGATCAGCCATGCCCCGAAGAACCACCCAGGGGAAGGAAGGCGAGGCGTCGACGCCGAGGGAAGAATGTAACGGAATTCCAGACAGAGATCTGACCGGTTCGTTTCTATGATACAGAGGCGGAGTATGATTCGGCGACGAAGCCCTCCCCCCGATCCCGCCAGTTAGGGGCAGGGGTAGGAATGCGGCATGTCAGCCTCGTACTTCCCGAGAGTGAGATCGATATGTTTCCCGCTTCTCTCCGAAGGTATATCCGGAGTAGCGAGGGCCTGGTAGACCCCCAAGGATCAAGCATGCGGTTGGTACCAGCCCCTACGGAAGCACCTTCTTCCTCGATCGGAGAAGCCAGAGACTTTTTCTGGGGACCGACGGTCGAACCACGATCTAGTGCACCCTCGGCGAGCACCGACGCTACGGCAGGATGTTCGCTCGCCGGCCCGTCCTATCATGATGTGGTAGCTGGGGCACCGCCACCCTCAGAGGGCGGCCCGGGATATGGAGGCCAATCGGCCTGCTCGTCGTATTAACCGCCGTCCAGCCCGTCGGCCCGGCGGCCCGCCTCGGCACCACTGCCGGTTCCCCGTCCATTCCCAGTCGTTGAAGAGGACCAAGGAGACCTGGGTCCCGAGTTTGAGTCGTGGAGCTTCTGGACCGTCCTTGCAGAGGGCCACTTCCCTGAGAAGTTTTGGCCAGTCGCAGGACCAGACTTTGATGCACCCGAATCACTCACCCCGGATGAGTTCGAATGCTTCCGCCGAACTCTCCGGGAGACTCACTCCTGTCTTCACTGCCTACAAATGCCATATCTCGGGAGTCAAGCACACCTGGAGGATATTGGTGAGCAGTGCCATCAAATTGACCTGGCCACGCTCCCCGCGGTTCGGCACCCCGGGTCATTTGGGCACCACGAGGCCCTCCAACAACGATGCGTTGAGTGTTTTCAAGTACTCCGAAAGGTAATCGAGGGAGCCAATACCCACGTGTATATCCATGGATGGGGGCAGTACGCTGCCCTACGCTTCAGTGCGATTCGCCGACAGCCCGATTTACTGGGTGGCCCTGAGGGTACATCCCCGGGGACGGAAACAGTCAATATGGCTGACCTGTCGGGGGAGGGGAACGGCTTGGAACTGCTCGACGGGGGCTCTCCCCCCGAAGACAAGCCGTTGTTGGATCCATCGGCGAGAGTTACTCGTCACCATAGGAACCTCTTGGGTCTCCCCACACCCACTATAGAACAGACGTTGAGCCGAAACATCAGCAAAGGTAATGAGCACGGCGGGGCTATGAAGCCCGCCGACCCATCTGCCTCCACGCAGAGGGCGGATGAGGATCCCGAGAAGGCTATGCTACGTCAACAGCTTGCCGAGCAGAAGAAGCTAGTTGACTAGCTCCACGCCGAGCGCGCTGCAGAACAGCGGCCTGACTACGGTGATCCTAGGCTAGGACAGCAGGGACAGGAACAACCACCCCTCGATGAGGCTCTCCCGGGAAACCGTGATTATGCCGTGTTTGCCGACAGGGGAGAGGCCATCACCTATGGCAAGAGGGCGCGGTATGTTTCACCGCACCCTCCCGAGCGGCGTGACTACCTGAGAGACCCCGCTCGGATTCCTCCCGCTGCCCCAAGGGCCGCTCTGCCCGCCATTCCTCGAGCTGCCGAGTTCGACGACCCGGTCGACGACCCGATTGAAGGGCCATGCAATTCACTCGTGGTTAGAGATCCTCGCCAGGACTGGAACCCATGTCCGGACGATCCGATGGCGGAACTCATCGCCCGCTTGGAAGCCTTGGAGACTCGTCATGTGGCGATCCCACCGGACGGCAAGCCATACCCAGCATGGGTGGATGACATGCCGGCACCTCCGGGATTCAGGAATCCCACTTTCGCCCCCTTCAACGGAACTGGAGATCCACCACAGCATTTGGCCCATTTAAACTCGAGGTGCGGGCCTATGTTGGGAACTCCGGCGCAACAAGAGTCCGCTAAGCTTCGCTGCTTTGTCCAGACACTAGAAGGGCCATCATTTGTCTGGTACAGCCAGCTCCCCGTCGGGTCGATAACTAGCTGGGAGGACCTTCGTAGACAATTCCTTTACCAGTTCAGTTCCACGACCCGGAAGACGAGTATCGCAGACCTCTTCAAGTGAAAGCAGAGGCCTGATGAGCGATTCGCGGACTTCGTCGCCCGATGGAAGGGTCTCACGTATTCCCTTGACATGCCATTGACTCAGGAGCAGTTGCTGACAATGTGCGTCGGGAACGTCAAGACCGAGCTGGTCCCTTCCTTGATCACTCAGAATTACCCTGGAGGGTTCAGGGACTTCTCAGACAAAGCTCAACGTCTTGAGGAAGCCCTGCAACAGGCCAGTCAGGCACACCCGCTGCCTCCTATGATTCCTGCAAGGAGAGCCAGTAGGGCTGAGCTCGCTGCTGTTGCCCAGATAGAGGCCCCCATGCCATTGGAGCTGCTGCCGGTGAGGCCAGCTCCACATCCTCACAGGAATCCGCCTCCACGGGCTCAGTTCCCGGCCCAGCAGCGGCAGCCCCAGAACCGGCCGGCCCCTCCGCGTAATGTACCGCCACAACCCAGGCGAGATAATCAGGGTCCACCTCCTCGGCAGGCCCCTCCAGCCCCTCGTCAAGACCACGCTCCCAGGGGCCCGCGATACCTGACTTACTCATTTCACGAGGATCAGGTCCCCGGTTATTTCCGGAGCGCCCTGGAGCAGAGGATTGTGCGACTGCCTGAGTGTTGGAGGCCAGAGGAGGCACATCTCACGGGTAACCCCCGCTACTGCCCTTACCACCGGGCCCTGGGGCACACCATCCAGCGGTGCTATGTGTTTAAGGATTGGCTCCAAGACCAGATTAACAACAATGTAATCAGGTTGGGCCCAGCTCCAGCACAAGTGGTGGGCGTGTTCGTGGGCTCAGATGACGATAATGGCAATGAGGACGAATGGCAGCTGGTCTCCAACCGCGGATCCCAGAAGTATAATAACTGGATGGCCCACAAGATGATCATTCGCGCCCATGGAATCATCCGTGCACGCTTGAATCAGCCTGTGCCCCCAGAATCTGCGGGTGCTGCTTCGGCATCGTCATCCCAGCCTGCCTCTTCCGAGAAGAGCAAACGGCGGCGGCGGAAGAAGGAAGAGCACGCCCCGCCAATTCCGCCACTATCCCACACTCTCGGCGATTTCATGCCCCCGGAGATGGGGGTCCCTACTCGGATCTGCCCGACGATGGATGATTCGTCTGATGACAGTGTTGGGTACGCTTCGGTTAATACCGTCGAGCTGGTAAATCCCTTTTCGGTTCCCGACGTTGAAGAACACCAGGTGGACCTCCCTAGTGTCCCCGGTCGTCGCCACCGTCGGAGGAACCGCAACAACAGGAGTCGCCGGGGCACAGCAGTTGGTACCTCCAGCCAGGACGTGCACGCCACTGAGACTAGGCAGTAGGCTCAAAACCGAGCTCAGTGTGCGCAGCCCCCCCCCCCCCATCCGGGGGTGACGGATTCACCTCCGCCACTGTTTGTGGTGTGGGACCAGGCAGAACCGCCTCAGCCGCGTTGCGATCAGCTCCGCCCTGCCGCAAGTCTGTCCCGGCCTCCTGACCCCAGTACGGTGACTACTTCCCGGGCTTCAACCAATGAACAGCGGGATGCGCCAAGCACCAGTCAGCCGCCGGTCCAATCAGCAAGGCCCGTCATGCCTCCAACCGCAGAGCAACCTCCTGCAACCAGGTGCTTGCGCTTGGCCAAAAAGTATGATGTCCTGAAGCACTTGGCTGACATCCCAGCAAGGCTCTCCATCCTTGAGGCTCTACGCATGTCATCTGAGATGCGTGAGGCACTCGCTGAAGCCCTGAAAAGCCCCCTCCAGTTTGAGACAGAGGTTGCGGCTGCAGAGGCCTTTCACGCCGAAACGATTGAGGACGCCGAATGTCAGGCAGTTATCTCGTTCTCTAGTAAGGATGAAGACCCTCCTATACAGGGGCACATTTGTCCGCTGTATGTTACTGGCCAGTTCAATGGCCTTGAAGTCCGGCGCTGTCTTGTCGACACGGGGTCCGGGATTAACCTGATTCCAACTCGGACGCTCCGGAGATTGGGGTTGTCTGAGGATGACTTGATCCCCTCCGACCTCAGGATCCAGGGGTACGACCGCACCGAGCAAACCCCGGTCGGCAAGATACGCTTGAAGACCCAGTTCGGTGACTTGGTTGCCAACACCGAATTCATGGTAGTCTCTCAAGACACTGCGTACAACGCATTGATGGGCAGGCCATGGCTCCACCTTCACGCGGCGGTTCCCTCATCATACCACCAATGCCTCAAATACTCCCTTAACGGTCGAGTAGGCGTGCTTCAGGGAGATGCCTCTCCTTTTGCCTCATGTGAAGCCCGCTATCTGGACGTGGACTATTACAAGAGAAAGGATAAGTAGATCTTGGCAGGTGAGGTTGAGCCTGTCACTGTTGTAAGTGATCCCTGGGCAAGTTTGGATGACACTTACGTCCACCCGATTCATCGGTTGGACGTGGCCATGGTCTCGATGGCCTGTGAGTCTCCTGATGAGATGACCGCGACCGCCCATGCCAGCACCAGCGGCCCAGCAGGATCTGGTAGCCCCGATGCAGTTTCCAACGCAGTCTCTCCTGTGGACGATCCCTCACCGAGTGGAGAGGACGTGGAAGATGCACCCCCAGCCATTGAGGAGGGCGTCTCCGCCACGGTCGATGAGTTAGTACAGGTGAACCTTGGAACCGAAGCAGATCCAAGACCCACATTGGTCAGTGTCGCCATTCCCTCTGAGGAGCGGCAGCAGTACGTGGACTTCCTCAGACAGCACCGTGATGTGTTCGCTTGGGGCTATGACGAGATGCCGGGGCTAGATCCTCAGGTAGCCGTCCACCGCCTTGGTCTCCCGGCGAACCATCGCGGGTTCAAGCAGCCTCCTAGGAAGATGCACCCATTCCACGGTGCCATGGTTGCGGCCGAAGTTGACAAGCTTATCAAAGCCAACTTCGTGAGGGAAGTTCAGTACCCCAAATGGCTGGCCAACATTGTGCCGGTCAGGAAGAAGAACGGGCAGATCAGAGTCTGCATCGACTTCCGCGATCTCAACCGCCACTGTCTGAAGGATGATTTTCCCCTTCCGGTGACAGAGCTATTGATTGATGCCACGACAGGGTTTCAAGCCCTCTCCTTCATGGATGGATACTCCGGATACTACCAAATCCAGATGGCCCCTGAGGATGAGGATTTCACTGCCTTCAGGGCCCCCCTAAGGTATCTTTTGTTACCAAGTCATGCCCTTCGGCCTGAAGAATGCAGGTGCCACCTATCAACGGGCGATGCACCGCATATTCAAGCCAATCCTTGGCACACTGGTAGAATGCTACGTCGTTGACTTGGTGGTCAAATCGCGCCAGCGTCAGGACCATCTCAAAGATCTTGAGAAAGTGTTCAGCTTCCTCCGGTCTCGCTGCCTGAAGATGAACCCGTTGAAATGTGCCTTCGGGGTCACCTCCGGAAAGTTCCTTGGATTTGTGGTAAGATATCGGGGTATTGAGATCGACCCAGAGAAGATCAGGGCGATTAGCCAGATGCCTCCCCCATGTAACATCCGGGAACTGCAAGGGTTCCAAGGCCACTTAGCCTATATACGCCGATTCATCGGGAATCTGGCTGGCAAGTGTAAGCCCTTTTCTCGGCTCATGAAGAAAGGTGCCACCTATGTATGGGATAAAGAGGGTCAAACCCCTTTCGAGGAAATCAAGAAGTACCTGCTTCAACCTCCGGTTCTGATGCCGCCTGTATCCGGGAAGCCCCTGGTCCTTTATGTGACTGCCTTGGAACGGTCCCTTGGTGCCCTTCTCGCCCAGAAGAACAACGAGGGAACAGAGAATAGCCTCTATTACCTCAGTCGCATGCTCCTCGATGCGGAAGTCAGGTATTCCCTCATCGAGAAGAGCTGCCTGGCGCTCGTATTTTCCATACAGAAATTACGGCACTACTTGCAGCACCATGAGGTACAGTTGGTTTCTCGGGTAGACCCGTTGAAATATATCCTGAGCCAGCCTATGTTGACTGGCCGTCTAGCGCGGTGGGCTGTGATTCTCCAGTAGTTCGACATCAGGTATGTGTCTCAGAAGGCCATCAAAGGGAAAGCATTGGCAGACTTTCTGGCCGCTCACCCGACCTCCGCGGATCAGCCGCTGGATCTAGGCTTTCCTGATGAGGCCATTCTCTCGGTCGATCATGCCGATCCGTGCTGGCAGATGCACTTTGACGGTGCCTCCCGGAGCCCCACCGGTAGAAGGCTCGATAATCCTAAGCTCAACAGAGTGGGCTTGGGTATCGTCTTCATTACCCCGGAGCAAGCCGTGCTGCCATACTCATTCCTGTTGTCAGAGGGCTGTACCAACAATGAGGCGGAATACCATGCCCTCATCACCGGCCTCGAGTTGGCTCTCAAGATCGACGTGCCCCATCTGTGTGTGAAAGGGGACTCTGAGCTGGTTGTTAAGAAGATCAATGGAGACTATGTTGTCAGGAAGCCGGAACTTGTGCCATTGCTGGAGTGCACCCTCCTTCTGATGGCCCAGTTCCCTTCTCGGCCAGAAATTGTCCATATTCCCCGGTCGCATAACGGTCGAGCAGATGCTTTGGCCAGCCTTGCTGCGTCACTTGCAGAGCCTGAACAGGACAACCTGATCATCCGCGTGACGCACCGCAGGCTCATCGCTCCCGTTATCCCGGAGGGAGATCGCGGCCCGTCGGTAAGTAATCTCACCACGGTTGCCCCTATGCCCGGAGCCCCGAGTACCCCAGATATGGCAGTCGAACCAGCCCCTGATTGGAGGACGCCATTGGTTGTGTACCTCCAACATGGCATTCTCCCGTCGGATCGGGCCGAGCACGAGCGAGTTCAACGCCACGCATCGCAGTTTGTCCTCCAGAGCAGTCCCGGCCTGGAGCAGATCCTCTATAGACGCGGATTTTATGGTGTTCTCCTCCGGTGCCTTCATGGAGTTGAGATCCCACGAGTCATGCAAGAGGTTCATGCTTGTTCATGCGGTGCCCATCAGACTGGTCCGAAGCTGTCCCACCAGATTCGGAGGTTGGGATACTTCTGGCCCTCCATGATCCATGACTGCATCGAGTATGCCAGGAGGTGCCATGCGTTCCAGGTTCATGCGAACTTTGTGCATCGGCCGCCGGAGCCTCTCCATACCACCAGGTATTCTTAGCCCTTTGCAGTCTGGGGGATGGACGTTGTGGGACCTTACCCGTCGGCGACGGCTCGCCAGTGTCGGTTCATTCTGACCGCCACGGACTTCTTCTCCAAATGGGCAGAGGCGATTCCGCTCAGAGAGCTCAAATCCTGTTCGATCGCTGACTTCGTGACCTCCAACATCATTTATCGATTTGGAGTGCCTCACGCTATCCTCACGGATAACGGAGCCAATTTCCGAGCAGCCGAGTAGAAGAAGTTGTACGCCGAGTAGAAGAAGTTGTACGCCAAGTACAACATTCGCTCGAACCATACATCTCGCTATCATGCGCAGGCGAATGGACAGATTGAGGCATTTAACAAGACCCTCTCTAACATTCTGCAAAAGATGGTTGGTCAGAACAAGAAGAGTTGGCCGGACAAGATCCCCAACGCCCTCTGGGCTTATCGGACGACGACTCGCAATTCCACCCAGATGACCCCTTATTCCCTGGTGTATGGAGATGAGGCCGTCCTTCCCATCGAGATCCAATTACCATCCTTGCGCACTGCGGTCTACGACCAGCAAGCACCAGACAGAGCTGCTGAAGCCCGTCTAGTCAAGCTGGAAGCACTGGATGAGAATAGGCTTCGCGCTTTGCACAACTTGGAGATGCATCAAAGCAGAATGGCTCGAGCTTTCAATAAGAAGGTTCGCCTCCTCTCCTTCCTGCAGGGTGACCTAGTGCTGGCCCTAAGAGCGCCAATGATCCCCGGCAGGAAGCCACCCAAGTTGGAGCCCAAGTGGGAGGGACCTTTTGTTGTCCACAAGGTCTATCCCAATGGCGCGTACTCCCTGGCGACTATGGATGGTGAGCATGTCACTCCTCCCACCAACGCTAGGTTCCTCAAGCAGTACTTTGCCTGAGTGCACTTCGTCCGCGCGGCAAGACGTTAAACTGCCAAGCATCTTCGTCCAACATGACGTTAAACTGTACTTCGTCCCGCACGACGTTAAACTGCAGTTCGTCCCGCACGACGTTAAACTACATTCGTCCTACATGACGCTAAACTGCACCACGTCCGAGCTACAAGACGTTAAACTGTTCAGCATCCGTCCCGCATGACGTTAAACATCACTTCAAGAACTACGTACGGCTTGATTCCCATCCTTATGGGATACGTAGGACCGCCTGAACATTCATTTTTCTGGCCCAGCCCCATCCTTCGGGAATTTCCATCCCATCTCGGGCCCTTGGCCCAGTTGCCTCCGGGTGTGCGGTGTATGGTGTGAACGCGAGGCTATGCCCTCATTCACGTCGGTTTTCTCGCCACGCTGTACGCCCCCCATGTTTGGGGATGCCTTCTGCTCCCCCCTTTCTCTTTTCGTCCTGCATGACGTTAAACTGCACTTCAAGAACTACGTGCAGCTTGATTCCCATCCTTATGGGATACGTAGGACCGCCTGAACATTCATGTTTCAGGCCCAGCCCCATTTCCCGGGAGTCTCTATCCCGCGTTGGGCCTCTGGCCCAAGTTCCCCTCTTTTTTGTGGGAGGCGTATGGCGTGAGCGGGGGATTATGTCCTCATTCACGTTGGCCTACTGGCCGCGTCGTACGCCCCCCCTGTGTGTGGGACCACCTCACACCCCCCATCATCCTGCATGACGTTAAACTGCCTCTCAAGAACTATGTGCGGCTTGATTCCCATCCTTATGGGATACGTAGGACCGCCTGGACGCTTGTGTCTCAGGTCCAGCCCCGTCTCTTGGTTGATCACGGGGATCTGCTGTCTTTTGGTTGCTCTCAGGATGAGTCCTCCGACCCTTTCCGGTTATCTGTTAACATGATTTGGGTACTTCGGTCTATGACCCGTGGTGTCTGATTCAATCCCGACAAGTCCTGTGTTGCTTGTCGGGCCGCGCGCTTCCTCTTGTTCGAGCCTTCACTCAAAGGGATCCTCATTAGCGGTTTGGGTACGATGCCTCAGTGCTCTCCTACCGCTCCGAGTCGATTTACCGGCGGGTCCTGGGCCGTAAATCGATATGAATCCTGCGCTTGAGCGGTTGATTCTCGTTTTCTTGCCCCGTCCTAGGCTGACGGGATCGGATGTTGTGTTGCGAATATGGTCAGCGACATCCTTGATCGCCATGTCGGCTCTTTCAGGCTCCGAACATTGGTTGCGCGGTCCTCATCACACTCCGCCTTTGTGCGTTGTAGTGGAATCTCGACACTCTCTTCATAATGACCTTCAGTACACCTTTACACGTTAGGCAGGCCAACCAGGGTAATGGTGTCTATCGAGGCTCCCACGATCTGAGCACCAAGGATATATGATGATGTCCTCCCTAAGGGCCATGTGTAGCTGGACCCTCGTCCCCATAAGGAGGAAGGAGTCGCCCGAACAATCGCGTTCTGGGCCCAGTATAACTGGAGGCTAGCATCTCTGCCCCTCGGGTGATGGACATACGCAGGCCCCTATCCCAGGATCCTTCTCCTGGAATCGTGCGTGACCGCAGGGCTGGGTATGTTCCCACCTTCGCTGGGTCCGCCATATCGCAATGAGAAGATCCCTCCATGGTACGAACCACACGACCTTAAACTGTGTTGTCTGGTCCTACCACATGACCGTAAACTGTGATCATCTTGGCCGCCCGACGAGAAACGGCACTGCATCGTGATGTTCTCCTCAGAGGACACTCACATTGGGCGCTGGTTACTAACCACGCCATTTGTCAATGCCTTTTATGGCTTGATTATTGAGGCGATGCCAGGGATTTCCTAATCACAGGCATGTCGCTGCACAAAGAAAAACCATCCATATTTAAGGACAAACAAGAAATATCAAATACCGCTTCTTCTGTGTGCGAGGGTCAGACCCGCACCCTTCCCCGCGCTGGTGCCCGATTGTGAAGCGCCGCGCTTCAAGAACTACGTATGGCTTGATTCCCATCCTCATGGGATACGTAGGAACGCCCGGATATTTGAAACTTCGTGTCCAGCCCCCCACCTCTTAGAGATTCCCCCTTCTCTGAGGAATCCGCTGCCTTCGGGTCACCCTCAAGGCGTGTCCCTCGACCCCTTGCAGTGGTCCACCGGTGTCAAGAGTACTCTGGTTTATTGCCAGGAGGGTCAGGTTCAGCTTGGTCAGGTTCCTTCCACTTTTCAGGCTTCGTGCTCCCTTTCATTCGGACCCATCGCCTACGCCCTAGGTGGAGCCCCTGTGATCGGTCTGGACACAATGCCTCGGAGCTCTCCCACCGACTCGGGCTGGTGCCCCCAAGGGCCTCGGGCAGCAAATCAAAATGAATCCTACGCTTGAGCGGTTGATGCTCGTTTTCTGCCTCATTCCATCAACGGTCAGTGCGATATGGATGCTGCTTTTCCGCCACGGTCGGCAGTACTCCCATATCGTTACGCCGGTGCCCCCAGTCCTTGAGTGAATGGCCGCATGATTCACATTACGTTTTCCACCCCCGATTCTGACCAGGCAAAATCTCGGCACTCTTGACACTATCCCTCAGTGCATCTTCACATATCGTCCGCGCTGCAAGACGTTAAACTGCCTAGCATATCGTCCGCACTGCAAGACGTTAAACTGCCAAGTGTTTCCTCCAACATGACGTTAAACTGTACCACGTCCGCGCTGCAAGACGTTAAACTTCCAAGCACCATCGTCCAACATGACGTTAAACTGTACTACGTCCAAGCTGCACGACGTTAAACTGCCTAGCATATCGTCCGCGCTGCAAGACGTTAAACTGCCAAGTGTTTCGTCCAACATGACGTCAAATTGTACCACGTCCGCACTGCAAGATGTTAAACTGCCAAGCACCTTCGTCCTCAACACACGACGTTAAACTGTACTTCGTCCGGCAAGACGTTAAACCGTCCGCTTCGTCCTCAACACACGACGTTAAACTGTACTTCGTCCGGCAAGACGTTAAACCGTCCGCTTCGTCCTTAACACACGACGTTAGACTGTACTTCGTCCGGCAGGATATTAAACCGTCCGCATCACCCAATCCCGTGCCCCACACGCAAGGTCCTCCCGGTTTGGATGTGGCCCCCACCCGCTCGTCTCTGCAGGGATGTCGGGATTGGAGTGGCCTTCGCCAACGGGGGTAGAGTGTTACAAACCGAACGAACTACGTGGACTTTGATCCCTGTCTCCTAAATAGGGTACGTAGGAAGCCTCCCCGAGGTTCAATCCCACCACCTGGTCGTCCCGGTCGTATTCACGTCGGTTCATCCATCAGTGGAACCCTCCTGGGTTCACACTCGCGTCGATTCACCTATGAATCCGCCCCTGTGGGAGACTGCACGTGTGTATCTCCATTGTGCTTCCCCACTGCCTTTTTATCCTGCCAACGTCCAGCATGACGTGAAACTGTGATCCACCCGGCCATTCCGTCCCCCTCTGTGCGAGGTGGTTCGGTTCAATCCTCCGCCCGGCGGCCTCGACCTCTTCGTGAGTCGGCTTGCCGACGTCCAGCATGACGTTAAACTGTATGTCCGAACTACGCTGACTTTGATCCACGCTAACTCCCGGTACGTAGGAAGCCCCTACGGTGTCCAAGCTCTTCACTCCATCGTCCATCCTGATCCTTACCCGGGCCGCCACATCCCGGTGGGGTCATGCCACTTCATTCCACTCCACTTCACTCGGGAAGCCGCCCATGCGCTGGCCCCAGCGTCGGAGGTTCCCCGCAAGGGGTTCTGTCATCTGATCCACTTCTCGTGTTGATCAGTCCGATGCCGTCCCCGCTGGACATTAAACTCGTGGCATACCCCATGTTAAACATGGGAAGCTGAGGAAAACCTCAGGTAACACAGTTCCCCGTACCCAGCGCGGGATGCCTCAGGCCATCACGCCTTCGAGAAGCCCTATTAGGGACGGAAGGCAGACATGCAGAGTCGCAGTGTTAAGACACGCCCCCGACACCCAGAGCCACCCGGTCTCCTCACCGCAGGTTGCTGCCCCGACCAGACTCCTTGGAGCATCTGGGTGGAAGCAGCGTAATTAACCGGTGTCCATGAAGATATGACACCGGGAACGAGATTCACGAACATTCTTAAATCTATGAGGGAGACCCGGATTAGGCGACGAGTTCCGAGGAGACGTCCACGGAAGGAGGAGCCGACGTCCCATCATCCCGGTTTCGATCAATGAGTAGACGCCCCTGAAGAAGGGACGGATGCCGCCCGCCTTTGGAAAGAGGGACTGCGGGACCACAAGCCGCGCGCGCCCATCCCCTCGGGTCGACGGGCGCACGCGCGTACGCGTCCTAGCGGAACAGCTTCGGAACAGAAACCCGACGCACATCCGCACTGAAACATCATCGTCCAATCCAAGAGTGAAAGAAGACTATCATTTCTCCTCTGAGCCCCCGATTGACCATTTATTCTTTGAATCGAGCACTATCAATTATTTTGGAATCGCATTGGTGGGTTCTTCCTTATTATATAGTATCTTATCAGGACTTTTCTTCTTTCGTGACATATACATGGTTGAAATTTATAGATGTTTTTAAAATATACAACATTCTAGGTCGATTAAAAGAAATAGGTTCAACTCTATCGATTGTATAATGACATGGTTGGTGGTTTTGGATTTTCCATAGTTTTTAATTGAAATATATGGTAAATAAGTACCCAATACCCTAGATTATTGTATTGCGTGTTTAATGAATTTTATCCATGTTAATGATTGCCATGCCATGTTGGCTTGAGAATATATTTTTGATTGAAAATAGGGATATTTACACTAAAATGGTTGTGTTTTCCCATGTTTGATTTGATATTGTCCGTTTGGTCTAGAATCGCCAGTTAGTGTACTCTGTTTTCTAGGAAAAGTGATTTTTAGATAGGGTGATATTATATAAAATGGTTTTTCTATGCTTTTTATTATTTTTTCCAAGTAGTATTTGTGATTTACTATAGATTAAGAATGTTTTTTGTGCACGATTGTTTTACCCAGGTCTGTGGTGAACTGGTGCAGTGAGACAATAGGGGGAATTGACATTGAGGGCTTCCCCAAAGTGTCTGTTGTACTTTTCACACTGTAAGACCTTAGAGGAAGTTGTCATTGTATGCTCTATAATAGATCATATAGTTATCATTATGAGACCACATGGTGAATTATCATGGAGTTCTTCCTCAATTAGCCTATAGTATACCATTAAATCAATATAAGGTTAATTGATTGTCAGTTCTTCCTTAGTGAGATTTTTTTTTGCACTGAACCAAAGTGGCTAGAATGTGTGAGCCTACCCATAGGGTCATTATATATTTTTTTATAATTTAAATTATAGGGGTAAGGATATGAAATCATTTCTAAATGGGTTTTCATGAATTATTGGTTGAATAATTTTTATATTTAAATGAATATAGTTGAAACTCTAGGATTGTTTTCTTTGAGTACGTCATTTTTAATTACTTCTTTATTCATATTTCCTTGTATTTTTATTCACTCAAAATTAGGAACATATCTTTTGGGTTTGTTTCTGACTATGATTCATCTCACGCCATGTTTGGGTCATGCTTTAGGGACAAAAATGATTATATTTTTTTAGGGATAGATAAAGGCAAGTTCCCTTCTACTTCAGGTACATGATTATTGTATTGATGGAGAGCTTGGCCCCAAGCTGAGGGTTGAGATACTGCTGGAGTTTACTTGGTTTAATTGTACATTGTTTTAGTATTTAATTTTATAATTTTTTTTGTTTGGATACTTTCGTAGACATATGTGACATGCAACATTTATATATGTGCTCCTGTTGTTTATTTACATTCAGTATTCCAATGTTTACTTACTGTATGGTATTACTGCTTCTGCTATTGTTATCTATTTTTTTCTAATTTTTTACTCTTCCAATGAGGGCATTGGTTCCACACTATCACACCCAAGGCCCTCACTATTAGTCCGTAGCCACTGGAGTTCGAAGAAATGCTCTTGAGGCCAAATGATCAACCAGGTTCGGGGCACCTTGGGGTGGCTCCCAATACCCGGACCTTACAAATGTAATATTATTTCTATGTACATAGTTAATATAACATTATAAAATGAATAATGTGAAATATAATTTATTTTATTAATATTATAAGAATAATTTCATCTACAACATACCCCCCAAAAAAATTCACACTGAATTCTATCTATATCATCAAAATTAATGGCTACATTTTTACTTTATCGCTTCTTCATAATCCTTGAATGTTTCCTCAATATTTTAATCTATTCATTATTCATTCAAGTGTCTCGTTATTTTATTCCTCAAAAATTATTCCATTTTCACCATGAATATCAATTGGATCTTCTTCCTATGATATGTCAGGTAATAATTCCACACCATTTTTGATGAGAAAATACACTGTGTATAACATATAATTTATATGTGTTACACGTGGAAGTACTCATAGTCATTGAAATGATTTGGATTCCTTGATAAGAAATTGGATACTTCTTTTACATGCTATTATATATTAAAATATCTAATATACCATAATCTCATTTCACCTTATTCATTAATCTAATTTATCATTTATATTGTTATAATTAAATTAATACACAATCCAAACCCAGAAATTATAAATAATTCCATTTATTTTCATCATAAATATTTTTTCGACTATGATAAACCAGGATATCATATTTTCTCACTTATTACTTCTTCATTATCTCATTCACTATGTCATGACAACTAATTTCCCTTCCACACCATTATCTCATCATGTTGGAGTTCTACAAATTTTTCTGTAGAGTGATTAATAAGGATATGTTTTAATTCTTGAGTGGTTTTTTTAGATTTCAAAAATATGAAGATATTAATCCTAAATCCCTTGAATGTTAGGTGATATACCCATAAACATGTCTTAATATTTTTTAATAGTCATCTCAGACTCCACGTAGGTTTCTGGGTTGGTTTATTGTTTTATTCATAGCCATTATAAGGATCCTACATAACATAAAATAAAATTTTGGTTCATAGTCGTATGTAATTGAATTTCGTATTACATTATGTCTCACCTGATCTTCAATATATTGAATATTCAGGTGATAAAAGGATAAATCTCTTCTTATTGTTATAGAATTAGCATACATTGATAATTTATGAATGATTACCCATATGGAATTTTATCCCTTGGATATCTTATAATGGTTTGTAGTAATGTCCATAGTGATGATTTCCTAGTTCCATACATGTATGGGAAATGGTTGCATAACTCCTCTAGGAATATGTCAATTTTCCATTATTTTTTAATTTAAAAAACATAATGTAGTGTAGTAAAAATTAAACATTTCGATACCATCCCACAATAAATTACATCATGGATTAATATAAAATATTGTGGTTCTAGTATTTTTTTATTATCATAAATCAGCTATTGGTTTATATTTTGAATATATGGGATAAAAAGGTTTTTACCAATCCTCGGTACTCACTCATGGTCAGATGTATACATTTAAATCATCCAAGTTGTCAAATATTTTATCTTATTTGTTAATATAATATCACTCCATTTGATTTATTCATTTTATCAAACAATGATAATTACTGAATAAATTTACTTTGGATTGACAATGTCTCATACTTTAATAAATCCATGTACAACATTCCCAGGTCCCTGACTAATTGATATCATTCAATCACCATCATTGGAAGAAAGATATTGTTTTCATACTTAATGTATCCAAACCATTTTTTTCTCTTACAATTTTATAATGATTAGGTAAATCACTACATTTATGAAGATCTATCTCTTTCCTTTCTCTTATATTAAATTAATTTAATTTAAATAAATACTTTAGAATTTAGTGGTAGTTGTTTATATCACAGTTTCATAATAATTATAATGTCTTTATAACTTGATTAATAAGAGCAATACTGCCAATTAAGTTCATATGGAGGATAATTATTTTCATTAGTCATCCACAATTGGAATTTATAGTTAGTTATCTTGTCATTTTATATGATTATATATCTAATTACCTACAAGGATGATTGACTATAAATAAAAAAATCAATTCTCAAAAGAGGAAAATGATAGTTAAAGTACAATAATTAATCTTATATTATGTTCCAGAAAACATTATTCACTCTCTATTATCTAAAAGAATATAAATCTATTTCATGTTTATGTAGTTAGTGGATTATAAATTTATTATTAGTTTTTAACATACCATTTTTTATATATTCCTAGATTATATAAATTAAATATATGTTTCACTGATATAGGATAGAGAATATTTTTTATAATTGTTATCTTCAGGAGATTAATAAATATTCATTCTGTTGTCACAATGAGTTTGAATATTTATTTTTTACTTAATCAAAACCCTCATTTATTGAAATTTGAATACAAATAACCCTTTCAAAAGCGTTTTAATATGAATCTTTGATGATATTTATCATCTTCCCATAATTTTAAATATATCAAAAAATTATTATTGGATACCACGAATAATTTATCATGGTATCCCTTAATGTCTATATTAAATAAATATATAAATAATTAATGGGAATTTGTAAATTTAAACAGAGTAAAAAAATCATAATTTTTATATCATATTTGTATGTAGGCTTCCAATTATCATCATTATGCACCCTTAACTAATGATATACATATTGTATGTTAAATATATAGACAAATTCAGATCCTAGATGCTAGTTGAATAAATCATATATTCTTGGAAGAGGGTATTGGTTCTCCAATCTGTTTAAATTATATTTTATGTAATAAATTAATAGCTACAGTAATATATCAACTTTCTTTTCAAAGAGAATAGGTGCTCCCCATTGAATAACACACAGTAGAATGAAGCATTTATCTTTGAGATATTTTATTTTTTATTTCAATTATTCTAACTAAAAAATGTGATATGTTATAGAGTATTTGATATTCGTTTTTATCCGAGTATGTTTTCAATTGAAAATTCTATCAATATCTCTTATTGTGGTCGAAATAATTCATTATGAATTATATAGATATATTCCCAAATAATAACTACAAATCATATTTTTTTATTTTCATTTTTTCCCACTATATCACCAATCATTTCCACAAAGTATCCTATAAGAGGAGGTTATTTAATAAACTATGATTTTGATATATATCATTCAAATAAATTATATAATTTTTATTAAATTAAAATGAAATTTATTTTCTTATATAACATATCATATTATTAAATAATATTAGCCAATTTTTCCCTACTATTATGTAAAATTACATTATTAGAATGACCACCATGTTTTTTGATGATATCGTACTCCCACAATCTAATCTTTTAATCTCTATGTAACATTGGTGTTTGAATGGATCCCTATAATGTTTTAACTGATAAATAAACATCGATAAGATCAATTTTGAATACTATTTTTTTGTAAACATTAATAAATAATGGAATGAATATAATTGTTATCAAAAAATTTATAAACATCATCTGATTAAATAATAAGTGTACCTAGTAACCCATAGTTTGGATCCTTAATTTAAAAAATCATGGTCACATTTTTAATATTTTCTTTTGTAATAAAACATTTAGGTTTCAAATATACACAATAGTTTTCAGCAATATGATTAGCCTTTATTCACCTCTATCAAATTCCACATCCTTATAGGAAATTCCCCAAATTATTCTTTCGAGCCATATTTCCCATTCATTATTGATGTCTCTTCATTTTAAATTAATTATAAAAATTCATCCCAAAATGTTTCGCTATAATCATATTCTAATAATTCAATCAAAAAGACCATTGATCATCCTGAAACTCCATGTCCTCTTTTAAGGAACACCCAACTATCTCCTCAAAACTCTCAACATATCAGATTATTAGATCATGAGTCCATATGTTTATATCTTGATAGAAATTAAAAAAACAACATAATTTATACTTTATCTATATTTAATGAAGCTTAAATATATTTTGTCATATCTCTATGAGTATCAATCATGTAATACTATCCTAATTTCAACAAATAACCAATACTTCCTTTGATACCAACTATAATAACCCATATTTTCCATAAATTATTTTTATCATTATTCCTCGATAATATATCACTTTAATAACTTCCATAAATATTTTCAACATTATTTTCAATGAAAAAATTCAGAATATACATGACGTACATTATTAAAAAATGAATATAAAATATTTTAGTCTTCTTAAATCAAATCCTTTATAAATCAATCATATGTCACATTAATGATTATGAATTCCATGGGACACACATAAATAAAAAAGCCTGAGTATAATTCATAAAATAGAATAAAAAAAATTTAATGTGAGTGATAATCATGAATAAATCATGAGGCATAGATATGATAATATTATATAAGGCATAACATGAAAATGTTGAGGTAATATAAAAATGATACATTCATAATAATATCATAGTGATTCATCAAGAATGATTCCTAAAATATAATGCCAATGTTGTTCACCATATTAAAATTAAATGCAACCAATTAATTCGTCTATGTTATCAAAAACATGTCGTCTATATAGATTATGTTTTAATTCAATTAAATAGAGCACTGTCAGGGTGTATACTTCATAAGACATACTTTATTTGTTCCTTATAGATCATATATTTATGAATGTATATAAACATTTTTACCCATAAGTAGTGAATATGTGTTTCATATACGGGGTTTGATACTATTTATATATAGTTATATTTATATGAATACCCATGAATATATAATTGTATGGGTGTTTACAACATGAATATATGGATATAAAAATCGAGGAATGATTTTAACAACATAAAAGGTACACATAATAGACTAAGGATTGAGCTTTCTGAAAAAGTAAGTGAGTCTCTCATTAATAGGGAATAATTTGTACCATCAGGTTAGTATTATGAAAACAAAAATAAATAATCAATTTAAAATTACAATGATTATTACAAATGATGTACAAAAATAAAATGATAGATACTTAATCCCTTACCATCAGAGATAAAATATTAAAGAAAAATAATAATATCAAAGATCCTTAGAAAAACCATGGATAGCCTATAGGGACATAATGAAGTAGAAATGAAGAAATAATGATATTATATTGGTGAGTAATGGGTTAATGTGTTCGTATTTATAAAAAAGTAAGTTAAATAGTTATTAATCTATAGAAATGTTCTTTCTTAATTTATTTTAAAAAAATAAAAAACTATTAGTCTTTACATGTTTTAACCCATTGTATTTTTCAATGGCGAGTTTTGATTTAGTATTTTTATATTTTATAATCGAAGACTGACATTAATATATATTATTCTATATTTAATCATGATTTATATTTATATAGAATTAATTCTAGAAAAGTAAAATATAATTTAGGTTTTTCGATGTTTCATTAATGGTTTAAAAAATTAGTTTGACTACATTAAAATATAAATTTTTAGATGAAAACTAATTTATGTTAAGAAAACATTTATATTAATTAATAATTCACTTTCAAATCAGTATGATGTCATTAAAATTACCATATATAGATAAAATATTTTACATTTTCCAAAAAACTCTACTATGTTGGAAGGTCATGAAAAATTAACTATGGATAAATGTTATATGTATCCTATAAAATTTATATTCAATTTATATAAAATACTCCCAAAAAAATAAAATTCTTATTTCTAATATAAAATATTTATTTATTTAATAAATATTTTATAAACATTTTTTTCAATGATTATTTGGTAATAATGTTATTCATTTTTACATATCAAAATTTAAGAATAAAAATTACATTAAAAAAATTTACATATATATACATTACAGAAATGAAATCCTTCTAATTAGGAACATTTTATATTTAATATAATGATTCTACATAAAATTAAAAAAATATAATTTTGTTAACAACTATATTATTTATATAATAAATATACAAATTAATAAAACTTAAGGTCTAGATATATAACAGATTATTACACAAACATAATCCTAAAGGATACTCTGTGAGATATAGGAACATTCATTAGGTGGTTTGACTACCATTAATATGTTGGTAATCTCCATGTACAAGAACATCTTCTATATTTCATTCCATTTATTTCCCATTTTTTTAAACGCATGTTGGACATGGTCATGGGGAAACCCCATTGATGCTACCTAAGGTGACCCAAACATACACTCTAAGGTATGATGATAATAAATCATAATTTTACGAATTATATTTCATATAAAGAGATATTATACAAAATAATCTTTTAATAACATCAAATAAGTATTGAACCTAATAAAAATCTCACTATAACCTATTGATCGTTTTGGTTTAGGGTTTTGAGGATTAGTTATGTAGGAAATACATTTAAAAAAACATGTAAAAATTTCCTCATATTTGAACCATACTAGACACTCCTTACAATTATCATAGTCCAAAATCAACATTATAACTAGGGGAAGGGATACATAAGTAAATAGTGAGATTACAAGATCAATAAGGGACAATTCATCAATATTTACTATGGAGATTTATCATAATAATATGATTCAAAATGTTTAATTGATAAATATCCAAATAATAATAATATTTAATAATAATAATTTTCTATTAATAATTATATAAGGACCTAAAATCTCAAAAGACAAAAATAGAAACCAAATAAAATTATTGAAAAATATTGATATGAGAAACATTTTACATAAAGCACACTCATAAGAATACAACAATAAATATAACATTATATTGAAACATATAAAACTAAATAAAATTAGAAAAAAATCTATAGAAAATTATAATTTTATAATTCAATCATGCACATACATTATGTACTAAAAAATAAATTGTTCTCATATCGTGTTACAAATAATAAATATCCATAAATTCTATTATGAGTAAGAAATATGTCAATTCCTATTGTTGTGATGGGAAAAACTGTACATGTTCTATTTTTTTAAAAAATAGTCCATGTAGCCTGTAATGAAGAAGAAGTTTCTATTATACATAGTTTGAGAGAAATTAATTTTTTATTTAACATCATTTCAACATGTTATATAAATACATAACCATTGAATTAGGGGGTGTATATGACCCAAATTGTGAGGTAATAATCATCCATAAAAAATGTGTTATAATTTAAAATAATCATTCACAACATCATAATGAAACTGTGAAAGTAAAAATTATGTTTCATTATATTTTCAAAAGGTATTGAAAAAATTAACTTATAGAATATAAATTTTTGATGCATGATATTAAATAAATCAAATATATAACTTCATTTGATATTATACAAGGCGTGTGATGAAAAATAATTTTCCGGTAAATTTTTTTTAACAGGTAAATTGGAATATAGCATCAAAAAAAGAAAAAGTTTTTTTTATTTTTAATAAATTATTACAGAAGACTATGTTATAGTGATTATATATTTATTTTCAAAATATTGATGTCACGACCCGTCCTTGGAACCCGTTCCATTACTACCCCAATCCTGTCTTTCATAGGCCAGGGGCTGGCGACTGCCACCAAAGGCCTATATCCCTAAGCTTAGAAGACATTGTATTTATATAATGTAAACACATAGAATCATAGTACAAAATTGGAAGAAATGCACTAAGCAATACTGAATACTGAAGAGGTTCTGGAAAGTAAAAGGGACCGAAAATACAAGCACAACAGTATAATATAAGTACAAATGAAAGAAAGTAAAATTGAAAAAGGGACAAATGACTGATAAGTAAAGAGAAAATCCTGGATTGTCCATCAAGATTCCTACCTGAAGGATAGGTACATATGGCCACCTCATCACACCACGACCATCAGACTCCTCTATGTACCGACTCGTCGAAAGGTCCACCTCCGGGTATCATCCAGTCCCCGTGCTCTCGGCCTCCATCAGCGTTGTCTGTCGTCAGCATCCAACACAATGAGGTACGGGCATAGCCTGTGCATGGGTGAGTATAACGATACTCAATAGGAACCCTGAGACCCTCGAGGTCTCACAATATCCAACAAGGATAAACCAAAAAGTAAATGATTCAATGGATAACCATTACTTAGGTATATGCCCATATATATACCTAATTTATATATTAGCCCATATTAATCATGAGGAAAACACAAAAGTTAGTGACTCTGCTCAAACTGGGATTTTTATTATCGAAACCATAGCTAGTGGTGAACTCATCCTCTGTCGAGAATAGTGGGCATGTCGCACCACCATGACGCTTCTCACTAACCTTGGACTGATGAAGTACTCCACCTATCGAGTACCACTGGTCTACTACCAACAACAAAGCGCTCTTTTGTTGTAGGTCTGCCACCAACTACCAGGTGCTCCCCGAAATAGCCTACATAGGTACTCATGCTATTGAGTACCGCCAGTCTACCACCAACTTGTAGAAAATACTCTACCATGGGTCTACCGCCCACTACTAGGAACTCCCCACTAGGCTAGTCGAATTGGTCAAATAGTATTCAGGTCTATCATCTACTAGGTCTTCACACTCTGTCATCTTGTCAATAGTAGGATCCGCTCCCCGAGCTACTAGGAAAAACTCCAAATGTCATGAAGTGTCACGAAAAAGTATCTCAAAGTTCTTCCACGTCATAGGGGTCTCAACGCAATAGACGACATGTCAAACAGACGTCCGGTCTGTGAGTTATTAGCTTTTGAGTCCCGGAGGCCTGGTTGGTTTCATGTATGAACCAACCTGACCGTATCTCAAATATACCTCAAACTCTCGTGGGGTATTCTCAAAACAAAAGCTTTGTTCCATGAATATCAGTTCCACTAACGGTTCATCAAATGGACGCTCGTAGCCCAAGAGAAGGGAGAAAAGGAGTAAACGAGCTATAGAGGGTCCGGGTTCGGTCTGATGTAGTCCAACCGACCCGGCCCGACCCGGCCCGACCCGGTCCGAATTGTTGTCTGACTCGGTCTGTGGTTCAGACCCAGTCTGAAGAAATGACCAGTCCTGTAGGGGCGGCCCGACATGAGGGAGGCCTGGCCCGAGGGCGACCCTGCTTGCTAGCCCATGTGGCCCGGCTGGCCACGTTGCAAGGGGGGGGGGGGGTGCGGAACCCCTGGTTTCCAAAGTAACTAGCGCTAAGTTTCAGTTCGGTGAACCGCAGGACCCGAAGGGTCCTGCCTGTAGCGCACATTGGCGGCTGCCTCAGCCAGCTTCCCTGGTTCTTCCACCAAGGCACGATGACACCGCGGTCCTGCTGGCCTCCACATGGCACGATGACATCGTGCCTCTTCCACCATGGCCCGACCTGCCCACATCATCCTGCTCCTCTGTGCATTTGGATGGCGCCACACTTTTCATCCAACCGTCGTGGCCCTCTTGGACGCGGCTCTTCTTTTCGGCGCGTTGCATCGGCCCCGCTCCCCTCCAGAACCACCGCGACCCGCCTGGCCGTGACTCAGTTGTCTATGGTGAACGAAGATGATGCAATCTTCTGGCGACCCGGAGGCCTTGCGTTGCCGACTTCTTCGTGGTCGGATCATTGCCGATCTCCACGTTTACCGCCACCGTCGTCATCAAACATGAACAAACAAAAGGGGAGGGTCATGCCTTGTTCGTGCGGTCTGATCCCTCCTCTTCATTTTGAACCATAATCCAGAAATTTGAACAATGAATAATAGAGGTTTATACTCATATATAAATTAACTCAAATACCCATACCTCGAGTTCGATGATGTTTATGTAGTTGTGGGAAGGCGGTGTCGTTCTGTCAATGTCGGGGGTCGAAGGGGGTACTTGTCATTAGCGGACTAGCGTTTGAAGGTGACGAAGTTGAAGATGACGTTGGCATTCTTCATGGGCATTGCTTCCCTTTATTTCCCTGGTTGAAGAAGGAAGAAGATGGCATCGTTATTTTTTGGAGAGAAATGGCTCCTCCCTAGCTCTCCCCTTTCCCTATTAAACTTAGGAATTATGCCCAAGAAAATGAAATAATAAGATTTCCTATTTTTTATTATTGGAATGAATTTAAAAGTTTTTTAAATTAATGAAGTTACCATACTAATATAATGAGTGAAGTTGGCCTAATTAATTGGGGGAGGAAGGTGAAGAATTTTAATTGTTTCCCCCACATTACGGAGAGTTACATGGGGGTTAATGATCATGTGGGCCCCATCACATTGATTGCAAGAGAAGTTAAAACATCGGGTGGGCCCACCAAATAATATCATCACAAAGGAGGTTATGTGTGGGCGGGCCCCACTTATAACCTCCATTTGGTGGTTTTAAACACCTCAATAAAAATAAGTAGACATTATTTTTATTTAATTTAGTTAAAAATCCCCAAAATCTATATTCCATTCTTCGTTAGAAAACAACTACGTTGAAGGTATCAATAAGAATTCATCGACGCTGTGAGTTCAAAGGTGCCCTCAAATTTCAATTCTGAGCACCAGTTCAAATGATATAACATCCCGATGGTACGTTTACTGAACGTAACTGAAAAAATGTCCGAAATTGATTCCAGACACACTGGGGCTCAGAATCAAGAGCCATCAGAAACTGCAGACTCGTAATGATCCCATGTATTTATGAAAAAAAAAACCATGGAAATTTTGAGTCTTTACATTCTCCCCACCTTAGGGATTCGCATCCCTGTAAGCTACAACTCAATATATGGGAAAAAATATGGGTCCTGAGCACGAAATTGAGCCTCCCTCTCCCATGTTCTCTCCTGGAGGTTTCCATGGTGCCAATGAATGTGCACCAGAGGTATCGACCATCCTCATAGGAACCACTCTTGTCGATCCTCAATCTCTACTGGAACCTTCGTGAATGTCGCCCCACTATCGATGTCCAACTCCCCATGATCGACGATGTGGGATGGGTTGTGAACGTATCTCCTCAAGAGAGATACATAGAGGACGTCGTGCACCTGGTAAAACTGAGGTGGAAGAGATAAGCGATAAGACACCTCACCTACTCTGCTGAGGACCTAAAAAGGTCCTATGAATCTCGGAGATAACTTGACGCCTCATCTGAGTCTCTATAGACCTCATCGAGGTGAGACCCATAGAAATACATTGTCACCATCCTCAAACTCTAAAGGCCTTTTTCTTCTATCAACATAGGACTTATGCTTGGTCTGTGTAGTCTTTATCCTCTCCTGGATGATCTGCATCTTCTCGGTGGCAGCTGGCACTATCTCTGGTCCCACTAGTGGTGACTCCCCTAGGTCTGTCCAGAAGAGTGTCGATCTGCAGGGTCAACCATACAATGCCTCGAAAGGTGTCATACCGATGCTAGGGTGATAGAGGTTATTGTTGGCGTAGTCTACCAATGGTAAGTGGTCTTCCCAGCTGTGACCAAATTCGAGGACACAAGCACGGAGCATGTCCTCGAGGGTCTGGATGGTCCACTCAGTCAGGCCATCTGTCTGGGGATGGAAGGCGGTGCTCAGATGAAGCTGCATTCTGAATGCCTTCTGTAACCCATTCCATAGCTGGGAAGTAAACCATGACTCTCGATCAGAGACAAATGAGGATGGTACTCCATGAAAAAGGAGTTATCTCTGGCACATAAAGGCATCCAAAACTCTCAACTAATCCCTTCTCTCTTATCAGTAGTATGTGGGCCGACTTGGTGACTATGTTATCGATCTCCTATATCAAGTCGTGACTCATGGATGTACGTGGAAGACCCATTAAGAAGTCCATGGATATCCCATCCCACTTCCACTTTGAGACATCTAAAGGCTTAACCAAGCCTACTGGTACCCAGTGTTCTGCCTTCACTAGCGGACAAGTGAGGCATCGTGAGACAAACATAGCTACCGCCTTTTTCATACATGGCCACCAGTGATGTCATCGAAGATCTTGGTACATATTCTCCTCCCGTGGATGTACCGCTAGAGGGGATGTGTGGAATTCCCTCAACAATTCCTCTTGAAGTGCAACGGGTATCATAGTACATCCTCGGAATAGGATTACATGCTCCCCACCATCAGAACTTCTATTAGGTCCCTCCCCTATGGATATCTGAGCACATCACGTCTCATGGTCAGCGTCTCCATGCTATGCCTCCCTGAATAGCTGTAAAATAGGAGGAGAGACTGTGAGAGGCTGTAGAAAGGCTTCCCCATCTCTATCCACAAAGGATATATGTAAAGTAGCCAGATGTTCTATCACCACTCCTAGCAACTGAATGCCTAATCTCTTACAAGGAGCATCCACAGCAACGTTCGCTTTCCTCGGAGTAAAGACTATCTAGACATCAGAGTTCTGGAGGAACTCATGCTAATGCCGCTGTCTCAGGTTCATGTCCTTCTACGAAAAGATATACCTAAGACTCTTGTGATCAGAGTACACTGTAAAACGTTATCTAATCAGATAATGCTGCCACATCTTCAAGGCGAAGACCATTGCTACTAACTCCAGGTCATGGGTAGCATAGTTTTTCTCATGTTGTCTCAAATTCCAAGAACCATACGTGATCAAATCTCACTCCTGCATCAGGACACACCGTAGTCTAGTCCCTGATGTGTCGTAGTATACTATGCACCCTACACCTTCCTCTAGAAGCCTCATGATGGGGGTGCTAGTCAGCCTTCGCCTTAGCTCATGAAAGCTCTGCTGGAATCTCTACGACCAAACGAAGGGGTTCCCCTTCTTCATCGTGTATGATAGTGGATCAGCGACTCTGGATAATTCTTGAACGATCCTATGAAAGTATCCAGCCAATCCCAGGAGACTTCGTACCTCTGTCACACTCTTGGGTGGCTCCCAAGAAAGTACCGACTCAATCATCTCTAAATATACTACAAATGCAGCCTCTGAGAAGAAATGTCCCAAGAAGTGAACCTCTTGAATCCAAAATAGTCACTTCGACATATTACCATAAATCTGGTGCTGCCGGAGTGTGTCCAGTAATACATGTAAGTAGTAGGCACGCTTCTCCTCAGTAGTCGAGTAGATCAGCATGTCGTCGAAGAAGACTACGAACAATCGATTGAGGTAAGGATGGACGATCCTATTCACGAGACTCATGAACTCTACTGGATCTTTGGTTATGCCAACGGTAATTACTAGGAACACGTAATGGTTTTACCGACACCTGAAGGCCATCTTCTGCACATCCTCGTCTCGAACTCTGAGCTGGTGATTGCATGATCTGAGGTCCATCGTTGAGAACCATAGAGCTCCCTTAAGCTGATCAAAGAGATCATCTTTCCATGGAAGTGGTTACTTGTTCTTTATGGTCACCTAGTTTAGGAGACGATAGTCAATACTGAGCATCAAGATCCCATATCCCTTCTTGGTGAATAGAATCAGGGATGCCCAGGGATAAACACTGGGCCGAATGAATCCTTTCCCATGCAAGTCCTCCAGTTGTACCCGTAGGTCGCGAAGCTCAGCGAGAGCCATCTAATATGCTGGAGTAGATATTTGTGCCTTCCCTAGGTACAGGTCAATGTATAAGTCCACCTCTCTACGAGGAGGTAGTCCAGGAACATTATCATGGAAAACATCCGCATAATGGTCACCATTACGGGATAAGTCAGACTCTTCACATCAATTACTATGAGGGTAAGGCAAGCCAACTAGTGAGTGATTGGCTACAACCTCATCAAAGTATGTCTGTTTTATGGTGAAAATGTTCCCTTCTCACTGGTGATGGTGAACCAGGTCCCATATGTGTAGACAAACCACACCTTTTTACTAATATAGCCAATCTGAGCATGGATTGTAGATAACCAGTCTATACCCAATATGATGTCGTAAGGCCTGGACCCTGTTTTGAGGAGATACTAGCTGATGCTCTCTCCTCCTACAGTAATATCACACTGTGGAACCAGTGCGTAATCATCTATTCTACTTACATAGGAGTCTCTAGCCTTAAGGATCAAGCTAACTGCTCCGTAAGAATCTATGAGCTCCAAACGAGGGTAGTGGCTATGAAAGAGTGACTGGAACCTGTGTCTATAAGAATTGAAGCTATGTTAGAGTAGACACAGATCATTCCTAGAATCATATCTAGATCACCATGGTCATATGATTCAGCTGCCTGATTCTGATATCTCCCGTGGCTTCCATCTCCCTTTGGTCGGGGTTGTCCTCCTGGTGTTGGTGGCTATAGCACCTCGTAATGTCGACAGCTTCCAGATTCTCAACCAACTCCTCTTCAATGCCTGCCTTCACCCTGCAGACCACCTCGATCGAATCTCTGCCTCTGTATGGGAGGTCTGTCAACTGACTGTTGATCTTCATTATGGCGGGTTGGACAGTCACATGTCCTGTGACCACACCCGCCGCATGAGTAACATTTCCCACTCTTGGCATGACTGGCTTTGTCTCCACTCCGGGTGCCCCACACAACTGATCCGGAGTCAGGCAGTCATCCACCTATAGGTTTGGTCCTCTTAGACCTCTGCAACAATTGTCTATTTCTAGCTACAGAAGACTCTACTGCGTGTCGACTAGTAGTAGGTCTCGCTGCTGGTGACTGCTCAATAAGGAAACACTCTACCATGAGGTCTCTCTCTAACACACACACCTATATCAGGATGCTGAGGGAGATCATCAAGGCTCTGATCTCTCACCTGAGCCCCTGTTCGATGGTCTGGGACCTGAATAATGGGTCTCGTACCATATCCATAGAGTTTTGAAAAATGTCAGTGAACCTCATTGAGTATTGCGCTACTGTCATGCTACACTACAGTAGAAGAAGTAGCTCATGTATCCGCACCGATCGAAGGGAGGATGGAACAAACACCACCTGGAACTTTCTCCCAAGGTCTGTCCAAAGTATATTCGCCTCGTCATGGACCTGAAGCATCAGGCACCACCATCTACCTGCTGCTACCTGAAAGAGAAACGCAGAATGGATTACCATGTAGTCTGCTGGTGCCCCTTCTAGATTGAAAACTCTCACCACATCCTCCATCCAATCCTCATCCACCTGTTGGTCTGTCTCTGCCTAGATCCTGGGCGGCCTCTGGTGATGGAACTCATGCAACGCTCTCTAGTGGTGTGCATCGTCTGCTACTGGGGCTGGTGGCATCGGTTTCCCAACGGGTGGTGGTACCACTGCTTCCTCCGTTGTTACCTCAATTGTAATGGGTCCCTACACTGAGGGATCATCATTCGGTGGGCTGTAAGAGCGTACAACTCATGGGGATCTTACTGGTCGTCCACAGGGAGGCATCCTGAACGGAACAAATTCGACACAGTCAAAAAATTATACCTGGTGAGCTAACCTGATCGAACTGACTAAAAGATGAAATTTTCAAACACACATGAAATCAGTGTTTTCATGCACTCAGTTAGAAATCAGAAGTCGGGGTCCTGGTGTATGGATACATCAGACACCGCACCAATACTGGACTCCCTGAACTGAAAACCACAATATGTACCCATAAACACATTGCTTCACCAAAATAATGGTCATAGTCTTGAGTTCTATGGTAGAACCTACTCATATGATACCAATTTTTCATGACCCATCCTTGGTACCCGTGTCGTGACTACCCCAAGCCCGCCATTCATAGGCTAGAGGGAGGTGAGTAGCACCAAAGGCATACATCCCTAAGGTGGGAAGGAATTAACTTTATAAAAAGTAAAAACACAAAATCATAGTACCCAACTGGAAGCAAAGAACTATGCAATAATGAATAAAGAAGAGGTTATAGAAAGTCAAAGAGGCCAGAAATACAAGCCTAGCAATAAAGTACAAGTAAAACTGAAAGCAAGTACTACTGAAAAAGGGACAAATTACTGAATAATAAAGTGAAACTCCTAGATCTTCCTCTGAGGTTCCAACCTGAAGGGTATGTACAGATGGCCACTTTAGAAAACCACGTCCGTAAGACTCCTCTCTGTAGCGACTCGTCAAAAGGTCCACATCTGGGTACCATCCAGTCCTGGCACTCTCGGCTTCCGTTAGCGTTGTCCATCGTCTGTGTCCAACTCAACGAGGTGAGAGAATAGTCCGTGTATGGTTGAGTATAGCAATAGTCATTAGGGACACTGAGACCCTACATGTCTCACAATATCAAACAAGGATAAACCAAAAAGTAATGGATTCAAAAGATAACCATTACTTAGGTATATTCCCATACATATACCTAAGTTATATAGTAGCCCATCTCAATCATGAGAAAAACACAAAAGTCATTGACTCAACTCAAACCATGATTTTTATTATCGAAACCACGGATGGTGGAGAACTCCTCCTCTATCGAGAACAATGGGCCTATCGCGACACCAAGTCACCTCTCACTAACCATGGACTGCTGAGGTACACTTCCTGTCGAGTACTGCAGGTCTGCGGCCTACAACCAGGTGCTCTTCTGATTTGGGACTACCGCCAACTACCAGGAGATCCCTTTAATAGCCTGTAGAGGTACTCCTCCTGTCGCGTACCGTGGGTCGATCTCAAACTACGAGGAACTCCTCCAAAATGGGACTGCTTCTAACTACCAGGCACTTCCCACTGGGCTAGTCGAATCAGTGAAGAAATTGTTAGGTCTTTTAGCTATTAGGTATCTGCACTCTATCTCCTCGTCACTGGTAGGATCCTCTCTCCGAGCTACTGGTCTACACACCAACTATCGCGAATTACCACAAATATGTATCTCAAAGGGACACCACATCATAGGGGTCTCAATGCAAAAGACGACGTGTCAATCGAAAACCTGAACTGTGAGTTATTAGCCTTTTAGTCACATGGCCCGGTTGGTTTTCTATACAAACCAACCTGACCATATCCAAACTATACCCCGATCTCCTGTGGGGTATTCTCAAAGGGACAATGTCGTTCCAAAAATATCAGCACCACCGACGGTATGTCAAATAGACGCTCGTAGCCCAAGATATGAGAAGAAAGGTGTAAACATGCTATAACGGGTCCGGGTCTGGTCCCACATAGTCAGGCCGACCCGGTCCGAACCGGGGTCTGACTTGGTCCGTAGTTCTGACCCGGTTTGAGGAAATGGCCAGGCCCATATGGGTGACCCATCTCGAAGGCATCTCGGCCCGAGGGAGGCCCGGCTGGCCACGCCGTGGGGGGGGGGGGGGTGGGGGTTGGGGTGGTATCTGAAAGAACTGATGCTAGGTAACGATTTAGAGAACTAATGGACCCGAGGGGTCCCGAATGTAGCCCACACAGGTGGCCGGCTCAACCAACTGCCCTGGTTCATCCACCGCGGCCCGAAAGCGCTGCTGTCCTGCTAGGCTATGTGCGGCGCGACGACGCTATGACTCCTTCGTCGCGGCCCGGCTTGGTCGTGACCTCCCACTCCTCTGGGCGGCGTGACGGTGCCGTGCTCATCATCTGACCACCATGGCCTTCCCAGTCGAGGCTCTTATTTTCAGCGCGGGGTGAAATCCCTGCACCCCTCTGGCACCGCCATGACCCGCCTAGCCATACCTCGGTTCTCAACGCGACATACTGGTGTTTCACCCTTGTGAAGACCCGGCGGCCTTGCACCGCCGGCTTCTTCATGGCCAGTTCGTTGTCGATCGTCGCTTGTACCGCCACCTTCGTCATCAATCTTTAACAAATAAAAGGGGAGGTTCGGGCTGTGTTCGTACTATTCAAGCCCTCCTCATCATGGCAAACCATAATCCAGAAATGTGAACTTTGAAGAACAGAGGTTTATACTCAAATATAAATTATCTAAAATCCCCCAACCCCGAGTTTGATGATGTAGACAGAGTATCGGGAAGGCAGCGTCTTTCTGTCAATGTCGAAGGAGGAAGGGGGTACTCATCATTGGTGGATAAGCATTCAAAGGTGACGAATTCAAAGAAGACGTCGGCGTACTTCAAGGTCATCGCTTCCCATTGTTTCCCTGAGTGAATATGGAAGAAGATGGCATCATTCTTCGTTGGAGAGAAAAGGATCCTCCCTAGATCTCCCCTTTCCCTATTCAACCCAAGAATAATGCACAAAAATTGAAATAATAGGATTGCCTATTATTTTATTGTTGGCATGAATTTAAAACGTTTTTAAATTAATGAAGATACCTCAATTATTTAATGGGTGATGTTGGCCTAATTAATTGGTGGAGGAAGGTGATGAATATCAATGTTTTCCCCCACTTTATGGAGTGTTATATGGGGGTTAATTCTCATGTGGGCCCCACCCCATTGATTGTAAGAGAGGATAAAACATCGGGTGGGTCGCACAAAATAATATCCTCTCAAGGGAGGTTATGTGTGGGTGGGACCCACCTCTAACCTCCATTTGGAGGTTTGAACCACCTCAAATAAAAATAATTACAGCTTATTTTTATTTCATTTAATTAAAACCCCCAAAAACTATCTTCCATTCTCGTTAGAACGCACATGTGGTGAAAGTCTTACTAATAAAAAAGTTATGCTGCGAGTTCAAAAGTGCCCTCATATTTCAATTCCGAGCACAGGTTCAAAATATATAAAATCCCGCTCGTACGTTTACTAAGCGTACCTAAACAAAACTTCAGAATTTGATTTTGGACACATCGGGCCTCGGAATCAAGCACCATTAGAAACTGCGGACTCGTAAAAATCCCATGTATTTATGAAAATGATATTTTCCACATAATTTCCCGGTCATTACAATTTCTGTGAAAAAATTGGGATAAATTCACATCTAAGAAGTATTATATATTATAGAAGATTGAAAATATTTAGGTTTTTTTAAAATAAATCTAATGTGGATGATCAAAATTTTAATGCTGAATGGATGGTAAAACATTTAAATATTTTTAAATTACTTATTTTGAAAACCAATATCATTGAAAAGGTTAACAAAAAATAAATATTTGGTGAAGTGAGAATGGAAGTCAAAAAAAAAGCATTTAGTGATGTTTGAAAATATAAAGGAGGTCATTGGTGGGAAAAACGTTATGCTAATAGAAGAAAGTTATCATTAAAGAGAATAATATTGATGCTTGATAAAGTCATAATTTTATCAAGAAGAAATTAATCGAGGTAAAAGATTACAATAAAATATTTCATCTTAATAAAAAAGGTTAATTTTCAATATAAAATATTAATGATGATAAAAATGCTGTTTAATAATGTATATCATGGTAAAACTTGACATCACAATAGGTAGCATATTCCCCAATTAAATAAAATTCGTTATAGAAACAAAAAATTTCTCAGATAAAGGAAATAGAGTCAAAACACCCTTACATTATATTTCCTAATACTCAAACGTACTCAAACCAATTTTATAATATACATAAATTTATTAGTAACATATTTAAATTCCTTATTAAAATATATAAAATTTTATATATTTATTTTATTATTAACTTCTCCATGTATATTAGTTAGTAATTATCTATTTTCAATATCAGGTGCAAGTAATCACCGTTATCTTGATATAGTATTTTCGTAATGGTGTTAATATTAATTTTCCCTAGAACATCATCATTTAATAATTATTAATGAAATAGTAATAATGCCTTCACAAATATAAAATTTTTTCTATTTCATTAGGATAAATTAATTCATATGGTTTATGAAAAATAAATTTGGGATGAACTGGTTTTGATGTGTTTAATGATAAATTTATTTTATGTTAATAAATATATTAATTATTAAGATATCCATTCTAGAATCATTAAAATATATTAATGAAATTAATTTTAAATTATATTTCCATTATATATAAAAACGTAATAATTCATGGCTTATACATCATAACATCGTTTTCTTATGTGGTAAAAACATACCCAACTAAGAGCATGTTATAATGATAATATGGGTAATGTTATTTTTTATATAATATTAATTTTAAAATTAAATAATATAAAAAATTTCCTAAATATCACATATATAAAATTATATAATTAATATAACCATCCTTGAAGGATTGTGGTGATAAAAAATATTCATCTTCATGGTGGTTGTGGTAAACCATATAGATTTTTAAAAATTAAATTTTTGAAAGAATGTAATAAAATAAATATATTTAATAAATTATCATTCCAAAATTAAAATGGTTATATATTTCTCATATCAATTTTTAATATGAATCCATTTTACCAACTATAAAAGGTACTGTTGAAAAATGAATTACATTATTTCATAGATGTTTAAACCAATATGTAAAAATGGGTGATGATGTTTTGTTATTAATATTGAACATAAAGGAATTGATAAAGTATAACACATCAATAAAATAATGTTAATTTTTATTAATAACTATTTTTTTTATTTTCTTAGGGTTTATGGAAATTGTTTTTAAGTGGAGTATCAATAGGGAAATTATATGTTTTAAGCAATACTCAAACTAATATGAGAACATTATCTGGAATGTATACTTGGAAATAAAGGGTTTAGGATAACCAATTGGGAAAATATGATTTCAATAATGATAAATTTAGATATATTTTTAATAATTGTAGAGTATTTGAATGAGATTAATTGTAATAGATGTGGTATAAAGTGGTGGAAATACTCTTCTTTTATAAGTGATGAAATTTTGTAGTTTTGTGAACTCCCATTATTTAACAATAATTTAATTACACCATTCAAGGGAAAAAGGATTGAAATGTGGGAAATAATTTTGATTCACATGGGATAATGTCAATAAAATCTTGTAATATCATAATAGGACTTGTATTAAACATGTCTCATGTAATTTACCCTTATGTGTTCACTTTTTTAAAAAAAATTAACTGAATTGAATTGTTTTTAATGAAATTATATTAATTTTACTAAAAATTAAAAATAACCCCAATGTCAAATTTTTTTCCATGAAAAAAAATTTAATATAAATTTATTCCAATTCAATTTTTAAATAGTATTTCATTCACTCTAAAATAATAATATTTAATATATAGGAAACCATTTCTATAGAAATATATTGATTTTCAATAAGTGTGTTTTATATAATTTATTATTGATTTCCAATTGAAAAAATGATAATATTTTTATTATAGGGTTAAAATTTATATAAATTTCATTTTTTCGAAGACAATAATTAATTTTATTAGTTCAAAATTTACATTATATTAGTGAAATAAAACTTTTAAATTAATAGCTTCATAATTTTCATGGTTATTATCTTTAATATTATTAATAATTAATTTATAGACATAAATGAAACATTACATATTTAATAATATGAACATATTGATATAAAATTAGAAATACAGTTTTATATAATAAAAATCCAAAATTAAAGAAAATAGAACTTTAATAAATGTAAATTAAAATAGTTTTTATAAAAATACATTACTAAAGTTTTTAAAATACTATAGATGGGATTTATAAATTAAATATTGTATATTAAAAGATTGACTTTAAATTAAATATATATATATTTTTGTATTAAAATGTTTTAACAGTATTTGATTTACTATTATATATAGATAATGTCAACCAAGGTGAGGTAATTGCAAAAGAGGAAAATTTTACTATTCACTTGGAAATCAATCAATATAAAAAATTATAATATATTCAGCTTAGTCTAAATTTTATATTTGGATAGATTAAGTATGGTCATTTAATAAAAATATTTAAAAAATAAAAAAAATATTTATTTTAAAATATGAATAAATAAATAAATAAATTTATATAATTAATATATTTTAATAAATAAAATATAAAAACATTCATTGATCATAGTCTTATTTATTCATCATTATCTAATTAAGTTAAGTGTTTTTTCACAAGAGGATTTATTATTAATAAAGTTTCATAATGATTAATATGTTGTGGATTGTTTTTGTTCAATTTTATATGTGGGAAAATCCATTGAACATGTTATTATATTAGATTATATATATATATATATATATTTCAAAATTCTAGGGTGTGACATAATCCCCACCTAAATAAATAATATCCTCATAATTTTAGATATAATTTATTATTTAAACTAACTAAGGGTATAATTGAGTTTGAAGTAATTTATAATATAATTTCATTAGTTTTCTAGAGAATCATATTGAATATATCTTTACTCCTCAGTATATATCAATCTTAAAATTGATTTCTCTCTGATATTTTTGACCATACAGATATAATTATTATTTACCACACATTCTATAGTATAAATATTTTTCTAGGAGTGATAATAGTTATCCTTTCATTCAGAGATGATTGCAAGTTGGCTTTAAATATGAAATTAACATTCCATATCATTTAAAATATTATAGACACTATATAGAGATATCTAATACATTTTCAAAAGACCCTCAAATTAATCTATTAGAGGGATGATATTACATTTCAAATGAATATTATAGAATACTCAATATTGTATAAAATAATAATAATATATGTTTTTCCTAAATAATAATGAATAATTGGTGTTTCGAGTTGTTGAAATTTGAAAACATCCTAGGCCTACTAGAGTGGCTAGAAAATTATTCCAATTAGATATCCACAAATCTAGAGTGGAAATTTAGTGTTTCTTTTGGGCTTATTTATAAATATTAACTTTTGGTAGTTATTATTTCATAGGATTTCCATTGTAACCTCAGATTTGAGGTTGTTTATGTTCGTTATCCTCATTTTCTATTGGGTTAGGGACAATTTTTTACAATGACCACACTCTATAATTTTGAGTGATCATCCATTATTCAATTTAATTTTATTGATTTCATTATTCCCATATGATTTATAATCATTAAATCAACTAGAAATCATTAATTACTTGAAATACATTCATATCTCTTTAATAAATACTCTTATATTATTCCTCCCAAATTATTATCATATAGGATGTTCCAACATATTTCCTTTAGCATATTCATGACCTAAAATTCAATGAAACACCATAATTTTCATATTTAGTGTCATTAGATGATATGATGACAGTAGTTGTTAATCAAAATATGATATAGTTATGTAACCATTAATAAAACCTATTAAAAACCATATTTTATTCAAAAAAATTTCTCATTAGTAAAATTACATAATTTTTTATCACATCATATATTTACATGGTTAATTATAGATCCACCCAAATCTAAAATCCAAATTTTTAATCATAGTGATCAATATAAATATCATAAGGTATGTATGAAAAATGAATCCAAAAATGTGATACTCTTTAAAACCATCACATTCAGTCTATGATCAAAATAAATATTTATTGGATCAATATGGGTTTCATTAGGTTTAAATATCTCATAATATTTATTCTTATTCCTGAACATAATAAATCCATCATATTTCCTAGGAAAGAGAATGTGTTTAACTAAAGAATACCCCCTCTCGTGTCAAAATATTTATTTAGATAAGGATCATTATTGTGTAGTAGGTGATGATAGATTTAATATCCAATCCATCATTTTTACATTATTCACCATAGGTACTTCAATATTAGAGCCAACATAGACTTATAATATCTATGTTGGGATTTAATTTACTATATAAACAAAACATTTCAACATTAAAAAATTTAGAGTATGTAACCCAATTATTAGAATTATTATTTAGAAATATCTTATGGATTTTAAATAATTCTCTCATATCATAATCCAAAAAACTGTCTCAAATAATCCTGAAAATAATTAAATATTCATTTGATACAAACTGATGTTCTCCAGACCTACACCCTCATTCCAAGTGCTAAAAAATAGTAAAAAGCATCATTAATATAATGGGATATTTTCACAAATAAACTTATTCAATATTCAATTTTTTATGACACATTTAAATAATCATACAAAAATGGGATAATATTTTTGTTTAGTGTATTGGAGGACCAGTTATATATGTAACATGTTTTACGAAATATGGATTTTTTAGATATCATCCACCCATAATAGATTTCCGTTTTTTGTTATCGTAATATACTCTCATTATACTAATATGGGGAAAACATAATTTTTGGGAGATCTCAAATACCCAACAGGGGAAAATGTATCAACATATCATCATGGGTTATATCATAATAACATAATTAAATATCGGCATGTAGTAAATTTCTTACTGGAAAGAATTATTAATAATTTGATTGTCCATGAATCACCATATAAATACTTGTATTCTTAAATGAAAAACATATACCATAGAAAATGAGTGTGGAATCATGAGACGACCAACATGATTCATATATAATAATATTATGAAAATTTAATGAAAACATAAAATGTAATTGAAAAAATATCATAAAAATATAATTATGAATAAAAAATAATATAAAAAAATTATAATTCAAACATTACAACATATTAAGCTGTGACATAAATGACCGTGAATCATGTTGTGACCATGAAAATGTACATACTTCCTGTTATGAACAAAACAATTTCCAAAATTCTTGCTATGAATAAACAAATCTCCATGATTTATTATTTCTATAAATAAATGTTCATACATTGTATTGTGAACAAAAAATTTTCAGGCTTTATTTACTGAACCAAAAATATATCCATGCATATCAATTTTCTCTAAAGGGATTTAAAAAGCTAAATAATGCATTTTTTTGATATAGTACCCCACCCTTCACATAATAACCATCCATACATATGTTTTCCAACTAAAATTAATTATTTATATCATCATAAAAAACCTATTTAATGGAAAAATTTGTCACATTACATTTAGAGATAATATAAAAATAATTTACATCATGAATGTTAATGGTTGATAACAAAAATATAGTCACCCTAATATATCATTTAATTATATAATTAAATGTTGATCATTGAAAAATAAATTATAATGAAAAATATTTTATAGAGGTAAAGAAGAATATGATAGAGAAATTCCATAATAGTTTTTAGGTATCATTTATAGAATTATTAACAATATAATCTTTTCAAACCATATTCAAATTTTATTTTTGAAAGTAAGAATCGGTTAATATGTGAATAATCTACATTGAAAAATTATATTCAATAATGTATCCCGTGGAATACATAATTTTTACGAAAAAAGATATAGAGTAGAGGATAATTTATTTCATGTTGAAAGGATAACATCCCTTTGGAATATTTTAAAATCGGATTGTCAATAAACACATCAAAATAATTGATAATAAATCCTAAATTTGAAAATATAATATGTATATAGTGATGGTAAAATTAGATTACAAGTAATAAGGTTTCCAAATATAATGGATATTGGTGGTGGGAATAGAAATTATAGTCGAAGAAGAAAAAACATTATTAATGTGAATGATAATTATTCATTAAAATATAATACTCTTAAAGTGAGAGATAATGGAGTGTGATGTGTAATATGGTATATCTGTTCATTAAAAATTATTTTAAAACATGTTTTAATCATATATCATATTAATAATAATTAGGCTTTTATATTTTTACATTTTAATTATTTTCTTTGGAAATTTGTTTCTAACGTAGTGAAATATTTTTTAATATAAATTTAAAAAAACACCAAAATATGAAAATGGGTGTGTTGATCCTAAATTTACCATATATTTTAGGATATTAAATTTCTAAATAATATGAAATTATATCTTTAAATTAAAACACATAATTTATAGGAAATAATTTTTTAGGAAGGAAATGTGTAGTTTGTAAAATTCCGATTTCTTAATCATATTAAGTATTTAATAAACAATTAATGATTACTAATAAATTTATATAAATTTTTAATATTTATATTATTATTTAAATAAAATAATAATATATTTACTAGAATAAATTCAAAAAAAATTAATAAAACAATTCATTCAAAATAACAGTTTTACCATTATCATGATCATTAACAATAATCCTCATAATCTTAATTTTATGACCAAAATTAAAATATCAAATATCAAATAATATGATCTTGCTGATTTAAAATGGTAAATCAAATTATATAAATTTAATTTCTATGTTTTATGAAAACCCATTTTTAATATAAATAAATAAAAATAATAATTTTGTGTAAAATATTACTTTATTTCCAAAATGATTAGCATTAGTTGTATAAATTCAATATAGGATTTATAAATGATATATTTTACGTTATGATGATAATTTTCAATAAAAAATGGTTTTATAAAATATTACATCCACTTTTTAATATGGTAATGTCAAAAAATTGTTGTATTAGAATGATTAACATTTTTTATCATTCACCTAAAAATATATAATTTTTGTAAAATATAAAAAACTCCCAATATGATAATTTCTATTTTTTGAAATTAAAAAATGTTAAATTTTATAAATTACAATTATTAAATTATTAAATATTTATTTAGTATGGAAATCTAATATATATAAATGATTGTTCTATTATTGAAAGTATCCTTTTATAAAGAACTATGTGTTCTTAGTAATATTTTTAATGAATTGTCTAATATAATATAATATTTTATTTTTTACTAGAGGTTTTATTATTATTAAATTTTCCAATTAATAAATATTTCACTTATTTTAGTTTCGTTTTGCAAGTGGACAAAAAAATCAAACATATAATTAATTTTGAAATATATATATTTACAAAAATATTATTTTTCGACACTACCTCCCTCTTATACTCTAAGAAATTACATGAAAAGCTATGATCTAAAAATATGGGTCATTGTTCATAATTTATTCAATAATTTGATGTCTTATCTATACTTAATATATATTAATTACAATTATAATTTTACAAGGGCTATATTTCCAATTTCCAAAATGACCAATAATAAAAATTCTTAATGATCAAAAATCTGAAAAATTATAATTCCCAATAATAATAATTTTGAATGTGCATAATACTTAATTATTGGGTTATACTGGTAACATTTCCCATTACACCAAATATTTAGTTCACCATTCATATAATTCATCATTACATACTACACATACAATGTTTCAACACTATCCTTGGTATTTTCAATCATATTACTAATACTTATTTCTCATATTACAATTTTATGGCAGGGCTACTCTACATGGGGGAACTCATACATATAGAGTTTATACTATTTTGTGTATTATTCTTCATTATATATCTCGCATGTTATATTCTATGATTTCATAGTTAGTATTATTCCATAATGTGAAATGAAATTAAATAGTGTTTATGTGTCATTGTTTCATAAAACATAATTAAAATCTATTATCAAAGAGGAGTTATTTTATTATATTTATAATGAAATTGAAGGTGGTTTCATTATTCTATCTCAAAACCTATTTTTATAAATTTATCTTATTATATATTGGTAATATAATTGAAAAAGTGAATAATAGAATTTATATCATTTTAAAAAGTAATAAAGTGATAACAAGAATTTTTCATGATGTCTTGTTCAAAAGATATTAATTATTTTTTTACGAAATACTATATAATGACCAACCATGAAAATCACTCAAGGTGGGACGATATTTAGCACATAAAGAGTTTAAAGTATATTATTATCTAACATATTTGATGCATTTAATGTCTTGTTATGTACATAGAACGAAACATAAATGAATAATGATTTATTAAAAAAAATATTATTAAAAATATTAAAATATAATTAAATGAAGTATATAAAGTAATTTTAGTTATGTAATTATAATAAATAAAACATTAATTATTACTATCTAAAATAAAATTTATTTTTTAAAACCATAGATTATTATGAAATAATATATGATGTTTTAATCGTTTTTATTTATCTTCATCAGAGTTCTTTTTTTACTAAAAGAATATATATATATATTAATTAATAGTAAATCATAAATTGATTATAAATTTGTTATGAATGAATATTAAATTATTTTAATGTAAGAAGTGATTTATTTTAGTAAACTATTTTTAAATGAGTTCTGTATTTTCATCCAAATAATTTTCCATTTTTACTGCTGATATTTTTATAAAAAAATTTATTGACAAAATATAAAAAAATTAATTTTAAATTCATATAATTATTGTTACATGGAAATGAAGGTGAAAAAATTCATATAATGATTCAATTTATTTGTGAAGATTTTCTATGTGTTTTTTGAGGATCTAAAATTTAGCTTCTAATAGCAGTCCGAATTTTACATATTTAAATGAAAATTATTTTTTTATCAACCATGCTAATATTTTGTTAGGATGATTTTTTAGATATTCCTAAAATGCTGAGTTGGAGATGAATAGTAAAAATACTATTTTAACAAATTTTTAAGTCATATGAAATCATTAGGATATATGAATGACCAAATATATATATATATAGCCTTTTATGAGCTAAATTTGTTTTTATTTATTAAAAAACATATTTAAAATAATTTTTTTTTTGTATTTTTAAACTCATTCACAATTTTTTTGGAAACTATGTAATTATTTGTCTTAAAAAATATAATCGCTTTTCTCTATATTTTTATTTAAGTATTAAAAATGATCCATTAATTTTTGAATTTATTAAAACGTTATAAAAATCAATTTATTTTATCCAAAAATCATTATATTCTAGGGGAATCTATTTTATATTGGAATTTGGTGCGAATTTATAATTTTACCCGAAAAACAATTTTCTAAAACAAATTTCTTCTCGTTTTTGTACGAATTTTAGAAATATAATCTACCAACTTCAATAATTGATTCTTGTAATATGTATTCAATAATTATATGAAATATAATCAAGGTCATGTAATAATTTCATCATATTTTATAGGAATTATTAATATTTACCATGTTAATGTAATTTATTCTATAGTAAGGGGAATTAGAGATAATTATGTTTTCATAAAATAATATAATGATTCAATTATAAATTTTTTAAATTTGTTTTTTAATTGTATCTAAATGATAAATTTTCAAATTCTTTAATTTCTTCATATTTTACCCCATTCATAAGAAAATGAATGTATATCAGTTTATTTTTATGTGTATTTATTGGGATTCAACTAACCTTACTTGTAAAACGAAAACTCCACTTTAAAATTTCCAAAACACATCAGAACCGTTTATAAATAAATATCTATCAAAATAAATTACTATAACCATTATCCATGACCTTGAGGTACTATTTTTCTCAATAGACCCATCCAAGAAGCCTTATTTTTTTAAAAGGTGATTATAGATAGAAGAGGTTTGTATTTTTACTAACCATTTATGTTTTTATTTCTTTCCAAAACAATACGTAATCACCCATAAACATTATAATAAATACATAATTAAACGTTATATACTTAATTTTTTACATTAATTTTACATCTATTTACTATCTCCATTCAATCCACAGTTAATTTGATAGTGTCACTCAAGTGTACGTGTGAATCATCACCTCCATGTGGTGATGTATTTAATTTTTTTCACCAAAAATAATGGAAGGATATTTAAATGGATTTAATGAATATATTTATTATATGAATTTTATAATTATTATTTTTACAAAAAAATAATTACTTACCATTTGTTGTTTCCAACTATTAATAATGAAACCATCAATTCTAATTATTTATGGACAAACACCTTCACAAAGTGATGTAATTAAATTTTAATCACAGATGCACATGGATTTTTCTAAAATTATATATAATAAATTGGTATTATATTTATTTCATTATTAATATATTAGAATTATAAACAAGGGTAATGTTAAAAAAATATCAAACTGAACTTTCTTGGAAACCCGATTAAATTACAACCATAAAGTTATTTTAAAAAATAAATTTATATAAATGGAAGTTTCGAAATTAAAAAAAAATTATTTAAAAAAATAAATTTATTAATAAATATATTTTAAGATTTATAATATATATAAATTTATTATAATTGTTTTTAGTATATGTGTGAAGAAAATAATGACTTAAGGTAAGATTTTCACATCAAATTAACTTCATTGATATGAAAATTGTTTTAAGATACTATATTTGTCTATATGTTTTATATTATACCAATTTCAATTATTATATCATAATTATATCATTATTAATGGTATATATGATTTAATTTCAATTTTCAATTTCACAGTTTTTTATATTAAACATTACAAATGGAGTATGGTGTTTTCATTATATAGTTATTTCTTTGAGATATGTTTTCAATTATGGACATATTTTTATTATATAGTGTATATAATTGTTCAATTGAATAATATATAATTATTGAGTCTTTAATCATGTAAATTAATTTTCCATATAATGTTCTATCATTTTATATCTTTTGATTATAGTTTTATAAAATCTATAGGGATTTTGTTGTATAATTGTACTCTTTACCATTATTATTTGTGTTTCTATTGAAATTGTGGGAATTATATATTAATATTATCCTAAATCACATAAATTTTATTATATTATTTTTAATGATTAGGTACTTAGTAATTATATAAATTTATATTAAACATGGTAGTCAAATACACGAAAAGGATGTTTATAAGAAAAAAGTACATTATTGATTATTTTTTTTGTTTGGAATTATTTTCATCCAAGTACATATTAATTATTTTTCACCAAAAAATATCTTCCCCATTCCTTAATAATTCCTTAATTTTTATATTAGTTAACATGAAACTTATATTAAAAAATTATAAAATGTATATATTTCTCATCTTATATATGAGTTATTTTTCACTCACTATAGAAGTATGAAGATAATGTTTTTATCACTTACACCATTATTGAAATTAATATCCCACATATCTATTATTAGTTTTTAATATTACCCAAATATTTATTTTGTTTAAAAAAAATAATAATTCCATTTTTCAATTATATTTTTTTATTATTTAAAATGTTATCATAAAAGGGTTATTATTTATTCAAATGAATTTAAAAACGGGTTCAATATATTTATTTCATTCCACTAAATATTTATATACATAAATATAGTTTATTTTAAAGACTTTATTTTTATGAAAATGATTAAAAATAATTGTTTAAATATTTAATTGATCCTAATGAATGGAGTTTTAGAACATTATAATAACATTGTTTTTAAAAAAAATTACCAATGTTATAAGATAGTTAATTTTAATTTTTTTATTTCATTTAAATATATATTGCTAAAATGTATTTCCTTATGTTAAGAACATAATGTTATTTAAACGTATGGTCAACATTCATCTGTCAAAAATTTTGGTAATACCTTACTATGTTCACAATGTTTACTCTCACAAACAAGTTATTATATTATATATTCACCCACTTTCGCCTTTGGACATCATTTTTCACTATTATGTGTCTCTAAATTATCCTCCAGGATATTTTTAATTATAAAAATACCCAGTAATCTATATGTAGTAAACACCCTATATTACATAAATCATATTGGGGCATTTTCCTAGAAAAATAAATTATTTGTTGATTTTGGAAATACGTATAATCCATATACATGTTTGAAAAATATAGATAATTATTAAATGAGATTAAAAGGTTAATAATGTATGAAGTAATTTTGGGATTATGAATGATTGATCCAATAGGTTTATTTATATACTATTAATCCATATTCATTATATATTATATTTATCATTAACATTTTGGGGAATGAATTGGAAATATTTAAGTGATGGGTTATCCCTATCACATTGATGCTTTACTAGGTTCCATGAGATAAAATAGTAAGGGTATTTCATGTATTTCTATTTAAATAGTTAAGATTTCTTATAATATTTCCTTGATGTTATGTATGATATTTTGTGTAGGGTCATGATAAAAATATAATTATGTCTGACAACATGAATTCTATCATTATGAAATCTATAACTATTCCCATGTGATTATTTACCTTGATATTTTATCCACACTAATAATTGATGGACTTATAATATGATAAATGGAATGGTTTTTTTCACATCTTCTTGAAATATTAATCTTTCATTGTTTAATCATTGATATATTTTGTTATAAGATTTGAATCCATAAGAAACTTATGTCATCTATCTGATTTATGAATTTCGCTAGTTTACGAAGAAGAGTAATACATATGTTATATATAAATAGTATAATGTGTGAATACTTTTTTGAGTGGCGTTGACAGATTAATATAGAATAAGAAAATCATGGTATATTGGGAAAATGTTTATTTAGTGAGAATTATGTCACTCATTTTTTTAATTTTTTCTTAGCTATCTAATTATTTATTCCTATAGATGTTTTGGGAACGTAAGTGACTACTTTTTATCATATATGTTATCTTTGTGGTTTATTTACACATTGTGCTCCAACATTATTATTCAATTCAGTCACTAATATATATCCACAACCACATTAATGTGCATCTAATTAGAGGAATATAGTTTTGATAATTGTCACCATATAGTGTGTGTTTGTGCTTGGGGGTTGTTTACAGCATTGGGATTACGTATAATATTTAACACATGTTCATGTATCATACTTATCTAATTTAAAAATATAACTTTTGAACCTCATAAAATATGATAGATTAATAGTGGTTGCGAATGATTAGGAAATTTATTTTATTCCTTAATGATTTTCTATGTATTCCCCATTCAAGAAAACAAAATATTTTTTAGTTCTATTCCTCATTAATGGTCACATTTTAATTTAATTGAGTACAAGGAGATAGTTGGTTTTTTTCCTTGAGTTAGCTAAAAAAGATTCTTGAATATAATTTGAAAATTAATTATATCCCATATTGTTCAGTGCCATGTATTGAGAATCATCAAAGATTTTATGGTGGTCCAACATGGTCCAATTATAGGAAAATTAAATTCATACTAAATTGATATTCAAGGGGAATGGTTCCAAGTGATGATTGGTGTCTAACATATACATAATATTCTATTCCGAACTCACCTCAAAGGTTATGAAACAAAACAAGGATGGGTTGGATTCATAGGGGACCATGCAATGTGATGTATAAGGTTAGTTTGGAAAGAGGGATTATGTATTACTAAGCGGAATATGGTCATTATGAAGAAAACATAATAAAGGTCATATGGTTACACTTGAAGGGAATATAGACCTCAACGTGGGTGCCTAATACTATTAGATATATATCATGATATTGGAATATATATTAATATAGAGTATAATATAGTCAGGGATCATAGAAAAATACATATATGGGAATATTTGTTTTAGTTCATCAAGTCGAATCTGATGAATCCTATTAAAGACACGAATCGTAGACTATAATGATCGAGAGAAATTACTTATGTTTTTCTAGATATAAACAACCATTAATAATAATTTCATGTGGTATAGAAATTGAGAACAAAGTTTAACAATGTATTGGGGGATATATATATATCATTAGTTGAATATTAATAGAGAATTAAGAGGGGATTATACAGACGATGGATTCAATATGTTTCATAATTAAGGAATATTAACCCTTGAACTAATTTATTGTGGGGATTATGGACCTTTAATAATGATATAATATGCTTATTGGGGCTTAAATATAATAGTATGCCAATATATAATGATTTAATTATTCAAATTATGAAATAAACATGGATATATAATCTATCAGGAGTAATTTTCATGGATAAAAATAGAGTTTGTAGATGATCATGAATTACACAAAATCATTTTTAGAATTTTTATATACCTAAATACAATTCCTATTCATATATTACGTGGTTTACACTTGAGAATGAGTCCCATAAATATGTATGTGTTAGGGAATAGAATATAGGATGAGGCCTAATATTAATGGTTGATTTATTTTATCATAATAATGTAATTAGATATCTATGTCCATGTGTGTTGTTCTCTGTGTGAGAAACAAGATATCTTTGATGATCTAGAAGAATGTAAAATAATATTAAGACATGACTTATAAATAAATTGGATACCTATTGGGATATTTTGGGGCTTAAAACTAAGATGTATTCTCATGGTGAAGATTATACTCCATGTCCACTGGTGGAAGGAAGAGAGTATTTGAACTAAAAGAGGGATATGAAATCCTCTATGAATGGGTAGTGGAAACTACTTGAGGGATTCCATATTCAAAAAATATTCGTGGATAAAGAATAATTCCATAATTGAGCATAGAGGCAAAACCTCTATGATCCTCATAATATGGACCAACATTATCAAGGTATTCCACAATCTATATTACCTATAAGATTCTACATATCTGATTAGATAATTCCCTATGCTCCTTTCATCAAATAAATAAAAAATTGAAGGTACGGATTCTTGTCTGCATTACCCAATAATATGGATTTGGGTTTCTAATAATTTTTCTAAAGATGAACTTTTCATGGGGTTTACCATGTTGAAAGGTAGTCATGTAGGTATTATGGGTTAAAATGGGAAAAGTAGGAATATTGAGTGAAATAATAGAATCAAACTCCCTAAATGTATAATATTTTTATGTATGGTAGAATATTTATTAATGGAGGCTGAAAATTTTGGTGAAAAATTGATTTATGGAGGATAGATCATAAAAAATTTCATTACCTTATATATAATGTATAATAGATGACCACATACTAATGAACGATGTAAGAAAAGTGGACCTTTAATTGAGACATTGTGAGATGATTCATGTGAGGTGATTCATGTATGTTGATCTATATAAAGCATTCACATGTGGTGTTTTACAAAATGTGATCTCTTTTTGAAATCTATGAAGAAAATTCATTTAATAAAGATACAAGAAATATGTTTATATATTTTGGTCCGTATAATAATTTCATTGAAGGTGGTCAAAGAAATATGATTATCTATCGACTGTAAAATGGCACCAATATCATTAAACCATGGTATGATAAAATTAATGAAAATATAATAATTATTTTGTAGAAATAGATCATGTATACATATCATATTCAAATTTTCCATAATGTCACATCACATAAAAATAATCAATATTTGGAGAGATTATTTTTATGAACTGGTTTTACGTAAAGAATTAATTGATGTTTCAAAATGATTATTTTAAACACACAGTTCTCCCTTTCCCATATCTTTACGACTCCCAGGTTCTTCTATATCTCCCTCTTTATAGATCAATAATACTAGGGTATTAAATGAAACCCTGGTGAAGAAGAAAGAAAATCATATGTCACATAGCCCACATGAGTGTTTAAATGTGTGAGGGATGCATAATTCTATAGCAAGAGATATCTATCCTTAGGCTATGAATGATGATCGAATTGTATCACATCGTATGAATTCCATCTAGAGTGAGGTCATATCACCGTCATGTTATTAATAAACCATTAATATATGAATGAAATGAAAATTTTATTGTCTATTTAGAAAACACATTCTCATTGTGAACATTTTATAAGAATTATTCTTGACCAAATCCTGTTTTTGATGAAATAAAACAATACATAATATTTTGATAATGTTTGATTCTTATGTCCCAGTTTCTCTCAAGGAACATCCAAATCAAATAATAAGATGTAAAATAATTCCCCATGAAATGCTATATTAAACATTTCCTGAATGTTTTTATTGGAATATTTTTAATACAAGTCCTTAAACAATATTTTTTAATTATTTTCTTCCTTTTTTATTTTATGTAACAATAAAGATATTACAAATGATATTTATTTCTTCTCATAATTTTTTTTACATTATATATTATAATATTATACCAATAAATCACATAATAAAACAGAAAAAATGTCACTGTTAAATATAATTACATTAATCAGAAACTTATTTCATAATAATTTATAATAATAAAGTAAGATAAAAACATAAATTTATAAAACTAGTAGTGGAAATTTGGATCCTTCCAATATTCTATAATCACCTCCCCCACTAACAATGCTATAAAAAGGATTCAATATTTTAGTAAACTATTATAAATTTTAGATATATAGATATTGAACCATGAGAGAAATTGAATTGAATAATTAATGAAGGAATTAAGCTATGTTTATTAGAGATAATCTCTCCCTGAGAATAGTAACAATACTTATGATATTAATATCCCAAATTTTAGAATAGTATCTTGATTGTTATAATTTTAATTTTTTTCCATATAATATAATGTAGTGTAAATAATATTTATGATGACTAATTTATGTAAAAATAAAGATTATAAGGCATTGAAAATAATAATCAAGACTAAAAACTCAAAGAAACTATCTGCATAATTTAAATAATTTAGAATTTAAGATATTTCATATAAATAATAAATTTTATTGAAAAAATGTAAATATTAAATAAAATAATTCTGATAAAATAAATTTAATTTTTTAAATCACCATTCCAAAATATTACATTGTTTGTTTATTTTTTTGTTTTTTTAAATACATCAATTTTCATGTGATTAGTAAAAACCTATTTTTTCATGAATAGTCTATCTTAAATTAAATTATTGATGGTCTAATAATGACCAAGTAATTTATATTTTATTTTAACTAAAAATTATTTATTTTCAATTGTGATTTATTACTATTAAATAAACATGTTTTTAGAACCTAAAAACTAATTTCAAATGCCAAATGTAAAATTTAATTTTTTGAGAAAAATATTTTTTATATTTTCTAATGGCATTGATAATAAACTATTTAATTTATAAAATAATTTTTTTTAAATTCCTAAAAATATTTTTTATATATGATATATATTTTCCTTAATTTCACTATTTCATTATTTACCTTGGCTTAATTGTTATAATCAATAGTTTATTTTAAAACCCTTTTGTCTTCTAGGATATATAACCTCTTTGATTGCTATTTAAAAAACACTCTTATATCACATTATAAAGACAAGAATCTATTATAATACATTATATTAATCTTCTTATAATCCTTAGGTATTAATTAGAGTAATATTACCCCATCCATTAGGGGTTTTTTATTTCATACAAGAAAAAGAAACACTGAGATGGGGGTATGGTTTCATCATCTCTTTCACGTGTTTTCTGGTTCTCGTACATTTTATTATTTTTCTATATCGATTTTAAATATTCTATGAGTTATTAAAAAAATTTATTAAATTATATGAATTATATCTAGATTCATTAAAAATTATAATGTTGAAGTATTTTTATTTCATTCACCTCTTTCTGCGTCTTTATACAATGTCTCTTTAACGGTTGGTTAACAACCAAAATAGATGTTGAAAATTATTTCCTTATCACAAGTTAAATTTATGTTTATAATAAATTATTTATGGTATATAAATTTTTAATAATATTAATTATAATATTCTAGAATTTATTATACTTATAAATAAATTACCATAAATAAAATTTAAAAATTGAATAAGATTTGGAAATTTTCAAATAAAGCATGATATAAATGTGCTTCAACATGAACAATTTAAATAAAGAAATATAATCCAATAAATATAATTGAAAAATAGTGATAAAATATGAATAATTAAATTCAATTTCAATTATTTAGTAAACATATGTTTATTATTTAAGATGTTAAAGATAATAAAATAAAGATGGATTTAATGAAAATAATTTATCAAACCCAACCCTTTCTTTGGGGTTAGATCCTATTTCACAATGGTTTTATTATTAATGGTTATAAAATATCCAAAATATGTCATTTAAATATTATTCTCTTTTAATTAAATTATATAGTTTTTTTATCCACCAAAAATGTTTTCAACCCATTTACAATACATTTTTACAAAAAGAATTAATTCCCAACATATCTCTTGACGCCCCTTTAGTTGTTTCTCTAATAAAAGAATAAAATGATGTTATATACCATTGTATGATATCCCTTATGTATTAGGTAATATTAAGTTTTATTTAATAATGTAGGATATGTGAAATATTTTATTAAACCCATTGATTTTTATGGGTTATTTTGTGAATATGATTATAATCTTTTAATGTGGAATATATGACTAAGATAATTTTACGATGTGAAACATAGGCCATTAATTATATATCCCTCTAATTAATTATAAAATTTAATATATATCATTATAAAATTTTCATATATCATGCGCGTTATTCTATGTTTGTTCAGATTTCCAATGTTATGATTATTCACATATTTTATACATGAACATGATGCTAACTTTGTTCCCAAATATGTGTGGTATTTGACCACTATGATATTATATATAATTGTCAAAAAAATTATTATTTATTGTCTATATCAAATCCTTCTAAAATGATATTTATTATCATCCTATTATTTTTATATGATGATGTTATTTTTTCACATACGTGTAACATTAATTCATGTCCCTTATTCCTCATATGGATTGTATTGTAGCTCAAGAACAATCATTGATGTATATTATTTGGCTTATAATAGTACTAATGATATTGTTAGATCATTAAAAGGGTAAATAAAAAAAATTGTACTAATATGTTCAATTTATATGTTACAAAAAATTTTCAATGAAATTGATGCTTCAGATCTTTTTTTATCACTATTATGTCATGTATCCTATAAAATGATGTAATATTAATGTAATATAATATTTGATCACTATAGTTGGTATTATAACTATGGATTAGTTAATTTTCATGTCTCTATTTTTAATGTTTAATAAAAACAATAAGTATATGTCAATGTATTGGTAAAAAACCTAGAAGAACAATTTTAGAAAAAGTATATATATAGAAATCACATATGATATTCCTATTGTCTTAATATGTGTATAAGAATAATTAATTAATTTATATTCTATGTACTAATATTTTTTCAAGACTGTTCATTTTTTTAAAATGGTGGGAACATGGATAAACCAGACCAACAACTTTAGTGAGGTACAATACAATTTTTTTTCCTAAATGAAATCCTTAATGTCATTAGTTGTAAATTTGAATACATCATGGTAATTAATTACATATTATAATAGGCTATGAATAAATAATTGAACAATGTGTAACATACACCTTAACACTTGAATGATCAACTAACTATCATGTCTTTTATATTGAAACAATCGCTATAATTTCATGTGTATTTTTATCTACATGTCTCAATAATACATGTTAACTCAATGGAAAATATATTTTTGTTGGCTCAATTTTCTGAGTGAGAAATGTTAAATCTATTTTCATATCATTTAGATTGAAAAGGATGATAAAGTTGTGAGTTAATGAATAACACCAAGGAAAAACATGAAATTGATGATAATGAGTTAGATGAAATTATGAAAATATTTATTCATAATTATTTTCCTCGAACTTCTTGAACAATGATGGATATATAATTCTTAAATTTGAAGAAACATAATTGTGAATAATTCATATTTTATGAAAAAAACTTCACCATGATGGTAAGATATGAATCATGATTTTTTAATAACAACGATACAAAAATAGATAAATTGTTTAATTGTTTAAATCCACACCTATGAATGTCTCTATATATCCTAGACATTGGGTGTTATGAAGAAATTGATTAAATGTTCTCAAAAATAATAGATATAGTTTAGTAATTGATCCCTTGGTTCTATATATATAAAGTGAAGGATATAGTTTCATACATATGTATTAAATAAAAATGCATGATAGATGATCCAACCGCACCCTTATAAAAAATATCAGAACAATCATCATGGGAATTTCCTCTATGGGATGGGGAAATTTTTCATGTTCTAAATAGAAGAAAATCAATCTCATAAATGTATATGTGACATCAATATGTTGGCAAACATGATGGTGGAAAATAATGCAACACATATTGCACCACCCTTGGGTCAATTTATCAACATTAGGTAGAAAGGTAACAATAAAATCAAGATCAGTAATACAAAGGCCCTTGATGGTAATTATGGAAAACCACCACCTATACCAATAGAGATAGGTATATCATATTTCACAACTACAACTATTATGGTGAATGAAAATAAATTTTCATGAGGTAAAAATCCTATATATAAAATAATGGGAAAAAATATCATTTTATTCTTGTTTTATGTATTCTATTAAACCATATAGTTTTTCAATTATTTTTTAATTAAAACATTGGTATCATGTAGTATAGATATCTATAAAAACGCATATTAGTTAAACCATTGTAATTAAAATGTTGTAGTATTATTTTATTAATATAATTTTCCATATTATTACAGAAATTCTCATAATCCTTCAATTGAAATATTTTAATTTTGTACTGGACATGGATTGGCTAATGTTATATAGGGAACACATTAACTATTGAAAAAGGAAATATCATTTTATTTTTAAAACAATATAATTTTGTTATAAAAATGAAAGGAAGATCATGAATCTCATTTGGAGAATACATCGATGGTGTGGGTGATAATACCTTATAGTGAATCATGATTTTAAAAAATAGTGGAGTTAAAGGAAATAATATTTTAGTTAATTAGTAGTAACAAGATTACTAATTATTTGTTAAATTAATTAATGGGATTGGGATGATTAATAAATTTTGTGTTAGTTAATGGAATTGAGATCATTAGTTAATTATTCAGTAAACTAATTCCATATAAATGATTAATTGATTTTTGTGTTAATCAATATGTTTGATATGATTAATTAATTTTTAAATTAATTAATGAAATAATTAATGGTGATAATAGAATTCATATTATAAGTCAGATCAAGAATTTTCAAGAACTAAATTAAATGATATAACATGAGTTATAGAATGGAAATAGTGGATTTCTAAGGCATGATATCCCAGGGGGATAGTTTGGAATCTATTGCGGGCCAAAGAAGGTATTAATGTTCTTGATTCATTGGGAACATTAAGAGTATATGTGGCTAAATGAAGAATAATTTGGAATTCAAATTATTATTTATGGATTGTACTAATTTTATTATACAACATCATCAATTTTTATTAACTGAATATTGTTTTAGATGCCTTTGGTGGGGTCTTAACGAGTTCTAATCACACTGAACATCAGATTCCTGATCAATACCCAAATAGAATTCATGGATGTCAGATAGGAAAAGGTAAATGGACCTATGTTAGAGGGCAATGATATGGTGAATCATATATCAGCGAATTAAGAGTGGTTCAGGACCCTCTAGGGAGTTTTCGGAGTCGTAAAGTTTAGGTCTGTAATTTTAAACATAGAATGTACAATATTAGGACATATATATTGTTCAATTTGGTATTTTATCTCATGTTTTTGTCATCTTGTGATTTAATAATCTTTATGATTTTTGAAATATAGTTAGTTATTGTTCATTTATATTACATTTGTGTGTTACCGTAAAAAAGTGGTTATAGTCATCCCATGACTGACATTAGACACTCAATACTAGTCATAACCCTTTGGCATATGGGGAAACGTGCTTGAAGACACATAGTGGTCTATATTGGGGAACCATAGTGTTGTTGTTGGGTCGGGATTTTAAAAAGTGGTATTATAATATTTTATTATTCATTTCATTTAATACTATTTTCGAAAGGGTGATAGTAACATAAAAAGATTTGGGTTTTGGTTATGAGATCATTCATAAGAGTACATAACCCATGTTTAGGGGATAACCCATGTATCTATGGTGTAATTGTTGTTATTTCAATTTTCTCTTACTGTGGAATATTATTTCAGTTTGGCTGAAACAACAATATTGTGAGGTGATTTTTAATATTTGAGTGGGTTTTATTTATATTTGAATCCTGTCATAATAAATAATGAATTTTTTTAAGTAAGTTTCACTCTATAAACACATGATTGTTTTGTTATATGAATAATTTTAGGCACGCACATAAAACTGGTTTTGGTATTTGTTGTTGAACATGACATGTTTTCTTTTCTTTAAAAATTTAATATAAAATAGTTTGTAATATAAAATTTAAAGTAAATAATTAATGAAATATAGAAATCATTGGGCGTTTAAGTGAAAAAAAATTAAAATTTGTTATCCTTAGTTAACCCGTACCAAGATGTAGGATGGTTAATCATAGTGATAGTGCATTAGTTTTGATAGGGTAGTGAGTATTCTAAAATAACATGTCATCGTTTTTTTATATTTTTCATAAATGAGTTAATGATGACATTTGTATCTTAAGGATTTCATAATTAATTGAGAGTTATGGCTCCAAAAAACTGCTTATACATATGATCATGGGATGAATTGGATAGAGGTGATCCTATAGGGGTAGAACCTGACTAATTGATAGTGATGAGTGAGGATGTTGGGGAAAAGATATGGGAGAACAATACTCATTTCATGGAAAATTTGGATAGAGAACTAAGGCGGGTTTTGAATATTATGTATAACATGATGACGAATTTACAGTTGTAGAACCCACCAAATTTGGCTGGAGAGGGTGTACTATAGGGAGAAGAGTTATGGATTGATTTTATGCTGACTATAGTAGGCCACATGAATCCTCCTACAAAGAAGAGGGTCAATATGGATGTATATAGGCTATGAGGATCTATGATGAAATGGCGTGATTTCCAGGATTTGACTTGGAATAACCATGGTATGTTATAGAAGGAATTATTGGATATGTTATTTGGATCACTTCTATCTAGAGTTGATGAGGTAGGAGAGAGTATATGATTTCATTAGATTGACTTATGGGATTATGTCTAAAAAGGACTATTTTGGACGCTTTACCAATTTTAATCTATTTTATACAATATTGGTTGTTGATGATGATACTTTAACAAAATGATTTTTGAATCAATTATGTGTGAAATTATGTCTCAGGTGAATATTTTCATTTTGAATAAGTCTTTAGATGTTATGAATCAAACTTTCATAACTGAGGAAAACATGAAGGAGGCTTCCCATAAGGACAAGAGGTTTCTATTGGGTGACCAATAGGTACGTCTAACGAGTGTATGGAGCAACATAATGAGAAATATATCAAGAGTATAGGGAAATAGAGTGTCTTGGAGGAAAGTTCAGTTACACCTGACATTTATCTAGTGATTTTCCACTAGTGAGTTAGTCTATTCCACTATAGTAGACATTATCCCCAACAACCAATGAAGGTCAGATCTTGCAGCTATATGGGATATCTGTAGAAATATTTCATTAACCTAGGATTAATGTGTAATTATTAGGAAACTATATATAATCATATTTTAGGAATAGTGACTTTTATTCAATAGTTTAGGAAGCTAGATATAATTAATATTATTGTTGTTGGAACTCTACTATATGTGGAGGTATAGGCATTATACGCTGTAATTGTGGGTTAGAACCCCAATATTACTAGATTGGTGTAGCTCAGGGGGCTCAAACTAAATCACATGAAATTATGGTAGGATAATTACATGTGGTGAAGCCAACACTTTTTGATAGAAAGGCTGGATCATCAACAGTTAGAGGTAGTATTAATATAGCCTCTACATTATCTTATTCCTTAATTTATAGTGTCTCCTCTCATACTGTTAATTTTTGAAAACATGGGAATGGTTTTAGATATGTAGTTATGTTCATGTTTGGGGTTCTAACGATAGATAATCTATTGGGAGAGCATTCTTGGGACATATTATTATTAATGGGGTGATTGTTCAATGTTTGAGAGTATAATTTTTAGTTTAATCTATATAGTAGATACAAGTTGGTCATCAACCTAATTTTTTGTGCGGACTAGTTAGTACTATACTGAGACTATAATTTCTATTACCATAATAGAGTGGCCTTTACATATCCTATGGTTGAAAACAATATTCATCAGGGATATTGGGGTATCCCTGAAGGCTGTGCGGGGCCAATTACTCAGAAAATAAGAGAGATAATATCCTAGTTTTCTAAAATATTTCTAGATGATATAATTTTAATGTATTATATATTTCCTCATTTAATGGACCTATTTCAAGATGTGTTTCATGAATATTTCTCCTTGATACCTCTTGAGAGAGATTTAGAATTTATAATCGATATTATTCTGGGATATGAACCAGTTAATATTCTACCATACATAATAGAATTAACATATCATCAAGAGATAATGACACAAATAGAGGATATTGATGGATAATGGGTTTATAAATCCATGTAAATCAAATTGTAGATCACCTATTTTATTAAAATAATGATGTTGTGAGGTTTTTTAGGGTGTTGATTAGTAGAAGATGAACTGAATGAAATTGAAGTGCCGGTACAATCTTTTCCAAATCAATGGTTTTTTTCTAGTAGAGAGGATAATTTTCCTTATCTAAGATTGACTTCAGATCAGGGTATCATCATTTAATATTTCAACCCTTTAATATTTTGTATACTCATTTTAGATGTAGGAATTTGAAATATGTGATGTTTTTTATTTTTTTTGGTTAAATAAATCCCCACCAGTGTTTAAGTCCTTGATGATTAGTATATAACATTCTTATATACATTTTTTGATTATATTGTTTTTAGATAAAGTCATGATGTAATTACAAACTGGTGATGATCCTTCCCAACAACATGATATCAACCTGAGTTCATTAAAGGATCATCATCTATATTCCATGATATCTATGTTTTAATAATGTATTGATGATGTACACATCATGGGTAGCATAATCTCAGAGGATGTTAAGTTAGTGGATCCAGATAGGGTTTCGGTAGTGGTTTCTTTTGATCCATACACAATTTATTTTTATATTTTTAGATTTATAAAGATGGTTTGATATTCTCATATATTTATCCAGGAATCATTCCATTTGGAAGTTCCACGTTCAGAATTTACCAAAAAGGGAATAAATTTATATTAGTCAAAAGAATGAGATAAATATTTTTAGGAGTTAATGAAATGATTGGAATAAAAAACAATATTGATCCTACCTTATTCTGGTGATGATGATATGGTGTACTGTAATGCTTTTGGGATAGAAAATGGAGAATTGTTGATGAAGGTAGAGTTATTTGTGGTGTCTGTGTAACAAGTATAGTTTTTATGGGAAATATTATTTTTTCTTTCATTGATGTATTGTGTTGTACGCTACACTAATATTATCATGCGCTATATGAATCACTGTATTAGCTTGTATTATATGTAAACATTATTCTTGGCTTTTGTTGCAAGCATGAGCGACCTTCCAGAATAGCGTGTGTTGTACGCAATACGAAGTTTCACTAAACAACGATATATTATTATAATATTATTATGAACTAGACATTATGAAAATTATTAACCAAATTTTGAATTTTATAAGATTATCACTCATCTTACACATTATCTAGAACATGGTATTACAACAAAATAAAATTTTCAGGTAAAATAAGTATTTTTGAAAAAATGCAGTTTTGACGCCTTTTGATGGGGTAGCCACATTGAATATAGTTATTCACATGTTTATGAGTTTAATTTTGAGAAATAATTCTATTCATTTCAATAAGTACACAAAAATTTACTTTGGATACTTTTTTTAATATTTTTCTGTTAACTTTCATATTTTGATGAATAGTGAAAATACGCAAAATTTTAATTAACAACATATTTTTTCATCAAGATAATTTATATGGTTATATAATAATATTTAATGGTTTTATAGTATAAATAGAATATATTTTTACTATTTTATACAATTAAAGTCATTATAATTAATTTTACATTGAATTCATAGGTAAAAACATTTCAATCATTTCCAATGTTTTATCTTTTAAAACCCATTTTATCCACAACGGGAATGATTTAAAATTAAATACTGCAAATTCTGTGTCTTGAATATGGAAAAATGGATTCCATATTTTTATTCAGTTGGTCCAAATTATTTTAATAAGATAATTTTTATATTTTGACTTTATGAATAGTAACTACGGTAAATTTTATTTAGTATAGTGAATGATAAATAAGGTAAATAAGGGTAAAAATAAGATTATAAATTTACCCTAACACATTCCAAAATTTAATTTTCAAGAACAAAAGTATACCCATATCACCTATGGGTCATAATAGATTCATTTCATGGACTATTGACAATGAAAATGATGCAATTTTTATAAAAACCAATGAAAATGACGACATATCAATCTCTAATATCCAATAAGTGTAATAATTTTAATTTACTGATAAACATCAAAAAACATCCAACATAAAATTTTCTCCATAAAGATAATAAAATGATCTACATCATGTGAATTTATTTATCATTTTTAGGGATTAAATAATTATCATTAATGATCACACAATAGTTATTATGAAATTATTTTACAGATTGAAATATCAAATAAATGGTTTTAAAAATATTAAAATAAATATTATATGAAATATTTAATATGCTACAAGAATTTTATAGAAAAATATGACATGTTATGAATATATTAATTTTTTTATAATATATCATCAGTTTGGATTTTATTTATATTCAAATAAATAAATTATGTCAAAATTCAAACTATTGTTAGTTTATAAAAATAACATATTATTAAATTGTTTAAAAATCACAAAATTATTAAACAATTTATAAATTGAAATTTATATGGTCTAAAATTTCATTAATTATACAATTATGGGAAATTAACAACACATAAGTAATTAATTATAAAAATTTATAATTTAAAATATTAATACCCCAAAAAAATCAAATAGATTAAATAAAGATAAATAAGGATGATTGTGTTTAAAATAAATCTCCCACATGTATAAATTTTATTGGATGATGAGATTAAAACCATATCTAATCTAATATTCTAAATTTATTCAAATTTGACGTTTTAATGTGGGGATTGAGTTTATATAAATTGATATTTTGGAGGTTTCCAAATGTGCCCCTCTCCTCTCTTATAAAAGGGAACCCCTCCTTCTCTTCTTAACAACATGTTGAGACTTCACGCTCGGACAAACCCTGAAAATTTATCTTCGCCACTTCTCTAGAAACATAATTGAGGTCCTGGTATTCATTAAATACCATCTTTATTTCCATAAGAGGAGGTTTAGAATAAGTGAGTCGAAGAAGACGTAATATCCTTTACAGAAACATTCAAAGACAAATTCTTCTAAATATTATTCTTTTGTTGTTTAAATATAATGTAATAACATCAGTATAAATAATATACTGTTATTATATTATAAATATTAAACAACTATATTCCACCTTCTATCCATCGTACGAATAATGAAATCACCGCCCGGGCGTACATACGGAATACCGTCTCTACATTGTGGTGTGATCTGTTTTCCAACACCTTACATGGATAGGTATAATGGCGTAAATAATAACTATATATTATTATTATATCATGATAAAAATTCTGAGATATTATATAATCCACTAAAATACCATTCAACAATTATGGGAACAATATCGTCGCTCGTGCGTACTTACGGATTACCGTCTCCACAACGCGATAGGATTCATTATCCATGTTAACCATTCAAGAATGTTTATAAAGTATATATAATAAATAAGATTGAAATATATTACATAATAATGATAATTTATTTATGTAAATATATGTTTCATTTAAATAATTCCATTCAATTCAATACATAAATGAAAACAGCATTCATATGTACGTACATCCTACCATCTCCATGAATGGTGTATTTCAGTCCATTTATCGGTATATTATATTTGTATATATATATATTTATATACTGAATATATATATTTATATATATATTTTATTAAATTAAATAGGAATTTAAATTTGATCTAAGTAATCAAATTAATATTAAATGTCAAAACACATACGATAAATGAAATGATTTTACACAAAATGCTGATTTAACATGGGGTTGACAAATAAAAGGCTAATATAATGTTTTAAGTGAATATTATATGATATAAAAAATATTATTATTCTTCTTTTATAAGTTAATAATATGTTTAAACCCACTATACAAGATTCTCAGACACATACGAGAGAAATATGGCCTAAGGTATGTGATTATTTCATCTCACTTTTATTTCTGTGACACATATGCCATAATCGCCACCTGTTTCATTTGTATGATGTTTATACTTCCCATGAGAGTTTTATTATTTTTATTATGAAGGATATGATATTTACATATGCATGTAATTTTATTTATTTTATGAAATGTATGATTCCACTGATCATAAATGGTAAGGGATCATTATTCCAATCTCGATTTTATCGAGGACTGTTTATTCGTAAGTATTTACTAGGGGTCAGTTTATCTACCATGAGAATGTTTTCTCAAAATGTTTTCATAAAATGTTTAATATTCTTCAATTTATGTTTAAAGTCATTTTTACCCATTTATGAATTTTAACTCAATTTATGGAAGTTATCTTTCTTTGGTTTACCATATGAGGTACTTTTTGAACTTTCCTGCAAAAGTATTATGAGAATGTTTTTTATCTCATACGACCTGAATGGATTTTTATAGTTTCAAAACTCCTTCTTCACATGAAGCCTCATCAAAAATATTTCATGATTATTTTCAAATAAATTATTTTCATTCAAAATTTAATGAAATTTTGAGAATAGAAAATGAATTTGAAGAAGAATGGATATTTTCCTCAAGAATTCATTTCAAGTGTTTTATCTAAAATATTTTCCATCAAAGATGACATTATTTAGTGTGATTATGTTTAAATTATAATGTATCTATTATTTAACTGGTTTCATTTTTATTATGATGAAATTATATACATTTAATATATATTTATTATGTTATTATGGGATGATGTTTATGAAAAACATTTTATTCATTGGGTTATGATAAATAGTTTATGTTTATTTTGTAGCACATTAAAGAATGAATTAATTATGAGATGGGTGGGACCTAAATCTCAATTTAATGAATTAGGTAAAGATTTATATCTCATGATATTTACATGGATGGAATGGAACGTAAATCTGGTTCATTAATACAGTACTGGAAAGACATGTAATCGCGGTTCAGTAAAGGACTTTGATCACTATGATGGTATTGGCAGAAATGCCTTTGCTACTATTGAAATCATATAGTGATCTTAATGGTTTTCAATAATTACATGTTTTATTCCAATGATATTTTATAATGAATTATGTTCCATTATGATCTATGCCTTACGTACTGCCATGCTTTATGTTATTACTCATGATTTTGACGTTTAGATTTCATGTTCATGTTTTTACATTCAAATGTTTATGGATTGTTTTATATTATCCATGTTTACCCTTACAGAGCATTTGAGCTCACCCTTTTTAGGTTTTATTTTCCCCGATATATAAAAAAAGTTTTTAGGTAATAAAACAAAAAAGGGAAGATCGTTATGGGATATGTTGATGGTTTTTATCCATGATTATAAAATTATGTTCCGAGTTTCCGAAGTCATTAAACTGTTACAGTTCTTGGGTGTATGTTTTTGTTATGTATTAAGTATTCCTGAAAGGTAATGTAATTTCCATGTACATCAAGCTTTGGGTATCTAAAATCTGTATGTCTAGGGATGTTCGTAAGGTTTAGTATAAAGTATAGGTTACAATCCTATAATTATGTTAACGATCATGAAAAACCAAGGATTAAACATAAGATTTTAGAGATTGAACGTACTCCCACGTGATTATTTTTTGTTTGTAGTATGATTTTTTCCTCTCACACTATTCTTGTTGGGCTTTAGAAAATGGCTGGAATCAGCAATATTAATGTTAATGGAGAATATGATGAACAATGGAATGATATTATTCATGAGAAACCAAATGAAATGGGAAGTGGAAGGAAAAAAATAGTTATTATTCATAATCAACACTATCATAATATGTTCCATAATATCAACATTGGTATGTTTCTCGACTCATCTAATAAGATAATGACAGAGTTTCATGATGATCATAGAGGAAATAAAGTTTAATTACCCTCATGTAAATCATGTGGGGTATTCCATCAAGGAGAATGTTTCAAAGGAACTGTAAGATGCTTTGGGTGCGGAAAATAAGGAAAAAAGACAATAATTGCAAAGGCTAAGGTTTAGTTAACTCCAATCAAAATGATAATGGTATTTTCATGAAATCAACAACGGTTAAATTTTTTAAATGTCCAATGTAAATGCATTATGAAAACCATTTCCCTAACGGAAAACTCAGGAAGAGAATCATTATGGTCATATGAGTAGTATTTATGTTGATGATGATGGGGTGACTACAAATGATATATGATATATAATAAGTGTTGAGGAATAAAATGATGAAGCTTAGTCGATGGTTTAAGAAGGCAGTGGAATGATTGTCTGTTTATAAAGAGTTATGTTGTATAGGTAATTTAATGGTACTATGGAATAAAGAAACATTTAAGGATTGTAAATATATTGTATTTCCTAAAGTATTTAAAATTATATGTTGACTGGTACCAGTATCCATGAAAGGATATGCAGATATTATTGAAAATTAGATGAAATGTGCACAATGAATATATAAGGAGATAATTAGATATTTGATAGTATTAAGGAGCTCATGATAGGTATAAGGACATGGTGATATCATGATTTGAGTATATATAATTTTTGGGATTTTGGTATGTAGAATGAGTTATCTTTTGACATCATTACTGTTTTCACTAAGGTTTTATGGTAAAATGTGTATTAAGAAAATACATGATTATGGTATTAACAACTTTGGGATGTGACAAAAAAGATATATGTTATGATATATGGGGGATAAATGATGGTAATCACATGCGTTGTATATGACCTCTCTAGTAATCTTTTTATATATAATATGATATTGGACAAGTGTATTTTGGATAAGACTAAATATTTCAATTGATTAATTTGGACATCAGATAGTATTGTTTAAAGCTAGAACTTTTTGATATGATGATTGTATAGTTTTATAAAATGAACAACCCGTAGGATGGTTTACAACCAGTGACATTGGACAAGGATGTAGGAATCAAAGCCACAATTGACGTGTGCCATGATTTAATCACCTACCAATGGCCTACATGAAGTGCCTTGTTAGTAGAAATTAGGTTTATTTTATAACTCAATATGATTGTTGAAGTATAAGTACATTTTTGAATCATATACGATTAATATCACCATAAATGGACTTATGTTTATTTAATAACTTTTTCAATCTTTTTGAGACACATGGAATAACCAATCATTCTATCGCATGATCTTCTATCATTTCAAGAAGGAAAAATTCATATTTATTTAATTATATAAGAGACTATGTGGATGTTATTCATGGAATGATGAATGATGATATTACACTGAAATCACGTAAGTATTTATCCTTATGCAAAAATTCATCAATATTAGGAAAATGATCTTGAAAACGAAAAACGTTTTCCTAGTACCCTCATATCTGATAATTCAGATGGTACCATAGATCATCACATATTTATGGCTTTGTGATTTTTGGGTTTTTCAAAGACATGTTCTCTATAACTCATCATTAGAACTTGATGGTTATATTTCTCTTCCATATTCATATTTTTACCAATGTTCTTCTATATGGAAACCCGGTAATGAGTTAATTAGTGTAACTGTTATGTTTCATACATTAGTTTATAAAATTTACTTTCGGTATTCATTTTTACGATGTGGGATTCTATGAAAGAAACTTTCAAGTAGTAAGCCATTTATTACCCTGAGGAATTTCAAGGTAGAAATTCATTTTAAGGGAGGTAAAATGTAACACACAGAGATTTTATGAGAAATATATTTTTTAATTTCATTGATATACTATGTAGTTTGCTACACCAAGATTATCTTTCACTATATGAAATACTGTATTAGCTTTTTTATACGTAAACACTATTCTTGTCTTATGTTGCACGCAAGATCGTCCTTCCTCAATAGAGTGTGATGTACGTAATAACTAGTTTCACAAAACAACGATATATTATTATAATATTTTTATGAACTAGCCGTTATGAATATAATTAACCAAATTTTAAATTTTATAACATTATCACTATCTTACACATTATCTAGAACATTTTATGAGAGCAAAATAATTTTTTTGGGTAAAATATGTATTTAAAAAAAACCAGTTTTGCCGCCTTTTGTTGGTGCACCCACTTTAAATCTAGTTTTTGATACATTTATGATTTCAATTTGACAAAATAAAGTTTATTATAGCAATAATTATATAAAAATTTACTTTGGATAATTTTTTAATATTTTTCTGCTAACATTCATATTTTGATGAATTGTCAAAATACGCAAAATTTTTAATAAAAACAATATTTTTCATCATGATAATTAATAAGGTTAAATTATAATATTTAATGGTTATAAATTATAAATGGAATATATTTTTACCATTTTATATAATTAAAGTCATTATCATTAATTTTACGTTGAATTAATAGGTGAAAAAATTTCAATATTTTACAATGCTTTAACATTTAAGACCCATTTTCTCAAGAGTGAGATTAATATTAAATTAAATACTCTAACTCATTTTTTCTGAATTTGAAAAAAGTTATTCCATATTTTTAAATATAATGTTAAAACTATGTTAATATGCTACTTTTTATTTTTAGACATTATGAATAGTAACTACGATAAATTTTATTTACTATAGTTAATGGTAAATCGGGTAATTAAGGGTAAAAATAAGATTATGAAACTATTCTAACACCTTCAAAAATAATATTGGAAGAATAAAAGACGACCATATCTCCTAGGGGTCAGAATAGAATCATTTCATGGACATTTGATCATGAAAATGATGTAATTTTTATTAAAACCAAAGAAAGTGACAACATATCACTCTCATATATCTTGTAAGTGTAAAAATTTTAATTTAGTGATAAACATCATAAAACATCCAAAATAAATAATATCCATAAATCCAAGAAATATATCTACATTATGTGTATTTATTTACAATTTTTAGGTATTATATAATTATCATAAATATTGACACAATCATGATGTAGAAATTATTTTATTGATTGAAAAATAAAATAAATGGTTTTAAAAATATAAAAATAAACATTTTATGAAAAATTTAATGTTTTTAAAAAAATTTCTAGATAAATATGGCAAGTTATGAATATATTAATTTTTATCGAATATACCCTTATGTGGATTTTAATTAAATTCAAATAATTTAATAGTGTCAATATTGACACTACTGTTATTTTATAAAAATAACATATTATTAAATTGTTCAAAAAATCACAAAATTATTTAAAAATTATAAATTGAACATTATAAGGTCTAAAATGTCATTAATTATCCAATTATGGAAAATTTTCAATACATAAGTAATTATTTATAACAATTTAAAATTTAGAATATTATTACCACAAATAAAATTAAAAAGATTAAATAAGGAAAAATCAAGTTGATAATGTTCAAAATAAATTTCCAACATGCATAAATTTAATTGGATGATGCTATTACACCCCTATATCATATCATCATCAACTTTGAGTCCATTTGGAGGTTTTTAGGTGGGTTTTGAGTTTAATATAAATTAATATTTTGGGGGTTTTCAAAAGAGCCCCTCTCCACTCATATAAAAGGGAATCTCCTATCTCTCTCTCTTCTTCAAAACATTTGGATCTTTCAATATTTTAAAAATCCTATCCATTTATATTCTCCACTTCCCCAGAAACACACTATAGGTCCTGGTTTTCTTGAAATACTATATTTAGTGCCCTAAGAGGAGGTTTAAAAGATGCGCGTCGAAGAAAAGGTAATATCTGTTACCAATTCATTAAAATTTATATATTCTTATACATACTATTATTTAATTGTTTAATTATAATTATAAAACATAAGTATATCTAATATACTAATATATTATTATAAATTTGAAACAACCATATTTCACCTTATATCCATCCTACGAAAAATGAAATCACTGTGCGTTGGTACGTACGATATACTGTCTCCACGCTGTGGTGGAATCTATTTTTCGACCACCATACATGGATGGGTATAATGGTATAAATAATAACTATATATTATTATTATAACATGATACTATTTCTGTGATATTATATAATCCACTCTAATACCATTCAATAACTATTGGAATGATATCACCGCTCGTGCGTACATTCGTAATATCATCTCCATAACACAACGAGATTCATTCTCCTTGTTAAAAATTCAAGAATGATTATAATGAATATATAATAAATAATGACGAATTATATGAAATAATAATGATATTGGATTTATGTACAAATACTATTCATTTAGTTAATTCCATTATATTTAATAAGGAAATGAAAACAACGTTCATACGTACGTACGACCTACAGTCTCCATGAACTGTGTAATTCATTCCATTTATCGATATATTATATATATATATTCTGAATATATATATAAATCATTTTTTATATTCTATAATTAATTAATTATGATCTATGTAATCATATGAATAATTACAATTCAAAACATGTATGATAAATGAAACAATTTTACCAAAAACGTTGCTTTAACATGGAATTGACAAATGAATGGATAATATAAAGTCGAAAGTGAATCATATATTATATAATAAATATTATTATGGTTCTTTTATAACTTAATAATATTCATAAACCCACAATATAGGAGTATCAGACACATACATGTGAAATTGGACCTAAGGTATGGGATTATTTCGTCTCAAATTTATTTCTGTGAGACATATACCTTAATCACAATCCATTTTATTTGTATGGTGTTTATACATATGATTAGTGTTTTATGACTTTAATTATGAATGATATGATATTTACATATTCATGTAATTTTCACTATTTTATGAAACATATGATTCAACCGATCATAAATGTTAACAGAAAATTATTGCCATCTTGTTTTTATCTGGTATTGTTTATTCTTAAGTATTTTCTGTGGGTATGTTTAACATCCATGTCCATGATTTCTCAAACAAAATTCATAATTTTTTTAATATTACTCCATCTATGTCTAATGTCATTTTACCTTTTTATGACTTTTACCACAAGGTATGTAAGGAATATATTTTTTTGTTTACAATATGAGGTACTTTTTGACATTTCTGACAAAATTAAGGGGATATTTTTTTTAATTATACGGCGTGAATGGATTTTTATAGTTTCATAATTCCTTATTTCCTTGAAGCCTTATCTAAAATATTTCATGGTTATTTTCAACCACTTTTTTCTTTTAAAATTGAATGAAATTTTGAGAATAGAAAATGATTTGGAAGAAGAAAGATTATTTTCCCCAAGAATTCATTTCAACTGTTTTATAAAAACTATTTCCCATCTGAGATGACTTTATTTAGAATGATTATGTTTCATGTATAATGTCTATATTATTTACATGGTATCATTATTTTTATTATGAAATGATATCCATTTATTCTATATGAATTGTGTTATGATGTGATGATGTTTATGAAACCCATTTTATTCATTGGGTTATGATGATGGATTTATTTTTATTTTGTAGGACACGAAAGAATGATATCATTATCATATGGGTGGGAAAAATATCTCCCTCTAATACATTGGGTAAAGATTTATATCTCATGATATAGACATGGATTGAATGATAAGTAAAACTGGTTCAATAATATTGGGTTTGAACAACAATTAATCCCGGTTCAGAAAAGGACATTGTCCAATGTGATGGTCTTAGAAGAAATGCCTCAGATACTATTGAAATCATAACATGTGCTTAGTGGTTTTCCATAATTACATGTTTTATTCCCATTCTATTTTATCATGATTGAAGTTCCATTATGATCTATACCTTACGTACTTCCATGTTTTATGTCATTACTCATTATTTTTATGTTTAGATTACATGTTATTATTTTTACGTTCAAATCATTATGGATAGATGCATGTTCTCCAGGTTTAACTTTACTGAGCATTTGAGCTCTCAATTTTTATGATTTCTTTTCCATAAGATATAAAGAAAGGTTTTAGGTAATAAAAATAATTATATTATCTTTATGGGAGAAGTTTATGATCTTTCAACATGATTAGAAGATTTTGTTTTGAGTTTCAAAAGGAACTAAACTATTATGGTACATGGGTGTTTATTTTTGTTATGTATGAAGTATTCCACAAAAGTAATGTAATGTCCATGTACATCATGCATTGTGTATCTACTATCTGGTTCTCAGAATTTGAGACCACATAAATAGAACTACCTAATGAATGACCTCGAATTGTTTGTTTTAGATTATGCTATTGACTGTTACTGGAATTATATGCTGGGAGAGAAGTTCAAAATATTACCTATCATAATAGCTTAATTTTTATATTCTTGTGAGGATATTTGTATCACTAAAAGTAGGCATGGTTTTTTTATGAATTCATTTGATTTTGTGGTACCATATATTCATGGGAATGGGAAAAATGTTGTAGATGAATTAAGTATAAAAACTCAAACTCTGGCTCTTTAGGATTCTTGTATTCAGTTGAGGATGTAAAATCTACTATAAGTGATGCATGTGGTCTTTAAGGAGAGTTAGGGGAAGATGAATCTGATATGAGTTTCTGTATACTATACACTTTGAGATGTATCTGATACATGCATTATGAGGATCCATATTTTTTATCTTTGAGGTAAATCATTTAAGGAGAGGATCCACCTTCAAACTAATTGATAGATGAAGATGAGATCATCTATTTTAAAAATCGTGTTGTTGTACCTACAAGAATTCATGGAGAGGTAATGGGGATTTCATGCCTAAATGTGTGTGGTGTATCTGGGTGTGAGAAAATTGGATATTGTCCTATGATGACTGTTCTGGTGGTTGAGTATAAAAAATTGAGATTTTATGGTTCCTGACACGATGATACAACAATTAGTAGGTGAAGACTGGGCATCAATGCCTTGTTGTTTAATTTAGTAATTATAAAATCCAGAATGGGTGTGGGACAACTTTTTTAGGGAACTTGTGGTGGGTCTCCCTTAGGATGCTTCAATATAATTACACTATTTTTATAATTTAGGCCATCTAAAAAGCTATATTGTGTTCATATATGAGAGACGTTCTCAGTGGATATGTTGGGAGACATGTATATTATAGAGAAATTCTATCATCACGGGGATACAAAGACAATGGTTTTAAATTATAACTTGTTTTTCAGTGAACTCATCATATATGTATTATAGAATGTTCTTCGTATATAGGTTTTATTGATTATGTCTTTTCACCCACAGAAAAATGGGTACCTAGAACGTACTATATAGGTTCTTGATGATATGATTAAGAAATCTAACATAGACTTCGGTGGATATTTGGAGAATAATTTAGCTTTGGTGGAATTTTAATATTATAATAGTTATTAGGAATTTATACATATTGAACCATATAACCCTCTTTATTTTAGGCTATATGTATAACCAATATGATGGATGTAAGTAGGTGAGTAAGAGTTCATGTGACTGAGTCTCATAGAGGAGAAGTTGGAAGAGGTTCAGTTCATTCCAAAAAGTTTGGATACAGATCAAAGTATATAAGATTCATGTGATAGAATACATAAATGACACTTATAGTTTATAGGGGTGATCTTGTATTCCTTCCCTTATCACTTTGATTGGGTCACAATTGGAAAAAGTTACAGGGCACGCCAGTACCTACGTTCGTTGGACCATTTGAGGTAGTGGAGAGAATCATTCCAGTTTTATATAGATTTTATAATCCATATAGATATATTTCTTTCATGTTTTTTTTCGTGTTTTAAAACTTTTAGAGTTTTAAAAATAATCTTCTCATTTACCCGATGTGGTTGATGCTCTTCTTGAGATAGATGTGTTCTTTGATGAGTATCTGATAAATGTGTTTAATCACAGTGAGAAAGTGTTGTGGGAAATGAATATAATAACCATTCTTATTTTTTGGAATAATTTATGTTTACCAAAGGAAACACGAGATTGATAAAAAAATATGAGGGCTCAGTGGATCAATATTTTTCTCTAGGAATCATAGAATGGTTTAGATGTATATATAGTGGAAGATCTGTTATAAGGTTGAAAGAATGTATAATCTTGAAAACATTTGGATATTCCTATGGATTAATTTTGGTTATTATTTTTTTCATTATTTTAGAAATATTTGGATGGTTTTTTCCTTAGGGGTTTTCAGTTTAAAATTTAGAAAATATAAATGATAGAGGGATGTGCATGGGTGTCGAATGAGTTTCCCTAACCGTGTGCTCTGGTTGAGAGAACCATTCAACCCTATATAATGGTTGATTTCATGGTTGGAGGATTTTTTTTGAAATAGTGTTCCATATTTGGAGTAACCATGCAAAACTATAAATGAGTTTTGCGGTTCAGGAAAACAAATATTCTAATACCTATGCCACTGCCTAGAAAACCATGTGTGAATTTTAAATTCAACAAAATAATATATTTTTAATCAATAAAAACACCATATTAAATCTTATTCAATCCCATTAAACTCATGCCCTTTTTTAATGATCTTGTAGCCACCTAGATGGATTAAAATTCTTACTGACCCTATTTCATCACGATTTATAAAACATTTTAATGATCTACACCTGTCTATGAATGTGAATACAATCACACTTGATTTCTCATTCCACTTCAAATTTACTTCCCTTAAATAAAGGGTTGTTTTTACTATTTTTACTACATCAAGATCATGTATTGTGAATCTAGATCTAGGATTTGGGATCTAGATATTAATTTTATGGATCATGATTTGATCGATCATAAAATATAGTTTTAGATTCAATTCTTGTTCTACGCCATTGGGTTACTCAAATTTTAGTGATTTCCGTGAGGGGGATTGTTTTTCAATAAATTGAGCAAGGATGTATGTAACAAAAATATCAATGTATAGATTCCAATTATGTGTATGTAATTGTAATATTTTAATAATATATTTAAAATTTTAGAATTTGATTGGATTAATTTATTAGGTGAATTAATTTATTGCGGAAAATGTGAAATTAGGGATGTAAGAATTATAAATTACGGAAAAGGATTTCTGAATTAATGGTCATAGAATTCAAGTTATTGAATTGAATAATTAATTGGTAAATAAATAATTGGATAATGAGATTGATGAATTAAAAAATTGATTGATAAAATAATTGTGGATTAATGGGATTGACATGATTAATTATTTATTAATTTAATTAATAGGCTTGAAAAGATATATTAATTATTGAGTTAATTAATAAGATTTAGATGATTAATTAATTTTTATAATCAATAGTATTATATGAGAAATTTATTTTCAAGTTAATGGATGTGATTCAAATGATTATTTAATAGTTAAGTTAATTAATAGGATTGAAATAATTAATTAATTTTTGAGTAAAATAATTAGGTTGAGATGATTAATGAATTATGGGAATAATTAATTGTATTGATATGAATAATTATATTTTATGTTAATTAATATAATTTAATTTATTAAATAATTATTGACCCAATTAATGTGATGGAGGTAATTAATTAGTCATTGAAATTATTAATGAAATGTGGAATGGTAATAATTGCATTCATATGAGAATTGGGATATAGATTGGTAACAATTGACTTATGAGATATGAAAATAGAGATGGAAAGGTAACTGTGGAATTTTAAATAATGGTATTCCATGGGGATAGTTTAGAAATTTATGTGGGCCGATGAAGGTACTGATGTTCAGGTGTCCTCAGAAAATTGGGGAGATTACATTTTTAAATATATGATAATTTTATAATATGATATCTATTTATTTATGAATTACATATATTTCATTATAAAACTACATAAAACCTTTACTAAATGGATATTGTTTTATACACTATTGTTTGTGGATTACTGAGTTGTACTCATTCCATACTTGGTATACCAGATCGGTACCCCAATAGATATCTCATGTGTTGTATAGGATAATTGAAAATGCCTTATGTAAGATGGTTGAGTTAGTGTGGATCATGAATGAGGGATCCAAATATAGTTCGGGACCCACATGTGAGTTTCTGGTGTCATTACATTTCGGTCTTAATTCAGAAAATTGGTACGTACATTAGCATTCCATATATATCATTAAATTTTATATTGTATTTATAGATTTATACATCATGTGATATTTAAATAATTATAGACGTGGTTATCTATTTGGATATTGTTTATTTATTTTCCATATGTGTTTTTATTTGAACGAGGGTATAATCTCCCCATGATTGATATTAGACCCTCACAAAAAGTCGGAAGCCTTTTGCATTTTGGGATACGTGAATGATGTCATGTAGTAGTCTAGATGAGGGAATCAGTGTGTGGAACATTTCTTAAGATGTTAAACATTTCTAGTAAGACATGTGTTTTTTTCTATATAACTCATACTAAATGGAAGACATCAGTTCCCACCATTGGATTCTCATTTGATGTAATTTCTCATCATAGAAACATATATTATGGTTTTTAAATTCAAATAAATCATCTTCATATTCTTACATTAAATCCTAAATGTATGTAGTTTTTTTTATTTGGAGGCTAAGATGACACTACTCAATTCTCTTTATATTTAATTGATGCATGTTGCACCGGTGGTATTTTATTTCATTGGGGTTCTATCTTCCATGTCTATATATGATTTCAATTATGAAACCCCTCTACTTATAACTCAACGAAAAACTCATTTTTGAGAATAATCTCTTCATCCAGTTCTTCCAGAAAATTATTATGATCATCGATATTTGTACAGATAATGTTGAATTAATAATACAAAAAAATGCATTCATATCATCATTTAACTTATAATTTAATATAATTATATAAATTCACCAATACATTTCAAGAAATACCACAAGTTTATTAATGTGTCTCCCTTTATTGGATGGTAATATGGGGTTATGAATCTTCTTGGATTTCATGTTTTATCAACCATATTCCCTAAGTGGGATTTATAGTTAGTGGCATACATGGAACTATAAATGAATTTTTTTAAATATTCACCTAATGAGGAGTATATGTCACACAATATAAGTAATGGGAGATATAAATATCTTGATAATTCTGAATGCTTGGTCAAGATGGAATCCTTTATTAGTGAGGTAGTAAGTGTATAAATTCCCTCATCCTATCATTATGGTTCTCTCTAGATCTGGATACCTCTATGACCATATATCATTATGATTTTGATGATACCAATGGTTCTGGTATCGATAATGGTTATATAATTTCAAACATCCCTATAGAATAAGAATAAACAATAATTCATTTCCTTTTATCCATGTTTTTGGGCCTTTCTAATCCTAGAGTCAATTGTGATGGTAGTTATGATTGAACTGCCCCTATATACGGGCTAAGAATATTCCATAATTTTAGTTAAAGTTGTTTTAAAGGGGAATTTAAAAAACAATTTAACTTTTCATGGGTATGGTCAAGGTGAAGTGTATATAGTTAGCATGAGTTAATTGCTTTAAATTATTACTCATTGGTCTGGGAACATGTTTTTCTAAACAATTAACCAATTTTTAATTTCATGGAGTCCTGATGTATAAACATATAAATTGCTCACTCTCAATGAGTGTAATGTTTCAAGCATTCTTTAAAATCTAATTTATACAAAAACAACTAATAATGAAATGAATATTATAATTCCATTACATGTCCTGAGGTGATAAAATTACAAGATATTTACCATAAAGGGCTCTACTTATTTAGAAGTGAAGTAAAATATAGTGGTCTATATTCACACAGCTCTCTGATTCACATCATTCATGAATGATTTTAAATATATATTAGAGTTTAATAAAGCTATCATGGAAATAATGAAAAATTTCCTTATTTTTTTCCATCCATTTGGGATTATTATATAAAAAATGATTCCAATATGACATGTTCATAGTGGCTGAAAATTACATTAATATACTTATTGTATCACTTATAGGGTATATATTTATCCATGTGAATGGGAATATTTATCTATATCATACGACAAATACAATGAACAAATTATGTATTTTTTTCTTAAGGAACCTCTTATTTGGATGTATCAATGGGACATATAATGATTGATATATAACCCTCACCGAGATGTCAATTCTTATAAATTTTTTTCTCAAATTTTTATAAGAGTAATAATTTACATGACCATACTACATATTTCACTTTTTTGAGGATAATTAAAAATTATCTATGGGAGAGATAGATAATTTCCACCACCCCCAAATAATAATTGACCATGGAGATGGGTATTTACCGATTTATGGGGAACCATATGTATTTGAACCTAATATTTCAAGTACCTCCCTATATAAATACACATTTAAAAGGGAAGATATCATCATATAAATATAAAATTTTCTTGGTATTTACTTTTAATACTAATGTTAGGCTTGGAATCCTCATGATCCTACTAATGCTACCAAGGGGTCGGGGGAATTATGCCGTAAATATTCTCTCCTACTTCTGATGTGGAATCAACGGATCCTTAGGCAATAACATATACTCACTATATATCATAAAGGAAAATATCATTAATTTTAATTAGATTATATTCCCTTCCATAATATATATACTATATTGAGTGGTTACTTAATTTTGATTCTTTACATCAGGATACATAGGAAATATATTAGTGGTTGTAAGAATTAATAAATTGAACGATTTTAATATGTCAATGCATCTCTATGATATTTGGGGGAGTTTCCACTTTGTTTTGAGTAACTAACATATTATAGCGGGATGATTCATATATGTTGGTTGATATAAGATAGATGTAAAATGACTACTGTAATATAGAAATGATCCTCAGTTAGAATGAGTATATATTCATAATAATTTTTTTCATTATTAAGTAGAATCAGTTGAAATAATTCAGAATGGGAGAGGGATGGCATGCCAAATAATGTATTTTCCATGAGGTGTGCTGATATACTCCATCGTTGTTAGGTATAAGAGTTCGTGCCTTACAAAAATTGGACACTGTAATATTATGAGTGGATTCATTTTTTTATGAAGGGATATAAGCTGACACCAAATTAAAATCATAATATAACAATAATCCACTTTAACATAATGAACTAGTATAAATAAAATTACATAGTGATTTAATTAAATGTCTTATTATATAATTTGGTTCAACAAATCAAATGAATAAATTTAGATTATTATATCATATCGTATTTAAATTACCATTAATCATTATTTCGATTTATAATATTGTAGTATAATATTATTAATATGAATATTATAAATATAGGGTTTGAAAAATCTAATTGACATAGTCAAATGAGGTGTTGGAGTCATGTAGTTGGATCATACCCTATAAATCCCATTAATCTAATCCCCTGACATAGATAACATCACTGTGATTATACATTGACCATGACCAAGGTTATAGAAAAAAAAAATTATCCTGATAAAAACAGTTTATTAGATGATTTCAATCAAATCAAGATTACGACACAAATAGCGTATTTTGAACCACCCAAATAATGTCTCACCTTTGCATGACTTACACTTAAGATGTTTACTAGTGTATTAAATTTAAATATATCACGACCGTTATAATAATATTATTTATATTTTATTTACAGTATATTAATGTTCTTATAAGACATTTATTGTTACTTTATAATATATTTTTTTCAATAAAACCCAAATTAATTTATAATTAGTATTCTATTGAAATAAAAAAGTCTATTTCTATGAATTAATGACTTTAACGAATAAATATGATTTAAAAAAAATATTGTTATTAAATTAATTTTTATTAAATATAATTGATCATATAATTTTCATAAAGTTGAATATAATATTTATAAGGGTTCAAAAAACAATATTGTCAAAATAAAAACCATATTTCTCAGCAAATGTCAATTTATATTTTAATATTTAAAGTCAACGTATTTTATGAATTATTATGAAAAAATGAAAATTAATATTGGAATAATAATTTTGAAATGATCCAATGATTAATTTTAATAATTTTTCGAGAGATTTAAATTTTCATTTAAAATCTCAATACTATGTAAATATAATTTTCATATTATGAAATTTTATTTGCCAAAAAATGGTAATAAATAATATAAAGTGTATCCAAGACTGAATGTATATTTTTCATTTATGTAATTGTATTTTTATGTTTATTTTATTAATTTTATAAATCCATAATAAATCCTCAAATAGAATTATTTAAAACTTAATGTTTTAAATTCATTTCTATATGAGTATGAATCACATACAAATTAGAAAGGTTATTTTTTTTAATTTTGGTCCATGGCCTTATAATATTATAAAAAATACACACTTTTGGATGAAACCTAGTCCAAAACCATAAAAAGGATTTTGGTTTATTGTTATTTTGTTATATAGGCTCCACAAAATAAGTTTGAGAAATGATAATGAATCCCACTAATTCCCTATATAATCCCACAGAAGCTCCCACTTATCTTCAGTAAAAATCCAAAGATCACAATATTACATTTTCTTATCCCTTTAGAGCCCTATTATGGTTCCCCATGCTATCTTTAAGTTATTTCTTATAATTTTGAGTCACACTCTCTAGTTAAGTGATCTACTCTATCTCCTCATTATTAAACTATCGACATTATATTATATGTTTTATCATATTTTAAAAATGTTTTTTATGTTCTTCCACACCCACCATACAGAATATTTTATCTATAAATAATGATAGAAACATTTCAATCTCATAATGCCCTCTCATTAACATTCTTATTCCCCCATTATGATGTGAAATTTCACCACTATGTTTCCATAACAAATAATTATAATGTGAATTCCTGTAACTATTTCCTATCATGGGTGTTCACCATTTTGAAAATCCAAATAATTAATTATAGAATTAAATATATTTATTCTAGAGTCTTTGAACATGAAATAAAATATGATGATTGATGAATCGATTTTTTTAATCTATGTGGAATACATTAGTATGAAAATGAAATTAAAGTGATAGGTGGACCCAAAATTATATCGTGCTCCAATGCATTTGGTAATTTCGGATTCTCATGATACATCATTAATGGGATAAGGAATAAATATAATCTATCACGTGAATTTTTCCATCATGTTATCTTATTAGATACCTTATCATATGTTTATGATTTATTGTATTATGTTTTTACACATTTCCCATATTTACTTTATTATTATCATGCATTATCATTTCTTATTGTTAATGTGTATGATTATTACTCATACAATTACTCATATATACATATATCAATTGTCTAAAATGTTTTAATTTATTTATTTTATTAAATATTTATTCCCCAATATGGATTTATATATCACCACTTTATTATGTATGTCCCCAAGTATCCCATGTAGTTTTATATACTTTCATGTTAAGGATATTTTGAATAAAGATAATATATTTCCTCTTTTATTTTGTTTTCTGATGTAACTAATTCCTAAATACAGTAGTATTCACGAAATTTCAGGTATTTTTATGTGATGTATGGTGTAATAAAGAATAATTTAATGTTTAATAAAGAATATGGTTGTCAGAGTTGGAATCAAAGGAAATGTTTAGATATTTATGGGATTCATATTCAGAACCTATAGTAAAAAACAATTGGGATAAATATAAGTATAAGAAAATACATCTAAATTGTGGTAAATTTTTAGAAATTTTTAATAGGAAAATACATCCCAATCAAGAAAGTTCATGTTTATCTAGCTATGTCATAGATATTAGTAGGTGTAAAATTAAAAAATATTGAATTGATCTAGACTTGACCAAAAACTAATGAATTAAAATAGGGCTTACTGCACACCTGGTTTGACACTCCTTTGTGAAAATATTTAGAAAATTTATATAATCATTAAGCACTGTTATCAAGGGTACACAAATTAACATGCGAGTAATTTTTCAGAAATATATCATCAATTACATAGATTGAATCCAAGATATCATGAGATAATAAAAACTTGTAATATATATGGTATCCCTTTAATCTCATGGTATTCTCTTATATTGATTTATTAGTTAAAAAAATTAATCCATAATTTTATTAATTCTAGAAAATGTCCGAAAATATAAGTAATAGAGTAAACAGTCAAAATAATGGAAAATGGGATGAATAAACTAAAAAGGTTATCAATCAAAAGTTAATGAAAATCACAAAAATTTTGAAGATATTGTCCCACATGACATAGGTTATGAATACAACCTGGATCATGAGGTGAACCCAAACCCCCCTAAGAAAAAATAAACTACAAATGATCACTTTTTATGAAAATTTCCTCTGACATTAAATTGATCATCTTAACCATTAATCACAGAAAAATGGGCCAACTCCATTAATAAGATCACCTCCATCATTAATTGATATAAAAAATATAAGGTTATACTTGTTTTTTATTATATGGATGGATAATCTATTTAGTGGAAAAAATTGGTTAAGAAAGAAATTCATGATTAAGGAATAAATGTGATAGGGTAGAAGTAATTCTGTAAAATGATTGTTGATAAATATTTTCCACAAATTCTTATATTTAAAATGTAAAAGAATTTTCATTCCCTCGTAATATTGATGAAAAATATATCTACACATATAATGAAAAAATCAAATAAAATTCATGAAATTCTTTAGGAATCATTATTACCCTCTAATTCATGGTTGATTGATTCTTTAGTGGACTAAAACCTATACAACGAAAAGCCCTAGAGATCTAGAATGTTGATAGCTATGAGGAAATTTTCTGATGTTTGATCAATGTAACAATGGATATCTATGAATCATAAGGGTATCATGGGGACACAGAGTGGAAGGTTTATTTTAATTCTATTTTTTGGATGGAGAAATAATATGGTGCTATGAAATTTTAACATCCCAATTTTCAGTGATGTAGAACGAAGAACATGAGAAATTTTGTATGGGGGAAAATGAGGTGATTTATGTGTGGGTATGAAGGACACCATGCCAGCGACTATATATGGGAGATGACCAATAATGATATTTTTGGAAGGAATGATATGTTAAAATATTAGTAAAATATTCATTGAATTAACTATAAATAACATTGGAAATTTTCAAACCCTTTCACATAGCCAAGGGTATTTAGAGATAATCGACAACCTATAAGGAAGAAATGGTTAATGTTTTCTATCACAACCACTAAGGCAGATCCCAAAAATTATGTGGACATAGGTATTCTATTTATTAATTCAAGAATAGTTAAAATACTTTTGATTTTATATATTTTAACCTCATTATATCTCAAAATCATAGTATATCTACTCAAAACCCAATACAACACATAAAAGTAGATTTATCGGTAAAAAATAATAATTGGGGAATTATTGTTTCATAATTATAAAACACATATCATATAAAAATATCTAGGATAAACATCATAGTTATCATTTCCATACTTCCTTAGGTGAAATTTCATTAAATTTTTGTTTTTGGATTTTTTTCCCTATACAAAGGAAAAACAAATTACTATGATAAGGGAATCACTCTATGTATTGTGAATTTTCACAGAATTCAACACAAGTAAAAATATGAGGATAAATTTTACTTGTTAGTAATAACTCAAGCATATATATTATTTCCCTATGATAAAGGCTTTCTAGGACAACTGATTCAGTCTGTGAATAATTTTATCCTTGAAGACATGCCCACCGTGAAGGAATACAATGAATTTTTTCCTCAACAATTAATTGGACTTAATCCTATCATATAGTTTGATTTTTTTTCTATCATATAGCTTGTGAATTACCATTATCCAAGACTCGATATAAAATAATTTTTTTGGATCTTGAAGAACCAATGAAACAACAACAATAGAATCAGGACAAAGGGTTCATATTCCCAAAATGCATCAACTTGTGGTTCGCCAATCCACTTCTTCATGACAAAATATGGACCAATGTGAATTTACAATGGTCATCATGAGATCAATAACATAATGATGAATATAATGTATCCTGTGAAAATTATTGATGACTTGTTTTATCAGTTATGTGGGGCGCAATATTTATCAAAGTTAGATATGTGGTTAGGATATTACCAAGTTAGGTGGAAGAAGGAGGATATACCCAGTACTTCTTTCTATATAAGGTACTATAACTATGAGATCAATATAATGCCACTCAGACTCACTAATGTAATAAAAATAATCATGGACATCATGAATAGAGATTTTTGGTATTAAATAGGAAAATATAGGGTAATATCTATAAATGATATTATGATATACTCAAAATACCAAGAGTTTCATGAGGATAATATGAGAACTATTATAAAGACCATGGGAAATGAGAAAATCTATGTGAAGTACAAAAAAATTATTTTCTGGTAGATAGAAGTCTCATTATTTAGGAAAATAATTGATAGAAATGTGATATTTATATATCCTTATATGTAAAAAGAAGTTAAGGGAAACCGAGGAAAAAAATTCTGATAGATACTTATAGTTTCCTTGGATTGGTTGGGGATTGTCATCTATTTGTGAGAAATTTCTAATGGTTTTTAAACCCTATAAGCATGATAAAATATAATATACTCATGTTTTCATGGAATGATGATTGTGAAGAGACATTAAAGGAGTTGAAAATGTGGTATATCATAACCACTATACTCACACTATAACATGTGTAGAACAATTTGTGGAATTACACGATTATTTGAAGAAGGTATTAGATTTTGTGTTAACGATAAATGACAGTGGTATATCCTATTCTTCAGGGATAGTTAAATTTCATGAATAGAACTACAGAACACATGATTTGGTGTTGGCTATCGTGATCATCACTTTTAAAAATATTGTTTCATTATATACTTTTAGAGAAGTGTGAAATATATATAGAACCCCAAAGCCTCAAATATATATTCATATAGAAAGATATGAATATATTCCAATGAATATGGTTATAGGTTATAATATACTATGATGGATCAATTTAGTAAAATATTATTAAGCAGAATATGGTGGAGGAGGCTCTATGTGGAAGGGATCCAATAAATATATCATTGATGAGAATTTAGAAGAATTCAATCCTGTTATATTTTTATAGGTTGGAAATAAAAATAATAAATGAAGGAACATCATAAATCCATTTACATATGATTTCTCAACCACCTCCTCTGGATTGGACTAATGATGATCAATGATATTATGTTGGATTTCAGAATGAAGACGAATCTATATAAAATGGGAAATCCTATGAGATCAATTTTATTAACGAATGAGTTGCATGATTTGGGTCATGGATATATATACCACTAGTCTGAGTAAAAGATAATGATATTGGATTATGTACATAGTTTGAATTAATCCATTAATCTATAATGTACAATGGTGCACTAAGATCATTGGGAGAACATTATGTGGGACAATATGATGATGTAGATCACGTAATATACATTATGTTATCTTATATCTCAATACGTGAATATATAAATGAATAAATCCAAGGGGATGATGAAAATATTTCCCATAAATATTTAAATGGAAAACATCATCATGAGTTATATCATAAAAAAATTCATGAAATCAAGAGTAAATAATGTTATATTGTTTATATTGTATCATCTTACAAATACTTCTTACTTAATTTCAATTTTATAGAACTTACCACTCAGTCAAATTGTGAGGATATAAATTATAGATGCTGAAATGATACATGGAATACAAATATAAATTGTATATAATAAAGATATAACATTTAATTCTAGAATCATGAAGAGTAAAAACATGCTAGAATTATTGAGTTGATCTTCATCGCAAATTTTAACCCTCATAATGAGGGCCAAAATAAGTGGACTATCCAAACACTTGAGGGAATGTTTATAGAATTATAATTTGACTTTAAAGGAGGATGGGATGAGAATATTCATCATGTCATGATCTTGTAAAATAATAGTATCCAATAAAGAATCGAAATGGATCCCTATGATGCCTTTTGTGATAAGAGGTTTAGGATACATACATATTGGGATAATGTTGTGTAATAAAAAATGTGTAGTCCTGAAATGGTTGATTTAATGGTGGAAAAAGTTAAGACCATACATCAACAAATCAAGGATGCTAAAAGTTGAAAAATGGTCAATAATACAAAATAGATAATGAGACCATGAGATTGATGTCAAAAACTTGTTATTTATTCACATATCTCCATGGAAACAACTAATGAGATTTAATAAGAAGGAAAAGATTAGTCCAATATACATCGGTCTATTGGATATCGTTGATCACATTGGAGTATTGGATTATTGAAAAACATTACCAACTATCCTCTCTTAATTACATGATGTATACCATGTAATACCATAATGAATGTACATATCAGACCTATATATGTACTCAATAATGACGTGGGACCATTGGATAATTATTTCTCATATGAGGAGCAACCAATGATGATCTATGATCATGTAGACAGTGTTATATGAATTAATAAAAGTCACAAAATCAATGTGTTTTTTAGAAAATACAAGTTTAAAGATGAAACGTGAGAACAAGATGAGGTTATGGAACAAAGTAACCGTTATCAATTTTATTGTGGGAAATATAATTTTCCCTAGAGAAATTTCTGAAGGGCGGATGAATATACAGACTCAAACTATTATAAATGAAATTCCATATATACATTACTTGAATATCATAATATGTAATATGGTTATAGAAAATACATTCAAATAATTGGTTTTATTATATCATATCAGAGTTAAATGTTTTTTATGAATCACTTCCATAGATAATGTGGGAGATGAATAGTGATCAAATTATTATTATACATAAATGGTTTTATCAAATCCCTTTAGCACAACCAAAGCTCTACTAGTTGGATCATACCATATGATAAAAATTTATCTGAGAATCTGGTTGAGGTAACATCATTGGGTATTTCCCATGACCAAGACCAAATTGAGATCCAATAATATAATCAGGATAAAAAACATTTATGAGGGAACATCATGAGTTTTGATATCACATCCCAATGACTGTACACCAAACCAGGAAATATAAGTCTGACAGTTATTCACCTTAAACATCGGGTATTTTTCTGTGTATCAAAGGGATATGTTTAAATACCATAATAATATGAATATTTATATTGAATTTTCAATGTAATAATCTTCATATTTTCTTCGTTTTTGTTATTTTATAAATAATTTTTATTTTTATACAATTAAACAGGGATTGTATTTTTAATAAATATTAAATATCAATTATTTTCTTTATTTTGATGAAAAATAGATATTTTAAGAAAATAATATTATAAGAAATTATAAAATTTAAATAAATTATAAAAATATAAATTAGCATATAATTATTATGAAATCAAATGAAATTTTTATAAGGGTTTCAAAAATATTATTATAAAAAACCCATCATTTCACCATTAATAGAGATACTTATTCTAAATGTGAAAGTACACATATTTAGAAACATATTTTACTACATGTTAATTTATTTTTGGAATAAAAAATTGAAATTATCCAATTGTTAATTTTTCATAATTTTTGAAGACAGCTAAATGTTTGGGAAAAATTAAATAACTTACAAATATATATGATGTGTATTATGACATCAAAATGATGAAAAACAGAAGTAAATAATATTATAAATGAAACCCAAAACAAAATATATTTTTTCCCATTAAAATAATTTTATTTTTATATCTTATTAACACTATAAATAGATTATGATTCATCCATAACTATTAATATATTTTAAGGTTTTAAAATAATTCTATTAATAGTGTGACTCACATTCATATCATCAATGGGATTATTTTGTTAATATCAACCCTTTAAAATAGAAATAACAAAAAACCTACCATTTAATAAAACATGGGAAACATACATGTTAATGATTATGGCTTTTTTACATTATTATATATACTCCATAACCCTTGTATGAGAAATGATAAATAATTCGCTACTCATTTCTTATATAAAGTCACCCCATACCTACCTTTTATTATCTCAAAATATATGTATATTATCATTACTATTTCATGACCTATATTTTATCCTTCAAAGGATCAACTAATCTCTAATTAAGCTCATTCCATGAATTTGTAATGCTCTCTCAAGGAAAGGGATGTCATCATTCTATTATTTATTCAATTATTTTCATTCTCAAACATCATTTATCACAATATACTAATTGTAGTATATGTTCTTACAACCATCCATAATATTAATTTTATATAAAAATTATTCTATAAACCTATGAATTTCATTATTCACTCACATGAACATTCTTACACCCCCGTTATGCTACTGAAATTTCAAAGTGGATTTTTCATGACAAATAATTGTGTAGTGATCATATATACCCATTTACTAACAAGGGAATTAACATTTATTTATAATTCATTATTTTTGGATGCATATTTATTTATTATAATACTCATTTTTTTCAAGGAAAATATGATGATGAATTAATCCATGTTTTATAATCATTTTGGCACTCTTAAGAAAGAGAATGAAATGAAAGTGACTGGTGCATAGATAATTATGTAGTTTTCTAATGCATTCGGTAATGTATTAGTCTCAAGAGACATCATGATAGGGAATAGGGAATGAAACTTATCTGTAAATGGAGTTTTCTAATCAATATTTGATGGAATTTATCCTTCACATAAGTAAACGATGAAGGGTTTTATTGTGTTTCATCATTTCCAATGTTTCTTTTAAAATTATAATGTTATGTTATGATTTATAGTTCTTGTACATAATTATCACTACATCTATTCCCAATTTGTTTGAATATTCTATAAAATGTGTTAACATAATTATTTTATGCATTTGTTATTACAATTTTATAATTTATAGATCTCCTCTTTCTTATATATCTCTCGTGATTATCTCATCCAATTTTATGTTTGAGCATGATTACAATGTTTTCAATAATGATGATGTAATATTTATATTAAGATGTTATATATTATAAATTATTACAAAATTAAATATAATTTTACATATTAATGGTTGAATAATATATAATATTTTTTAATATATCATGAATTAATGCGAATTAAAGAGCTGGGATGTCATAACTGTGATAAGACTAAGGATATATTCCATATCCTCATTTTAATTCTTCACCAATATATATTGAGGATACTCCATAATGAGATTGGATATAATTTAACCCATATATATAATATGATGTTTTTTAATGTAATACTTCACTATTAAATGTATGGATGTATTAATTACTCCATTTAGTCATCGAAAAATTCTAGAATGCTATTGGGGTATTGGTATGGATGCAAGCCTGCCTCATGGTGACCAAAGGAATATACCGATGAATGTTAGTTGGAATTATAATAAATGTAACAACTCAAAATATAGAAACCCATATCTAGTGTCTAACTTATTTAATTTATATTAGATTAAAAATAAAATCCAATCATATTGGTCAATTTAGTAGTTATGAATAACCAGATACAGAGAAGATTCTCACATTCCTTTGAAAATAAAAAACACATTGTATAAAAACATTCTTGTATTATTGATTTTATTCACCATGTAATTCTTCATAACCGAGTTAAAAGAAAACTAATAAAGTGTGTAATTATATTCTTAATGTTAGTTCTACAAAAAAAGAAGCTGTCATGAATCAATAAGGAAAAATCATTATGGAAATTAAATTAATGAAACTTTATTCTATTAAATCAATAATGTGAACATGAAATAAATACATGGATTAAATTAATGAAGTAATATTGTAAATAATAATAAATTAATTGTAATTTAAGTGATTTATTAATATTGGATACCTTGATTTAAGAAAACATTATATATAAATCATTAAAACATTGTTCCAATATAGGATAAATAATGGGTACACATAAACCACAAAAGCTTTTAATGACTTTTTAATGATTTATCTCATGATTTAGGTCAACACATAGAGTGAATATATAATTTTTTTCTCTAATGAATACTATATATTTGATGCATTCCTATTATAATAAATTACCAAATTAAATTAATAAAATATTTCAATTTTTAACAATCTTATATATCATGAAAATAATACAAATTACCAATAAATATACAGAAAATCAAATAACACTCAATATAAAACACTACATGTAGAAATAATATATGTTTTAAGAAAAAATTGTATCTATGATAAAAATATTATAGATTTTTAAGGGAATATAAATGTCTAATGATCATAAGAAATTTAATTCTTCATGATAATTATAATGCCCATGATTGTAATAGGGAGATGATAGAAGACTATCAAAAAATAGGATTTTGTAGTAGAAATGTTTATTTAATGAATGGATGAATATTTAAATAAGAATTATTAATTATGATTCCATTAAATATTTGTCATTAAAAATAATTAAAAACATATTGTAGAATATAATTTTCATAAAATTATAATGGATAGTGAATGGTCTATTAATGCTATATAAGTTTAAAAATTACCATTTTAAATTTTTATAAACAAATATTAAAATAATAAATTTCAATAAATCTTTAAGAAAATATATTCATATAATGGTTATAATAATTTACACCACAAATTCTTCTTCATATATAATTTATATAAAAAAATTATATTCACATTTTATTGAAAAATCTCCATATAAAAGAAAACTATACCCGCTCAAGAAGAGAAATAAGGGTGAAGATTATATTAAGTATTATTCTTGAATTAATATCCTTAATAAAATAATTAATAATTATGAATAAATAATATTATTGTTTAATACTTCAATGTTGATGTATATACACAATATATATTAAATGGGATCATATTAACAAATATATATCAAAGAAGTGGAAATTTAGATGAAATTATTTACCTCATGTTTCCCGTAAGTTAAACCCATTATAAAAACATGTATACTACTCTTATATTTATTATAGATACATTCCAAGAAACATATATATATCTATAATAACATATATCATATATTTAGAACTTTTATCTCTCTTTTGGTAATGATTGTTAATTATTACCTTTAATTCGTGTGTCAACTGCTTCGCTTTTCATGTATGTTTTGATTTACTAGTTATGATCCATCTAAATTTTCATTAAAACATCATAAAAATAATTTTATTCAAGGTATAATTATAATATTTATTCAAAATATAGATACATATAGTCATGCATAATATATAAAGACAGATTAATGAATTACATCTTTCATGGATATAGGAGGCCATACATACCCAAGAACATTTTTTTTTCACTTTTCATATGAAAGAATGAAAGAAAGGTGAATAAAAAATATTCTTTGAAAAATAATTTTATATAATATATTTTATTTAAATAATTAAAAACATTCTTCTAGTCATACATATAATAAGAAAATGAAAAACTGATAACATCACTAAGTAGATGTGTCAATCGACATGTACAAAAGAATGACATTGTCGTTTTCCAACAAAATGGAAGATAAGAATGTATATATAATATATTAAAATTTATTAATCATATTTATGTAAAAAATATAGTCAATATACGTTTTTAAACCATTTTAACCATCTATTTCAGGTGGTGACTGAAAATGAATTACATCTCTGCATGGAGACTATATGCTGAACATATGTACGAGTGATGTTTTTTTCTTTTTTACATGGTTGAAAAGTTACGTAAAATAGTTGTATCATAAATATAATTTAATATCATCATATTTATGATAATATAGTTATTATTTCATAATGTTTAAAAAACATTAAGACGAATTTGAATAAGAAATAATCTTGAAAGGCTTGATAATGAGGATTACATCTTCTCTCATAGATTTCTTCTGGATATATTCTTAGGGTACCTATGGTTTCCCTTTAATAACATATAGAATCCAAAAAACCAATAAAAGTATTTTTATAAGAAAAATATTCCGGATTTGGTAAAATGGAATTGGATAATGTGGTGTGAGAATAGGGAGAATGATTTATCTTTTAAAAATGAGGGGTGGGGCATTCAAGGAATTTAATAAAGTATTAAATTAATATAATTCTTTTTATATCCAAAATGCTCAAGATTTATTATCCTAAAATAAAATTTTTTATTGAGTTAATGGAATATTATAAAATAAAATTTTTACTAGTTTTACTCTCATTATTATGCATATCTTTTTTTAACCCTTCATTAACCCTTTTGATAATTAAAGTGATGTTAATATTTTTTTTCTCTTAAGAGGTTTTTCTATTTACTATAAAATACAAAAAGAACCATAAATGGAACATCGTTGATATCATAAACCATGAATCATAAATTTGATCAATGATAATATTGTCTGTAATTTTAAATTCTTTAATAAAAGTATATATATTATAAAATAACAATATTTTCAATTTTTTAACTATTAATTAAATTTAAATTTTAGAAATTCAATAAAATAATCAATTTAGAAAAAAATATTGAACCCATATCATACAACATTTGTATCTAAAAAACATGTAACAAAAATAATAAATAAAATAATATATTATTTTGTGTGTTCAAATTCATTTTTTTTATTTTTCACAACATTCACAAGAACAATTTCAGTGTTACAAAACAATGTAAGGCAATCATTTCCATAAGAAAAAATTATAAAAAATATATATGGTGGAAAAATAATTTATCATTATGATATATAATTATAGTTCAATATATACACATAGATTTTCCCTAGGAAAAAATTTTAATCCTAATAAAACAAAGAGAATTCATTTTTTTATTTTTGTTTATATAAAATAACGTATATGATAACAATCAGAAGAAATTGAAAAAAGTGAATATATTATATTTTATTATTATTATGGATGATCTATAATAAATAAATATAATTATGATATGTGTTAGGATTATTTTCTTCATCATTTTCATTTTAATTTATCTCTAATTATTTGATTTTCCCTTTAACAAGAAAACGTAATTATTGATGTTACTTTTCCTATTGTACAAAAATAAAAATAAAATATTTAACAAAATATTGAAATTATGATACCAAATATGGACCTTATTTTTCAAGATTACATTAACAAAAGTGGCCTAAATTAACATTAATATAAATTCATCAATGTAATGAAAAATAATTATTTTTAAATGTTCTTTAAGAAAAAAATGTTTTTATAAAAAATGAGGTATATAGATGATTAAAATGAAGATAATTTAATTATATATTGTGGAATAATGTTTTATTTAATTTTATTCCATGGTACACACATAATTTTACTTTTAAATGAAAATAAAATGACAGTTTTATGAAAAAAATCACTATTCAATGAAATTAATATTTTAAAAAAAAATCTAAAAAGTTAAGAATAGATAATTTTGATATAAAAATTTCATCATTTACATTAATTTTTTAATATTAAATTTTTAAATCTTAAAAATATTAATTAAATAATTTTCTAAAATCATATATATTTCATAATGTGGTTATTAATATTCATACCCACTAATTCATTAGCTATGAAACAACTAAAATATTAAATAATAATATACTAATTGTATGTTAGGGTTCTCATTAAATCATTGTTTTTTGTAATTTAGGTTATCTAACATAGTGTTTTTTATAATTTTTTATTGTAACACTCTCAACAATTCAATAAATTGTGTACTTTAAATTTTAACTTACGGTTGGTATTCAAGGGTGTGAAATTTAAAAATTCCATATTGGAAACCCAGTTAAAAAAAGGGTTGATACAAATTCATTCAAACAAAAGTTAAATTGGTGTATGATGTTTTCCACAAAACTAGGAATCCATGTACGAGAAAAATAATTACAATTCAAAATATGGCATGGAATAGAAAAATAATTATCATGGATTAATAGAGTGTGACATAGAACATACTCATGAGAATATTATCCCCCCAAAAATCATAATCATATGATGAGTTAAAAGAACATTTATTAATCAGAATATAAGGAAAATAAGTAGAATTTTATTTCATGATTATATTCCTATTGTCTAGTAATTTAGTTATTATCTATATAATCTTCTTAGTAAAGTAAACACACATGATTTAATTCAATGTAATAAGAAAAATCAAATTGTTTGGTTTTTCTTCAATCAATTTTTATACAATCTCTTACAGTATGATATAGTTATTTGAGGAGATTGTTTAGGAATTAATCACTTTTAATGAATCATATGACCCATAATTCAATCCATTAGAATCTAAATATTTACTAAAAACAAAATGGTAAGAATATGATATCTAAAAATACATTAACAACAACCTATATGCATTAGCATTATCCATTTCATAAATAATATTCATTAAGACTCCATTGAAATATTTCTAACCAAATAAAGAACTAAAATATATGAAATATTTTATAAAAAATTTTACACTAGGCCATAAAATGTATTCCATAATGTCACATACTAAACATGTTAATAACTTGATCAAATTTTCTCATAAAACATACTAGCAACCCGAATCACCATAAATCATTAATGAAAACATAGTTTCTTAAAATAATTAACAATAAACTTATTCTTTCAATTAATATCCATATTATCAAATATAATCCATTAATCCAAAAAAATTATAGTAAACTCAATAATAATTTACAATTTCATCAATTATATTATCATTTTCAATGTTAGTAATAATATCTCATTTAATTCATATGTGTCAATAATTTTATGAAGTAAAAATTATCAACTCAACATCTAACATATAGAAAGGTTAATATTTTTTTCATTTTTTTCAAATAATACATCCTTATTTCTAAATCGATATTTTAGGTTGTTGATAATATTCAATATATTCAGTCAAGTATTTCAATAAAAAATATAATATGGTTAATGATTCTTATAAGAATATCTTCATTGATAAATATAATCCTTAAATACAAATACAAAAGAACATTAATCAATATAACATCTAAGTAGTAATAGAATAATATTAGAATTCTCCCCAGGGCTTGTAATAGAGTTAGTTCCCATGAATCTTGGGAAATTATTTTGATTAATTCAACACCACTTTTGACTTATTAACAAAAAATATTGGAGGTTTTTTGCACTAATATTCACATTTATAGTTTATTTTGTAACTAGTGTTGAAGAAAAATCTCATTCTCTTTATGAATGTACCAAATATTTTAATTCCACATATATCACATGTGGGAATTTCCATCATTCCATTATTTTCCTTCACATAATTTTTTTTCATTAGTCCCCATTATTCCACTTATTCTCCTAATTATTCAGAACATATATGACATGGAGAATAATTTCTCTGACATTATGGAACATATTACGATTTATTCATGTGAAGAAAAAGACGAAGAAACTAATTCCTTTAGGCGGGTTTGGTTACAAAAATTAAAGAAATAATAACTATTACATTATGTATTATTGATATAGTCCATATATTTATGATTATATTAAATTATTTCATTATAATCAGGCACACTATCCTCTTAAATATATCTTACACTGATGAATTTGGATTCCATATTATCTCATTGATCAAGAAGAATGTATTTATTTAAGAATACAACTCTTAATGTTTTATATTCCTTGATTTATATTTATCAGCTTCTTTGTTATTCTAGATCATTGATCTGAATTGATTGGTTTATCCTTTAAAATATGAAACCCCAAAATGTTCATTTCACTTTAATTAAATATTTAATATATTAATATATTCATAAGATATTGGATCCATATCTCAATTACAAATAGATTAGTATTTCCAATAAAGGATGTTGATTTATTCATATGAAGTTTTCCAACAAAGGAAATTTATATTTTGGAATAATAAATTCTTCCACATAGGAATGTATATTCATCATAACCATAGTAAAATTATTTAATATATTCCGGATCTACTCAGTTCAAAAACATTATTTATTATATTACTGATAATGGAAATATTTACAATGTCTATATGTGTTGGTCACCTTTATTCTATTAGGCATTGTCATTAAATAATCGAATATACTAGTTAGCTCATTATCATCATGATTATTGATATATAATGTAAAATATCTATAATTGTAAATGTTCATAAATACTATAAGGTAATTTCACAATAATTATCCACATTTATTTTTTTAAAATCAAGTTCTCAAGGTTTCTAATAAAATTTCTCTCATACAAATCTTAATACACTCGAATCTTGTAAACAAGATCTAGTGTCTACATTCCAAAATTGGAATAATATAAAAATTATCTCTTCTGAAAGGATCAATCAATTTAGTTGTTTGAATAGTTAAATACATTCATGATTCCTATATTTCATTGAAAATCTAAAAAACCTTGAAATATAAATTTTAATATTTATATTATTCATACTATCTTTCATCATAACTCATGGAGATGTAAAATAAATTATTATCTCGAATACTTAGTACATGTTATGTATGATTGAATCTATGAGGAATAAATGTTTTATAAGAAATAAAAATAGGTAAACAACTAAAAACACATTCCATTTAATCAATGTACAGATCATAAAATGCATCCACGGAAAATATCAAGGAAGTAATGTTATGGACAATAATAAATGAATTATTAATTATAGAAATGATTAATATTATATTTAATGATTTCAACCATCATGATATATATATGCTCAAATCCATATGATAATATAGTCCAAACTATGGGTAGGCATACACCACAAACCCATTAAATTTTAGTTTACTAATTTGATTAATGAGGCTTGATGATGCATCGATGGGCTATAATATTTATTTCCCCACCCATCCTAACACATCCAGTGAATTCCATATATGTTGAATGATCATCTTAAATTTATTAAAATTATTCAGTGTTAATAGATTTCTGTTTCAGGTATAGAATATGAAATATCAATAATTTCCCAATCAATTCGACAATGTTCAATGTAACACACTATATATAAAAATGGTATATAGTATAAGAAATAATAATATAAATTATATATAATATTAAAATTTCATTGAATTTAGATTTATTTTAATAATAAGAAATTATATTTTTTAAGAGAATTATAATGATCGTGAGATTAATTCAGGTATGTGAAGTTGAAATAATATATATTTTGTACTAAATATAATTATTTTAGAAAACATATGAAAGAACTGATGGAATATTTTAATATCTTTTTTATTAAATATTTATCTCTGTAAAACATTTGAAAAACTAGAAACATGCCTAAATGGAATAAAATTTTTATGATAGGCTAATGTTCTATTAACACCGTATAAGAAACAAATAATATCTTTTAATTTTCTAAAAGATAAATATAAATATGAAAAATTTTTGGAAAACATTAGAAATATTATTTTTATATAAAGATAAAATTAATAGATATTATAAAATATTTTCTATAAATCATTTTTTAAAAATTATATATTTTAATAATATAATTTTAAAAAATATTTGTATAGAAGAAAAAAATACAAGATCAAGAAGGTAAAAACATTCAAAATTTATTTTAATCGATTTTATTGTATGAATAATTTGAATTTAATAATTACTAATATTATAAACATATATTCTTATGTAAAATATATAAATGGGTTAATATATAAACAACATAATGATAAATAGTTACATATTAAATAAAAAGTTTTTATATAGTGGAAAATGGGATAAAATCTGTTACCCAACTTTTCCCATTAGTTGAAAAAGCCTTAACATCATGGAATAAAATTTTGAAATTTATAATAATTACATATTGTACCCATATAAGTATCTATAATATCATCTATCTTTTATTTATTACGATTTTCAACCATTTATTAAAAGGTTGTTATTATTATCATTATTTTGGGTGTTTACTTCATTATTTGTCTAGTTTGTTATGACTCATTAGTTCTATTATGTATATTTTTATGTAAAAATAAACTACATAATTTTATTAATCATATAAATATCATATATATTCAATTTATAGATATTTATAGTCATTTGAAAAATATAGAGATAAAAAATTAATTAAACCATTCATTCAGTCAGTATACCATATGTTTGCATTTATGATGTTTTAACTTTTCATCGAATGGAATGAATGAAAGTTAAAAATAATTAATCATTAAATAAAAAATGTTATATCATATAAATATCATATATTTTCATTAAATAACTCCTCATTAATATACACATTGTGTGTAACTGAAAAACAAATCACATCGTTTCATGGAGGTTGTTGTGAACATGTATGTATGAGTGACATAATCATTTTCAATTGGATCGGAAGGTTAGATGATATATATGATATTGTATTTTTATAATAATATGTATTTCATATATGTCATATATATTCATTAATTCCACATTAATTAAAATCCTATGAATGTGGTCATGAAAAAAAAATTTCATCTCAATGTGGAGATGGTATGTCATACATATGCACAAGCGATATTTTAAATATTCATATGATGGAAAATCTCTTTAAATGAGTAGTAATTTTTAGGAATAAGATGATACATATGATCAAATTAGTTTTTTATCTTTTCATGTCAATGCATAAAATTAAAAAATGGTTTTTTATGAAGAAAATAAATCACCTCATATTATTTTTGGTGAAAATCTGACTTACCATTATATTTAATCAATTTGAACTCAAAATGGTAGAGAAATTGCATCTTTTTGATTAATTATTTTAATGATGAAACAGATCATCAGACTCACCTTGGGACTGTACTTGATAAAGATCTTATAATAGTTGAGAATCAGAGTCTACATTACTATGATATAAATGTGATGATGCATTACTGATGTTAGATTTCTCCAAAATTATAAGTAAGTTGAAAAAAAATTTCTAAACAATTGATGAAAAAAATGGGGAGTAAGAGATATTATTTAAATTTTATTTAGTAATATCATAAACATGTCAATCATATATAGATGAATCGTATATAGTTGTAAGGAGAGGAATATCATGGGAAACAAAATTAAGGAAAATTTTAATTTCGACAATTGTATTCAGACAGTGTTGGAAATAAAGAAGATACTAGAAATTTACAATACATTAATTGGGAATTCAGATGATGGTACTGATGATGTTCAATGTATTCGATGTCATGATTCAAGAATAATATTTTGAATGATGGATGTTTCTAAAGTGAATGTTATTTAATATCAATCCATTTTACAATATATACAATCAAATTCATCAGAGACAGAATTATATACGCACAAAACGATCATTGCTATCATATTTAGATGATAAATAATCTGAAATCGTAAAGAGTCCAATTCCACTCCATTATACCTTATATACCATCATAATCATCAAAATAATATATTGTTTGATTGTAGTTATTCGGACCATTTATATTTAAATATATGTGATGGTCAGTACAAATAAATAGTTGAACAATATTCCATGCGTGTCAAGTAAAAATAGAATGTTGAATATTTTTTTACATTATCTTTTATATCAATAAAGATAATAATTATGAAAATTATAATGGGGAATCATAATGGTAAATCTAAATAAAAAAGGGCATTGTGAAGAGATTCAACAGATACCTGAAGTGTTTATATGATTTAACAATAATTGAGAAAAAAATGAAGAGTTGATAACATTGTGACAAAGCTATGATGCAACTAAAATTCAAGGAAATAAGAAAATTCTATCCCTTTTTGAGTGGGGATGTTTTCAAGTATCCTGCCAAAACCATATATAGGGACAGTATAAAAGGGAAAAAATTAAATTTTACTATTATTACTAAATACCTATTTTTGAAATTTATAAAGAAAAACGAGTGATGATGACAGTATATAGGGAATAAATGTTATCATCATTGATTTTCTTGAAGAAGTATTTCAAGAATGAAGGGAAACAAGGAGAGACAATATTATAATATATTTAGTAAATAATCATTTTTAACTAATTATCATATTCATCATGTTATCATATTTGGTCGGATTATTGAATTTAGCTAACAGGATTATCATATTGGGATTTTTAATGTGAAGGACAATATATCTAGAATTTTCTCAATATTATTCGATAAATATATATATTCTTATTGAGTAATAATACTTAGAAAACATTGTTTGGGAAATAATAATGAGTTTTATTTCAATGTCTATGAGTTTGTTACCATCTTTTGCCTATGAAATTGTATAATTTATTTGAATTATTATATTTTTGAGATATTACAAAGAAACACCATAAAATATTTTTCTCAAAAACATTAAATTACATATTTTTTTCTAAAAGGAGAACACACAAAATTAAATTATTTAAATAGAGGAACAAGAATGAAATGGAATATACTTATTATTATATCCCACACAAAAAGTATTTTCTTTCAGGTTGATTGTGTGGTATTGCACAATTTCCAAACCAAAAAAAGGATATAAAAGTTTTTCTTGATTAGTTAACTCTGTAAATACTAGTGTTCTGATTGATGTGTGTTTTAATTTCTTTCATATTGTATGGTAATTTTTATCAAGAGGTGAAATTGGATTTCTATGTAAGGAAACATAATTGAAAATACATCAGTTACTCAAAACCACCCCCTCTTAGTGATAAAATTATCTTTATTGTGAACATTTAATCAGCATCAAAAGAATGGTACCCTTTGTATTTCATTACTGATGTTTTGAAGAGAAGTTGATGGATAATATGAATTGTGTAAACAATAAAGGAATTTTGGTTATCAATGTTAATAATTTTAATATATATAAAGGAAACATGTTTTCATAACTTATATATATTGGTTCTGATGTTCTTGAAGGTACAACAGATTAGTTTCCTCTTTTTGATGAAAATGTTCTTCTTACATATGTTGATAAGATGAATCCGGAAAATAATGGAAGAGCTAAAAATACATTACAATCATCAAATTCTGTTATTGAATTATTAAGTGTAAAAGGTGTTTCCACATCCAAATATATATGGGAGCAATCAAAAAACATATACGAAGGAAGAAATTGTAACAATGAAAAATTAAAGATATGGATACTGAATTATGAAGATTTAAAAATGAGTGAATGTGACTCCATTTTGGATTACTTTTCTAGGGTAAATTATATTTTATATAATATAATATTCCTTGGTGAATGGTTAGAAGATTATAAAGTTATTGATATGTTTTTTAGAATCCATCCAGATAGGTTTGATGATAATGTTTCCTCAATAAAAGATACAGATCCAAAAACATTATCTAGGGATTATTTTTATATCACTTTAATAACTTCTGAAGTTATAATTGTGTATGAAATGAAGAGAAAATCAAATTTTATAGAGAGACATTTTTTCAGGCTGTTAGGGATGAGAAGTCATAATAGATTCTTATTGAGGGAAATAATGGTGATTCTGATTCTGAGAATGAGGCATTCAAAAACAATGATGATATTTTATCCATATTTTTTAATATTTGTGAAGTGGCATAGGTAAATATAATGTTAAACATACCTTTAAATTATTTTAATGCAGAGTTGTTGGGAACTTTTTTGATAATTTTCCTCAACGTAATAAAGAAGATAATAGTTATGAAGAAGAAAAAATCCAAGATGTTCATTGATGAAACATAAGGATAAGGATAAACCATCTTCCATAAGGAAAGATAATATGTACTTAAAATCCAATAGAATGTATTATTTGTCCAAATATTTCAAAGAATAAAATCGTAAATCTGAATACAAAAATTCTATTATGAATGTAGATGACAAATTTTTTTTACAATAGCGAATGATGAAGAATTCATCAAAGGCTGCTCTGATGAATAACAAAATAAAATTTATTTTCATTTCAATGAATAATTTGAAGAATATATGACAAAAATATGATGGATAAAAATGAAAAATGATTTGTTGGAAGATAAATCCTTCTCAATAAAAACTCAAGAATTTTTTTTAGAATATAAGAACATGATACATGTGTATAATGAAAAAATAAATAATCCTCTTGAAGATGAAAAGAAATGTAATGAAAATATAAAAGTTAAGAAGAATGTAATAGAAAAAGAGTTAGAACATTTCCATAAAAACATTATTAATCCAAAAAAGTACATGTTTTAAAAAAAATATTTGATGATGGTGAATATTCCATTAAGTAGAAACCAGATAAGGATAAACAAAAGTTACCTTTAAAGATGAGAATAATTCTAGATGTGATTCTAAAAAGAAGATTTATGGTAATTCTATGAATGTGTACAATAAAAAAATTAATTTAAATGTTTATAAAAATCCCAAATCCTAAAATGTTGTAAAAAATTTCGAATATGGAAATGGTACTATTACATAATTTTGAAATTATTCGTTGAAGAAAAAGAATATTTTGATTCATAATATAATGTTTGTTGGTTTAGATAATAAAGGAAAGAACATTGTTGAGAAAAATATTTACAAATATAATCAATATGAATGTTTCATCAAAAAATAGTCTTTCCATGGATAGTTCATGAATTTTGGTGGATTTAGAGATAAATGAAAATATTTGTTTGTTTTACAAAAAAATCCAGTTATTCCAAATGTTATGGATGGAAATTTTTTATGGGGAGTCAATCCTCTAAAAAGAAGACGTATGAGAAGAATGTTTGATAGAAAACTAAAATGTTTGATGTAAAATTTTAAAATAGTTTCCCACTATTGGAAACTATTTGTAAAATAGATAAAGATCATGTCACCATTAAAAATGATGTATAGTTCTTTTTCCAACAATATTGATGTTTTTCAATAGTTTTCATAATACACAAGTAAATAAAGAAAAAGATAAAGAGAAGGTTGTAGTTTTTGAAACTAATCTGAATGATTTAAGATAAAAATAGACTTAGATTATTAATAGTTAGTGTTATTATCAACTTATATGGGATGCAAGGATTCTAAATAAGGTGATATATTTCAAATATGTTGTAGTTTAATTTCCAAATATTGAATTTTTGTGAATCAATGGTTTTGGTTCATCCATTATTAGAAAACATAATATGAAATCCAAGAACTATTTATATATTGATAGGATAAAACACAACATACAAAGTGTTTTAATTTTTTTTTAAGGTCTGAAAGTTATATTCCTGAAAATATTTTTTTTCTGAAATGTGATGAATAAAATAATATAGTTTCTTAAGGCCAGTGTACAAATGGAATCATTTTCATATTGGTGAAATAAAAATATCATGTTATTTGTGTATGGTGAAGTAAAATAATTTGTGGAATAATAGGATTGGGAAAATATATTAAATAAATGAGAAATGTTTTCAATGTGAGATAATTTTTTGAGTAATTATTTAATTTAAATGAAAAAAATATTGGTAATGCACAATTTTTTTTTGAAATTAATGATTACAAATATTGTGCATCAGAATGTTGATATTTGATTAAAATGACCCATGAAACATAAACATTCCAATTTCTGTGATTTGATGAGAAAATATTATACCATAGAGATAATTATTTCATCAAAAAAATTAATGACTTTACTCATATTAATTTTTTCATGTATATCAAACAATAATAAGATGTTCAAAAAAATTTAAAATGTTTTTGGAGGAAATATGAGAAGAACTGTGGGCATTCAATGATGATGTTTTGAAGTGATAATGGGGGTGAGTATAAGAATTAAAATTGTGAAATTTATATTTATAATAATGGATTTTGGCATGATTATAGATACCCACACACACCTTAATAAAATGGGATAGCTGAAACAAAGAACATATGTTTAGTAGAAATGGTGAAAATGATGTTACACGGACATGGTGTTTATCATTACTATTAAAGGAAATCCATGAGCACATTATTTTATATTCAAAAATAATGTATCTATATACAATGTTCATATGTGAGTCTAAACGAATTAATTTAAGGAAAATATCATAGTTTGAAACACATAACAATTTTTAAGAGACCATATATCAAAAAGAAGAAATATGGAATCAACGGAAAATTTGAGTAGAAAGGTGGAGATGGATTTTTTTGTTGTCAAAGAAGGATGACGATATGTATTTTCCAACAATGAAACATGAGTATTTATTTTATTATATTGATATAAATATTATTGAAAAAATTGATAAGGATAAATAGACTCATATCGATAAGGACGTTGAGCATGACAATGAATGTTTTTTAATTATTATGAAAAGGATTCCAATTATTGAAATCATACTTATAAAAAATAATAATGTGACTCAAAAAAATCATGTTCTGAAAAATATTTTCAAAAATATCTTTATACGCCAAGGAATCTTGTGATGTTCAGAATATTATTGGTGATAAACATCAAAAGGTTCAAACATGATGAACAATATATTTTGTAACTCTCAATTCCATGTATTCAAAGGATGTGACAAATAATTTGAATGATTGTTCCGGGTATCAATCATGGGTGTATGAAATGAATAAATATATATTTAAAATAGAAAAGGATGACACCTATGAACATGTAACAATTCCATAAAAAATATATTATTGTTAAAAATTAGGGTTTTAGGAACAAACATAATGATGTAGATTATTTCATAAGAATAAAATCAAGATAAGTGTGATAGGCATACAATAATATTGAAGGTTTTTATCTTGATTAAACTTTTTTCTGGTGTAAGGATTAAAAACAACTATATTTTATCTTTATTTTTATAAAACCAATTTACAATATAATTCAAATGGATGATAAATCACCTTTCTTGAATGGTGATCTTGATCGGGATGTTTACATTGAAAAAATGGAATTTTTTTAATGATAAATGTTATCTATGATGTTTTGAGAAAGACTTTTATGGTATTAAAGAATATTTGAGGTCATTGTATTCCAAAAATTGATATTTTCTTAAGGAATATGAGTTTTACAAAAGGAATAATTAGTGTAAATATTTATAAAAAATAATGTTAGGAGTAGTTACTCATTGTAATTGTTTATATTTATGGAAAAAATTTTATTGTCAATGATGAAATATCTTGTGAAATAATTTTTTTATGAAATGAAAAAGTTGTTTGAGATCATAATAAATGGGGAGATGAAATAATTTCTTAGGAAAAAAATTTATGAAAATAAGGAACAAATTTTTATTTCCCTTGAAATGTATGCTAAGTAACATCTTCTGAATTTTAGAATAGAAAACTCTAAACAACTTCCCACAACAATATTAGTTAAAATAATTTCTTCCAAAGATATGTAAGTCTTGAAAGATGATTATAGAAATTATATAACCTAATTAGAAGTTTTTATATATGAATTCCTCATGAACCAACATTGATCATGTTTTTACCTTATGTGAAATATTTCTAAATGCTCCTAAAGAATCACATTTAAATTTTGAAAAATAATATTTATATTTAATATAAAAATAATAAAATTCAGTATTTGGTATAATAGCTCAAAAATAAATTACTTTCCTATTTATAAAAATAATGTTTGTACAAAATGTTTTCATGATAGAAGATGAAAATATGGTTTTGTATTATTTCATTAGAAATATTTTGTCAGATGGCATATATTGAATCAAAATTTAGTAGTTATTTGTTCTATTTATGTTGAGTATTTTTCTAATATTAAATATATTATCCAACTTATGTGTATGAAGACTCAGATAGACAATTTACTTATTAAAGTGATGTTACCTCTACACATGTTTTGTGATAATTAAATTTCAAATAATATCCCCAAGAATCTAGTTCAAACATCTCAATCAACACAATTTAATTTGAAATATCATTTCATAAATGAGATTTTGGAGAAGAATGAATTGATGTTTGTGTATGTTTCTACATCAAAACATGTTGCCAATATTTTTTAAAAATCATTTCCAAAGGAACATTTTTCTAAATTGGAGAAGATAATAGACATTAATCCACTTTCTCATCAAGATTGATGTATTTATTTTTATCCCCTATATAATCTTACATTTTGATTGTTTTTTCAGTGGGGATAATTGTATTATAAATATATTTTTATGTAGGAATGTAAATATTGTGATTTATGGGTATGATATGAATATATAATTTCTTGTATGTGAACTATTATAAATATTTGTCATGGAGGTTATACGGAAAAAAGTTATTACATTATAGGGAAGTATAATAAGTGGAAAAAACAAAATAATAATATTATGAATTAATTTTGAAGATGATTCATGATCACTACTTTTGGACAACATGGTTTTGGTGTCAATGATTCCTTTTTCCTATAGTGAGTTAAATAAATTAGGCTTAGAATAACTGATTTGTAACATATATACAATGAGGCTACAAAGATTTTTTATTTATGAATATACGTTAAAAAAAACAGAGGGATATATTTTATGACCATGCTGATAAGGATGATAATATATTGGTGTTGTCTTATGTTTTAAAAAAAATATAAAAAAGAAGTTAAAGAAGAATAAAAATATCCTCAATTCGATTTGTGTGGAAATCAGTTAGACCATCGTATTTAATAATATCAAACACATAATGGTTGAGAAATTACATTGTATTGTGAATTCATTTTCTAGATACAAAAGTCCATTAGAATCACCTCAGATCCATATTGAAAAAATAGATCGTAATAGAAGAGAATCGGTGTCTGCATAACTACGACATAAATGTGATGATTCTTTGTTAATAATCAAGTTATCATAAATTAGAAATATTTTTCAAAAAAATTTATCCGATATTTATGAAATAAATGGAGAGTGAGAGAGTAATGTTCAATCATATTCAGTATGATCGTAATTATGTCACTGAAATTATGAATAATCCTCTCCAGTTGTAATGACATGAATATAGTTAGAAATAATATTCAGTCTAATTGTTCATATATGAAAATTTTATTTATGATGAGTAGTAACATAATTATATACTAGAAATAATGAAAGGTTACAATACTTTCCTCGAGATTTCATATGATGTTAATGGTAAACTTTAACGTATTCAAAGGCATGAACAATGGCATGATACGATCCACAGTTTTTGAATGAAGTAGCTCAGTTCAAGGATCCTAAATTCAATTCCACCATATTTAGTTACAATTGTATTCAATATAAGAAGATATTTTTCTTACCAGAATAATAATTTCTATCATATTTAGTAGTGAAAGATGTTTATATAGGTGATGATGCGAATACAAGTCCATCAGACCCGGTATGCCATCATATTCAGCCAATGTGTATTTTTTATGGGAGTTATTGGGGACAATAAAAAATTAATGATTGTGGAATCCAATAAGAAAATAATACTAAATTTTATTCCATGTAGAACAAGAGAAAACAAGAAAAATAATATAAAATTTTATATTTTCCGTTATCAAAATTAGGCAAACCATAATGATAAGTTGAATGCAGAATCAGAATGGAAAATGAGAATAAAACTAGTGTTTGTGAAGTGAGTCATTAAATATAGGAAGTGTTTACAGTATTCGAGAATAATTGATAATAAACTACAAGAGTTGAGAAATATATGTGAATTCAAAATGAACCAAAAAATATAGGAAACATTAAAATTTGGGTAATTTGGTAGAGTAGGAATGATTCCAAGATTCTAACCCTATCAAATTTATGGGTGAGTATAATTAGGAAAAAAGAAAATTATACTGTTATGATTGAACTACTTTTCCTGATAGGTAGAGAGATCTTAGAGTGCTAAATAAATTACAGTGAGATAAAGTTGTTTCATGATTGTATTTCATGAATATGTCATGCCAAATATATGAAAAATTATTAAAATGAGAATGTAATTTCTTCAGCTGATGATCATATTCATCTTATTATCTTATACTGCAAGTTATGCTATTTCAAAGGATTATCATTTTCAATATTTAGGATTATCGATTTGGGATTTTTAGACTAATGAGGAATTTGTTCACAATTTTATCAATTGTACTATGGAGAGAGATATTTTTTAATATGAAATTTCACTAAGAAAAATAGGATTGATTTTTATTACAATGTCTAGGATGTTATTACCAACTTTTGGGTAAGTATATAAAGAATTGATTTCAATGTTTATATTTGTGAATGTTTCTAAAAAAGAACAGTAAAATGTTTTTTAGAATAACATTTAAGTAAATAATTTTTTCTAGAAGTATCACAAAACTAATGAATTATATTATTTTCTCTAGAATTAGCACACAAACTAATGAATTATTTAGATATTTCTCCATGCATAAAAGGGAATATCCTAAATGTTTTATTCAACCCCTTATGATCATTTTCTAGTGGATTGTGTTTTATTTCATCATTTTGAAAAAATATAAAGGATTTAGATATTCTAATTGAATAGTGAACTTCATATTTTTTTTGTTCCTACGGATATGTGTTTGAATATTTTTTAGTAGAGAATGTAATCATTAATTAGAGAACAATGATGTTTCATAACAAATGATAGATAAAAGAAAATAAATCATTGAATCAACCTCACCCTCTAGGTGATTAAAATATCCTGAATAGGTACTTAAATAACAACAATATTAAAAAAATCTCATCATATTTATGAGATTGAAGTTACTATTTTAAAATTCTTACATTATATTAAGATGTATTGGATGAATAAAAAATCATTAACGACTTGATAAATGGGGTTGCATGTTATTCAATATTCTTCCTTTAGATATCATTGTAAGGGACCTATGGTTGGAATTTTGGAATAATGATATCCTATAAAACATTTTTATGGGTGAAAAGATGAGAAAATGGTAGGATTCTGTTATCTAGATAGTTGAATGTGGTGTAATGAACAGAGATAAAAGGTTCCCATTTAAAATTGATTGGAGTGGAATTCACAAAATTTCATAAAGTATGAAATTAAAAGAAATTAATTTTTATTCTCATTAAGATACAAATTTTTATGAATCAAATATAAGATGATAATTTTTTTAAATCCCCCCAAACAATGAAATTTGGAATTTTTTTGAATAACATTTGTTCATTTAAAAGTTTTTAACCCACGATTAACCCTCTTAAAAATACAGTGACATTAATGGTTTTTACTCGTATTAGATTTAAATGATACTATAAAATAAAAAAACAAACCATTGATAGACCATTTATATTTCAAAAACCATATGCAATACATGCGGTAATATATGGGTTTAAAAAAACAAATGATATAATAATATATCATTTATTATAAAAAATATTTATGTCAATTTTGAGGTAATTAATTTAATTTAACATTAAAAATAAAAATAATATAATATAATTAGATTGAAATATTTACAAAACACATTGATATGTGTTAGGATATATATATAGTTCTTATAATAATATTTTTAACCTTAATTACATAATTTACCCTTTACTGTTGTAACAAAATTACTAATGATACTATATATAATGGAATAAAATAAAAGGAACATATTTAAAAAAATTGAAAATACTAATTTAAAAAATAGAATAAATTATTACTTATTTAATTTAGTTATGTTGATAATATTACTTTTAATATAAATGTGAATAATACAATGAAAAAATATTTTTACAAAAATGTGTTTCTATGAAAATGATGAACCTACTACAAAAATAAGAATTATTATTATTAAAATTGGTGTTAAATATATTTTGGGAAATTAAAAATATGTTTCTTACAAAGATAGAAAATTCAATGAATTAGGAAACATTTCAATGAAAATAAAATTACAGTTTTACGAAAATTGATATATTTCATTATTTAATAAAAAATCAATGTTTTGAAAAAATAAATAAATAATAATATCATCCTAAGATAATATTTTCATGATGATTTAAAAAATTAATGTTTATTTTATTAAATAATTTTTATAAAAGTGTAAATAATTAATTACATTACATTCCAAAAAAAATTATGAATTTTTTATAATCTTTTTTTGTAGAATAAAATGATTTCGCTAAAATTTCAGTTCATACTTCGAAAATAATTAATAAATAAATGTGTAATTTTTATGAACATCACATATATTTCATTATGTGTTTATTCAAATTCATACCCTACAATTCAATGTATAGGAAATGACTGATATATTAAATAACATTATTTCAATATCATGATATTGTTCTATTATTCTCAGTGTATCATATCTTGTGCATGACCGAAAAGAGTGTCGCTTTAAAAAATTAATGCATTATAATATTAAACTGATTATTATTTACATTATTCACAGGAATATATTGAGCATCATCCATAATTATATAAGGAACATAAAACCCCTAATATCAAATTAGAGGTGTACTGAGGTTCTCCCTCATCTAAAACTGCATGAATATGTTTAAAAACCTATTAGTATGGATGTGATATTTATTTGAAGTGGGGACCATAATAAAAAAAATAACATAAATTAAAATTTTGATAAAACATGATTCTATTATTCCTTTAGAATATTCTATTGGTTCTATGATGTATCTATTTTATGGATATATACAGATTCTATGTTGATTGACCGATTATGTTGAAAAACTAAAGATATAATAATTTTATGGTATTGATCATATGACTCAATATTTAGTAGACTATTCCAAATATCCACTTATATAATAGATAAATATGGTATTTCACGTAATTTTCAATAATGGAGATAATCTAAATGGAATATGGGATAAATAATATAAAATGATCCCATTTTTTATTTTAGAATATATAGGCATATCACTTATGCGTATTCTATATTAGGTCAGTAGTTTTAAAATATTTGATCAGGTTTATGTTCCCACAATTATAATATCTCTATGAAATGTTGGTGTATTTATTCAATAAATCAGGGGTTAAAAATTATATTCTTTCCTCCACTTTATAAAAGTGTATAACAACAGTCTTGCTATGGGGGGAAAACATATGTGATTTCCATTTAGTTTTCATTGTACATGTGCATGTTCATTCAATGGGAAACAATATATTGGATGGTTCCATGGGTGAGGCTATGATACATGGGAATAAATCATATGTGGAACCACAATATGTGTTTCTTTTATATGAAAGTTCACAATATGATATCCATATTATGATGAGGAAATTATAGTGCAAACCCATTCATTGGGTGTATCAGATATTTATCCATTAATGTACCTTTTGGGTCCCCTATCATGGGTAACCTTGTGAATATTATGGATAAAATATGCTTCAAAATACTATTGAAGAGTTTGTGTTTATCAATAGTGGAGGTGTAAAATTTTAGGGGGAAATCTCTTTTTCCCTTATTGATTAATAGTGTCTCTAGAGGATTCCTACTTCTTCATTGAGTAGAATAGGTATGCATTGTGATTTTCTAAATAAAGGCTCAAAAAAATATTAGAGGTGACACTCGGTATCAATAGTCCAATTACAGGCCCCTTTGATCAGTCAAGTTGATGGAATTTGTAATGTAAAGTCTCTCCCATATATCCTACATGGATATGATGGTAACATTATATATCTACTCTTTAACAATGATACTAACAACATATCACAATTGATGTATAATGGGATTAAATTATCTCATAGTAGATGGTTCCATGTGTTTTCTGTTATCAAAAGAAAAAGTATGAGCATATGATGATGATTCTATTAATTCAGATAAAATATTTCCCCAGAATAAACGGTATCCTAATAGAAAAACACATATAAGATTAAAAATCAGTAAAAATCATAAATTATTATTTTATCATATATACTACCCAAATTAAATGTTAGTTAATTATAGTTCGAATTTTAATGATTATATGTTTCAAATTAGGCCAAACATGTTTTTTTTCAATGAATATGGAATCAATGAGTAAAAATGGTAGTGGTGATTTTATTATGATACTGATCATTTTTTTACTATATGAATCACATCATGGTAATCATTCTTGTTTTAAAGGCATATGACATCAAAATGAGAAATGAAAACCTAATATCACACAAGTGTTTCTTATTGTGGGAATAGAATTGACCATAAAATATTCATAATTATAAAAATGAATTTTATTCGATAATTTCATATTTCAAGGTGTATGGAATCAATGTATGATGTTGATGTCTTATAACCTACATGTTTTTTTTATTTTGGTTGTGGAATGGATCACCGACACTTCAAGATTACAGAATTCATATTGGCTTTAATATTTTTGATTTTCAATTATGTATTGGAATTATTTGTTTATGGTGACATTTAACACCACCACATTGTATATTATTATTAGTTTAGAATTAACCACTGACGATTAAGGATTATAATATTCACATCGATTTCACCATTTATGGATCTATATAGAATTAGATGCTAATGTCGATGCTTGATTCCACCCTATTGATTACTTTTATTATGTGCTTTTAATAAACCATCATCCCTTTATAATTACGAAATTAATTTTGGTTTCACCATTTTTATATGTGATATGATATTTTCTCAATTATTTTTATTTATAATTTATGGTATTACTCTCTAATTGTAAGATAACACAGAGTCATTCCATCAACTCCACGATTGAAAATCAAACAAAGATGATTGGAGGATAGGATAAAATACACTAATGGGGTTGGGGATTATTTCCCACTAAGAGACATTATTTTATATTAAAGGAATATTTTAGAATCAAACAAATAATGTTTTATGATGGTTATGGTTACCATATTGAAATATGGTCCATTAATTTTATTATTGTGTGAGAACATATTTTTATGAATTAAATTTTATATATATACTCTTTTTTCAAGTAAACATATAATATTAATTTAAAAATACAATATAATGATTAGGAATGATAAATGGGATTCCTATGTATCCTTTAAGAAGGAATCAGACCCCACATAGTTTATTTACATTCATTGGGAGACAACTTTTCTTTTATGGTAGTTTGATAAGGACCAATTACAAGAATTGTTTAATTCATGTGGAACTATTTTCTGAAAAAATGATCCCACTAATCATTTTTTTGGACATATTCACAAGTAGACCATTATGGTTTGAATTAAATGGAATATTGGAAAGGGAACAAACCCTGTGAGGTAAGTGGTGTGGTTAGATATAATCAATATGTACAACTATAAAAAGTATGGTTTTGTGTGGAAGATATCCCAACAGAGTAAATACAGTTATACATGGAGTAAATAGGTCTTTCCAATTGGAATTATTATAAAATCAGGGATAAATCTTAATGAGGTAATACAATCAATATTTAAATTTATCTAAATTTCACAAAATAAATAATAATAAATATTTGTAAATATTGGGGTTTGACCTCAAATGGGAATCGTACATATCTTTTTGGAGAATAGTGTCAGAACAAATATATCACCAATATTATAGTTTAAAGACACATGAAAGAATTATATCATGTAATTTAATGTTGTTATATAAGGATGTCAGCTAGATAGATTAAAATTGTGTAACATGGATATTTGGGTTATGAAATTTACAGATACAAAGTATTAGTTGAGGATTTGGAATATGGGGTATTACCTAATACAATTTATTTGGAATATGGACCTAAAAAGGAATTTATTATGGGGAAAATATCATTTTTTGAATGGTTTGTTATTTTTATTAGGGATTATACCTAATATGTGTAATGTCAGGAAATATTAAAATTTTAAAATATAATAAACAAATCTGGTATCTAATACCATTTCATTCATGATTAGTGTGAGAAAAATAAATTAGTTGATGAAAAAGAACCATAAATGGGATGATTTGGATGAGATATATACATAAAGTGGAATCCCATAAATAAATTTTATTACTTACACTTATGATTCAGAACCATGATGAAAATGTGTTTGGGATTAAACATAAATAGGAATCTCATGATGAAGTATTGAGTTATAATAATGTAATAATTAGTCAACATCACTAATCCCATTTGAGTTGTGCTCAGTGTGGGAAAAAAGTGATGGTAGAATATCAATAAAATTTCACTCTTAGAATCTGATAGCACTTATACAAGTTGTAGTATACCATTTGGATGTAAAAGGAATTATTCATAAAAATTATGATCATCGTAATGATTATAATCCAAGACTATTTCTGGATAATGGAGAAATGTAGATGGTATAAGGGATATAGAATGCTACAAAATAGACTGGGGTATTACTCTAGGGGGATTCACTTTTTGACCCATCATGATGTATAGAGAATTAATCAACCATCAATCATAGAGAGACGATTATATATTACTCATAACAAGGACCCATGATATCTTGAAAATATGTGATCAAGAATCTCTTTCTGTTATATCTATCTTAGTGGATAATTCTAGAGAATTCTTTAATTAAGTGAATCCACAGTCTAAGGGGTGCCTATTAACATTAATTCTTTCATATTAAGGACATGGTTACCTCAATGGAGCATCTTATTGTCCTTTTTAGGGTTTTGAACATATTTAATGGACTCCAAGAATTTATTTTGGGATAAAAGAATTAATTATTAGGATTTGGATAATCCATTGCACCAACCTCTCTCAATTATTCAAAATGAAATTTAAGGAAGCTTTGGTATTTGAGGAGTATGAAAATTTAACAAAAAAAACCATGTTTGTGTATGTTTAATGATGTCAAACTCTTCAAAAATTCAGTGAAACATTAACATTTGTCCACATTCTATACATTAATGTGTGGAAAGATGATTGAGAAAGTAGATCCATGTAGGTTGGTTTTTATAAGGGGATAGAAAATGATGGTCTGGAAATGGGAATTCCTCTTTCATAATTCAATATTTTGGGCACGTCATCTAGAATTTTTCCATGAGTTCATATCAGTTTGGGATATTTATTCATTAATTTTATTATTTTTAGTATCTTATTTTAAATTTGGAATTCAATGTAGTTTCTAAATGTAGATGGTAATTCCACAATTCTATCATTTATAATTCACCAAAATATCCTAGTTTCCCACTCTTAAACTACTATTATAATAGGGAGTCCATGGGTACCTATATGAAACACTACAAAAAATTCATTCCCATTGTATGCTATGTGGCCCCGGTGAGGATTGTACATGAGAGGGAAGTAACATATGATATCATAATGTATCCGTATGAGAGAGACATTAGATGAGTAAATCACATAACATTTTAATTCATCCTTGAATAATGAATGTATCAAGGGGTTATGTGATTTAACAACCATTGATATATAAATGATATGGGTATTACACAGTCTGCATGCACATCATAAAATCTCTGTCAAAATTACACAAGAATATTATATTACCAAATTCCCATTATTTATGAATGAAACATATCATAAAAGGATTATAAATTTTTATCTATATGTCTATTTTGGATCAAATATCATCCAAATTGTATCTTTAGAACCATGTTATTTGATTATTTATGATTCATTCACCATAAAATATTGTTTTCAAATGTAACCACACATTCTTAAAAAATAGAGTTTGTAGTTATATTACATTATTTATACCGAATTTATGTGTTCTTAAGGTTCCAATATATTATTTTTCTTGGAAAAATAAATACATACATACATTACATTTTAAATCATATGAGTCAACATGAAAACATTGTTAAAACATTATTATTTCTTCCATCATTCTCTTAAAATAACACATAGATATATGTAAGGATCTCTAGGTAATGGATAAAAAATAATTGTAATATATGGTTCCTAGTAAATATTAACATAAAACAAAAACAATCATAAAATAAAAATATAATATTTTATAAGTTCAGAATAAATTAACAAAATTCATCCATAAGTACCTAAAAATTAGGGAATACTATATCTGTGATAATAAATGAAAGAATGAATAATAATATTCACTAATTTCATATAGAATGATTATATACTTATGATCATTAAATTACTTTTTGAAGGCCTTCTTCCATGAATCTATTTTATTAGGGGAGTAGTATAATCAAAAACTCATTTTTCGACTCATGTGTCCTATTGATCAATCGATGGATTATATAATTCCAGGACCTAAATATCGACATATTG